>CM066331.1:79958904-81158904 GCA_033807585.1 Hydrophis major
CTCTTCACACAGACACAAATTCAAACATCATATTCACTTTATATATCCTTCCATATCTTATTATCATTTTCTTTTTTTATAAACCATTTTTATCAATTTTATAAAAACAATGCACAAAGAATCAAGGCATAACAGCTTATAAATTCTTTTCTAGGAAAAAATAAAAATAAAAAACCAATAGAACATAACAATTCCAAATTATAGTATCAATACTTTATCTATTTAACTTCATATCTTATCCCTACTTCTCCTTTTCATCCAAATTATTGCTTGTTAATTAAAATTTTATTGCCTTTTATCAATATACAAAATCCAAAAAAAAAAACCATAACAAAACCTTTATATATCCTTTCATATCTTATTACCATTTTCAATAACATTCTTTGTCTGTTCTATTTCCAACTATCCATTCATCTTTTTTCTTTTACTATACTTCTCCTATACACCAATTGGAGTAACGTCTATAACTCATTACCCTAACTTAAAAGTACTTCGTATAACAATTTTTCTTGGGATTCTGTTTAAAAGATTCTAAAATTACATAATGAATTTTATACTCTAAATATACATATAAAAACACAATCTTATGTACCCTCCAGAATCCCTCTTTTATCCTAAATTAAATTCACCCATTGTCTCTAAATAAACTTTTTTTCTTTAGATCTTGCTTCCCCCCATTGAGGCTTCTCCTCCCCCCCTTTCTCTCTTGCTTATTCTTCTCCTTGCCCTTTTTACCCCTTTGTTTTTCCTCCTCCCTTTTCTTACTCCTTTTCCTTTGCTTTCTAACCTTGCCTCCACCTTTTCGCTCATTTTTCTCTTCTTTGGTTGTTTTTATAATTCTTAAAATCCCCTTTTTCTTATCCTTTTTCTCCTCCTCTCCAGAAAGGACCCATTGTTCATCAAAGATGGCTTCTTCTTCCTCTTCTTCCTTGTCCCAGTCCTTCTGCTGCGTAAGCAACTTTTCATAAGTACATAACGCCATTTCTAAGAATTGAAACAAAGCGCCCAAAGTATCTTCCTTTTTATATTTTTGATATTCAGTCTTTAGTTCATCCACAAGCGATGCCATTATGAAAAGAGAAACTTTTCCCAAAACAACCACAAGTATTTTTAATCAAAAACAATTCAAAAAAAGTTCCAAAAGTTAATACTTTTCTTCCTTCTTCTCTTTCTCTTTCTGGGGTTAATGTTTAATCAAAGAGGTCCAATTACCATATATCTTTCTTTGGGATTCTAGGCAATCTCCTCCTTTTTCAGCTTCTGCTCCAATTTTTTTTCCTCTCCCTTCCCACTTGCAATATCAATTTTAAATAATCAGAAATCCATACCTCCAACAAGGGTTTTCTAATTTCTTAAATCTTTCAATGTCCAAAAATCCTTCTGTCCCTTAGCTTCAACTCTCAAAACAATTCACTTTCAATGTCCAATATATCCAAACATTTCTGCTGTTTCCATGGGGTGGGAGAGTGAAGAAAAAAAAAAAGTTCCCTTTAACAGCTTCTCCGCCGCTTTCACTCTTCTTAGGGATACAATGTATCCTCCAGCAATTCAAACAGCTCAGTTCCAAGCAATTTAAAAGATGTTACTTGACCCGGCTCAGACAACACTTTCACTCTTCTCATTTCCTCCAGCGCAATCTTACCCGGTTGCTGGCTTCTTCGTGGCGGCCATTGCTGACCGCCGCTCCACCGCCTTGGGAAAAAGGGGTTTTTCTGGAGAAGGGGGGGTCTGCAACACCCCCACCCCCCTGTCCGACTCCCCTCTCTCTTCAGCTGTCCCTACAGGGCAGCCATATCCCCCTGACCCATCTGGATCGGGGGTACCTTGACGGCTAGCACAGCAGGAATCGCGAGCTGTCGCGAATTCCTGCTGCCCCGAAGCCACGCGAAACCGGAAACCTGAGTTTAGCATGCTGTTTGATTCCGGTTTAGTCAATGAATAAACCATGTCTAAGATCTTCCTGCTCCTTAATGCAGCTGCCCCTCTGCCCCTTCTGCAGCCCTCTGCAGCTGCCCTTTGCCCCTTCTCCAGCCCCCTTTGGCATCCAATTTTGCAATGCCAACCTCCCTGGGCCTCTCTGTGTTTGTGTGTGAGAGAGTGGGGGGGAGAGGTTAGATCAGATCTCTCTCTCTCTCTTTCTCTCTCTCTCTCTCTCACCAATGTCAGCAAGCCACTGTCATCAAAATTCATATTAGTGGTCTGTAGGATTTAAAATTATGAATTTGGTGGTCCCTGAGGTCCAAAAGATTGGCAACCCCTGGTCTAGTCCACCCCTTGCCCAAGCAGGAGACTCAACACCATTTCTGACAGATGGCAGTCCAGTCTCTTCTTAAAAGCTTCCAGTGATGAAGCTCCCATAACTTCAACAAGATGTCATGGTGCCACAATGCAAACTGTGCCTCTTTTGTTTGTGCAGCATAATCCTACACACATGTATGAAGAAACTGATGCTCGTTATGACTAAATTGTGGGAGCCTGCAAAACAAGCATGCCATCATAATGCAAACTCTGTTCCTTTTAAATATTGTGTCATCACATACATATACAACAGGAGCAGAGCTTGCACCACAATGTTGCAACAACCATGTTGTCATTTTGATGAATTACCACATTCAGTGACTGGATTCCTGGGGAATAGAAATGGCATGTGGTTTCAACCCAATGCTTTGTAAGTATTTACAAGCAACTACCAAAAAGGGCAAGCTGTCTTCTTCTGTTGGGAGAGAACAATCTATTGGAAGTGAAGTTCTATTGCAAGTATTTTTATCAGTTTCTTTTCTAATCAGTAATTGTTTGAGGACTTATCTCAGACACACCATTAGCCAGAAACTATTATCCTGTTTGCCCTATTCTTAAACACCCGGTTACCATCCTCTCAATGTTGCCTAAACATAGCTTCCCATCTATAACCATATAACACCAAAATGATGAAATGAGCATCAAGGCGTCCTAATGCAAGCTAACACCTTGGTGTACTTCCATCATATCTGGAGTGAATGGAGTACTACAGGGGTGGGATTCAAATTTTTTAACAACTGGTTCTGTGGGCATGGCTTAGGTGGTGGGCGTGGCTTGGTGGTCATGTGACTGGGTGGATGTGGCTTGATGGTCATGTTATTGGCTGGGCGTGGCCAACTCAATATAACTCACATTGAGGCAAGCTTCTCCTCGCCTGGTCTCTCATGACTGTGAGGATGTTGCAATAGTCGTAAGCGTGAAAGATAGTCACAAGTCACTTTTTTCCATGCCATTGTAACTTTGAATGGTCACTCCACACAAGCAAAGTACCAGCAAAGAGGGGAAAAAACTCCAGAGAAGTTCCTGAGACAGGAAGTCTAGTCCTGCCAAGAATGTAATAAGGGGTTAATGGAGAGGCAGTTTCTATAAGCAACACCAGAATGTTTCCTTCCTGCCTTCCTTACAGGATTAGGCCAGTAATTTCTTCTAACAACGGGTTCTCCAAACTGCTTAGAATGTTAACAACCGGTTCTAGCGAATAGGTGCGAACTGGTAGAATCCCACCCCTGGAGTACTGTAACATTACACGTTTTGCCATTTGCTCCTTCCTATTCTCTTCCCAACCAACCCTCCACCATGAATGTACTTCATGCATTCACATTGATGTGTTCTAGTGATGGGTTAGGGACTGGAGTGTGAGAGAGATGGATGTAGAAGGAAATCTATTTTTTATAATGATTTGCTGAAAAGAATCCCTGGAGTGGAATAATTTATGGGTCTATGTGACATCCTCTGTGATAGAAAATTCACCTGATAAACACCAACTTCTGGAGAGGAACCAAGCATTGTTTATTCCTACTGATATCAGATTATAGTGATTCATTAGTCTTTTGCACTGAGATAAGACAAGAGCTACTAGGATACATAATATAGAAAGTTGATCACAATTGTAGAGCATGCAAAGGATTTAGCAAAGAAGGAATTTCTTTACAACTGATAAGAAAGCAAGATAACCACACAAGAAAAGGAGAGGAACCCTTCATGGTGTGAAAACATTGCAGACATATTCCTAGAACGGCAACACACTGTAGTAGCTTTGATATACAGCTTGTGCCAGGCTTCTAATTGATATTCTAACAAGTAGTCTGTCAACTTCACTGCAGAGACAGATAAGGAAGCATAGCAGTACATATATTGCATTTTCTCAAGGCATGAACTCTGTAATCAATTTGTCACTAACAAAACTTGCAGAGCAAGAAATTGCATTTGCAAAAGCATTACATGAGAGATACACAAATCTCATACGAATGCAATTTTCATATAAGGAAATACATGATTGCATAATTACTTCACCTTCAGTGGTAGGATTCAAATAATTTAACAACCGGTTCATCCAGGGTCAGGTTGGCTGTTGTGGGAGGTGTGGCCCAACCTGACCCTGGGATAACCAGTTGTTAAATTCCATCCATCAAAGTGGAAAAGAAAGAGGGAAAGTCGCCTTCTCCTTCCTTCACATTGGCCACTCCATTGCCTGTTTCTCCACTGTGGTGCAGCACAGCCCCCAGGATCCACTTTGATAGGGCCGGGTGGGTAATTTAACAACTGGCTCACCCAAACTGGTGTGAACCGGCTGAATCCCATCACTGGTTCGCCTGAGTTCAAATTCCAGCTCTCCCCAATGATCCAAAATGCATTCTCCAAAAGTCCCAAAGCAGCCAATGTCCCCTTTAATCATTCACATTTTGACCGTTTAGTCACTTCCAATTCTTTTTCAGTGCAAGAAAGGGACGCCATATCTTCAGGACTATCTCTGAGTTATGGTTGCCTTGGGTTCAGGTAAGCCTATATTTGACTTTTTTGATGTGCCTCTCTTTGCTTAAAACTTTCCTTTGTTTTCTGTAATCGTTTTAAACAAACAGTTCGATAGTCTCATTTTGCACTGTTATTTAGATATAACTCCTTGTCCCCTTCCTTATGTTCTCCTCTGGAGCTCATGTTTATATCGGTAGCCCTTGACTTACAACAGTTCATTTAATGACCATTCAAAGTTACAGCAGAACTGAAAAAGTGATTTATGACTGTTTTTCACTCTTATAACCACTGCAGCATCCCCATGGTCATGTGATCAAAATTCATATGCTTGGCAATTCATTCATATTTATAATGGTTGGAGTGTCCCAGAGTCACATGATTATCTTTTGAGAACTTCTGACAAACAAAGTGAATGGGGAAGATTCACTTAATAACCGTGTTACTAACTAAGCCACTGCAGTGATTCACTTAACAAGAAAGATCATAAAATGGGGCAAAACTCACTTAACAAATGTCTCGCTTAGCAGCATAAATTTGGGGCTCAATTGTGGACATAAGTTGAGGGCTACCTGTATTTAACTTAAATCCTGGTTCTGCCTTTGATTTCTTTTTTTTCCTAAATAGGGTTGCTAACAAGGAAGACAATCAAAATTAAAATAAACAGCAGACACTGTTTCCAAATGCCTTTTCTTATACAGCAATGTAACTGTATCTAAGCATGTTCACCCTCCTCCCTTCTAGATATTAACCTGACAAGGAAGCCTTAGGTCCAGTTATCTCTAATTACACGATATCATGGAACATGCTGGGATGCCAACTGTTGTAATATTATTTCTCTGTTAAGGTGAATGGAAATATCAAGTATTCCTTGTCAAATCTAATAATAAGAGGTGTCATCTGGCAAGTGAGCATATAAATTGCTTTGTGGTCTCAGGGGGAAAAAAATAGCATTCATAGATTAAACTGACATCTAAAAGCTTCTAGTCTATACATCGGTAGACAGAAGATGTCACTATTATACATTTTAAATAAATGCTGTCTCTATAACCGCCTCTATGTATGCAGTTGATTTTTAGCATTTTAGAATGTGTGCTAGAAAGGGCTGGTCTTTTTAGTGCAAGAATGTCCCTCAGGAAATTTCAAGGCACCTGAGATGATCTCACTGCAGTTCACACCAGAGGCAACTAGATGGGAAGATTCCAGTGGTGGGATTCAAATATTTTTACCACCGGTTCGGTGGGCGTAGCTTGGCAGGTGTGTGCCTTGCTAACATGCACACACTTTGCATGTGCACGCATGCCAAATGTGCATTTTGCACAGGCACAGAGGCATTCTAATTCACTTCCTGCAAGCCTGCATGATCCCAGTTGCTTCAGCAGCAGCCGCACAGCACTCTTCTAAAGCAGCTATGCTTCAAATTCAGACGATAAAGGCAGGGGTGGGATTCAAAAACTTTAACAACCAGTTCTGTGGGTGTGGCTTAGGGGGTGGGCGTGGCTTGGTAGTCATGTGACTGGGTGGACATGGCTTGGTGGTCATGTTATTGGCTGGGTGTGGCCAACTCAATATCACTCACATCGAGGCACGCATCCCCTCATCTGGCCTCTCATGACTGTGGGGATGCTGCAGCAGTTGTAAGTGGGAAAAATGGTCATGTCACTTTTTTCAGTGCCATTGTAACTATGAATGGTCACTCCACACAAGCAAAGTACCAGCAAAGGAGGGGAAAAACACTCCAGAGATGTTCCTGAGACAGGAAGTCTAGTCCTGCCAACAATGTAATAAGGTTTAACAGAGAGGCAGTTTCTCTAAGCAACACCAGAATGTTTCCTTCCTGCCTTCCTTACAGGATTAGACCCGTAATTTCTTCTAACAATCAGTTCTCTGAACTGCTTAGAATGTTTAACAACCAGTTCTACAACCGAATAGGTGCGAACTGGTAGAATCCCACCCCTGGATAAAGATGAGTTGGGGAGCCTGGGCAGGTGAGTGGGCCCAACAGCAGAGTGGCAGAGAGAATTGGTTCGGTCTCTGCTGCTCATCACTGCTACCGGCTAAACAGAATCAGGCCAAACTGGTAGAATACCACCACTGGTAGCTTCCTTAGATAACCAAATTATAACATCTATCCCACTGCAATTCTATGACTCCAAATTATAGTGATTTGTACTATGGTTTTATATTAATTTATTATCTCCTAGATTGTACTGGCCACATAGTGTGTGTGTGTGTATTTTGATGCTTTATTTAAGCTAAATTTGTATATCAGTAATTGCATGACCTCTATAGGTGCTGCATATTAAATAAATTAAATAAATAAACCCTTGTACCTTTTCTACTTCCACTCCTCCCATGTTTGCAGCATCAGAACCCACTAAACTTATAAAGGCGCTTTTAATGGGAAAAAAAAAAAGAATCATTTCCCTTTAACGTCCAACTGCATTGGCCTTCTTCCTTCTGCTCCCTTAACAATCTGTAGAAGTCTCCTGGTTTGAGCCTCTTCGTGGACAGACCAAAACTGCAATCGTGCGTGGTTTCAATCTGTGCTCACCGCTGAAGCACCCCAAGCCGGCTGGTTTGGGGGCTAAGCTGCGGTATCTGCTATCCCGCATCAGATGGGCGGCTCATGATAGGGAGCGAAGGAGAGAGAAACGACAGGAAGCGAGGTTTCCTCGGGATGAGCGCGCCCCGAATGTCTTGGCACACGCTCTTTTATTGTGCTTTTTTACAAGAAAATGATTTAATCAAAGCTCAAGTCAAACATGATAATCCCATCAGGATGTGCATGTTTACAAAGCTGCATACCAGACAGATCATTTACAATGTGGATAAGCTTATTAACAACCGTCTAGCTCCTTGTCCCTTGTACGTGCCTTGCAAAGGTCACTGAAGAGACAGAAGTTAATGATTACACATGAATGATACATAGTTGCAAACACATGAATGATACATAGTTGCAATGATACATAGTTACAACATCTCCTCTGTTTTTATTATTTATGACAAGTCTTCTTCCTCGTCCGAGAAGACAGGAACCATTTTTATGGAATGTTCGCCGTCCCCGTCATCTAGGCAAGAGTGCGACCCGTCAGAATCAGGGTTGTCCAAGGAGCAGTAACTCAGCAATGACATTTTTTTGTCCGGTGTTGAGGATATAACATGAGCTTGCAATAGCACATTAACATCAGCAGTTATGGAGGATAATTGATTTTTCAAAAATTGCAATATTCTATTAAAACAACAAGGTCCTATAATACATATCAATATAATGATTATTAATGATCCTGCCAATGCAGTTAAAAAGGTTGTAAACCATGGCAAAATAGAAAACAAACCCCCCTGCTATCGGCATAAAGACAACATTCTTCTTTAAGCATAGCACACAATCCCCCTTGTTTTTAAAAATAACAGATCTAAATCTTTACGATTTTGCAAAAGAGGGGTATTCCATGGGTACCTGTAGGGATATAAAATCATCAGAGTTATACACACAAGCCATACTTGAATGCAAAATGATTTGGATTTAACAATTTCATCCCCGTAGACACATGCCATGAGACCAGTGGAACAAGCCCAAACAGAATTATTGCCAGGGATAAAATACATTCCTTTCAGGCGTGATGTTAAAGTTCCTCCTGAAGTGGTGTAGATTGCAGAATATCCCCTGGTTGTGTGGGTGTGTCTGCCAAATCGAATTGAAGTGGTGGGTAGAAGTCTTCTATGCGAGAAAAATTGGTTGTAGAACTTAAACGAACTCCTTGAAAGTCAGTTATAGTCCAAGTAATATTATATCTTCCATGAGGCTTCTGTGGATCGTCATGGACAGTTCTTTTGAAGCGTCGTTTGTTGACAGGATCAGAGTTCAGGTATATAAAAACATCACAAGCAGGAGAGAGGGCTATGGACAAGTTAGTTGTAGAACATTTGCGAAATGAGGAGGGAATTCAATTTGTAGAAAAAGGATAATAATTACAATAATGACAATAAAGATTAATTTGGTAATTCATCAAGGATGTTAGTTGGGGTGGGGAAACCCATAATACAATAGAAGGACATCTAGGTCCCCCTATGTTTAGATTGAATAGAGGAAAAGATTTTAAGGTTCCTTTCCATAGGAAGAGTAAAGAAGGAACAAAAGAGCGAGTGGTAGAGTGTTCTTTAAATAAAACAGAAGTGACAGAGTGAAAACTATGGGTAGCATTTTCATGACATACCCACATGGAACAAGTATAATAGCCTTCTGTTAATGAAATGGTTTTAACACGAATAGTCTTTTGACAGGAAGCATAGGTTTTGTTGAAGTAAGGTAGAAATTGCAAAGAAGATATAGGCAAGAATATCAGGAAGAGTTTTAAGATACAGATGTAGCGGAGGAATTCCCATGATAGGGTCTAACCACCCTACCAGGGATCCAGCAAGTGGTTTTGTCTGGCAGTAAGATCGTCCCCAAGTGAGAAGCTCAGCGGGACCCTGCCAGGCGGGATCTGGCAATCTGCGATAATATACCAGAGGTCTGTTAGGCAGGGGTGAGGGGGAGGAAAAATGACACGAAGCAGCAGAAGTGGGAGGAATGCCAGTCAGATTAAGAAAGTTTAAAGTGTAAAGATAAATATTAAGAGAATTTTGCAATGCTGGGAGGTTCGGGGGTTTTTCCCGCAACGAATATCGATCAAGAGCACGTTTCAGAGATAAGTTCGCTCGTTCCACAATAGCCTGCCCCTGGCTGTTGTAGGGAATCCCAAACTTGTGGGTTACATCCCATCTGTTACAGAAGTCCTGGAAAGCAGAACTTGTATAGGCAGGTCCATTGTCAGTTTTGATTTCTTTTGGACATCCCAGCGAGGCAAAGGTACGAATTGAATGATTGATGACATGTTTTACAGTTTCTCCCCTTTGAGGGGTGGCCAGAATAAACCCTGAATATGTATCTATGGAAACGTGCAAATATTTCCAAGGGGCAAAAGGTGGATACTGAGTTACATCCATTTGCCAAATTTCACAAGCTTTTAATCCTCTAGGATTTACTCCTATGGGAATGGAATGTCTTGCTTACTACATGTGGGGCATTGTTGAATAATGGCAGCAGCTTCTGCCTGAGTTAGAGCAAATTGAAAAGTTATCATAACTTGGTGGGGGAGATTCAAACACACTCCCTGCTTCTATTTTATAATGGACTTTTAAAGCCTCCATAATTTTCCTCCAAGTGACCAAAATGACAATAGGTGCACGAGGAGGACTATGGAGATGTTCACCAATTTTTTGCCAAGTGGAAATTTTTAAGGAACCTTCCTCTGAATAATTGGGACAATGTTGCCACACATAAGCCAATAATGTAGCAATAGGTTTCATTTTTACAGGCGAGCCCTTTAAATTAGCAGAATATTTAGAAGAAGAAGCGACTAACTCCCTCAATTCCTTCAGATGCTGCGTCTGTTGTTGAGAAAAGTTTCCACCCATACTTTCGAAAGTCGAGACCGTGTTTCAGATCCGATGATGTGCAATTCGCTTCAGGCCTGGCGATGCACAGCTCCCATTGAGCTGATAAGATATGGGCGCGTCGCAACGTATCCCCCTTAGGGAATCACGTCGGGGTCACCAGAATGCGGTATCTGCTATCCCGCATCAGATGGGCGGCTCATGATAGGGAGCGATGGAGAGAGAAATGACAGGAAGCGAGGTTTCCTCGGGATGAGCGCGCCCCGAATGTCTTGGCACATGCTCTTTTATTGTGCTTTTTTACAAGAAAATGATTTAATCAAAGCTCAAGTCAAACATGATAATCCCATCAGGATGTGCATGTTTACAAAGCTGCATACCAGACAGATCATTTACAATGTGGATAAGCTTATTAACAACCGTCTAGCTCCTTGTCCCTTGTACGTGCCTTGCAAAGGTCACTGAAGAGACAGAAGTTAATGATTACACATGAATGATACATAGTTGCAAACACATGAATGATACATAGTTGCAATGATACATAGTTACAACACTAAGCCACCCTGTAGAGGTGGTGAAGAGGGGTGAGACTGCCAGCAGGGTTGAGGAGAGCCGCATCTCTCCTCCTCAGCTGGTCATTACTCCCTTTCTCGAAGGTGTTTGCAGCAGTGGTCAGAAATGGCCACCTCAAAGAAGAACTCGACTGGAAAAGAATGTGCAAGAGAAAGATAAGAAGAGAAAGTTTTGGTTGACCAGGTTAAACTGCAAAAGCAACAACTAAGGTACCCTGGAATTTAAACAAAAAAAAAGTAACATTGTTCCCAAAGAAGATTTTGAAGCAGCGAAGGAGAAAAGGGAAAGGATTTGTTTTTGTTTTTGTTTTCCTTCTCTCCTTTTCCCTATACTGAACTAAGAGATCTAAATAAGAAATTCAAAAAAAAATTCACTTTGACATCAATAGGCATTTAAGCTGAAAATAAAATGTCAAAAGGATAATAAAGATTTCTGGATACTTAAAACCTTTTAAAAGCAGGAAAGGAGAGAAAAAGAATAAAAGAGCAGGATCTGGAAAAAAGGGAGGAGACTGCCTGGAATTAAAAGGAATTTACAGTAAAACCTCAACAAGACTTCTAAAAGATACATTTTAACTGAAACTTGGCTACAAAATAGTAGAACCCCAGGAAGAGAAAGTGGAAAAAAGAAGCATGAAGAAACAACTTGGGAGTATTTGGATTATTTGGTGATCTCTTGATTTTTGGTTATTGCATTTGAATGACTAAAATCAATCAGGTGGTTATTTAAAAGTGTTTTATGGCACTACTTTGTGAACTGAAAATGGAACTTAAAAAGTATAAAGAAGTACATAAGAAGGGAGAGGTTCTTTTGGCTTCATATTTCAATTCTTAGAAATGGAGATCTGGAACTATGAGAAACAATAAGAAATGCCTGCAGAACAAGAAGACTGGGACAAAGAAGAAGCCATCTTTAATGAACAAGTAATTTTATGTGGGGGAAAAAAAAGGAAAGGGGGGAAAGAGAATGAAAAGTTTAAATTTTGAAAAAACAACCAAGAAAAGGAATAATAACTTGAAAAATAAGTATAATATTAGAAAGCCACAGAAGAGAGGAATACAGAAGAGAGAATTAGACCTAGAGAGACAACGGGGTAAAAAGGAGAGGGAGAAGAAGAGAGGGAAGAAGGAAAGGAAAAGAAGTTATAAAGGACAGAAACAAGATAGGGAGAAACGGGACCTGTTTAGAGATAATGGGTGAAAATTTAATTGAAAAAGGGATTCTGCAAAAGTACATAAGATAGTATTGTTATATTAGAAATAGAAATAATTTTAGAAAATATGAAACAATATATGATTAAAATGATAAATAAAATAATTATTGTAATCTAGTGAAATGTTTGTTAAGAAATAAATGAAATAAAATGAATGAGAGAATTGAATTAGGAAAGGATGGGAATATTTTAATTATTTAATGTTTTATAAAATATAAGGGAAAAGAAATGGGGGGGGATTAATTATGGGAAAGCTTATAAGTGTCCCCAAGGAAGTATGATATTTAATTGAAAAGTAATGTTAAAGATGTTAAGACTTTAATAAATATTAATGATAGAATTGAATTGGAATGGAATGAGTGTTTTAATTACATATATTTATCATCACTTTTTAAGATAGTGTGTATTTTAAGAATGTACCAAGCAGAATTCGATTAGAAGTTATGTATTATATTGAATGTTATAACCTCAAGATACATATTGAAGCTTAAATAAAAGTTAAATGGATAAAATTAAAAGATATAAAGGTGTTATACTGCAATTAGTAACTACAGGAGAAAATTCATTTAATGAGAAAAGAAAATATGAAATTGAAACAGGACAGACAAAAGTATAAATATAATGATTTGAATTGATATGAGATAATTAAAATAAAATTGAGAAAATTAAGAAAGGAGAAAAACTATGTAGAAAAGGTAAAACAGTAATAAGATATGGAATAGAACATAAAAGTGAGCATGAAATTGAGTTTGTGTCTGTATGAAGAAGTGTAACCCGGGACCATGCTATTTTCAAAAAAAGATGTTTTATTTGTATTATGTTGGGGTTTTTTTTTTTTTTTGTGAAAACCCAAATAAAATTAAAAAAAAAAAAACAATCTGGAGAAGAGGTCCTTGGGGCTCTCTAAGCTAGGTTGCTTTCTTGCAGACATCAAAGGGTGAGATTCTAACCAGTTCAGACCGGTTCGAGCAAACCAGATGTTAAATTTACATCTGGTTCAACAAACTGGTAGTTGAAATGACCAGCTGGCCCCACCCACTCCAACCCTCCCAGGAATCTCCACATGGCCCATTTTGGATAAGTGCAGGGTCCATGTGGAGGCTCTGGGAGGATGAAAAAATGGGCCAAACCAGAAGATTTGGAATTCTGGAAATGGGCCTGTTTCCGGCTTCTGGAGGCCCTCTGGAGCCCAGGGAAGACCATTTATGCCCTTCCAGAGGCCCGATAGAAGCCTCCAGACTCTGGGGAAGATGAAAAACAGTCAAAGTGGAAGTTCCAGAATTTCAGAAGTCTGGAAACGATCCTATTTCTGGCTTCTGGAGGCCCTCTGGAGCCTGGGGGAGATAATTTTTGCCCTCCCAGAGGCCCAAGGGAAGCCTCCAGACTCTGGGGAAGGTGAAAAATGGCCAAATTGAAGTTCTAGAAGTCCAAAAACAGGCCGTCTGGACCCTGGAGGAAGCCTCTGTGTTGTGAATGAATAAATGTGTTAATAAAGTTATCAAAGAGCTTGAAGTCAGGTGTAGGGTTCTGGCCCTGCACCTCTGATTGGCCGTTAATGGCAGCATCAGATTGGTCCATTTAGGTGGATCTGATTGGCCATTAACGAGCCTCTCCTATTGGTTAATGGAGTCAGCACTCCCAGGTTTTTCATTGGTTAATCTCTAATAAAGTTGCCTATATAAAAAGGCCCGTTGCAGCCTTCGGGCTGAGCTGTTTCACTATGAAAATAAAGAGTTTGAAGTTCACTGTTACCGGCTTATCTCCATTCTTCACACCCATGCTCAGTACTTAACACTCCGGATCCTGGGGAAGGTGAAAAATGGCTCTCCTGGAAGTTCTGGTAGGTCACACCCATCATGGCCATGCCCACTCAGCGACCAGGCAGCAAACCGAATTTTTGAATCCCACCCTTGCAGATGTCCCATTATCCAAACAGTGCTGGTGCCAAGCACCAAGGGACCCTCGTTTCAACCTTCAGCTACAAATATTCTCTTTTACTGATACTTGGGAAAGTATGAAAGCTTCTGCATTCTCGTGCTTATTCTACAATATTATCAACTCCTTAAGACAGGACTTCATTCCAAGTGCTTATCCTTTAGAATCCTAGTATTTCCAAACCTCAATTTATACACACACGAAAATCTCTTCCATAACTTTTAGACTGTATTAATGAGCTCCAATCTCCCTCTCCCCCATGCACACACACACACTTCTTGTATTTTGTGGGCAGCAACTTTTGATAGAACTAAAGTACAAGAAATCTGTATTTATATTCCTAAGAGATGTGGCTCCAAACACTTTCCTTCTTTGCTCAGAGGTTACTGTGAGGCTAATTTAATCAGGCAGGAAAGCAAGGTTTCAATACTCTTCTATCCATATACTATCTGCACCTTTGAAATATGAAAGCTGAAATGCCAAAATCACAAGACAGATAAGGCAAGAGTCTGGTCAAATTGCCAATAGTAATAGCATTTAGGTTTATATGCCTCCCCATAGGGCACATTTGTGGTCTACAAATGTCAGCATATTGCCCCCATCAATCTGGGTCTTCATTTTATGTGTGGAAGGATGGAAGGCTGAGTCAACTTAGAGCCAGTCAGAACTGAACTCCTGGCAGAGAGCAGTGAGTTAGCCTGCAATATTGCATTCTAACCACTGTGCCACTAGGCAGTGCAATTTGTTCAGTATGCACCAGTGAATATTCTGACTTCTTCATTCCAATGTGTTGGTAGGGTGATGTCATTCACTGCAGATGGAATGTGGCAGAGGAAAAAAAACCCATGGGCTGTGTCTTTTGATATAGAATAATTCAATTGAGCCTCACTCTATGGACAATCTAATTTGGCCAGGGAGTTTTTCTACATGGGTTCCAGCTGACATCTCTGCTTCAGAATTCTGAGTTTTCTTGTAAATCAAGTGACAATTTGATTTTATTAGAACAAAAAGTGATCTTGGGTATTGATCACTTAGGTTGACTCAACATTCCTCTGCTTCACTAAAATATTGACTATATTATGAACAAATGATCTGGGAAATTTCTCAAGCTTACTCAACAAATCATCTGGATCCATCCAGTGGTGGGACTCAATTTTTTTTACTACTAGTTCTGTGGGTGTGGCTTGGTGAGTGTGGCATGGCTTGGTGGGTGTGGCAGGGGAAGGATACTGTAAAATCTCCATTCCCACCCCACTCCTGGAGGAAGGTTACTGCAAAATCCCATTCCCTCCCCATCCCACTAACCTGTTTTCCAGCTCCATTCTCCTGTGCAGGGCAACAAAATAAGATCCAGCTGATCAGCTGGGACTCAGGAGGTAGAGAATAGATGGGGCGGGGCCAGTCAGAGATGTTATTTGCCAGTTATCCACAAATTTCCGCTACCGGTTCTCCCGAACTGGTCAGAACCTGCTGAATACCACGTCTGGATCCATCCAATGTTTATGTCAGGTCCATTTTAATTTACCCTCTGCCCCTTCAAAGGTTATATTACTCATTTGTCTAAAACTAATTTCACTGACTTTTTACTTATTTTTATTTTTTTGGTTTGGGCATTTCTGTTCCTGTTTTATGTGCTGTCTAGATTTGTGACTACAATATGGATGGCTCTATAGACCTTTTAAATTCTATTGATCTAAAACTTGAGAATGAATGGTCAGTTGGTCTATGACAACACAATCACACAAACCCCTCTACTTTCAGAATATCAGGAAGCCTTTTTGTCACTAAATGTTGGTAATAGCATTTCAGGATCATTTATGTGGATTAAGTTTGGAGCTGGAAGAAACCTGTCTTTTAGAGACCTCCTATTTCCATTCCCACCATTAGTTGGGGGAGGGGAAGGAAACTTACAAATTAAATGAGGAAAAACTACCTATTTTGCTGCCATATAGAATACCCCTTAAAACTCAGTCATTCCTAAAGCTGTCCTCCTCAAAATGAAGCCAATATATTATGTTTCCAAATTCCTTTCCTAGTTTTTTTTAAGCTTTTACAGGCTACTCATTTTGGCTTTCAGAGATAAGAAGATTTTCTCTCTCTCTCCTACTATATGCATCTTATATATACACCTGTGAATTCTAATAACAACCAGATGATGCTACAAGTGAATCATTATGTAAAATCTTCAAATGCCTTCCATTTCCCTTCCAGCTGATATTCATTCTTTGTACATTAAGTCCTTCCCACACTTTTTCTCATTATTCTCTCCAGATCTTTTCTTCCTATAACTAAATTTTCTTAGCAACCTTTTCCAAGATAAGTGTTTTCTGTTGGGGGAAAACATCATCATTATTGGATTACCTCTTCAAAATCCTAAACATCTCTAGCTTGAATCTGCTCATACCCCACCTATCCCCAGAATTTAAAACACAAAAGGAACTGTAAGTCAGAACTAAAATACTATTTGTCTCAGTTTACTTGTTTTCTTGCAAGTATTTCATTACCCAAACTACAGTAGGAAACATGATGTTGTTACCTAGTTTTATTTGCTTTTTATTGATTGATTGATTTGATTTGATTTGTTGATTGTTTACAAGATAATAAGTATAAATATATACATAGTTATGAATACATGAAATAGGTACATTTAAGAAAAATAAAAGAAACAATAGGACAGGGACGGTAGGCACATTGGTACACTTATGCACCCCCCACAGACCTCTTAGGAAAGGGGTGAGGTCAATAGGACACAGTCTAAGTTTAAAGTTTTTGGGGTTTGGGGAAGAAACCACAGAGTCAGGTAGAGTATTCCAGACATTGACCACTCAGTTGCTGAAGTCGTATTTCCTGCAATCAAATTTGGTGCGGTTTACCTTGAGTTTGTATCTATTGTGTGCTCTTGTGTTGTTATGGTTGAAGCTGAAGTATTCATTGACAGTGTCGTGTCCGTTCGGCAAGGAGACCAGGAGGCAGTGACTGCGGTTTCAGCTCTTTATTTAGCACTCGGAACCGATCTGGCTCCAAGGGAAAACTTGCAGCTTTTTATTCTCAAGCCGCAGCGGCCATGGCCAATGGCACCGCTTTGAATCTCCCGCGATTCGTATCCACCAATTGCGGGAGATTCGTATCCACCAATTGCAGGAGATTCTGAGCGCAGCTCGCTAAACCAATCTCAGCGCAGCTCGCTAAACCAATCAGATCACCCCGCGCTTTGACCAATCAAAAGGCGGGGTTTCAAGAATGCAAATGAAGGTACAGAACACTCCTCCCCTCTTGGTTTGGTCCTACGTAACGTAGTCCCATAAGTAGGTGGGGCTCCGCACTTGCCTACTGGACCTGCACAGGTCAGTCGTTGGTTGGCTCCCAGCCGGTTTGGTTGGGTTCTCTGTGTCTCTCGGCCTTGTCTATGGAACCGCCTGGTAGGCCTTGCTGGGCCACTTGTCGCAGCTCCCTCCCGGTCTACGTGGGCTGGTTGAGCTGCAGTTTTCACCGCTCCCGCCCGGTCTTTCTGGGCTGGTCGAGCTGGCCTGGCTGCTTCTCCCTGGTAAGGCTTCAAGCTGGCTGCTTGCTGGTGAGTATGGTTGGTTTCCTTCTGGGTTTTGGTTCCCGGGGTATTCCCTCCCCTCTTGGCTTGTGTTAAGGGGATTTTCTGTGTCTGGTTGCGTGTCGGTTGTCTTTCTTGTGGCCGTTCTCAATCTTATTTGATCGATGTGGCGTTTCCACGCTCGTCCGTCGGTTGTTTGCAGCCAGTACGAGCGGGGACCTGTCAGTTGGGTTATGGTTGCTGGTACCCGTAGTGGGTCTCCTGTTAGATTTTTTGCGTAGACGTCGTCGCCTGGCGCAAAAGACCGGGGC
Organism: Hydrophis major; assembly: GCA_033807585.1. NCBI lineage: Eukaryota > Metazoa > Chordata > Lepidosauria > Squamata > Elapidae > Hydrophis > Hydrophis major. Next base: position 79,976,687 of record CM066331.1, read on the forward strand.
TTGCTGGAGGAGTTTGGGGGTTTTTCCGGGTTGTAGTCTGTCGAGTGGGGACCTTATTTTCCTCCCCATTAGCAGTTCTGCCGGGCTTTTGTTCATTGTTGTGTTCGGGGTTATATGTTGGATAAAAAGCATTTTATTTATTTTGTCTTGGATTTCCCCGTGTTCGATTTTCTGGATGGTTTTTTTCGTGAATTGAACCATCCGTTCCACTCTTCCGTTCGCCGCCGGATGTGCCGGAGCTGTCAGTGCGTGTCGTATGCCCCGTTCCGCAAGGAATTTTTCAAATTCCAGCGAGGTGAATTGGGGCCCATTGTCTGACACGATGACATCCGGGAGGCCGTGTGTTGTGAAGAGTTTGCAAAGTTCCTTGGTTACGGCCTCTGTGGTGGTGGATTTCATATTGCTTACCTCCAGCCAGTTGGAGTAAGCATCTACGGTTACTAGGAATGTATGTCCCTTGGTGGGCCCGGCAAAATCTATGTGGACCCTAGACCAGGGTCCCCTGGGGGTTTCCCATTCCAGGATCGGTGCTGCAGGAAGGCTCAGTCTGGTTTCTTAGCAGCGTTAACACCTTGCCACCCAGGCCTCGATTTGCTTATCCATCCCTGGCCACCAAGCGTAACTTCTGGCCAGGGCTTTCGTTCTAACTATGCCCGGGTGCCCCTCGTGTAACAAACCCAATACCTTCCCTTGCAGTTTTTCCGGGATAACCACCCTGTCCCCCCACAGTACACACCCTTTTTGCAGCGAGAGTTCCGTTTGCCGGTTCCGGAATGTTTTGAATGCTTCGTCGTTGTCCTTTTCCAGCCACCCTTTCTACACCCGCGCCAGACGTTTGTCTTTATTGGTTTCTCGGGCAATGTCTGACGCGGTTATGTGTAGATCGGGCAGAGTCTCTATGCTGAGGGTGCTCATCGTGGGTGCTGGGTCGGTGTCTAGATTGGGTAGCGGCGAGCGGCTCAAAGCGTCTGCATGTGTGATAGTCTTACCGGGTCGGTGTGTAAGCCGGCAGCTGTAGGCGGCAAGGAATTCAGACCACCTTGTCATCCTGGGAGATAAAATGTTTGGGGTGGCCCGGTTCCCTGCCAGAATGCCCAGCAACGGCTTGTGGTCCGTGATGATTGTGAAGGTGCGGCCATAGAGGTACTCATGGAACCTCTTCACTGCTGCGACAATGGCTAGGGCCTTCTTGTCCAGCTGGCTATAGTTCCGCTCCGGTTTGGTAAGTGTCCTGGAGAAGAAAGCGATGGGTGCTTCTCTTCCACCCGGGATTGTGTGGCTGAGGACGGCACCGACACCGAAGGGTGAGGCGTCGCATATGACGGTGAGTGGTAGGGTCTCATTGTATTGGATGAGGACGGCATCCGAGGTGAGCAGGTCCTTGGTTTTCCTGAAGGCAGCTTCCTCGCGTTTCCCCCAAGTCCAGGTAGCCGCCTTGTCCAAGAGCCTATGCAAAGGCTCCACCGTGGTCGCCTTCTGGGGCAGGAAATTAAGCAGTCCCAGAAACGCCTGCAGTTCCATTTTAGTCCTGGGTGTGGGGGCCTCCTTAATGGCTCTGATTTTGGTTGCGGTAGGGTGGATGCTGTGCCGGTCTAGGAGGAACCCCAGGAACTCGACCCGCTCTGTGTAAAGTTGGCACTTTTCCCTCTTCACCTTTAGCCCGGTTTCCTTGAATTTGGTTAACACCTCCCTTAGGCGACCCTCTAGTTCTCGCTGGTTGGTTGCTGACACCAGCACATCGTTGAAGTAGGGCACCATCCCCTTGATGCCTTGCAAGAGTCTCTCCATGAGGCTCTGGAAAATTCCAGGCGCCACGCTGACTCCAAACTGGAGTCGGTTACATCAGAAAACTCCCTGGTGGGTGACTATGGTTTGCGCCTCTGCAGTTTCTGCGTCAACCGGCAGGTGTTGGTATGCTTGGGCCAGGTCGAGTTTTGCAAAAACCTTGCCTCCCCCAGTGAGTGTAGAAGATGCTGCACTACTGGGACAGGGTAGGCGCTTTGTTGTAAGGCGCAATTTAGGGTGGCCTTATAATCCCCACAGATTCTCACCGACCCATCGGGCTTGACTGGGGTGACTATTGGGGTCTCCCACCGGGCATGATCAATTGGTTGTAGGACCCCTTGCTTGACGAGCTTGTCAATTTGCTCGTCAATTTTTGGCCGGAGTGCAAAAGGTACCCGCCGTGGTTTTAGGCATCTCAGAGGAATGTTAGGGTCTAGGCTGAAAGAGATGGGGGGCCCTCGGTACTTGCCTAGGGTGCCATCGAACACTTCCTGGAAGTCCCGTGCCAGTTGCTGCTCCCAATCGGTCTCGGCGATGTGGTTGATGCCCGTGACTTCGATGCTGAGCGGCGCGAACCATTGCAGTCCCAAAAGGCTGGGTCGGTCTTGGTCCACGATTGTCAGGGGAAGCTTCGCCGTGCGGCCCTTAAATGTCACTTTGAATTGTCCGGTTCCGACTACCGGGATGCGGTTTCCCTGGTAGTCTTTGATGATTAGTCTCTGGTTCTCCATTCCCTTCTTGTGGATGGTAGGCACCAAGTGTTTAATTTCTTGCCAGGCGACCATGGAGAGGTAGGACCCGGAATTCACCTCCATTTTGCATGGCTCGCCTTCAATGCCTACCTCCACGTAGACTTTTCGGGCGTCGGAGAATCCGCACATGCCTCCTAGGTTCCGTAACTCGGCAACAAAGTCGCTGATGCTTTCGCCCAGTCTCTGGTCCCACCGGTAGAAGTCATGCCTCCTGATGAGGCTGGGCATGGCAGGGGCATAGTGGTTTTGGAACAAGGGCTCAAAGTCGTCCCAGTCCATCGCCTTGACGTCAGCGGGTTTCACGAGGGCTTTCGCCATCTTGAACACTGCGGGTCCGCAGTGTGTCAGGAAGACGGCTCGTTTTTTCAGTCCGGTGGCGTCCTTCATGTTGCCGCATTCGAGGAACATGAGGAATCTGTCCGTGTAGGATTCCCAGTCCTCGCTAGCGGGGTTGAAGGGCGCGGGCGGAGCGATGCTGGCCATCTTGTCGGTCTTGCTTCTGTTGGACACGTGCTCGCTGGGGTTCAGCCTCGGGATCCCACCTTCATCGCCAGTGTCGTGTCCGATTGGCAAGGAGACCAGGAGGCAGTGACTGCGGTTTCAGCTCTTTATTTAGCCCCCGGAACCGATCTGGCTCCAAGGGAAAATTTGCGGCTTTTTATTCTCAAGCCGCGGCGGCCGCAGCCAATGGCACTACTTTGAATCTCCCGCGATTCGTATCCACCAATCGCGGGAGATTCTTAGCGGGCCAATCAGTGCGGCTCGCTAAACCAATCAGATCACCCCGCGCTTTGACCAATCAAAATGTGGGGTTTCAAGAATGCAAATGAAGGTACAGAACAGACAGGTAGGACATTGCAATGTATGATTTTATATACCATATTTAGATCAGACCGAAGATGGCATAATTCAAGGTTTTCTAGGTCTAGAATTTTAAATCTGGTGGCATAAGGTATTCTACAATGAGTAGAGGAGTGGAGAACTCTCCTTGTGAAATATTTCTGGACTTTCTCAACTGTGCTAATATCAGATACGTAATGTGGGTTCCAGACTGATGAGCTGTATTCGAGTATTGGTCTAAAAAATGTTTTGTATGCTCTAGTTAGTAGTGTGATATTACCAGAGAAAAAGCTACGTAGGATTAGGTTAACAATTCTTAATGCCTTTTTGGCTATGTAGTTACAGTGGGCTCTGGCACTTAGATTATTAGAGATCCTTGAAAGAGTTTGGATCATCAACGAGGTCTTGACTATTCAGCCTATATTTTATTTTCTGATTTTTTTTGCCAATATGTAAGACAGAGCATTTATTTGTTGAGATTTGAAGTTCCCATTTGTTTGACCATTCTGATACATAGTCAATATCTTTTTGAAGGGTAGAAGTATTGTCAGTGGTATTGAACAGCTTTACATCATCAGCGAAAAGTTTGGGTAATGAAACATCTGCAAGAGAACAAGCAAGCTCAGAGAGCACCAAGGACCCCTTGTTTCAACTCTGAGCTACAAATAGTGTCCTTTATTGGAACTATTGTTTATGTCTTAATCACAGGATGGACTTGTGACAGTAGGGATTTTGATTCTCATAGACCTAAAGTCAAATTTAATGCAATAAAGTTAATAGGAAATATTTTTCCCATAACAACCACCCTATGAAGTAAATTATGTTGAGGGGGGGAAGGAGGGAGGAAGGGGAGGAGAGAGAGAGGGGGGAGAGGGAGAGAGGGAGGGAGACGTCCATAGTCAAAATACAGTGGTGGCATTCTACCGGTTTGGCCCGGTTCAGCCAAACAGCTGAAAAAACAGCTACCAGCTCAGCCCAACCGATATTTTTTTCCTCCTGATGATAAGCTGTTCCGATGATCAGCTGTTCTAGGATCTTCCTCACTGTCTTACTGCCTCGCCCAGGAGGCCCAAGAGGCAAAAAGGGGCATGTGAAAGGATGTATTGCATGTGCCCCCCCCCACATGCTCTGTTTTTGGCCTCTTGGGCCTCAGGGAAGAACAGAGTATGGGGGGATGCTGCAAAAAAAAGCCACACCCATCCAATCACATGGCTATGCCCACCTAGCCACACCCACAGAACCGATAGTAAAAATATTTGCATCCCACCCCTGTCAAAGTAATATGCAGGAAACCATGAATTTTGAAAATGATTCATTTTAATAAAACATTAAAAGTAATAGTCAAAACAAAAATAAAAGCAAAGGAGTCTTACTACACTCAAGGCCAGAGATAAGAGATGCGATGTAGAAGCTTCTTGCTACAGCAGAGGTGAAAAATATAGTATTTATTCATATAAACATATGCTAAATCTTTTCTGGGTAAGCAATCTTTTATTTGGAAGTGAGAACAAAATAGAACTTTACATTCTTTGGGAAAAACCAAGACTTTTAGACTGAAGATGGAGAAGAAACACTCCCTTTTGCACTCTGAGCTACTTGCTGGCTTGGTATGACAAAAGATATTTTGATTTTGATAAAGAGAAGAATTACTCATTCTGCTCTTCTTCTTTTCGGGATCTGAGCAGCCACATTAGGCCTGCTTTTCCTTCTTTTTCTCAAGCAAAGGAAGTATGTGTAAGATTTTTTTTTAGCATAATAATCAGAGATAGTCAAGCTGCTGTCAATCACCTTGACAAAAAGCCCTGCTGAAGAGATTGACAGCAGCAGGATAGAACTTGAAAATGAGAATTACCAGTTATTCAGTACTTCAGATTGAGGATTGCTTGGAGTAGGGTTTTTTTTTCCCCCCACATTAAATATCAGGATATTCTAGAGCCTTTTTAGGGCTATAAAATTTCTGGCCAGAAATAGTAATGCAAAAAAAAATTGCAGGAAATGGGCAACAACAAAAAAACTTAATAGATTTCTCTTTTGCTAAAATACATGGTAAATCAAACCATTCATTGAAAATAGTATATAGGAAACCCTCAACTTATGACCAGTTGTTTAATGACCATCTGGTGTATGATAGTGTTGGAAAGGATGCTTTCCAGCCCATAAAGCACTTCCAGACATTGTAAAATGTCACACCATTCCCTCCTGTGGTCACATGACTGCTTTTCAGGTGCTTAGCAACAGGTCACATTTACCACTGGCTGCAGCATCCCGTGGAGTTACAAAACTGTGATTTGCAACTTTTTTACTGGTTTCTGGTATTTTTTTACCCGTTTCCAGAAAAATATGCCCATTTAGGAAATCAGAGTCAGACTTACAAATATTTGATTTGCTTAACACTTGTGTGATCCTGACTTACAACACAGGGTTCACTTAATGACAGCTATAAAATGAATCCAGTGATTACCCCAATTTCTGACTGTCATGAGTTACAACCAAAAGTGTGATGCCAGCTGTGGTTTTAAGTAGAGGACTACTATATATGGGAAGCTTTGGAAGATATGCTCTTTTAATTCCATGTTTTTCTTAATATCAAGTCAGGACGGCCCCTCTTGCAAACAATAATAATAGGATATATATTTCTTCAGATGTTAAAATGTATAATATAAATCTTGAATCTGAAGCAGTCAAAAAAAGAATCTCTGGCAGTGTTTCAAAAAGGTCAAGCCAAAAATCTGAACTTTCAGTACTGTATTAACCAGCCAACCAATTATTTTCCAAAGCCTATATAGGCTGACCATCCTTATATTCTTTTATTGTGATCATCCTTCACATCTTTCCAAATTTTAAATTAAGCTATTTTTAATCTTGGCTCTTGATGTTATCTTTAGGTTATCTTCTGATGAAACTTGGCAATTTGGAGAATTTTTATGAAGAGATTTCATGTTTCTATCCATAGTTATACAAATATGTTTATGAATGTGCAACTGTTTTCTTACAAAGAGTAACCAAAACAGTAGACCTTTTGCCATAATTTGATAACATTGTACATATATCGTAATTTCATCATTGCTTAGAGAATAGGTTCTTCTTAGTAATACCCTCTTCAGAAGTATGGACATGCTGGCAGAAGTTCATAAATGTGTTGTGAATTGTCCTAGATGAATTTTAATAATGGAAAGACTTCTCTGATGCTTTGGCCATGAAAGGAACTATGATAGAAACTTCTTCATTCAGCAAGTACAATTTAATTAGTATATAGGATTATTCAATGAACATCCTACATTAACTTAATAAGAATTGGTAATCAACACTGAATTGAAATTTCAGCTGTAATTTCCTAAAAGTTGACTTCTTTATGAAAAAAAAATCAAATTACTATTTTGTATATCTTTTCTTTTGTAATTGCTCTGCAAAGAGATTTGTGTTTTTCCACCTCATTTTCAAGTTCTTTGTATTTTCTTTAGACTCTATTGATGTTATTTTTGCTGTAAAAAAGTAAAAAGTTGCAGAGGTTTTTTTTACTGTTCTATTACTCATCTATTACTATATTTTGTGGCATCTTCAGTGTCCCCTGCTTCCATATTTTAAAAAACAAATCCAATGAATTTCATTTTGAAATCTCCTCACAGAGGCTGTAAATCACTGCATAAATAAAAGAAATCATTTTTTCCAGTAAAACTTCCATATGCAAGACAGAAAGACTCTAATTACTACTGATGATTGATTTTTAATTAAATCATTCTTAAGCTCAGCAAATGTACACTATCATACTGACTCAGAACTTTGGGAGTTTCATGCTAATAGAATGTGCAATAATAAATTAAAAATAAAATGCAATAGAAAACTTACAAAGCACTGTGCAGATTCAGCATAATGAGTGACCATACGTTGGCCCACTCCAGCTGCGAACTAAGAGTACGCAGAAATTAGACAAAGATCATTACGAAGCAACTGAAACCAACTGTGGAAATGCATTTATCTGAAATGCAACATAACTGGGGCTGTGCCCTTCTGGCATATTGTAATTAGCTAGAAAACAAGACAAGTACTTTGTAAATGTCAGAGAAGGTGGAGTCCTCTAAATAAACAACTCATGCCAAAAGCTTATTCACCTCAGCTTTGCCAAAAGGTTATTAAACCTTTCCAAATATCATGTACTTGAGAAATTGTAGATCAAAATCACTCATAGAAAATTTTCAATTTCTAAATTTATCAGTCAGCTTTTTATTCTGCCTATGTTACCCTACTAGTACGGTCATCAAAACTATTATAATTCCAAAGTCCTGATTTCTTATTAGATTTTCATCTCTTTTTTCTTTGGGCTCTTTTCTACTCCTGAGTGCTATCCGCCTATCTTTGAATTGGCACAAAACAATGCCTGCCTAAAATTTGCTAATCCCTAACCTATCCCTATATTTTGAATCCCTGCCAAATTGCATTATTGTATCTGAGGATTTGCAAATGTGCTAGTCATTATAGGTAAAGTGACTGGTTTATCCATTGGCTATGCTATCTGTCTTCAGTGCATCAATAACTTGTAAAGAAAACATCCACCCCTGGGTATGTTGAATCATCAATGGGTAGGTTGAATTAAGGACTCAGTGTCTAGCTTTTCTTGTCTGGATAGTTTGACCTTCCTCATATACTACATTTGAGCATCCCTTTAACCCTACCAATTTTCTGTAGAGTGTTCAATACTGATAAGTAGCAAAAAACCGTATCTTACTTGGGGCAGTGGGGATTGATTAAATTTACCCAAAACAGGGAAAGTGGCAAAGAAACATTGAGTTCACCATCCCTTATCATTTTATGGACATTGTAATGAAGAAAAGCAGGGTTGCTGCATTTGAAGATGGAAAGAAATTTGGCAGTGCTGGGCTTGTAAAACAGGTTATACCAGCATGAGTACAGGACTCTGATCACTTCTCATGAAGGCATGAGAAGACATGGTGTTACTCTCCATCTGGTTGCAACTCACTGGAAAAGCAACTTTTGCCCACTGCTTCTTGCTACATATCAAAAGTAGTGTCTTCTGACTGGCACAAGCAATCGTGTCCAGTTGAACTGGTGTCCTTTATTTCATTGCCCCACCCCCCAAAAAAACATCTCCAGGTGAACTGGTTATTCTGCACTGTGGTTCCGCTGTCCTCACAGCCACTTTCATTTCTCTGATTTTCACAGTTCACCAGTAGGGTGGCATATAATTTAAGAAATGTAGCATGCAAATAAACAAATAACTGATACCTTTTGTTCTCATGAACATCAGTTATACCTGACAGCTTTAAGTAATAAGCATATTTTCCACAACAGGGGGCCTCTAAGATCGTTTACATAAAATAACAGATAACAGATAATCAGAGTTGGAAGGGACCTTGTAGGTCATCTAGGCCAATCCCCCGCCCAAGCGGGAGACCCTACACCATTTCTGACAAATGGCAGTCCAATCTCTTCTTGAAAGTCTCAACTGATGGCGCTCCCACAACTTCCAAGGGCAAGCTGTTCCATTGGTTGATTGTTCTCATTGTCAGACAGTTTCTCCTTATCTCCAGGTTAAATCTCTCCTTATTCAGTTTCCATCCATTATTCGTTGTCTGGCCTACAGGAGCTTTAGAAAATAGCTTGACCCCTTCCTCCCTGTGGCAGCCTCTCAAATATTGGAAGACCGCTATCATGTCTCCCCTGGTCCTTCTCTTCACTAGACTAGCCATGCCCAGTTCCTGCAACCGTTCGTTGTACGTTTTACCCTCCAGTCCCCTAATCATCCTGGTTGCTCTTCTCTGTACTTTTTCTAGAGTCTCAACATCTTTTTTATATTGTGGTGAACAAAACTGGATGCAGTACTCTAGGTGTGGTTTTACTAAGGCTTTATAGAGTGATATTAGTACTTCCCTTGATCTTGACTGTATCCCTCTGTTAATACAACTTAGGATTGCATTAGCTTTTTTGGAGGCTGCTGCACACTGCTGGCTCATATTTAGCTGGAGTCTTAGTAAAGACTCCAAGATCCCTCTCACAGTTACTGCTATTGAGACTGGTTTCACCCAGTCTATATGTGTACTTTTGGTTTTTCTTGCCTAAGTGTAGGACTTTACTTTTCTCTATATTGAATTTCATTTTATTAGATATGGCCCAGTGTTCTAGTCTGTCAAGATCCATCTGGATCTTGAGCCTATCTTCTTGGGTGTTAGCTATTCCTGCCAGCTTAGTATCATCTGCAAATTTGGTAAGTTTCCCTTCTATTCCCTCATCTAAGTCGTTAATGAAGATATTGAAGAGTACTGGGCCTAAAACGGAACTTTGTGGCACCGCACTGCTTATGTTCCTCCATGTAGACTTAGACCCATTAAGGACTACTCATTGAGTACAGTTTGCCAGCCAGTTGTGAATCGATCTAGTGATGGTGCTATCTATTCCACTTTTTTCTAGCTTACTAGAAGTAGGTTGTGGTCTACTTTGTCGAATGCCTTGCTGAAATCTAAATATATTATATCCACAGTGTTTTGCTGGTCTACTAATTTAGTCACTGTGTTGAAGAATGAAATAAGATTGGTTTGGCATGATCTGTTTTTAACAAACCTGTGCTGACTGCTAATTATTACTTGTTTCTAGATGTTGACAGATCTGTTTTCTTATTATCGTTTCCAGTATTTTCCCGGGTATTGATGTTGGGCTGATTTGTCTATAGTTTCCTGGGTCTGTTTTTTTTTTTCTTTTTTGAAGATGAATAAGCGATGAGATTTTATGAATAACTTCAGGTTCAAGATACAACAGCCGTAACATTTTGAGAAAGCCCTTATTATATCAAGGAAACCCTAAATACATGACATCAGTATAATATGCCCACAGAACCGGTAGTAAAAAAAAGAGGGGTGTGTGTGTGTGTGTAGTATTCAGCTTTGTTCGGGGTTTTTTCCCACGTCATTGTAATTGTGCTTTTAAAGTTATAGCAACGTTTCGGCAGAATCTCATCTGCCATCATCAGGCTTCTGTATACAAACACACACACACACACACACACACTGCTGGAATGGTGAACAAAGATGTTTCAAGTGACACTGAATCATAAGCAATATTTAAATAGCAGTACAGAAGACTTACAGCATACCTGATCATTTTAATGCCAGCTGTCACCCTAGGAAAAAGAATTTGATTTGATTGGAAAATTCTTTTAAAATTGTTGTGCTTCCAGCACCATCTCATAACCTTTGAAGAATTCCCGGTAACAATTAGTCAGTAATGATGTGATTACCCTTTATCTACTGTAGTGAGACAACTTCATCAAATCTCGTAATTTATTTATTTTATAGCAAATGTTATGTTTTCTTGATATATTAACGCTGGGGTTGGTATACAGAGCTTTGACATAACAATAAATATACGTTATACAGCCAACATTATATAAGCCTTACACTAGGGAAAGGAAGGCAAAGCCTGGGGCAGTTTCACACAAGCTATTTATAATGGCAGTGTGACAGCAAGCAGGGAAAATTGGGGTTTGATTTTATGCTTGCACCTATCTATTAGTATACAGGAGACAATTTTCCTCCACGATAATACATTATATTTTAAACATGAACTTGTTCTATCACATTCATGTACATTTTATTACCCCTGAGACACTATTAAAAATATCCTGATCCAAGCAGCTCTATGATATACTAATGAATATCGTTTTCACCAAACATCAAGGGTTATCCTTTATTACATTAAAAGAAATGGTCTTGGTATATAAGAATACATCATAAATATACTGCATCTACTCTTGGTTCTTTCTACCACAAGGCACTTCACTAGGACTAGAGGTACTAACTACTTTGGGATTTTAAAAGGTAAAAGGGCAACACTTTTATGGAAAAGTGTGTGGTTTAAATCCATTTTAAGAGCTATTACTCAAAAACTCACCTGATAAGCCCTTATACTTCTCAACGGGCATAGGTTCTTTGTACATGCTCTGGAGATTTATTCTTACCCTTACTAATACCTCTCTAAAGCACATAATTTAAAATATGATCTGAATTAAATCTCATTGTTTTCAAATATGATTGATTTGCTTAAATTAAAGCAAGAGTGGGAAACTGTAGCAGTGTCACACACACCCAAGGTCATGCTGATTATGGTTGATGAGAATGAAAATGCAGTAGTAATTGGAAGCCAACACATATCTATCCCTAGGCTATAATCTCAGTCTAATCAGCTTCATATAGTTCTTAGGGAGCTGAAAATATATTTTCATGACATATTGAAACACAATAAAGGAAAATATGTTTTAGCACCATTGCTAGTACCATTGTTTAAATTTAGTCCATAAGGTTCATTCATGGTTCAACATGTGCAAAACCTGAAAATTAGGTTGCTTCAACCATGGGTGTGGTATAGAAACATGTTTCTAATATACCTCTGAGTCCCATTTCATCTGGCATCCTGGAAAATAGAATATTTATTAATTCAAAGAGGAAACTTTCTCAAAAGAAAGATAATTTTATTTAGTTCCTGCTTTTTATTAGTTTAACAAATAACTCAAAGCAGCTAACAAACCTAATGATTCTGTCTCCTCATATTTTCTCCACAACAACCACCCTATGAGGTAGGTTGGGCTGAGAGACAGTGACAAGGCTCAAGTCACCCAGAGTGCTTTCATGGCGGGATTACAACTCGGGAGAATTCCAAGTCTCTAGTAGTCAGTACTATACAACTTTGCTTTTGCTTAATGCACCTCCCCCACCCCAAAATTAATTTCTGATTTTGCAACTATAAAGTCTGTAAAATGAAGGGGAAAATTGTGATCTTCATTGTAGCATCACTCAGTACTAGCTGGGACAAATGGGTGTTAAAGGCTCAACCATATTGTGACAGACTGATTCGGCTTTGCTTTCTTCCCTCTTCTTAATCAGCAACCATTAAGCGTCATACAAGTAAGAGGCAGGTCTAGTAATAGCTGGGATTTGTTTTTTTAAAATGAGGGATAATGCCACTCTTTGTCCCTTTGCTTCTTTATCCAGGATGTCACCCCACACCTATGACTAATTTATTTTTTTAAAAAAAACATTTCATCTTGATTCCGAACTGCAGAGCTTATTGGCATAACATCTGATCTACTTTTCTTTTCATTGGCAATAGAACTTAGTTGACCTTGAAAAGGCTAAGGTATAATCATCATCTTTACATCATGATGTTGTTTTTAAATACCTTGCAACAGTTTAAATGTTGAAATAAGGAGGCAGGCCTACAGCAGGTGATGGAGGCTGGGGTCTGGAAATCCATACTTGGATTCAGATTATCTTTTTGCCAATAGAATTAGCCCCACTAATTGCTAGTGGACATTACCAACATGAAAGAAAATTTCAGAGAAAAACAAAAAACTTTAAATGCATCATCTCCTATCTATTGACTTTAGGATAATAGGGTATAGGATATTGTCAGATTAAAATTGCCATAAAGCAATGCAAAATGAACAGAGATTGATCGGAGGCCCAAACTGTTTTAAGAGTGAGAGTTATAGATTTATAATAGCATCTGCTTTCTAGCTAACTTGTTTTTGTTTTGGTGGAGGTGAGTCGGTCTTGACTCCAGATACAATTGTCCATACAGTTTTCTTAGCAGCATTCTTCACAGGCAGTTAACCCTTGCCTTCTTTCTAGGACTGAGAAACAGTGACAGACTGAAAGTCAACCATCTGGTTTTGTGTCTAATAGGATTAGAATTAGGGTTTCCTATGAACACTACACTAAAACTGACTGCAAAGGGGTCTGCATGTCGACACATTTTAATGCCAACTTCTGAACTAGGACTTTTCCATTACCCACAATGCAACTAAACTCTTTGAAGCAGCACATAAAATACACTGGAACCTGATAGCCCGGAAGCATAAATTGAATCAGAAATACTCAGTACAGATAGTTTTCTACTTACAACCACAGTTGAGCCCAAATTTTATGTTGTTAAATGAGACATTCGCTAAGTGAGTTTTGCCCCTTTTTATGACCTTTCCAGCCATAGTTGTTAAGTGAATCATTGTTAATAACATGGTTGCTAAGTGAATCTGGCTTCCCCATTGACTTTCTCAGGTAATCACTTGACCCCAGGACACTGCAATCATCATAAATATGAACCAGTTGCCAAGCAACTGAATTTTGATCATGTGATTATGAGGATGCTGCAAGGGCCATGTGAAAAGTCATCGTAACTTTGAAGAGTCACTACAATAACTATTGTAATTTGAGGACTACCTGTATTTCCATTTTAAACTTAATTCCTGGAACCCATATTTTAGAGGTATAGGTCTATTTATACAGGTAGTCCTCCACATACAACAGTTTGCTTACAATAACACTGAAAAAAGTGACTTACAACCATTTTTCACACTTACAGCCATTACCACTACCCCCTGATCATGTGTTCAAAACTGAGATACTTGTAACTGGCTCTTATTTATGACAATTGCAGTGTCCCAGAATCATGTGATCACCTGGAAAGCAAAGTCAATGGGAAGCCAGACTCACTTAACAACTTATCTACTGCAGTGTTACTAACTTATCTACTGCAGTGATTCACTTAACAACTGTGGCAAGAAAGATCATAAAATGGGGAAAAAACTGACTTAACAAATGTCTCCTTAGCAACAGAAATGTTGGACTCAATTGTGGTCGCACATCAAGGACTACCTGTATATAGTTCTTACTTTTGTAAAGCTATTGACCTATTTATTTGTAACTCTTAGTTTTATCAACTTTAAGCATGTGGCTATTTTATAGTACAATATAAATGTAATAAGTCTATGAACATTAAATACTACTGTGTCTCTCCAACAATATGGCCCCCCAATAGGAAGACCCAGCATGTTTTCTAGGTATAAAATGAAATTAAGCCCCTCTCCCCAAATTTAGGCCTAGTTTAAAACATGCGAAATGGGGGGTGGAGGCAGGGGGGAACTTGCCATTAGGAGTGCCCCGCGGGCAGCTACACCTCACCATCAGCCGCTCCTAACACCATGGTGGATCACGGAGGGCTCCCTTACCCAGGTCAGCAGGCGGGCGGCACCAGCATGGATGTCCGGCAGCATTTCAGCCACTTCTCAGGCCTCCGTAGCTTCCACAGTTCCCACCGGTGCTGGCGCCTCTCCCGCCAGCGCCATCTCCAACAAAAGCATCTGAGTCACTCCTGCTTTTCCCCCGTCCCCGTAACAACAGGAAAAAAAACATTTGAGGGACCTGGGAGCGTCGTGTGCTGCATTTTGATTTAATCCCGAGTGGCTGGGTGGGCATGAAAAGAGCCGAGCGTCTCTGCTGCTGCTACCCTTCGTGCTCCAACCTCGGGCTCTGCGAAAGTCCCAGTGCAGCAACCCATTCCTGCATTCCAAGCACCCAGGCCGAGCTGCAGCTGTCCCTCTCTCGCCAGCACCGTCTCCAATAACAGCAGCAGCAGCAGCAGCAGCAGCGGGAACCGTGGAAGCATTTCAGCTGCTTCTTAGGTGGCGGAGCCGCCTCCGTAACTTCTACAGTTCCCACCATTACTGCCGCTGTTATTGGAGATGGCATTGGCGAGAGGGACAGCTGCAGCTTGGCCTGGGTGCTTGGAATGCAAGAACGGGCTGCTGCACTGGGACTTTTGCAAACTTGCAGAGCCCGAGGCTGGAGTACCAAGGGTAGCAGCAGCAGAGACGCCCACCCAGCCACTTGGGATTAAACCAAAACGCAGTGCGCGGCACTCTCAAAATCTTTTTTTTTCCTGTTGTTACGGGGACGGGGGAAAAGCGGGAGCAACTCAGATGCTGTGGTTGGAGACGGCGCTGGTGCACGGGGGGGGGGGGGGGGAGAGAAATTAATTCATCCCCAAAAAGACATCCTAGCCATTTTTTGGGAGCTCAACAAAAAAATAAGGCCTGCCTTTATTTTGTGAGAAACATGGTAATTAATTTTTAGTTTACAGATCTTAATGTCAGATATTTTCTGGTAAAGACATTATGTATACCTTGTACTTCACAAATCTTAAATTTTGATGTTTTGTAGCAAATGCATACTCAGTTATTAAGGATGCAGTTTTATAATACAGAAATATAACTTTATGATTAATTTTCTATTTTCAGCTTATGCTACTCAAATGCTAAAGCAAGATTGATTGAAATGTCTAAGCACTTGGATCCTGGAAGAATGGCAAAGCACTTCTGAACAGTGTTGCCAAGAAACCACATGAACTTGCCCACAAGTGTCTAGGATTAATCTGAAGACAGACAAAGAAAAGATTTGTAAGTTATAAAAAATGCTGCAAAACCCTTTCATATTATTGCCCAGAAAACCATACAGATGCAGCCATGTAATCGCCAAGAGTGGCAGCATTTGGATTTAAAGCAGGATCTTTGAAGTTCTTGTATTTTGCTTGTCCCAAAGATGCTTTTTTTTTTTCAAGAGGCAACTCTTTTCTTCTTCGCTTCTCATCCAAGAAGCTTCTTCAACTCTGACTCAATGGTGAGGAATGGAAGGATTTACACTCCTTGTAGACAATTGGTCATTTGCATTCTTTAGTCATTGCAGGTTTATCTGTGTCCTCAGGATCACCTGAATAGTGCAGATGGGTGGTGGAGCCTTCTTGGAACTGTGTTGTAGACTGGAGATAGATGGTGTCATATCCCTCCTCTGGATAGGGAGATTCTATTAGCAACAAGATTCTCAGTCATCCAGGTCCCCACCTTTGGGACAACCATGACTTGGACGATTGAGAATCTCAATAGACATTTGTACTTTGCTTGTTGCTATTTTTTTTTTTTAAAAGCAAGCCTCAGCAGATGGCAGCACCAGGCAAACTTTAGTCTCAGAAACAGAGCAAAATCAGAGATTATGGAAGAGATCCAGGGAATCACAAGGTTTAGGTTGGGTTGGGAAATTGGGGGAAGGAAGCATCCATGAAGGCAATCCCAAACGTGCTTTTTTTTTTTTCCTCAAGAGGCAAATTGGACTTCCTTGGTTTTTTTTCCTTGAAGACGTTTTTTGCTTCTCACCCAAGAAGCTTCTTCAGCTCTGACTGCATGGTGGGGAATGGAAGGATTTACACTCCTTGCAGACAGCTGGTCATTTGCATTCTTTTTAGAGAGTTATTGAGGTCACCTGGAGGTTTATCTGTGTTATCAAGGTCATCTGAGGGGTGGATATCAGCCGTATCCCTCCCTCTCTGTTGAGAGAGGGCTGTTCAATTTGTGACATCGGTGGCCTCTTTTAATTCAGCGGTCCTCTCTGTCCAAAATATCACTTAGGAAGGCAAAGACGGCTAAGGAAGAGAGAGAGGCGCATGAAGTTACCCGGAACCGATTAATAAAGGCCATTCTCCAGCTCTGGGGGCGGTTGTCCCCTTCCGGCAGCCCCGCAAGCTTTAAAAAGCTGAAGCCCTGTGTTGAAGAAAAAAAAAAAAAAAAGGGGGGGGGGGCGCAGCCAATCCATAGCAACAGAAGAACCTCCACACAGCCGACCCTCCTACGGCAATAAGACCTGTTTGAACTCTAGGGGGCGGGGCCGAAAGGCAGCCCCGCCCCTGGCCGATCCCAAGTCCCGTGGACTCCGGGCAGGCGAGATTTGCTGGGCGTGAAGTCGGCGTCCTCGAGGTTGGCGACAGGGCGCCCGAGCTTCCTTCCGCGGGGAAGCCGCCTCAGCCCGCGCGGGACGGCAAGGCTGGCAGCCACAGCCTCAAAGCTCTGACCTCTCTCTCCCCGCCACCCCACCCCTTCGCCCGCCAACCGGCCACCTGGGCCGGCGTGAAAACTTCCCGAGAGCTTCATCCCGGGGCCCGTCCTTTCCCGGCCGGCGGAGGCTGGCAGGAGGATGACGTCACCGGATCAGGCTGACCGGCAATGGGCGCCATTTTGAAACCCCCGAACCTCCGGCGGCGTCGGCGCTGGCTGTGGCGGCAGCCGCAGAACCAGCAGGTCCACCAGCAGCAGCAGCAGCGAAGGAGGCGCTTGTAGTGGCTTTCCCATCCGTCCCCGTTGATTCTTCCGCTCCGCGGGCTTTTGCAGCCGGCGGTCTCCGCCAGCCAGACGCCGCGCAACATGGCAGGTAAGGGGCACGCGTGGTGGCGGCGGCGGCGCTGCTGGTGGTGGTGGTGGTCACGGAGGCAGCGGCGTCGGACGGAGGCAGGCCCGGGGCCCGTAGGGTGGTCTTTGGGGGGCTAAGCGGAGTCCGAACGGCCCCGGGGATAGCTCGCCAGGCCTGGCCGGCATCCGGGCCGCCTTGGCGACCGGAGAAGCTGAGGTTTGGCGGCCACGGTCCCTGCTCACGCCGCTTTTCCTCTCCAGCAGGGGTGGCCGGCGGAGGAGGAGGCGTCGGCAACGATTTCCAGTGGTGCTTCTCGCAGGTGAAGGGGGCGATCGACGAGGACGTGGCGGAAGGTAAAATGCGGCGTGGCGAATGACCCCTGGCGCTTGCGAGGCCGTCCCGGGCCTTTGCTTCCCTTCTTCCTCCGTCCCAAGCTGGTTCTCCACCTCCCGCAAGCGGTGGCATCTTTGGTGCGGCCCCTTGAATTTTCAAGGGAGGTGGCTGAAATAGTGGCTTTAAAAATAAATTTTAAAAAGCCCCGAATGCCTTTTCCTTCCTTACACCTCCGGGATGGGCTTAAATCCTGGACCACATGATGGGGCTGGAGGGATGGTTCCTTTATTTGTTGAGCGAGTAAGAAAGACGTTTGGGTAATGAAACGCCAAGGACCCCCCTCATGTCAACCCCAAGCTACAAATATTCTCCTTATTTAAAGTACCGTGCTGTTTGTTGAAGGTAGGGGTCGGGTGTGAAGATGCAAAAAGTATTGGCTTTGATGATTGGGTGCCTTTAGGATGAATGCAGCATGATTTATACAATAAAAATTAACCACAAGATATTTGCAGAGTATTGAGACCCTCCTTTTTTTCCGGATTACTAAACTGACATGGTGATGAGAGATGCTGTCTTGTAGCTTCATGCCCAAATTGGAAGCCATGAATTTTTCAAAGGCTTAAAGGCCACCTCATGATGGATGCAGCGTGATTTATACAATGTAATTTTAAAAAAAAAAACTATGCCCAAGACATTTGCAGGTATTGGGACCCTGTTTTTTTTTATTACTAAGATTGCAGGGATTATGGGAGATACTGTCCAGTAGCTTCATGACCCAAGTTGGAGGCCATGTATTTTCAAAAGCTTAAAGGTCACTTTAAGCTTTTGAAAACTTTATCAGTCTATCAGTAATCTGTATAATTCTTTACCCCATACCTCTGGTCCTTGGGAAAAGAGTGTGAGATGCTGGGTCTGACTAAGCTACTGCCATCCCCCCCCCCTCAAAAAAAACCCCAACAACTTTGTGTACTGGAGAAATACTCCAATTGGATAATGGAAGGAAAGAGGAATGCAGGAGTGATTAGAATAGCTGTCAGTATTTCCTGGTTCTAATAATGCAGCTCTTTGGTCTTAATTTAAATAATTAAAACATGAGCCTTTCTGACCATGCAAAACTTTTACTCTTAATATGTTGATTAAGCTGATCAGTTTGGAACAAGAATAACCTTTACCCGTATTAAAAGTTTAGCCTCTAACATAATTGAGAGACATCATTAACTAAATTCACTGCGATTTATTACCTGGCAAATTTACTTAGAATAGGAGGCAAATTACTGCTTTAGGTTCTACATTGCTGATTAATTTTCTTTGCCTCACTTCTTGGAATTGTAATTGTTCAGGTTATCTTTATGATATATTCAAATGTACTTTTGAAAATAGGTATCTTTAAAATTATATTGTCTGAAAGATGTTAATTTTGTACTTTGCAAGACCTATTGCAGGAGAGATTAATGCAGGCTGTGGACTGGATGAAGTACTGAAACAACTTTAAATACTAACAGTGAAAATAGTGTCCTTTTCAAATTACTATATTTTATTTTTTTTCCAAATAGAATTGAATTCTTTAGTATTTTATAAACAAGCCTGTAGATAAGGGGTTTTTATACTTCGTTGAACATTTACGTTTTTCAAATGTGACAAGTAGTCCAAAAAAGTTCATTTGAGCAATGCTTGGTTTTTTTTCTTACTGTTTATGCCTAATATAAAAAAAAAAACTTTTCTGTGAATCATTAGGGTGTGCATACTGCTATTTATAACATGGTAAGTGTAAAAGAACTGTTCCCATTAGCTGAAAGTAGTACAGCATTCCTATACATGTACTTGCATTGTTTTTAGACACTGCAATGACGTTTGATAGGCTTTACTCAGTTCTGTAATTGAATAGCAGACAGCCATGTAATGCTAGTAACAAACTGTCTACATGCTTTCCTATTGAGCAAAGCTAATATTTATGTGGAGAGTAGTATTTGGAGTTCTATTTATAGAGGAAAAAAATAGCCCCACCCATATTTGTTCAATTCCAGCTATGTTGCATAAGAAGTCAGAATTATATGTATAAGCACCTGGTCTTATTGTACTAGATATCCATACTATTAAGAATATTAAGTGCTGTTGTGTTTTCTGTAGTAGTAGGGCCACAGAACTTGCTCTATCTCCAGTTGTTCCTTGTATTTAAAGGAAGAATCTAGGCCACTGAAACACTGGGTTTGGGAGGCGGGTGGGTTGGAGAGAAGATGGTCAGCATTTTGAAACTTCTTTGAGCCCTCCCAAAGGTTTACTGATATTTCTGATTTATGGGCACTAGGTATGAGTTAAATGATAATACATTGCAATGTAGGCTGTTTTTATGATATTCAGAAATGCACCTTTGGAAAGAAGTAACATACTTTGCCTTTGGTGATGATTATGTAATTTTGAGAGAATATATTAAAAGTGATTGTTGCTTCTGTATACTGTATTAGACTTAGGTTCATGTGTGATGCCTCTTGCTTATACATTTGGGGAGCAATAGACCTGCTTTCAGAATATACAGAGGTGCAGTTAGAGAGACAAACTGCAACTTACAGTAAGAGGTACCATTTGAAGAAAAATGGCCTGTTGTGCATTTAATTGATGTTTTGATCCTAAATTGTTCATATTTGAAAATAAACAGTACAGGTAGTCTTTGACTTATAACAGTTTATTTAGTGACCATTCAAAGTTACAATGGGACTGAAAAAAGTGAGTTATGACCAGTTTTCACAGTTACGACATTTGTAGCATCCCCATGGTGATGTGATCAAAATTCAGATGCTTAACAACTGATTCATACTTATGACCATTGCTGTGTCCCAATGTTATGTGATCACCTTTTGCAACCTTTTGACAAGTAAAGTCAATGGAGAGCCAGATTCATTTAACAACTGGATTACTAACTTATCAATTGCAGTGATTCATTTAACAACTATGGCAAGAAAGGTGGTAAAGTGGGACAAAACTCATAACAAATATCTAAACAACATAATTTTTGTCCAATTCTGGGCGTCATTAGAGGACTACCTGCATAGGATTTTTTGTTAAAAATTGAAATGTTTATTCATGGGGCTTCATAAGGAAGTCATGTTTGGTTCCATAATATATTCATAAACTCTTGCAGTTTTGTCTTATTTTTTCTTAAACCAATATAAGAAATCATGCAAGAAGTATATTATTTTCAGCATGAGCAAAAGTCACCCTAGATATGAAAAATAAAATTACAATGCATGTTTAAGAACCAGAGTGTTTAGGATCAAGTACCTCACATAAATAGTGAGTTTATTCAGGGTTAAATTATATATGGATATTTATGAAATTACTCTCGTGTTTATTTCTGATTTGTGGATCACATCCTAAGCTTCCTTACTCATATTGAAGTACTGTGCTTCTTAAAGGGGCTTACACTGAAGTAATTAGTGTTAAACTGCAGTTAATATTGGGCTGTAGGAATGTAAGGACATTATGCATGTTCAGTCTGCAATAAATCCAAATGAGTCCTAAGTGAAATTACAATAAGAATATAGAATAGTATCCTAATACAATATAAAGTATTTTAAAACAAGTTTTATTGCTTTATTAACTGTTGTCATGAAATATAACTCCTGCTAAACAGCTTACAGTGCTATCTCTGTGCCATAAGTGCATGGTGTATTGAAAAATTACCCACTTGCTAAGCCTTGCTCTAGTCATAGAAAGTATTATGTGCATTTAACTGGCTTCAGTTATTTATGTATATGCAGTTTCCAAAGAATGCAAACAATTTATCTTTCAAAAAATGTTAGGGTTTTTTTGTTTTTGTTTTTTTGAAGTTTGTAATCTTCAATTTTTTTTGATATTTTAATTTGTCTTTCCCATAAAATGGGTTTGC
The DNA here is from genome assembly GCA_033807585.1 of Hydrophis major. Lineage (NCBI taxonomy): Eukaryota > Metazoa > Chordata > Lepidosauria > Squamata > Elapidae > Hydrophis > Hydrophis major. Next base: position 79,998,295 of record CM066331.1, read on the forward strand.
AGTGGGATCAGTTTGTATCTGATTCAAGCTCCATTTAGGTGTTCTAGTGTGGGAAAGAGAGGACTGAGACCACAAAGGCAAGTTTCAGGATGTCAACCAGGATTATTTTGGTTCTGCCAAACTTAAGACAGACTCCTTTGACTGCTGATTGCTGTTCTAGTATTTGAAGGCATTCAACATTTGTTAGTGCAGAGAAGTCCTGTTGTATCTTATAGTAGAAATTCTCAGACTGTTTCCCCAGCAGGTCAAAAGCAACTTAGAAAGATGTCAGAATGTTCATTACCTGTTCAGACTTGTGCAGGTAAAGTTCAAGTACTGTTAAAACTCCCTATGGGCTTTACCTTTGCAATCCAGCTGCGTGTTTGCCCGACCAGAACAGGGGCAAGTTTTGACAATGCTCCTTCTTTGTCAGGGCAAGCAAAGAGTCACTTTGATCTTTGGCTGTCATTTTGTTTGTGCAAACCTGCAAGGAACAGTTGTATTTCAGAGTATGATAATCCTATGGTATATAGACTAAACATTTAAAAAATACTGTTGCCCAATCCCAACACCAATATGACCAATTTTTTCATTTATTGAGGTAGTCATAAAAGCTCAATTTCCATTTTAGGGTATTGCAGAGCTGCAAAATTTAAGGACCACTGCCCTATATACACTAACGATGCCATATTGTGACTTGCATATGGAATGAGAATGGTGGCTGTGCCAGGTGTATATATGTTAGAAAATATTGGCCACATGTTTATGTATTGTGCAGTTGTTTAACATAAATTATAAATCTTCCTGTCAAGTATGGAACTATCATTATGATCAATATACAGGATAACATAGTAAGACATTTCAGGCTGCCCAGTTATATGCTCATTCCTGCTATCACTTTACATTCTAAATTTAAAACTTGCTTACTTTTATGTATCTACCAACAGAAAGGAAAGATTTAAATTATCTAAACCAACAGCAGATCTAATAATCATATAAGTATATCATCTCTTATATAAAAATGTCCCAGTATGAAATATTTTCAGATTAAGTAATCACATTCCTTTGGTAACAAAAAGATTATTTAAGTTCTGTACATTAGTTTACAGTTAATAAGAATTATTCATGTTTCATTCAGTTATAAAGAAGTTTCCCAACGGCTTGGCAATCCATTATCTAGTTCACAATCCAACAAATGTTTAATGCTGAAGGCTACATTTGCTCCCTCCACATACACATAGAAAAGGGTTGCTGCATGCATTCCAATATCATAATGTGGGGGGTGGGGGTTGTTAGGTGCTTTGAGGAGCATATATGTATGGATTGCCTACACATGTTCTGAACATAAATGACTTTACTAATAAGACATTTTTTTTAAGCATTACATCTTCCTCTGTACTTTGATAAATGGGCATCTTGGAGAAAGCTGCTTTTGTTTCTCAAGCTGCAGAATAATTGAGTGCTTTAAGGAGGGAATTTTTATTTTGCCACATATCTTGCTCATATCAGGCCCTACTTATCTAATGTGTTAATTGATTACAACATATGCATTCAAAATAGATTTTATTGTATGTCTCTGTAAGTACCAGTAGCTGGGTGGTTATTTTCTTAAGTACCTATTGTACTGACTCACACACTTAACTTTATTTGAAATTAAAAATTCTAATAATTAGAATGTTCCAAAGTGCCATCTCAAGAATGCCCATGGGTCCTACATAACCCTCAAGCAGATTAATAAAAAATAAAAGGAAGTGTGCTTACTTGCCAGGAAAGACACAGATAAAACTAAAGTTTTATCATCCTGTGAGTTTAGGAAAAGATGTTAGGGAGCAAATTAAACTCTTTGCTTTCTGGTGAATTTACATAGTGTACTTAGTTACAGCCATCATGCAGTCATTTTGTGAATATGTTACTCCTATAGTAATCTTGATGTGTCAGTGTTCTTAATGTTTCCTCAGTATTTCAAGTGTTTCCACAAGTAGCTTATCTACCTGCAATTTAGGACTAGGAAGCCTGCACATTATTTCATACAAATAAATAAAAGGTTACTAATTATTTGATGTGTAAATCTCTCTTGGACTCACAGAATAACAATACAAACAGCAAATAACATCAGTAAAAGCCATCAACAGTAATAAGACGTTCTCTGCAAAGCTAAACAGCCACAGTAATTCTGTTAAAACATTTGCAAGAAATAATAAAAAATAAGGCTAGTACTGATGGCCTAAGCTGTTTACTATTCAGCATAGTGGTATGTGTTCCATTTAAATGAAAGAGGGGGAGGGAGAGTTGGACTAAAAAAAATAGCATTGAGGCTATGATCATAGCAGATCAAGAACAGGCACTAAGTACCAGATCCATGGAAGCGGAGTTCTACCACATTAGTCCAAGGTACAGACTGCAGGCCTCAGAGACAGTCCAACACATAGTGTCAGGGTATAAGATACAGGCAGGAGGCACACATAAAAGATAATCAAGTAGCTGGCATTGTTCCTAGGAACACCAGCACAGAATATGTGCTAGATCCTCCTACGTCAGATAGGAGGGTACATAGGTAAAGGCAGACAAGCAAGTACTAGCCAATCAGCCAGACAACATAGCAGTTGACCAAAATACAATGTGAGTGATTGATTCTAACAGGGCCAACTGATAGCAACATCAAGAAGAGGTGGTAAAAACTGGAGAACTGCCAGAGCCTGAAGGAGGAACTTGAAAGGATGTGGAAAGTAAAAGGCCAAAGTGGTCCCAGTGGTGATAGGAGCACTTGGGCCTGTGACTGCTAATTGGGGAGTGGCTCCGACAGATCCCCGGAACTAAATCAGAGCTCTGTCCAGAAGAGTGCAGTGTTAGGAACAGCTAATCCCAGGCCTCTGGTAGAGGACCCAAGAGTGAGGAACACATACACAAATGCATTTTAAAAACTTCACTTAAGGGCTTTGCACAGATGACAATAAGACAACAAATAGTCAACACTATTGAATTGTTTTCTTTTAGAATCATGCAATAAGAGAAGGTGTAAATTATCTTCTATCTAAATTTCTACAGAAATCCATAGTAAGTGATCTCCATGAGCACCTCCCCAACCCCTTTGATAACTGCCTTCTTTCCAACACCACTTTAATGTTATTACCTGCTTCTGTTGCTAGCCCACCCCAATCTATAGTACTCCTAGACCAACAATACTGTCTACCAAAGTCCAAACTGAGCATAAATCATAAGTCCACTGTTTTCATCTCCATCTCTTGCTAACAGAGTTAATAAAAGCATCCTATGAAATGGTAAGGTATCAGTTTGGCATCTCAGGTTATTTAAGCTTATTAAATATTACAATTAAAAGGATAAAAACTATGTTAGTCAAATTTTAATTGAAATTAAATTGAATCCTTAATTTAAAATGAAAATTTTGGTTGTTTCTTGTTCCTTCTAGCGTCCAGCCTTCCAAGTCCCTACATTTTTTTTAAAGAATTCAAAACACCAGCGTTTTTTCACACAGAGAATTCTTATAATTAATTTCCAAATCTTATTTAAACACCATCTGGGGCTTTAATCCATTTATAATTTCCAAACAATATTCTAATCACCCTGTTCATTGCAGAAAAAGAAATTTATAAGTCATTGTATTTACAACTTCCTTTTTTTGCCAAGAATTGACAAAAGGTCACACAGTTTCTTCATACTTGTCAATCCAAAGATTGTTAATAGAAACCAATTAAACAATAAAAAGTGATTAGTGAAAGAAATAGGCAAACCTAGTGTTCTTTTTAAAGGTGCCAACCATGATTTCAGCAAGATGGTTTTCCCTAATCTTTTAAGAATTCTAAACTTGCCAAGGACCACTGTCTGGCAGTCTCTTCATGGGGGACCAACTGTCTGAAGCACTTGTGGGCTATCACAAGCCCTCTCTTTGTCTGGAGAGGAATTAAGAAGAGCCGTTCTACTCTGTCTTTCATTCTACCACAATCAGCTCTGCTTTTGACAGAGCCGTTTTCAGTTTACCATTTCTAAGTTCAGTATCTCAGATTGTTCATAGAATAAATCTTAAATATAAGCAAACTACTAAGTAAACTAACAAATTGAAAAGATTGTGCATTACCTAGTTTGGTAATGAAACGCCTGTGAAAAAAACAACCAAGCCCAGAGGGTACCAAGGATTCACAAACTGAAAAGAACTGTATTTAAAGAGCATACAGGTCGTCCTCAAATTAAAATGATAATTGGAACTAGAATTTCCATTGGTAACTGATGCAGTCATAAAGCATGGCATTACATCATCGCTTAGCAACTGCAACCTTAGTAGTGCCCATTGTTATTGTTAACCGAATTCTGCCAGTTGTTAGTCTTCTGAAGTTTCTGAATCCTACTACTTATAGGCATTGTGAGAAGTGTATATTCACAGTTTGGAGAATGGTGGGAGTGGCCTTCTTGCAAAGTTTCCAAAGGCCTCTGAAACTTTATGAAACATCACAAAAACGAAGTGCGGTATTTGGAGAAAAATGTGAGCAGCCCCGAGAAGAAAGGCTGACATGGTCAGCATTGGCTTACATAGGGCCAGGCTGGGTGCACTTTATCAGTGGGATGAAGACACTGAAGGTCAGCTGGGCATAGCAGGGCCTGTGGAGGTTTACACTCTGGTATTGGGATTGATGGATGGCCACAGAGATGGTGGTGTTACTGTGTGGTGGCACTGAGGCAGGAGTAGAGATCTAGGAGCCATAGCAACCGACTGAGACTGCTGAAGACCCTGGGCCTCTGATTCAGCACCACTGCTGCTGAAGAGTGCCAATATGCAGGGCACCAAAAGCAGGGAGATTGGTGGGTGTAGCCAGTTGAAGCATCCCTGTAGCTGTAAGTACAAGCAGGCTGCCAAGCGCCCAAATTTTAAGGATGTGACCATGGGGGCACTGCATCAGCTGTAATTTTGGCGGCCAGATTTTAATGTCTTTTGTTAAGCACCATAGATTCAAATGGTTACTAAGTGAATGATTGTTAATATTGACTAGATTGACTATTTAGTTTGCTATTGGGGCACTACCTATTTTCCTTAATTGATCTAAATAAGTAGTGCCTCACTGAATTTAGTCCATAAGTACAGGTAATCCTCGAATTACAACAGTCCATTTAGTGACCGTTCAAAGTTACAGCAGCGCTGAAAAAAGTGACATATTGCAGCATCCCCTTGGTCATGTCAAAATTCAGATGCTTGGCAGCTGGCTCATATTTATGATGGTTGCAGCTCCCAGGATTATGGGATCCCCTTTTGCGACCTGACAAGCAAAGTCAGTGGGAAAACCAGATTGATTTAACAACCATGACACTAACTTAACAACTGCAGTGATTCACTTAACACCTGTAGCAAGAATGGTCATAAAAGGGAGCAAAATTCACTTAACAAATGTTTCACTTAGGAACAGAAATGTTGGGCTCAATTGTGATCGTAAGTTGAGGACTACGTGTAGTTTACATAACATGCAGTTGAATGTGCTTAAAGATGCAGTTTAACAATATATTTTCTAAAGCATGATTTCTAATTATATCTTACTTTTGGTCTAATTTATATATGATTTGCAAATTTCAAGTAGTCAAAATATAACATAAACAATGCTATCTTTAGTATTACATCTAATGATGTTTTTAGTTATTACTTATGGATAAAATTATTAATAAAGTCTCTGAAGCGTAGCATGTATATACTGTTAGTCTATTTTCAAGTCCAGTTCAACCATGTTAAGACATCTCAAAGGCAAATCTTATCTGCTTGCCCATCACCTGCAGCAATTATTTTCACAATTTCTTGGCACATTCTATATTTTCTCACAAATATCCTAGAAGCAAATTCATTCATACACAGAATTGGTTTTAAAATAAAATATCAAACAATATTCATAATTTGTTAAGGCTTGATATAGGAATTTTGGTGACAAGCATCATTCATCACCACAATTAAAAGTACACGTTTAACATACCAGTTAAAAAGATGAGATTACCCCACCCCTTGTGCATTTTGGGAACAGCAGTTTTACATCTTTAAAGGTCATAGCTAGAATTAGATCTAGAATTTGGAAATGAATTGTACAGCAGACCACCAGGCATTAAAATGATGCTACGTTTTCTGGATTTTTTAGAGGCAGACATGACTGGTAGCTCTCAAATTTTTGAAGGTGGTATAGCTTGCATAGGGTCTTAAGGTTTTCATGGGCATTCCCAAATAAAAAGAGAGGCAGCAAGAACATGGCAAATTCAGAAATAATTAGAGACTGTGTGCTTACTGAAGTTAAAAAAAATGCTTCTCATACTATAGCCATCTGTGTATCCGGTAGCAAAACTAAATTAAGGAATAACCTTAAATACAGCTCCTTTACAGGGAATACAGTCCAATCCAGAGATATTTAATCAGTCAAATATTGAAGGTTTGCTTGCAAGCAAATTCAGTGCAGACTCACAGCAAGCAAATTTGAGAGACTGAACTAGCTGATGGCAGATAGATAGATCACTGAATGATTCTGTGAGCAAGTCAATCTGCCTGCTTTGCCTGATTTTGGGGTAAAAATTGCTTTTTTTAATAAAAAAAAATCAATATTTACATACATGGTGTGTTGTGAGTTGATTTTGTGAGTTTGCTTACAAGCAAATTTTATGTGACAGACTGAGCTAGCCAATGGCAGATAGATAGATTTCTGAATGAATCTGTGAGCAACTCAATCTGCCTGCTTGCTTTGTCTGATTTTGGGTAAAAGTTGCTCTTTTTAATTAAAAAAAAAATCAATATTTATAATGTTTACATACAAGCCTTGCCCAGCCAGTCACACGGCCACCAAGCCACACCCACAAATTAGGCCACGCCCACAGAACCGGTTAGCGGTCCCTGGGATCTAAAATTATGAGTTTGGTGGTCCCTGAGGTCCAAAAGTTTGGTGACCCCTGATTTAGTAGGTTGGCTATTGGATAATAAGGCAGCAGACACACTAGTTGCATCTCTTATCTCACCCACATGCCCTTAGCAGTAAAAAATCATAATGAAGAGATAAGTGGACAAATGAAAGACAATTGCAACTGTGGTTGTTCAGGGTTGCCTCTTAAGACTGTTGGAACGTTTTAAAACCTGAAATCAAAATTAAGTTAGAGGTGCACACACTGTTTTATGTAAACAGTTCTTTGGCAGACTCATTCAGGATTAGATTTTAGTTGATCAAATATTATTGATCGACTACTTGGTCAAATAAGTATTTTCAACTTGCAGTGACTGGTAACAAATGAATCAGGAGGGAAGCAGATGAGGGAATCACCACAATGTGATATTCTCCGTTCTTCTTGAGCAGTTTATATTCTATCTCCTGTTATATCTCCTTTCACTCATGACACACCCAGTTTAAGCAATCTCTTCTTCCTTTTGTGCTAGAAATACATTGTATTCTTATGAAACTTAACAGTATAAATTCTGCCAGAAGGAATATTTCTCATGCCACACCTGCATCGACTAAGAATACACAAAACTGTCAGCTAAAAACTAAGACTCCCAAGGTGTATCACCACCAAAATTCCAGGGTCTTATCCTATAGAATGGGCGTTAGTTCTTACCTGACATGCAGTTTCTCTTGGACTGGGAGGATTGTCCAGAGGATGGGTGGAGCTTCAGTCTCTGCTTATTGTAGGCTGAGCTTGATTTCTGAGGAACGCTCCTCCCTCCATCACGTGGCTTGCCATCTCGTTCCCCAGTTTATGCGAAGAAGAGAAGAAAGACACAGGCATTCGTGCTGTCCCTTTTGCTAGACTTAAGGTGCCTTGGCCGAAATGAGAACCCCCCCCCAGACGGTGAAAGGAAAAGGGAGGGGCTGGACAATCCTCCCAGTCCAAGAGAAACGGCGTGTCAGGTAAGAACCAACGCCCATTCTCCTTGGAACTGCTCGGATTGTCCAGAGGATGGGACATACCAAAGCTGGGGCTTGTCCTACGGGAGGGACACCGTCTGGTTTGACAAGTCCTCGGGATCCCCGAGCACCCTCTGGAGGACCCTTCTACCGAAAGACGCCTCCGCCGCAGCATACTTATCAATCCTGTAATGCTTAATAAAAGGCGACGGGGAGGACCAAGTTGCGGCCCGGCAAATGTCGAATATAGGGGCCTGTGTAGCCCAGGCAGCTGATGTCGCCGCACTCCTGGTAGAGTGAGCCGTGATACCCCTGGGTACTGGGAGTGCCTGAGTCTGGTATGCCCTAGAAATGGTCGCCCTTATCCAGCGGCCTATTATAGTAGAGGGAACCTTGAGCCCCTGTGACTTTGGTTGAAAGGAAATGAACAGGGCTTTGCGGAATGACTGAGTACGTTTAATATAAATCCGCAAGGCCCGCCTAACATCTAAGGTGTGCCAAAGATGTTCCCTTTCATGAGTTGGCCTGGGGCAAAAATTGGGGAGGATAAGTTCCTGAGCCCTGTGGAAAATAGAATTAATTTTTGGTAGAAAGGAAGGATCAAGTCTAAGTACTACTCGGTCAGAGTGGAAGACGCACAGGTCTTTCCTGACTGACAGAGCAGCGATCTTTGAAATCCTTCGGGCTGAAGTAATCGCCACCAGGAAAACTACCTTGTAGGATAGGAATTGGAGGGAAACTTCTCTAAGGGGTTCAAAGGGAGGTTTGGTGAGGGAGGTCAAGACCTTGTTGAGATCCCATGTTGGGTATCGGTGAAGGGACGGAGGTCGTAAGTTTGAGGCGCCTTTTAGAAATGCCCAGATGCAGGGATGGTGAGAGAGGGAATTAGCGCCCTCGCAGGAAATTACGGTGGATAGGGCAGCTACCTGACGCCTTAGAGTGTTGGGGGAGAGACCTTTACCGAGATCCTCCTGGAGAAAATCGAGGACTTTTGCTACCGATGGGTTTGATGGATCAATGTGGAGATTGGCACACAATTTGCGGAAACTGTTCCAAGTGGCATCGTAAATCCTTCTGGTAGAAGGACACCTGGCTGCTAAAATGGTGTTGATGACCTCCGTGGAGAAATTCTCCCTTTTTAGACGTTCCCGCTCAACCTCCAGACGGCTAGCTGTAGCCATTGGGGGTCTGGGTGAAGGAGGGGGCCTTGGGACAGAGAGATCCTGTCTGTTGGGATCCTCCAAGGTGGAGCTACTGATAGGCTGCAGAGGTCCGCAAACCAGGAGCGACAGGGCCAATAAGGAGCTACCAGAAGCAATTCCGCCCTTTTTTGAAGGACCTTCTGGAGAACTCTTGGCACCAGAGCCAGAGGGGGGAAGGCTTAAAGAAAACCCGAGGGCGACGGGCATAAGAGAGCGTTGTGGTTCTCCGCCCCGAGGGACGGGAATCTGGAAATGAACCGTGGAAGTTGGGTATTGCTGGGGGAGGCAAACAGGTCTACCACTGGCAGGCCAAATATTGTTGTCGCCTCCCTGAACAGGTCTGGGTGGAGGCGCCATTCCGCCTGGTCTATGGTGGCCCTGCTCAACCAATCTGCCCTGGTGTTGAGGGTGCCTGAAATGTGGTCTGCCCTGAGTGAAAGGAGGTGAGACTCTGCCCACCGACAGAGGCGCTCGGTCTCCCTCATTAGACTTGAGGACTGAGTTCCCCCCTGTCTGTTGACATGTGCCTTTGCTGTTATGTTGTCGGTGAGAATGAGGACGTGTCTGCCCTGAATATGATGTAGGAAGCTGCGGAGGGCCAGGTGGATGGCGTGAAGCTCTAACCAGTTTATGTTGCGCAGCCTCTCTGATGGTGACCATCTGCCCTGAGCTGTAAGGGAGAGAAGGTGGGCGCCCCATCCTGACAGACTGGCGTCTGTGGTGATGATAAGTCTTGGAGGCTCCTTGAGGAGGCAGCCCTTGTTGATCGACGCCTTACTCCACCAGAGGAGGGAGGTGAGAACCCTTGGCGAGACCTTGACCTTGCTCCTTGAGTTGCTTGTCCCAGCTCTTTGATACGGAAGCAGGAACCACTGGAGGGATCTGGAGTGGAAACGGGCCCAGGGAATAACGGGAATACAAGAGATCATTTTACCTAATAACTTAGATAGATCAAGGAGAGAGACCTTCCTTTGTCGTCTGATGAACCTGACTGATTGTTGGATGCTGAGTATCCTTTCTGGCAAGATGAACACTCTCCCCATGACTGTATCAATTATGGTCCCTAGGTGGGGTAGTCTAGTGGCGGGGGCCAGTTGGCTTTTCTTCCAATTTATGAGGAACCCGTGTTCCTGGAGGGAGGAGAGGGTAGTATGGATATCCCTGATAGCCTGTTCCCTGGAAGGGGAGAGGATGAGAATATCATCCAGGTAACAGTGGAGCCGTACCGGGATGGATCTGAGGTGGGCATCCAGAGCGGCCAGAACCTTGGTGAAGGTCCTGGGGGCTGACGCTAACCCGAATGGAAGGGCCACGTACTGAAAGTGTAGGTTATTGTAGCTGAAACGGAGAAATTTAGAGTGGGAGGGTCGAATTGGGATGTGTAAATATGCCTCGGAGAGGTCTATAGAAGACAACCAGTCTCCCTGCCGAACTCCCAAAAGGATGGATTGAAGTGTGTTCATTTTGAATCTACGGTACACTAAGTGACGGTTTAAACGCTTTAAGTCCAAAATAGCTCTCCATCCCCCCGAGTGTTTGGGCACCACGAATAAATGTGAATAAAACACCTGTCCCCTTTGGGACGGAGGAACAGGCTGGATTGCCTGAATATCCAGTAGGTGTCAAATTGCCTCCTCCATGAGGTTACGTTTGGAAGGGTTGTTGGAGCGGGGACATGAAATGTAAAAATCGGGGGGGGGAGAAACTCGAGGGCAAGGCCAAACCTGACTGTATCCCTGACCCAAGCGTCTAAAGTGGATGAATCACATTGACAGGCGAAGGCTTTAAGTCACCCGCCAATGGGAATAATGTCACGAGGCTTATTTGGAGCGGTGGAAGGGCCTGCTGCCAGAGCTACGAAAGGGCCTCCTGAAGTTTCCGCCTCTTCTGTGCCTGTTGAAGGGGTCGGACCTGTCCTGGGACTGACCCGAACCAAATGAGGAGGACCCTTGGTGTCTGGGAGGAAAGGGTTGGTGATAGGGACGAAAGGAAGCCCTCCAAAAGGGCTGCAGAGGTCTGGAGTCAGACTTGCGGGAAAGAGAAGGGAGGAATTTCTTTTTGTTCCTTCCCTCGACTAGGAGAGGGTCCAAGGACGTACCAAACAACTTATTTCCGGCGGAAGCGAGCTTGACCTTGTGCTTAAGATCCGCCTGCCAGGGTTTTAGCCAGAGCAGGCGGCGGGCCGAGACATGAGAGGAAATGGCGCGGGAGGATAATTTTACGGAGTGAAAGGTGGCATCAGCTGAAAACTCAGCAGCGGCCGTTATTTTGGCGATGTGTTGATGGGCGCGGATATTGGAGGCCGGGACATGTTGCTTAAGCTGGCAAAGCCAGCAAATGGAAGATCTGATAAAGAAAGAAGCGGCCGTAGCCGACCTGACTGCCCATGCGTCCGACTGGTGAGCTCTCCTTAAAGCGAGCTCTGACCGCTTGTCCTCTGGTTTGAGGGCCTCTAAAGGGTCACTGAGGGCGGAGGAAGAGGACAGACCTACGACAGGCTCATCAACCTCTGGGGTACTCAGCAAGGTTGAGAGCTCCGGGTCAAGGTTGAAGAACCTTTTATCATTGGCCGAGGGGGCCGGGGGAGCAACTGAAGAGGACAGTTGCTTGGACACCAGATCCAGGAAGATGGGGGGGTAGGGATGACCTCGGCCTCCACTACCGGTTGTTTGAACATGGAGTCCTCCTGTTCCTCCGAAACTACAGGAATGGGATCAGAGGGGGTCTGGGCTGTTAGGCCCGAGATGTTCCTAGCCTTGTAGAGGAGGGATTTAAAAAGCTGGGGCTTAAAGAGCCCTACAAAGGTGGGCTGGTCCGGAGAGAGACCTTCGTCCTCGGACATTTCCGCCTCTGATGGGTCAGAGTCCGGAAGAGGCTCGTCGTATGGTAAGGACCCCAGGTCATATTGTTCCTCCTCCTCCCTATCTAATTCTAGGTCCCCTTCCACTTCCTCCTCATCCTCCCTGACTGAAGGGCAAACCTCCCCTTGGGGAGGTATAAGAGAGAATGATCTTACAGATTCGGTGGCCTGCGGAGGCAACCCCAGTCTGGTCATCTGCTGCATCCCTTCTGCAATTCCCTGTCGAATGGCCATCTCCATCCAGACTCTGAACTTCTCCGGAACCGCCTGAATGAGAGGTTCCTCTTGGCGCAGGCCAGCGGCCATGGACGTGAAGGTGGCCTCAGGAGTTCGCCTGGTTGGAGTGCCCAGGGCTTGATGCCCTTGAGAGGGCGAGCTGTGCCTGGATAGGGAGGAAAAAGCCACAGGAGGGGGAGGGAGGTGGAGGTGGAAGGAGTGGCAGGTCCTGGAGGTACTGAGCCTGTTTGTCTAGCACGCCTGTCAATTTCTCTTTCTAGAGCCTTGTGACGTCTTAAAGCGTCCTTTTGAGAGGCTGGTGGGCTCCTTAGCCTGACTGCGCAGGTGGTGGGTCTTTGCCTTGGCCTTCAAGGAAGGCCCCTTTGAGGGATTGCTCTCTGTCATTCCCGATAATTGGGGGTGCAACTCTGAGGCGGTTGGCGCGCCTAGGGGTCGACCTACAACGAAGGCCGGGACCCCTGGGAGTTCCTTTATACACTGACACACTTTACCCCCTTTTGCTCCGAAGATTATTCCCCCCCCCCACTCTGTTATTTTCTCCTTTTTTTTTTTTGAAGTCAAGGCCTAGGAAGAACTTGAAGAAACGACCTTGCAAGGTCTCAGATCAAGGGCCTTAAGGGCAAAACCGGGCCTAAACCAACTGCCGACCCAGGCAACAACTGGGCGGGAGTGGTGGAAATAACCACAGCCGCTACAGCTGGTTGCGGTGAGAGCCAACAGGGGGAGGAGGAGAAAAAACCTCCAACTGCAAAAACAATTCTTTTTTTTTTTTTTAAACCTCGGTAGGCCTAACGGACCTGCTGTTTGAATGGGCACTCAGTAAAAATGAAGAAATGAGCTCCAAAATGGCGCCCGGCCACGAGGTGAGCTTCAAAATGGCGGACGCCACGAACAGTTCTTGTGGAGATTAACCTGGCAAGGCCAGGAGGATCCCGGTAACAATCAGAGGGTCCCTAGGGAAGCCCGCAGAGGATAGAGCCAAAAAAACCTTAAACGCTATGAAAAAATTCAAACGGAGCTCGGGGGGGGGCAAACGGAACGAAACGGAGCCTTTTAAACAATTTTTACATGGCAGAAAAGCTGAGAAAAAAGGGTGGGGGAGGCAGCGCAAAGTTTTGAGCCTACCCCCTGGCAACCCCTGGGGGGGGGGAAACCCTCCCAGGAAACCAAGCCAACGAAGGAACCAGCTGCGCAGGGCTAAGGAGATAGAAAGGAATAAGGGTTGTGTACAACCTGAACAGGTAGAAAAAGGGGTGAATGAGGGGAATCCAGCAACGGCCAAGAGCACACAAACACACAGCCTACTCTGCTTGAAGGCTGAGCATAAACTGGGGAACGAGATGGCAAGCCACGTGATGGAGGGAGGAACGTTCCTCAGAAATCAAGCTCAGCCTACAATAAGCAGAGACTGAAGCTCCACCCATCCTCTGGACAATCCGAGCAGTTCCAAGGAGAACAGAGGTCTTCAACCGTTATGGGTTGGCAGATGGGGGGAGGGGTTTGCCTAAGGGAGAAGTACGTGTGCACAGCTTCATTTGAGCAGCAGGTGTATGCCTCCCTGCTCACACGAGAGAGCTGTGAGTGCAAGCACTCGCACGAGTGGGGCTGCACGCACACACGCTTACCCATAGCTTGTGCAGCCCAGGAGTGGGGATTCCTGTTACAGAAGGCAGGCTAGCTTATAGCATCAAAGACAGAAACAGTTATTAATAGAAAATTAATAAAATTTATTTTTGTTATTTTTTTAAAAGGCAAACAATTCTATACACACTGGAAGTTTCTGGGGGTAAGAGTATAAACTAAGTGGGAATCTAGCCTGAATTCAAGCTTTGTCCTGTCCTCCTATGCTGAGACTATCTAGTTTCTTAAATTGATTTGCAAAGTACCAGCCATCCGCTTATGGGTGCCATGAGTCCTTTTGATGGCTATCAACAAAATGCAGGGTGGACCATTATTATTTTTTATTAATATGTATAAATAGCATACACTATAGGAATATAGGTCACATATTAATATCTTGATTTTTTGAAAAAAAATATCTACCAAAATGGTAACCAGAAATGAGAAAAATAATGATTCAGTATAGTTATTTTTAGAATTAGTAATGTTGGTGGATGGGATGCAAGCATTCTGGTTTTTTGAATTTTTTAATAATCAACAAAATGTGTACCACATAACATGCACAAAAATAAACTTTAAAAAAATAATGTTGCATTTTTGTAGCATAGTTCAGGAGCATAAATTAACATCTCTTAAATATTAACATACAGTGAAACAGATATAAATCCTTTAAAAGCCTGCCCTGTATGAGGTGATTCTGCCAATCAGTTTTTTTGTTGAAGCATGCTTACTGATTGCATTTATATTCTACCTTTTTCTGAGACTTAAAAAACCACAGGCCCATATAATTTTAGTCTTATGGCCAAAACTCTTGCTGAGAGAAGATTGTTAACACTTGAAACTATCTAATCCTACTGCAATTTACAACATGATCGGAGTTTCATTTAAGTGTTATTAATAGATATTGAAATTCTGATTAAATAGACAATACTCAAAAGATATGAGTCATTTACACATTGATTCAACATTTACCATCTTTGTTGGAAAAAAATGTAAGGCCTCTAGAATAATCAGCTCTCGTAAAGAAGCTGGGTCTTATGTTTCAAGCAATGAGATGATGTCTGGTATGAGTTTAGAGCAGACCTCCAGTATTTATTGTTTTTAAAAAATACATTGCAGGTAATCCTCGACTTTCGATCACAATTGATCCTAAAAGTTCATGTTGCTTAGTGAGAAAGTGAGTTTTTCCCCATTTTATGATTTTTCTTGCTACATTTGTTAAGTGAATCACTGCAATTGTTAAATTAATAGCACGGATGTTAAGTGAATCTGGCTTCCACATTGACTTTGCTTGTCAGAAGGTCGCAAAAGCTGATTACATGACCCTGGGATAAAGTCTGTTTTGAAAAATCGGAAACCTTACATGAATTTTTGTTGATACAAGAATACATCAAATTGGATGTTTTAGAAGTTCACTTCCTGAAGTCTTTGGGACATGCAGACCACAAATATAGAGCAAGGAGGCAGAAATCTTATCCTATCCTATCCTTATCCCATGAGGATACAAAAAAGTAAATAGAATATGATAAACATATAGTTGCAGGTATTCAGATGATTCATCACAAAAAACCCATACATCTTTAATGCTTAAAAGAAAGAGCAAGAAAAGAATAAGATCTGATAGTCAACAATAGTTGGGATAGTTGATTTGCTCAGAAAATGGAGGTAATTTTGATATATCAACATATTTACTGATTAGATTGGATACAAAATTGAAGGAGAGGGCTCTCTCACTCTCTCCCCCCCCCCCTCCATCTTTCCAAACAAATAAGTATAATTTGGTTGGCTTGTATACAGATTATATGAATAAAGTCACTGAACAGACTTTGGTTTTTGTTAAGGTTATAAGCCACAATATAAAAACATGATTATTTGTTAAATTACTGGTTGCAAGCAAATGGAAAGTGGTTTTTTTTTGTTTCCGATGTATTGTGGTTAGTTTTCTGCTCTATCGAAACCTTAAATCATAATTTCTCATTTTGGCCGGGAAATTCTGGAACTAAAAGTCCACAAATCTTAAATTGATGCAGTTGGGAAACATTGGTCTAAACATCCTCAGACGTATAAGCCTCTTGATTTCTTGTCATAATTTGGTTGGATTTTTTAAGGCATAGGACATATTCATTTCTATTTTGGTTTGCATTTGTTATCCAGAGTCATATGGTCTGGGCCAGGGGTCACCAACCTTTTGGACCTCAGGGACCACCAAACTCATCATTTTAAATCCAAGGGACCACTAACTGGTTCTGTGGATATGGTCTAATTTGTGGGTGTGGCTTGGTGGTCATGTGACTGGCTGGGCATGGCTTATATGTAAATATAAATGTTTATATAAATATTGAATTTTTTTTATATTTTACTCAAAATCAGGCATAGCAGGCAGGCAGATTGAGTTGCTCACAGAATCACAGATTCATTTAGTGATCTATCTATCTGCCATTGGCTACCTGAGTCTGTTACATAAAATTTGCTTGCTGTGAGTCTGCATTGAATAATAGAACCTTCAGTCCTAAGGAAGGTTCAGCTGTGCTTAAAAGCAGAGCCTGTTAGGGATAACATTGTTTACCCTAACTGCTTTAGGTAAAATAATAAATATGTAATCATAGTTTATAAGTTAAAGTATCTGCAACTTTAAATATAGGAATGTAATTAAGGGAGTGGTTGTGAAAGCACTTTAAAAGAAGCAAGACGACAGCTTGCTCTCTCTCTGGCTTTGATGATCCCTAATTACTGCATGGACTCAAGACTGCGTTACTCGAACGGGAGAGAGACAAAGGACTGATTTGTAAGTGAACTGACATAAGGATATTCTACACGGACTTTGCTAACTGAATATCCTTGAATGGACTGACTAAATGATACTTGACTAATGGACTCCTTATTTTGACTATGCTATAAATGGAATAATCTATATTTTTGATAGCACAAGCGTATCTGTTATTTTTACTGTATGTTAATAAACATACAAACTTATATCACTCATTTATCTGTGTGCCTATCTGACTAACACTGCACATTCTGTTTAGCTTGTCTCCTTAACCCTGGTTGGGGAACCCAGGCTTAACACTGGTTATGGGCCCAGAGGCTGCAAAGTCAGTTTAACTAGGATAAAACAGATTTATGTAAAAAGTGAGAGTTTGTGTTGTTATACATTACAGTAAACAGACAGCTGTGTTTTATTAATTATAGTTTTATATCCATATAAGAAAACATGGCACAAGTCAATCTACAAAGTTTGTCCCTTATATCCAAGCTGGATGGAACAAACTATGTATCATGGTCTATGAAATGTAGTCTACTTCTACGAAGAGAAGGTCTGTGGAATATAATTGAAAATCCACCAAACGTAGAGGAATGGGATCCAGAGATTGATGAAGATAGACTAAAAATAGAAGAATTTATGCAGAAAAATGAACAAGCTATTTGCATAATAGGATTAACATTAACTGACCAGCAACTTGTTCATATCCACGGAGAGCAAACGGCTGTTGGGTGTTGGCAGAAGCTGAAGAGGATTTATGTCCGAGATAACGTTGGTGCTCACATAAATCTTACAAGGAAGCTTTTCAGGATGCATCTCCAGACGAATGGTGATATGCTTAGTCATTTGGAAACTATGAAAAGCATTTTTCAAGAACTGCACGAGAAAGAGCTTATTTTCTCTGAACTACACCAAGTCTACATAATTCTATCTTCACTAGATGAAAGTTATGACAACTACGTCACTTCCCTTGAAGTTTTGTCTAAGGAAAGTTTAACTTTAACTGATATAACTGGCAGGTTGATTGAAGAGGCCAGAAGAAGACTTGAAAGATATCAGTTAAGGAGGGAGCAACCTCAAAAAGAAGATAATAAATCTTCTGCATATGCAATTAAAAAGTGTTTTAATTGTGGAGGAAGAGGACATTTGGCAAGATTTTGTAAAAAAGCAAAGCGCCAGAACGCTGGCCAGAATACTAAAAGTCATCAAAAGATAAATAAAAATTTAGAGTTAGCCATGTATATTAACGGAGCTGTAAAAAATAATTTATGGGTAGTTGACAGTGGAGCATCCCACTGTATAACAAATGATAACAAAAATTTTATTAAAATGTCCAAGAGTACACAGCAGATATCGTTAGCCAATGGCTGGAAACTGAAAGCTAAAGGTCAAGGTATAGCATATTGTTCTTTTATAAAAGAGAATGTAAAAATGTTATATGTACCACAACTTCAGTTTAATTTAATTTCAGTTAGAATTTTGGTTAAACTAGGATATGTAGTTACCTTTAAAGGAGATAACTGCATAATTGAGAAAGAAGATAAGAGAATTACTGCATCTTTAAGAGATGAATTATATGTGTTAAATGATAATGGTTTAGAGGTGGCTAACACGGTTTATGATAATAAGAAACCTCATGATGAATGTATTCACTTGTTACACCGAAGGCTAGGGCATTTAAATTTTAAAATGCTTAAGAAAACTGTTGAATTATCTAAGGGAATAAGTTTAAAACCTTGTAATAAGTATTTGCAAGTAATGCTTGCAATCAAAGCAAGAGCAAGGTCAAACCGGCTAATAGAGTTGATGGATTTACTACCAAAGAGCCTTTAGAAGTAGTATTTGCTGATTTAATAGGTCCGAAAAAACCAAGTGTAGGAAGAGCTCGATACATATTAAGTATAATGGACCACTATTCTAGATATGGGTTTTGCTATTTAATGAAGAGCAAAACTGAAACATATCTAAATCTCTTTAATTGGATTAAATTTGCTGAAAGGAAAACTAAAAAGAAATTAGTAACTCTTATAACAGATAATGGTGCGGAATTTACAAATAATAAATTCCAGAATAGACTTAGAATGTTAGGTATTCAACATAAAAAGTCTGCACCATATAATAATGCATTTATAGAGAGACGAGGCCAAACACTACAATCAATGGCACGAACTATGATGTCTGATTCAGGATTACCTGACAATTTATGGGGAGAAGCAATAATGTGTGGTTATCATATATTAAATAATGTTGTTAATTCAACAACAGGTGAATTACCATTCACACTGTGGCATGGTACAAAACCTGATTTAAGTTACATGCACACATTTGGAGCACCAGCATGGGTGCATATCCCTTCACAACTCAGACACAAAGGACAGCATAGAGCTAAAAGATTATTTTTTGTAGGATATAAATCTAATCATAGATCTGATAGATTCTGGGAACCAGGTATATCTAGAGTTTACACTAGTGCCAGTGCTAAATTCCTAGAACATGTAGGATGGAATAGATTAGAGCAAGATTTAAATAATGAAGTAATTATTGAACCCTACAAAAGGCAGAAAGAACAGACTAGTTATAAGAAGACTCCAATTAAAGAAGAAGTCCATGAAGAGCAAATAGGACCAGAACAAGATGAAACAGTTGATCAGGAAGAATTAGATAATCAAGAACAGGTAATAAATGAAAGTCCACCTGTAAGTCCTGTAATACCTAGACGTACCACACGTGTAACTAGATCACCTGATAGATATCAAGCAAGTATAGTTTGCCAAGTAACTAAAGTTCCAACTAGTGTAGATGAACTTAAGATGTATCCTGCTAAGGATCAGGAGAATTGGCCAAAGGCAATGGAAAAAGAACTAAATTCATTAAAGGTAATGAAAGTATATGAAGATGCTAAATTACCTCCAGGAGAAAAATCCATTGGGTGCAAATGGATATTTAAAGTAAAAACTGGAAATGATGGGACTGTTACCCATAAGGCTAGGTTAGTAGCTCAAGGATTTAATCAAACTGCATCTGATTACGATGAAGTTTTTGCACCAAGTCTTAAAGCAACATCTTTGAGAGCAGCTTTTGTGTGAGCAGCTAAGAAAAACTATATCATAAATCACTTAGATGTAGAAACTGCCTATCTGCATGCACCATTGCAGCACACTATATATTTAAGAAAACCAGCAGGTATAAAGGATAATAAAAATAGTAATGATTGTTGGAAACTCAAAAAGAGTCTTTACGGGTTGAAACAATCTGGGTTTGAGTGGAACCAATATATTGTGAAAGAGTTAAACAATATAGGTTTTAAATCTGGTTTAGCAGATCCATGTGTGTTTAAAAGAGAAAATAATGGAACAGTATCATTATTGTTATTATTTACAGATGATATTGCTTTGATAACTAAGACTAATAATGAAGCTAATGAGATTATATCATTATTAGCCAAAAAGATAAAATTAAAGCATTTAGTTGAAATTAAAAAGTATCTAGGATTGACAATTAACAAAACAAAAAATGGATTTAAGATATCTCAAGAAGATAAAATTTGCCAATTAATTAAAACGTATAAAATGGAACTTTGTAAACCGGCAAAGACTCCAATGAGGCAGGAAGTTTGCCAAACTGATGATCAAAGTCCCAAATTTGATAAGTCCATATATCAATCTTTGATTGGTAGCTTATCATATATAAGCAATTGGTCTAGGCCAGACATAGCTTATAGTGTAAATCAGCTGGCTCGTTTTAATTCGGATCCACATCAATGTCATTGGCAATCATTAAAGAGAATTTTAAGATATCTTAAAGGAACAATGAACCATGCATTGTATATAGAACCAAAGGGTGATTTGAGTCTTATTGCCTATGCAGATGCAAGTTTTGCAACTGATATAAACACTAAAAAATCAACATCTGGGATGGCTATATTATTTGGTAAGACACTAATAGGGTGGAGGTCAATCAGACAACAGCATATTAGCTTGTCCACGATGGAAGCAGAATTTTCATGTCTGTCATTACTATGCACTGACTTAATTTTATACAAACAGTTATTAGACATGGGTATAACTGTTAAAGATTCCATTATTGTGTACTAGCTACTAGTATTGCTGTAAAAACTAGATCAAAGCATACTGATTTAAGATACTTCAATGTTGGAGAATCTGTAAAGAATGGGCTAATTAAATTGGAATACTGCATGACAGAAGAAAACATTGCAGACCAATTTACAAAAGCTCAAGGAATAATTAAGTTTAAAGAGAGTTGTAACAAATATAATTTAAAGATGTAAATAGTTATATTTATTATTTCCTAAAAGGGGAGAATGTTAGGGATAACATTATTTACTCTAACTGGTTTAGGTAAAATAATAAATATGTAATCATAGTTTATAAGTTAAAGTGTCTGCAACTTTAAATATAGGAATGTAATTAAGGGAGTGGTTGTGAAAGCACTTTAAAAGAAGCAAGACGACAGCTTGCGCTCTCTCTGGCTTTGATGATCCCTAATTACTGCATGGACTCAAGACTGCGTTACTCGAACGGGAGAGAGACAAAGGACTGATTTGTAAGTGAACTGACATAGGATATTCTACACGGACTTTGCTAACTGAATATCCTTGAATGGACTGACTAAATGATACATGACTAATGGACTGTTATTTTGACTATGCTATAAATGGAATAAACTATATTTTTGATAGCACAAGCATATCTGTTATTTTTACTGTATGTTAATAAACATACAAACTTATTTCACTCATTTATCTGTGTGCCTATCTGACTAACGCTGCACATTCTGTTTAGCTTTTCTCCTTAACCCTGGTTGGGGAACCCAGGCTTAACAGAGCCGAAGATCAAAGACTAGCTAGAAAGCAAGAAATGCAATCATTTCCTGCTTTCTAGCTAATCTAAATCTCCTGGCATAGCAGAACAGCTGATGGTCGGAAAAAGGAAAAATATCAATTTAGCAGGAAGTTTGCTGGGTAGGAAGTGAGTGGGCGGGAAGGATTCCCGTGAGCCATGTGGGCGGCGCAGCTTTGTGTTTCTGCGCAGCCTGGATTAATTGCTTTGGGGAGGTGCTCTGGGGGTGAGATTTCTCTTTGGCCCACCAAAATTTTCTTGCAGCCCACCAGTAGGCCGTGGCCCACCAGTCAGCAACCACTGGTCTGGGCAAATTATAAATACTGTTAACTAAACATCTTGATAAGATGGGTAAAAAAAAGAGAAATAGTGTGTCTGAATAAGCTATCAAATGGTAAGAGCTAGTCATTAACTGAAACTAGTGAAGCAGCAAAGATGGAGATTGTTCAAACAAGATAGCATAATCTAAATCAAATCTGAGAGCCTGTTAGGCATAACATAGACCCAGTGGAGATACATTTTCCATATGTTTACCATTTGCTGGGTGAACTTGGCAGACATGATATTCTTCCGATTAAAATCGGAATTCCGATTTTTTTGGAAATTGCCCACCCTCCCTTCTTCTCCTTCTCCTTCCCCTCCCCTCGGAGGCCCCCTGAGTCAGAAGTTGCTACCACCAGCACGGCTCCAGTCCCGCGTTGCCTCGGGAAGGGAAAGGCAAAAAGGAAGAGCTGCGGCGGCACTTTGCAACAGCAGTAGCGGCACTGGAGACTCAGGCGCAGCAGCTCCCGGTTTCGCCTTTCCCTTCCCAAGGCAACGCGGGACTGGAGGCGCGCAGAGCCACGCTGGCGGTAGCAGCTCCTGACAGCCCCAGCCGGACACCTGAGCGCAGCCTGGGCGGTGCGAGTGGAGGCTGCTAAGCGGCAGGAAAAGGAAGCTGGGCAGCCATGGACCATCCATCTCTCCGTCCAATACGCCACCACCCGGCCCTGGCGAGGGAAAGCAGCGGGCATTTCCCGGGCGGCGGCCTTGGCCCCGCCCCCAGGGAAGCGGCTGCCCAGCTCTGAAGCTGATCCACACGTGACCGGCTGGAAAGGAAGGCTGTGTAGCGTTGGTGTTGTGTGTGGGATTTCTTGGCTCGCGGAGTGGGGTCTCTTTTGGCCGGCCCCGATTTTTTTTTTCAGAGGGGAATATCATGCCTGACTTGGGTAACAGTTCTGTAATAATGATGCCCCCTCAAGTGGCATCATTTTCCCCTTAATTAAAAGGCTACTTTATCTGGGCTGCCAAAATTCAGATAACTCTGAGATGGTCACAAGTTTGCTACACAGCTGCATTGGTTGTACAAAGTTAGATACTTAAAGATATAGAAAACCTGAGGGGAGAGGAAAGTTTTCTTTTTTTTCTTGCAATCCTTTATCTTTTTATATTCATTCAATATAAGCCTTCCAGCGTATCTAACTGTCTAGATCCTTGGTATAGATACAACATGATGATTTATGCTTGGCAGAAACTATTATTATATTCGCAGTTAATATTGCTGTCTTTCTAAAACAATCAAGCATTTTATTTCACAAATCCAGGATGTTTATATAGAATTTCAGTATTTTTGATATTAAGCCTTTCTTGAATTTAATTGTCATTGTAAAATGTTTTTCTTTTTGTTGTGGTTTTCTTTGTGATAATAAAGCATAGCATTTTCTGTGAAGTAGGCGATTCTGCATTTTGACTGTGCTAGTTTTGACCTTACTTTATCTGAGAGGTAATAAAACATAGATTAAGGAGTTGCTATGTTAAGGTTTAGAGCCAGAAACTGACTATGGGGAAGGGAAAAATTCAAGGCCAATCAGAAAGCAAAATCATAACTATAAAATCCTTGAACATTATCTAATCTCTTTGTATAATCCCTTCTTTTCTCTCTCACCCTATTCCTTTATTATATTCTCTTAGATAAATAGGATCACTGTTATATTGTCAGTTATAATATTTTTAGTTTTTTGATTAATAATAACCAAGAATAATGGGTTAATAATAATAAATCTTAAATGCTAGGGCGGCAGCGTTCTCAATTAGAGAATCAGAATGGTTTTTTTCTTTTTCCTTAAAAATTTTCGTACATGAAGATTTTGGAGGATTTAAACAAAGCACCAGTCAAACAAGGAAGACATTTGTAGTGCTTTTAAAAATTTTTCCCTTATAGCAGTAAAAGAATAATGTTACATTATCATTTCTTTTAGTTCCCTTAATCTGATTATATACTTTCTCTCCCTAAATTATAAAAATAATGTAAGCATCTTTGTGATGCTGCCAACTGTGTGTTTATGTGGATTCCACCCCACTTTTCATTTTGTTCACTCTATAACAGTGAAAACATTAAGTTCATCAGGGTCTTTCCTGCTACATTCTTTCTCAATGGACGTTAAATATTTTTTTTTCCTAAGCACTCAGTGTTGTAACAACATTACAATTCTAGTGAAACTGTTAATCCTTAAATCCGTTCTTCTATATAGCATTAAGTAGATTTATTTTAAAAAAAACCCATGACATAAATTTAGTAAAATAGAAAGCACCTACTGAAAATATAGTTAACATTTTCAACTTTACAAAATCTACAAGTAAATAGCTTTTCAGGTTAAAATTTCTTGAATACTTTTAATTTTTTTTAATGAAAAACTACTTTATTATATGCTATTATTCTCAAATAAAAATAAGACTTGATTAAGTGATCAACTCAAGGTTAATTCTAGGCAACTTACACAAAGGTCAATTACCTAACAAAAAGAATGCAGACCACAATTCATAAATAAAATAATAATAATAAAGTAGGAATTCAGACAGAAGTGAAACCATCATCCAATAAGTCCCCAACATACAGCAACACATTCTCTGTAGAACTGCTGCGAACATCCAGAGAGTGGGATGTGCTCTAGTCTTCACTCTTACAGGCTGAGCTATAATTGAGGAACGCTCCTCCTCCTCCTCCACGTGACTCCTCCATGCATTCCCCAGTTTTAGCTCAGCCTTCAAGAGAGACAGGCAGCTAATTCGATCGTTCCTTGGCCGTTTCAGGTTTCTTCTGCTTTGTGGTTCAGGTTTGCTTTTCTCCTTATCTCCTTGTCCCTGCGCTTATTAGTGTGGTCCCAAATTAATTTGGAGAGCGATTTCACCCTCAGGAGGGAGATACGGGGTTCAAAGCCTTGTGCCCCCCCACCCCCCCTCCTTTCTTCCTCTGCCTCGTTCCATGCGTGCCTTTCCCAGCCGCTTGACCCTGCGCTATTTTTAGTGCCCAGTTGTGTCTTCGCGAACGCCTTTAAAGGAAAGACCTTTCCTCTCCCAGCCCTACCTTTTTTTTTTTTTTTGAGCTACATTGGGCTGGTGCGTCTCTGGGTTGTTCGCGCCGAGCCGGGCGGCCATTTTGGGCACGCCTCGTTTTTTGAATTGATTTAATTTTTGGTTTTAAGGGATTTTTATAGGCCCATAGCGGGACCGGCAGGCTGCGTGGAGCCCCTTTCTTGTTGGAGAACACTGTGGTTCCATGCCCTGTTGTCTCTCCTTGCTAGATATCGTTGGCTTTTTTCCTTGCCCGCAGCTCGCTCAGAGGCGCAGGCACGTACTTCCCATTGTTGCTGGGAGGCTGCCTAAAGAGGCCTTCTTTTTCCTTCTGTTTTTATATAGTTTCTCTCTGGCCTCAGTGTTCTTTTGGCTTGTTTTGGATATTAGGTTTAGTTAGATACTAGATTATTATTACTATTTCCTTTCGGATTAATTGGTCCTTTTTCCTTTTCTGGGCCCAGCTCCCACAAAAAAATAAAAATAAATAAATAAATAAAATTTTTGTTCCAAAAGGGGGACGTGACCCAACTTTAGGAAGACCGGTTTACGTGGTAGGCCGAACTCCTAGGTGTGCTAACTGCCGTTTTTTTGCTGCCTTATATTCCTTGGCATCATGGCAGAGGGCAATCCAAGTGGCTCTTTTCTGAAGGCCAAGTCAAAGACACACTATTTACACAAAAGGGACAAGGACTCTTCCAGTGCCTCTCAAAGAGATGCCTTAAGGCGCCATAAGGCCCTGGAAAAGGAGTTTAACAAACAGTCTAAAGACGCACATTCTGTAATCCCTGCCACACCTTCTACCTCTGCTCAACCCCCTCCCCTTTCAAGTCAGTCTTCTCCCTCCAGGTGCAGTACAACCGCCCGAAGCCGCCAGCCCTCTCATACGCCCGAAGCGACTTTCACTCCAACCACTGCAGGCCTACGTCCTGAAGATCCGGCTTCAACCATCCTTCCGGATAGTCTGAAAGAATGGATGCAGCTTGCCATCCATCAAGGTATAGCTCAGGGAGTGCAACGGATGTCCATACCGGGTTCTCAAGGGATGACACCCGAGGTCGAGTCTCTATCTGGAAGATCTCTCTCCAGGCCAACATCTCAGCATGGTCAGGTACCTGCCCAAATGGAAGCCCCGTTCCCAGAGGGGGAGGAGACCCAGGAAGAGGAGGAAGTGGGCTTCGAGCCCTTCGGGGAAGAAGAAGAAGGTTCTGATAGAGGGTCCATGCAATATTCCGAACCCTTTTTTGAGGTAGACCCCATGGAGGGGGAAATGTCAAAAGACGAGGGCATTTCCCCCGAGCAACCGGCTTTGGTGGGCCTTTTTAAGCCTCATTTGTTTAAATTCTTGTTATTTAAGGCAAGAAATGTTTCAGGTCTGACCTCGCAATCTCCCTCTGAGCCTCCTCCATCGAACCCGGGGGGTCCAGAGGATCTAATATTCAGACAACTGGTTGTGGAAACAGAGGTTATTCCAACCCCCCCCCCCGATTTGGTCGTGAGACAATTGGCTTCAGTGGGTCCCTCTCCCGCCCCCTCTAGCCAGGACAAGAGGTTGTTTAACCTTGACCTGGATTTCTTTGCCATGCTAGACACCCCGGAGGTAGATGATCCGATCGTGAGACTAGCCTCTTCTTCCAACCCCACTGACGCGCTGGAGGCGCTGAAGCCAGAGGACAAGCGAGTAGAGATGACGCTCCGGCGAGCGCACCAATCTGATGCTTGGGCCATCTGGTCGGCCACAGCCGCGTCCTTTTTCACCCGATCCTCCATCAGGTGGCTCAGACAACTGAAGCAGCATGTCCTCCCGGCTAACACCAGGGCCCATCAGGACATTGCAAAGATCACGGCCGCGGCGGAATTTGCAGCTGACGCCACTTTTCATTCTGTAAAGTTTTCATCCCGGGCCATCTCCTCGCACGTAACTGCCAGAAGATTGCTTTGGCTTCGGCACTAGCAGGCCGACATTAAAAATAAGTCCAAGTTGGCTTCAGCTCCCTTATCGGGGGGCAAACTGTTCGGGCCTGCTCTTGAACCATTGCTAATGGAAACTAGGAACAAGAAGTTCCTCCCTTCGCTTTTTTGTAGGCAAGAGACCAGAGGGTCCCAGCCCTTTCGGAGGCGCTCCTTTCGCTCCTCCTTCCAGCCATCCTTCACCCCTAGATATCAGGGCTCCCCGTCATTCCGGTCGTCCTATCAAGACCGGGGTGATTCGGGAGACAGAAACAATAGAGGAGGCAACTACAGAAGGCCCTTCAGGGGTGCTGGAAGCAGGGCGTTCCGTCGACCCAGATAGATTTACAGCTTCTTACCCCATAGGCGGTCACCTCAGGCATTTTGCCGCCCAGTGGGAGGAATCCACTTCAGATGCCTGGGTCAGGAACACTGTTCGTTTTGGCCTCTCCTTTCAGTTCCACACACTCCCCCCCGAACACTTCATGGTCTCTCCCATCTCTAGAGACCCGACTAAGCGGACCCTTATGGCATCCGCTATCCAACATCTGGCTGATATAAGGGCCATCCAACCTGTACTGCCCTCGCAGCGGGGAAGGGGGTTCTATTCCCTCCTATTCTTGGTGCCCAAGCACTCTGGGGGTTGGAGGCCCATTTTAGATCTAAAGAGGCTCAATCGATATATCATCCACCATAGGTTCAAAATGCATACTCTCCAATCGATTTTACAGGTGTTAGGGAAGGGGACTGGCTTACATCTGTTGACCTCTCTGAGGCTTACCTCCATATCCCCATCTGTCCTTCGTATTCCAAGTATTTGAGGTTCTGCTATAACAATCAGCACTTCCAGTATGTAGCCCTTCCCTTTGGCCTCGTCTCAGCCCCCAGGACCTTCGCTAAGGTGTTGGCAGCTCTGGCAGCCCACCTTAGGCAATTCCCCATCCGCATCCACTGCTACCTTGATGATATTCTTATTGTAGCCCCTTCCCAACATCAAGCCAAGAGTGATACTAACACTACCCTCTCGGTGCTTCAGGCTCACGGCTTCTTAGTGAACTTGGAGAAGAGTCAGCTTAACCCTTCCACCCGTATAGCCCACTTAGGGGCTGTGATTGATTCTGTTAAAGGAAGGGTTTTCCTCTCGCACGGGAGACTCAGTAGTATCCGCACAGCTATCAGGGCTATCAGACGGACTGGAAAAGCATCTTTGCTCAACTTATCCAAATTACTTGGAAAGCTGGTTTCTTGCATATCAATTATCCCATGGACACGTTTGCATTCCAGACCTTTGCAGTGGTTCCTCCTGCCGTACCAGCATTCCGGAAGGAGCACCTCAGGCCTCGTGGTGAAAGTGCCTATGGTGGACACGACCCTCTACCAACAGAGGTCATCTACTCAAGGAGCCCCAAAGGGTCACTCTCACAACAGATGCAAGCCTTTCTGGATGGGGGGGCCCACCTGCAGTCCCTCTCGGCCCAGGGGGTTTGGTCGCCTACGGAGCGGAGCCGCAGCATCAACTGGCTGGAGCTTCACGCAGTGTACCTGGCCCTGCGAGCTTTCCTCCCTCATGTGAGAGGGCGCCACATACTGGTCCTAACAGACAACACTACAACCAAGGCCCACATCAACCGTCAAGGGGGCACCCATTCCATCCTCATGAGGGAGGCCGAGCAGCTGTGTTGGTGGGCAGAGGTGCACCTTTTATCCATCAGAGCGGAGCATATCTCAGGGTCTCCAATGTTCAAGCAGACTGGCTGAGCAGGGCCACGCTGGACCAAGCAGAATGGCGCCTGCACCCACCCCTGTTCAGGGAGGCAGCAGCCATGTTCAGTCAGCCTCTGGTAAATCTGTTTGCATCTCCGCTCAACGCACAGACCCCAAGATTCTTCTCTCGTTACCCCACCAACGGAGCAGAGAACCATGATGCCCTGCGTTGCCCCTGGCCCCCCGGGCTTCTGTACGCCCTTCCCCCCCTTCCATTGATCCCCAGGGTGATTCAGAAACTGATATTCGAAAGGGCGGAGATTCTCATGGTGGCACCATATTGGCCCAGGAGACCGTGGTTTGCAGATCTTTGCAATCTGTCGGTAGCTCCGCCGTGGAGGATCCCACTAGACCGAATCTCTCTGTCACAGGGCCCTCTGCTTCACCCAGACCCACAGTGGCTTCAGTTAGCTATCTGGAGGTTGAGCGGGAAAGGCTGAGAGAGGAGGGGTTGTCGGCCCAGGTCATTAATACCATCCTGGCTGCTAGGCGGCCTTCTACTACTCGCATTTATGATGCAACCTGGAGCAGTTTCTGTAAGTGGTGCCATAAATCCTTCATCAATCCACGTTCTCCTTCAATTGCGCAAATCCTGGCCTTTCTACAAGATGGCCTAGATGGAGGCCTCTCACCCAACACTTTGAGAAGACAGACCGCGGCCCTGTCAACAGTGATTGCTGGCAGCTCTTCCGACCCTCTTTCCCACCACCCTCGAATCAAGGCCTTTCTTAGAGGGGCTTCCAATTTGCGCTCCCCAGTGGTTCACAGGTACCCGACATGGGACCTTAATAAGGTTCTTATGGCGTTGACCAAACCTCCCTTTGAGTCTCTCAGGGAGGCGCCTCTTCAATTTCTCACCTTTAAAGTTGTGTTTCTCGTGGCAGTAACCTCTGCTAGAAGGATATCTGAAATAGCAGCTCTATCCGTGAGAAAGGATCTGTGTATTTTTCACACTGATCGGGTGGTTCTGAGACCAGACCCTGCTTTTATGCCAAAAATCAACTCGGCATTCCACAGGGCACAGGAATTAGTCCTACCTAATTTCTGTCCAAAGCCTTTGCATGAAAGAGAACGACAGTGGCACACGCTCGATGTTCGAAGGGCTCTACGTATATACATCTATCGCACGCAGTCCATCAGGAAATCAGAGTCTCTGTTCCTGTCCTTTCAGCCAAAGACGTTAGGCTGTAAGGTATCCCCGTCTACGGTGGGCCGATGGATTAGAGCCACCATATCCAAGGCCTATTTAGTTCAAGCTCTTCCAGTCCCCAGTGGGATAACCGCTCACTCCACCAGGAGTGCAGCTATCTCGGTAGCCTGGGCTACTCAGGCTTCTATTCATGACATCTGCCTGGGCTTCCCTGTCTCCCTTTATACATCACTATAGAATTGATGCTTACGCTTCAGCTGAGGCATTCTTTGGCAGGAGAGTCCTGCAGCAAGTGGTGAGAGAACCAAAGGAGATTCCGACCCAGACGGAATCCCCCCCGTAGGACAGCCATGCTTTGGTATGTCCCACTCTCTGGATGCTCGCAGCAGTTTTACGGAGAATAGGCGTTGGTGCTTACCTGACACGCCTCTTCTCGTGGAACTGTGTAAAGCATCCAGCCCCACCCTAATTCGTCCGTCTGGTGGGGAATCCTGTTTCGGCCAATGATATTTATTGTTTATAGTTGAGATTTGTATAATAGTTCAGTTTAGAGGATTGTTGCTGTCCTCTCGTCTTCGTAAAACTGGGGAACGCATGGAGGAGTCACGAGGAGGAGGAGGAGCATTCCTCAATTATAGCTCAGCCTGTAAGAGTGAAGATTAGAGCACATCCCACTCTCTGGATGCTCTATGCAGTTCCACGAGAAGAGGCGTGTCAGGTAAGCACCAACGCCCATTCCCAACACTTTTCAGGAAAAAGCCAGATCCTCACAGTGTCTATGGAGATTCTCAGTCATCCAGGTCATAGGTGCTTTTTCAAGAGGTAACTGGACTTTTTTGTTTTTCTCTGAAGACGTTTCGCTTCTCATCTAAGAAGCTCCTTCAGCTCTGATCCTCACATCCTGTCTAATGGCTGGCAGAATTGGGACCAATCATAAGTTGAAACAAAGATTATTCCAGAAGATAGTTTCCACTATGTAGAAGGCAGGCCACATGCATCCAAAGATAGCATTGTTTGAGTGAAGGAACCCAGATAACACCTTTCCTGTGAGAGCATGTGAGAGAACCAGATATTCTGAAGAGAAGGTGGTTTCTCAAGTAGGGCTTTAAAGGTGATAGCTAGCATTTCGATTTATACCCAGAAGCTGCTAGGCAATACAGCATGTTGAGGAACGGTATTATGTGAGTATAGCAAAAACTACTATAATTACCTGTATTGCTGTATTGCTGGTGTTCAAGGCAGCCCCATGAACAATTCCTGTAATAATCCAATGGAGAGATTTATTTATTTATTTAGCATATGACATCTGCAGAAGCCATGCAATCACTAGTATACAAATATATAAATATATAAAGGTATGTGAACAATACTATATACTGTATTTCCCCCAAAATAATACCCACCCTGAAAACAAGCCCCAGCCTGATTTTTTTTGGGTGGGCCTAATATAAGCCATACTCCAAAAATAAGCCTGGGGGATGGGCGTGGCCAGCACAAGATGCGTCAAGCATGCTGGGTCAATGGTATCCGGCAGCAGGCGCGGCCCTCTGGCCCCTTGGCACAGCACAAATACCGATAAGTCCAAGCATGGAGGCGAGGAGAAAGATAGGTGATCCAGACATTCTGCGCAGCTGCATGACTCACAGGAGGCTCGCCAGAGGCTTGCGTGGCAGCAGCATTAAGTGGGGGATGGAGGCAGGTGATCCCAATGCCCTGCGCAGGTATGTGTTTGGTGCGGCCACAGGCAAGCCAAGAGACAGTGGGACAGAGTGGGCGGCATGTTGGGATTGCCTCTGCCTCTACCTGGTTCTGCTGCAAACTTTTTGCCCAGAGGGAGACTAAGCTCCATCTGCTTGCAAAAGTGTTTGGTTGCCTGTGGGGTGTTTCAGAGTGGAGCAAATTAGCTCCATTTCAAAGTGTCCCCTTTGCAAGCAGACACAGCTTCATCTCCCTGTGTGTGATAAGTGTTTGGGCAGCTACCACTGGCCCTCCCCTCCCCTCCCCTCCCACTGTCTGCTTGCCTCATTCGAAACCAAACTGTCATGCCCCTGTCAGAATCTGATTCGGAGGGAAAGGCCGGACAGCTGACAGGGAGTGTGAGTGTGGCTCCGTTGGCTGTGGAAGAAACTGGGGAAGGGCACAGTCCAGCTGGGCAGAGCAGGGGAGAGGTAGAGCAAGGGAGAGGGAATTCAGAGGAAGACCCAGGCCCACCCCCTCTTCATCCTAGGGCATGCAGGGAGGAATGGAGAAGGGAGCAATGTGAGTTGCATGGCTTACGGGGGAGGAAAGGGCCCTGAGTCTCTTCATTAGCTGCAGCTGGGAACACAGTATTTAAAAAGGGAAGCTGTGTACAGAAAGTTGTTGGGAGCAAATCATGAATGTATCTGGTACATCTACCCAACTGTGTGAGTGTAACTCTGTGCTTTCAAATCTGAAAATCTTTCTCCTGCCCTGTCAAGTTAATTACTGCAACTTTGTTTGTTTGGATTTTTAGTTATAGTCTGTATGTACCTTGTTTTGGACTGAATTTTCTACAATTAAAGACTATTCCTGGGGAGATTTTTTTCTCCAGCCGAAGGTAACCTGGACATTGGGGGCAAAGTTGGAGATAATAAATGGACTTTTATTGCTTATTTGACTGTGCTGCCTTTGTGCCATACTCCGGGTCATCACACAAACTCTCGGCATGCCCTGGCCTCCACCTGTCCTACCAGGAGGGCAAAAAGCATCTGCAAGGCATCGCAGCTGACAAATGTCCCAGCAATAGCTGGGCCAGCAGGCAGGCGGGTAGAGGCTGGGGCATGCCAAGAGCTTGGCCAGTTGCAACCAGGGGCAAGCAGACAGTGGGACAGAGAGAGTGAGGTTAGCAGTAGCTGCACTTGCGCTCCCATGGGCCCCCACACTCGTCACCTGCACTTAAAAAAAGTAAGACCTTCCTAAAAATAAGCCCAAGTGCTTATTTTAAAAATTGTCCCTCTTAACAGAGCAGCTAAAATGACAGCCAAATTGGATATTGCATCCCTCATTGTTAAAAACTACAAAAGCAGCTCTTGGGGTACAGCAGTAAAACTCATTGACAAAAGATATTTAATCCCAATTGGGAGTGACGAAACATGAATGTAGAGAACCATGGAAACTCCAGTCACCACGAAGTCTGTCCACGACAAAGGACTGGTAATAACAAGAAGATCAGAGTTCGAAAAAAGTTAAAATCATTGATTTTCTTTCATAACAGTGTAGAATGGTTGTAATATATTCGTTTATCCTCAATTATAAATGATAAAATGATCTATATTTTATTTTTACAGCTGACATTATCTCAACAGTTGAATTTAATTACTCTGGAGATCTTCTGGCAACAGGAGACAAAGGTGGCAGAGTGGTTATATTTCAAAGGGAACCAGAGGTCAGTGAAAAAGTGTTTCAAACTGTTTTATAATGTAATGATGTTACATCATAATCAAATGTCATTGTTTATGCTGATACATATATTTAAAAATTTTAAAGGTATTTTTATTTAAAATTTAAATTGATAATGAACTAGGCAAACCAGTAACATTTTTTTCTATGAACATCTTTTATACATAATTATTTGTCAGATTATTCTTTTTAAACAAATATTGCATACATAAAATTTGTGTTTAATAGCAAATAGAAGACTGGGAATAATAGAGTAATTAAAATATATTAAAGAATCAGCATGCATGTAGACTTCCTATAATGTCATATGTTGCAAGAAATGTTGTAAAGAATAAGCATGCACAAGGATCTTCTATAATGTCATATGATTGTGACATTTACTATGCATGCATTTGCCTTTGCCTCTGTGTCATACAAGAATACTTGGCTTTGCGCCTCGCTGGAGCCATCTTTATTACTGGATAAAAAAAAAAATGTGGTCATCCAGATGTTGCTGAAATATTGTTTTGACAGTATTTCCTATCACTACAGATTGTGGTGATATTGTAGTTCAGTGAAAACTAGAAAAGCTTTCAGTTCCCTATCCCCAATTTGTTAATACCATAGAAATCAAGAATTAAGAGTTTTTGCTCCATCTGATTCATTATAATGTTTCATTCATTAGAATGTATACTATTTTTTTTTCTGTTCACACATTTGTTTCCTTGCAGAATAAAAGCCGTCCTCATTCAAGGGGAGAATATAATGTTTACAGTACCTTTCAGAGTCATGAACCTGAGTTTGACTACTTGAAAAGTCTAGAAATTGAAGAAAAAATTAATAAAATTAGGTGGTTACCACAACAGAATGCTGCTCACTTCTTATTATCTACAAATGGTAAATATATTTTATTTACATATTAGTGCTGTAGATGCTTTAATTGCATCTGATGACTTCCATATTAGTACTTCCTCATTTTTGAATTTCTAATGTAATTGTAATAAACATATATATTTGTATCTGCTCGTAAGCGTTCAACAGAGCATGTTTCCCAATAAATGACTGTAAGCCTAAATAGAACATCAGGTTAATGTTTGATGGACTTAACAGTTTGAACTCTAGATTTTTCTACTGTTCTTAAACATTCAGAATAATATGGTGAAAATAAACATATTCCTTGTGGCTGTTCTTGACTGTAGGCTTTTATTTTTCCCTTAATGGTTCATGAAGTATCTTGCTCCCAGTCAAATTTCCATATGTTTAAATTATTCTGATGGCTCCATTGTTTTGGTTTTGTGCACTTCCCAAGCCATGGAATTTGAAAGAAAGCAACTAAAAAACTTCTTTCAAGCTAATCTATTTTATTCTTTTTCTCAGAAGCCCGTTGTCCCTTGTAACAATTTCATTTCTGTACCAAATAACATCCCCTCATCAAAAGCAGAATGAATATCTAAATTTGAAATTTCAAATCTTCACAACAAAATGTCTATTTTACAGAAAAGAAATTAATGACAAAGTATATACCCTGTAATAAAAATTCTCTTTAAGTTCTCTTTATTCACAAATCCACACCCAAAAAGGAAACTTTCGCAGAAAAAAGTCACATATCAAATCACTAAGGAAATCTAGAAACATATATCCCACATTTAAAATAGATTACAAATGTATCTTTAAAAAGCTTCTGTTCTTAAACAAAGCACTACAGCACAAATGCAATACATACTCCTACAAATAATACAAACCATTCTTTGTAGCTCCTAGTATATTTTGAACGTCATGTGAGTACTGCAGGAGAAAGGATGAGATTGACCAAACCTTTATTATTTATGTTTTTGGTAACTTAATACCCCCTCCATTCATAATGTTTAGGTGCAAAGAAAAAGTCTTTGTGAGGACATGGGTTACCAGGGCCTCACCTCTGTGTTCCCTAATGTTGTATGAGGTGAGGTATGTCATGTACTCCACTTGTAACTTGCTCTAATGCTCCTATAGCTTCTCTGATGCTTATGGATTCCAATCTTCTTTTGCAGGATCATTCCATTTCATGTTCACAACTAGTGCTATTTTGTACGTCTCTGTTGTATCAAAATTCTTCATCTTTTACCAGGGGTGTCAAACTCAAGACTCTGTGGGCTGGATCCGGCCCATGGGGTGCTTAGATCTGGCCCTTTGGCCTGCCCTGAAAACAACAAAGGATGGTCCACAGTGCCTTTGTCAGTGAAAATAGAGCTCAGGGAGGCAGTGCGCAGCCTGTCTGGACTCCGTTTTTTGCCTTGACGGTCTCCTGCAGCCTTCTGCGAGCAAAAACGGAACCCGGGGAGGCTGCATGCAGCCCTCCAGGCTCCATTTTCGCTGGCAAAGGCTTGCAGGAGGCCGTTGCAGCTTAAAATGTTGCTTCGATGAGTGACATCCAGCTGGCCATGCCCCCTTGGCCATGCCTCCTCAGGCCCCCATGGTCAAACACAATCCTGATGCAACCGTCAATGGAAATTGAGTTTGACACGCCGTCTTATACTATTGCAGAATTTTTATCATTTAATTGGCGTGGTACTGGAGATAATGGATATTCTAGCTGCATGTCATCTACAACTTATTCTGCAAACCCTGACATTTTTCTGGTGTTTGTGGTTGCCAGTTCATCAATTTAATTTCCATTCACAGTGTGGCCAGGAGCCCACCTGGCTTTGCTTGAAGCTTCTAACTAACAGCTATGCTGCCACTTGTTCGGTTACCTTATTATTCCTTTTATTCTGCTAGAGGCATTCTTCCCCATTGTCCTCTTTAGCCACAAAATGGCACCAAAAGATTGAAAATGATATATACCATTCATCTCTGCATAAAATTCTTCTCTATAACCTTCAATTGAATGAAATAATGCATCACAGGGCAACAAATGGTTGAGAGCCAAGGATTACCTGAAGCCCTTTTCCCTGTTATTCTCTGGCAGTTGTCCTTTAAGTTACATTGTTTGTGCAGAGATTAGTGCCTATTGATAGTCCTGTATTCAAGGAATTGTCTGTCCCCTGCTGCACTTGAAATTGTATGTATGTTGCTAATTCCTATCTAATTTATCAAATTAAACAGTTATTTTATTTATTTATTTTATTTTTATTTTTATTTTATTTATCATATGCCATAATTTTGGACAAAAGCAGAGTTACAGATTTCACTTAACAAATAAATAACTTGTATGGCTTTATACATGTGCTTGCAAATGTATGGATAATCACTGTCAAAATACAATTATGCGCCGGTTGTAAACAAAGCTTTAGTGTCTTCTATTTTTATCAAATCTAAAGTAAATGTTGGATTGGAATCCAAGCACTCTGTCAAGTTTTCAATGAAAGCCCTGCCCAACTCCAAGTTCTCAAAGAGTGCAAAGTATATATGGCAGTCCTGCAGAAAAAGAAGCATCTCTCCCCTAAATTTGGGGAAGAAGCAAGAGGCACTTGCTCCAGATTGCAAAATACTGTCTTATTTCTAAGAAGTGAATAATAAGTGATATATTCAGATATTTTTAGTAATGTATTATTAGCTTGAAACCTTTCTCCTTTCAGATAAAACTATTAAATTATGGAAAATCAGTGAAAGGGATAAAAGAGCTGAAGGTTATAACTTGAAAGATGAAGATGGACGACTTCGGGATCCATTTAGAATCACAGCGCTACGGGTATTTCTTTAACATTAATAATAAAATCTGAATAATGTCTGAACCTGTTACGTTGCGTTTAAGCCATAAAATATTCATTTCTGAGCAAGAGTGGCAGAATATATTTTATTTATTTATTATTCTGGGTAGCACCTCAATTACCGAAGTAATTTTTGGTAGATTTTTTTTGGATATATTGTAGAGTCACAGAATCAGTGCCCACAAACCTAAATGTAAGAAAAGCTGCTATTTGGAGAATCATTATCAAGAAAATCAGGCATAGGCATTTTAAGCTCTCTGAGTTACATTTGGCCTTTAAATCCTATCATATGGATTCCAACCACAAGTAGAAATTGGCAGTAGTTCTGCTGTCTTGGGTGGAAAACAAATGAAAGCATAAATCCTAAATTAGATTCAATAGTTTAAAAAGAATATTCTACCATCCCCTCTCCCAATCTAGGAGAAGAAAAACCTAGCTTCTCATTATTGCCTTATCTGTCCCCAATCCCGGTATTACATACATATGCCCTTAGGTCACTAACAGGTTGTCACTGCCTAGTATAAACAATCATAATCTGGATGGTCTGATTTTGTTTTCCTATATTCTTTTAATATAGGACTTCTGAAATTCACTGTCCTGCATAAAAGGACTAAAGAAATTTTTTTTAGGGAAGTATTTGCAAAAAAATAATAATAATTATAATATGAATAAAGCAAAAGTAATTTGTGGCAGTATCATCTTTGTAATAATAACCCAGGTTAAAATTGTATACTCACTTCCCTGGAAGTAATTCCATTGAATTTATTTCAATGGGGGCATAGATTGTTCAGTTTGAGCAAACCACCTAAATGTTGTTGTTTTTTTGGGGGGGGGGGAGAATAACATTTAAAGCAATCAGGCTAATTTGAAGTTTCAAATTAATATCTTTTTCTCAATTTTTAGGTGCCAATATTGAAACCCATGGATCTCATGGTAGAAGCAAGTCCCCGAAGGATATTTGCAAATGCACACACATATCACATAAACTCTATTTCAGTAAATAGTGATCATGAAACATACCTTTCTGCAGATGACCTAAGAATCAACCTGTGGCATTTAGAAATCACAGATAGAAGTTTTAGTATCCTTTTTAAGTAAAGAAAAATGTATAAATATAATAGTGAAATAGTTACTGTTTAATACTTGGTTAAGTCTCAGCAGGTGGCAGCACCTGACTGATCTTGCCTTGTCACAGAATCTAAGCAGAACTTGTTAGTATTTAAATTAAATTAGACCACCAAAGAATTCAGATGTGTAGACTAGAGCAAAAAATCCAAGTACATCCTAAAAGGCAGTGACATATCTTTTTTATGATCCTGCCAAAAAAAGTGACAATTCTTATTGACTTCACTGGGTGTACTGTTTCTCTTTATAGCTGATGCACACTAGATCATTGAGAGAGCCAAAGAATACCACTGAGAAGTCAGTATCTTCCTCAATGATTACAGAAAGCCTTCAGTTGTGTCAAGCTGTGGGATGTGTTTAGAAGAATGGAAAACTAAGGCGATCTTATGGTCCTCATGAAAAAACATGGACAGAGCATGTTGAAACAGCTTGAGGTTTGGCAAAGGACTGAACTAAGGCTGTATATTTTCCCCTTATTTTTTCTGCCTATAGGCTGACTATTCATTAAAGAAAATTTAATTAAAAGATTAAAAGAACAAGGCGGCTTAAAATTGGAGAAAGAAACATCAGTAGCCAATACTATGCTTATACCCTACTCTAATAGCCAAAGATGCAAAGGATCTACAAGTTCTAGTAATAAATGTCCAGGAAAATAATGAAAAAGATGGTACTAAAATATAAAGAAGACCAAACTTGACTATAGGTTCAAAAACCAACCTTAGAGTTGACAACGAAGATATCAAGGTGTTAGAAATCTTCTGCCTTTTAGGATCATTTGTAAAAGAAAAAGTGAAGAATTGGGATACCAACTAGCACTTTGTAGAGCAAAACCTTGGAAAAGTTATTCAGATGGTGTGATGTTTTATACTTACAAAGTCAGAATTGTGGAGGTTTTCCCTGTGACACTGGAAACTAAAGCTGGACTTTGAAGACAAAGGTTATTGACAGTTATGAAATTTGGCTTTATGTAAGACTCGTATGGATACCAGAGAGCCAAGAAAACAAATGGATCATCAAACTAATCAATCTGGAGTTCTCACTTAGCATGACACACATGACCAGAATTGAATCATCATTTGACCATATTATGCAAAGACCTAGAGCTTTCTGAGAAGGTTCTAATGTTGGAAGGAAAAGAACACTATGGCAATAGCAAGATGGATGGACTTAGTTACAGTAGCAACAAATGAAAAACTGGAAGACCTAAAGGAGCAGATTAAAGACACATCATTATGAAATTAACCTTCCTTTGTGATTGCTAATGGAGTCAACACTGGATAGCACATAATCATGACTCTTTCAATATGTTCCTGAAAATTCAATGGCTTGACTACACTCAAAGATAGTATGAATTCTTCTGATCCCTTGAACATAAAAGTGCCTCTTGGCTTGTTCATAAATTACAAATCTCATATAAAATAACAAGTTCATTTAATGTAATTGCACAGTGAAAGTGAAATTGCAGAACAGCATAGTGTTGTTACCATGTCCTTGAATCTTGCATATCTGAAATGCTAAAACAGTTAAAATTATGTCAATAAACAGTAAACATTTTCATAAAGCTGTTCCGAAATTTAAGTGACTGTTTTAGAAACTACATTAAATGCCACAGATAAAAGTTCTGAATGTTGCAACATAATTTTATTTAAAGATTTCATAACATTTCTCCTCTGTAAAGTTGGATTTTGGGGATAACCAAATCAATATTAACCTTCACAAGCAACTTTCAGATATTGTAGACATAAAGCCTGCTAATATGGAGGAATTAACAGAGGTGATAACTGCAGCGGAGTTTCATCCTCATCATTGTAATGTGTTTGTCTACAGCAGTAGCAAAGGAACTATTCGGCTCTGTGATATGCGTTCTTCAGCCCTTTGTGATAGACATTCAAAATGTAAGTAGTTAGATTTTATAAAGCATACTTGGAAATGAAATGGGTATGTTCATTTTTGTGAATAAGTACTAAATAATTGCCAGTAAAGAAGTTTTCAATATCATTCCTACAGTGAAAGAATTGCATTTTAAAGAATAGGAAATCAACCTATTGTTTTAGATCAGGGATGTCAAACTGGCGGCCCACAGGCCAGGTGCATCACATGCAGGCCACACCCACCCCAGCTCCGCGAATGGGAAAAACGTCGTGAAATGTCATGTAACGGCAATGTGACACAGCAAGTTTGACACTTGTGTTTTAGATAGTTCTTAAGCAAGGCTAACGTGTGAGACATGACTAATATAATTTAGTTTGGCAATCCTATCTTAAATAGTTGGTTAGAAAAAAAGCTGTTTTAAGAAGTTTCAGTATATTTTTGCTACATCAGTTGGATTGGTAAAAAATAGCTTCTTTTAATAATGACTATAATTAATTAAGTTGACAGAACAAAATCTTCTATTACAAATCTGTTTTTTAATGTCTTGGATTTGTAATCGTGTGTAAAATTTTCTAAAGTCAAAATTAAACATCCTACATATTGAAGGGATGTCTCAAGGTCACGGTCTTGTTTTGAGTCTGCTAATTTTTTTGTTAATATTCAATTGGAAACTCTCCATAATATATTTTTTAAAAGAATTCGGTTGTTAAGGATGCAATTGTAATTATGTTTGAGAAATACTAATACTCTGTTGCAATTTGTAATTAGATATTGAGAGAAAAAATAATGATAGCCATTTGTTTTGGGGTTGGACTTTTTTTCAACTTAATGCTTATGCATAGTAAGTATTGTTGCTCCTAATCTGGTGCCATTTTTAAAAATGTGGAAATAGGCTCCTAAGAAGCTTGTATAAATATAGAACTATGAAGTATTTTAATATGCATTCATCTCGCCCGCAAGAAACAGTACTCAGTGTGGTGAGGAATAAAATGCAAATTAAATAACAAAGCTGTTAACAATTATGATGTAAAATTAATTGTCACATGAACAATATGAGAAATTAGAGAAGGTTATCTATCTTTGGAATGATTTAGGCCAAATTCAGTGGTTTCATGGATGGGTCAACGGAAAATTGTCCTGTCATGAATAGTATGTCATGACTGCTTCTGCAGTAAGGTTCTGGGGGAGTGTTAGGGCTGGACAGGGGAAGGCTTTGGATCCAATTGTGATCCAATTTCCCTATATTTTCCAGACATACTTCTGGAGCGAATGGGAAACTATATCAGCCCCTGGAGCTGATGTGGTTGTCTGCTTTCCCTTGGGGAATAGTAATAGCACATAGACTTATATACTGCTTCACAGTGCTTTTACAGCCCTCTAATCAGTTTACAGAGTCAGCCTTTCCCCCCCAACAATTTGGGTCCTCATTTTACGCACCTTGGAAGGATGGAAGGCTGAGCCAACCTTGAGCCTGGTGAGATTCAATCTGCCAAATTGCAGGCAGTCAGCAGAAGTGGCCTGCAGTACTGCACTCTAACCACTGCACCACCGCGGCTCTTGTAATGGGAATGTAATGGGAAGAGGGTTTTTGTTTTTTTAAAAAGACCAAATTGGCAAGATATTTTTACAAAGGTAAAAGCTGCAACCCTCTCTTCTGCCCTAGCTGGCATGAGCACAGCAGAACGCAGGAAGTGGAGGATCCTCCGGGAAAGATTCTCTTTCCCCACCTTATTGGATTGGTTTGCCAGGTAGTATCTTGAAGCATTTCAAATTGTTTTCTTATTATTAGATAACTCTGCTTATGAAAGCCTGAAACAACTGCTTTCATTATTAAATGCAAATAAATAAAAAGCTAGACTTCTCGAAACTGTGGTTCAACGTAGTTTCCAGAAATAAAATATTTCATGATTATATATTGATCATTTTTAATAGCACTTTAATATCTTTAATACTAAGTTTAGGAGCTCACATTTTGAAAATAATTTATTTCTGATTACAACTGTTTTAGAATAAATCATGTGAGCAAACAAGAAGAATTCTTAGGATTTTATGCAATTTCCCTGATTGTACTAGTTGATTTTCAGGTCCAAGATGCTTACATTGTACGAAGACTTTTTTTTTCTACACTGATTGCTAGAAGTTTTCTTCCCATAAACTATACCCTGATCTATTAGATTGTTAGCAGAGGAATCCTTGCAGATCCCATCTTGTAGATGTTTAATATCAAGAACTGTTAGTTTCCTTTATCATGGGGAATTATGATACAGAACATTTTAAATTAAATGTAGACCATTTCTAGTTTAGAAGGGGACTTAAAATTTACAATTTTATCCAAGATATTTAGACCTGTCCTTATGTTCGTTTTTATTTGTTTCCATTTATATGGCTATCACCTCAACCTTGTGATTCAGGGTAGCAAACAATTTAAAAGATAAAATAATATTGTTGTGTACTTCCAATTGGTGAAATGTATCTTACTGTTGATTAGTTTTACATCGTTCAAGAGCCTGAAGCCATTGCTTGGGAAGAATATTGTTTGTTGAATATTTAAATATAAAGTTTATAAATTGTAGATCAGAGATTAACAAAAGTAACATTATTTCTGTATGATTAAGGAAATACCAATAAAACTCAGAAATTAAGCCACATTAGCAAGAAGCAGATTAAAACTTGAATTTATTTACTGGTTTTTTTGAGCACAAATAGTTATTCATAAGTACCTGCTATGGTACCTGTAGAGTTTCTATCATGCCCCATCCAATTTAGTTTGATTTGGTTGTCTTAGATTAATAAAATGAATAAATAAGAAACTGGAATGTTGCAGGTAATCAGATCTTTTATCTTTGGAGTATGTTCTGATCTTAATATAAGTTATTAGAAAATACAAATGTGGAAGAGTACCATCCTACGCAAAAGT
This sequence comes from Hydrophis major, assembly GCA_033807585.1. NCBI lineage: Eukaryota > Metazoa > Chordata > Lepidosauria > Squamata > Elapidae > Hydrophis > Hydrophis major. The sequence goes on from CM066331.1 coordinate 80,040,874, forward strand.
TATGGCAGTCAACTTGGTATGATAGAGAGCATCCCATAAAGCAAGGGTCCCAAACTCCCAGGCTGTGGCCTGTTTGAAACCGGGCTGTGCAAGTGGCGGATGAGAGTGTGGACACTCAGTAAGCTCTATTTGCACATACGCGAACACCTGCACAATAGAACCATCTCTCCTCCCTCCCTCTAGTCAGCCTAGCCAGAAAGGTTGGGGACCGCCACTGTAGAGCTGAGTTCCTTAAAATGTTTTTATCTTAGGACCCTTTGCCACTTTAAAAAATTATGGTGGATCCAAAAGAGTTTTTGTTTGTACAGGTTACATTTAACTATATTTATTATATTAAAAATTAAAATTGACACTATTGCTGCTGCCTCTTCTCAGAATTATTTGATGGGATTTCAGTATTGTGTTCTTTTTCAACTTAAGTTAGTAATTAATATTCATTTCATGAAACCCTGAGTGTTGAGGGACTCCCAAGATCTTAGCACCACATTTTAAGAAATATTAACATAGAGCAACATATAAGTGTATATGTGTATCCAAAGTCACTTTGGTAGCCATTCTAACAGGCAGAGAATGGACATTTCTTTAATTTATCACAGTAAATGTATATGCCGCCTATCTCATTGTGAACCTACTCTGGGCTTTCAAGCTATATTTCAGTCACTCTCAAGGCATACTGTCTGGAAATACAGATAGTCCTTGACTTACTATCACAATTGAACCCAGAATTCCTGTTGTTAAGTGAGACATTTGTAAAGTTTGCCCCATTTTATGACCTTGCCACAGTTGTTAAATGAATCACTGAGGTTGTTAAGTTAGTAACCTTGTTGTTAAGCGAATCTAGCTTTCCCATTGACTTTGCTTATACACAAGGTCATAAAGGAGGGTCACTTGAGACCTTAGGAGACAGCAACGGTCATAAGTATGAATCAGTTGCCAAGTGTCTGAAATTTGATCACATGACCATGAGAATGCTGCAATGGTTATAAGTTTGAAAAACGGTCATAAGTCACTTTTTTCAGTGCCGTTATAACTTTGAACGGTCACTAAATGAACTGTTGTAAGTCAAGGACTATCTAACTGCTTTAGCTAAGCCTAAATTTATTGAAAAGGTAACAATGTTCATCTATATAATTATTAACTGTTTTCATCCCTATCTTGTAATTTTCAGTCTTTGAGGAGCCTGAAGATCCCAGCAGCAGATCATTCTTTTCAGAAATAATATCTTCAATATCAGATGTAAAATTCAGTCACAGTGGTCGATATATGATGACCAGAGACTATCTTTCAGTTAAAGTATGGGATCTAAATATGGAAAACAGGCCAGTAGAGACCTATCAGGTATAGTGCTCATGCTTTAAAAAAAAGGAAAATAGATAAATAATCTGCAGTGGAAAACCTTCTCATGCTGTTCCACACTTGTATATTTTAAGGTTCATGAATATCTTCGAAGCAAACTCTGTTCACTGTATGAGAATGACTGCATCTTTGACAAATTTGAATGCTGCTGGAATGGTTCGGATAGGTAAGTGAGATATATACTTCAGAAGTTTTCCTGAATATTGAAAATGGTTATATTGTTTAACTGCAGCAAAAATAAAGAGATACAGTTCACTTTAACATATTTACAGTATGACAGTAGATTATTCAGAATTTGCTAGTCCATTGAAAAGGCCAACATTTGGAAACCCTGCTCTGCCTCCAAATGATGACACATAATAGAATGTATAATAGATTAATAAAGGTGCCTCCAGATGTGTATTCATAATCCTGATACTTTGCAGATTGTTTGGATCTGAACTCATCCTTTGAATTTAGAGGTATAAAAATGTTTAAACTTACCTTTTTTACGAGATGAAAATTGAAGTATGGTAGACATTCTAAAAGAAGGGTCAGCAGATTTCTTAGGAGAAGAGAACAGAGACATTTCACTACTGCTACCATTTCCAGGGGATGTGACTTCCCATCTATATCCTGAGAGTTAGTGAACCCATTGCCAAAATAAACTTAAGGAGCCGCAAGCACCTCTCCCCATCTTGCTCCCTCTTTCTTTTGGGGATGTGAGCTAGATGATTTTAGGTGGTGAATCACATCCGGTCCATGGGTTGTAGTTTGCCAAACCACCTTCTAGCAATTATTAAGTTTGCAAAATATCTGCCAAACAACTTTAAGGGATTCAGCATAATAATTTTTTGAAAGACTTATTTGTATCTCTTTTAAGTCAAAGATAGGGATGAGTTAAGGACCCTGTAGCTGTCTCTAAATTATCAAGAAAAAAGCTTATTTTTAGCCTTATTTGCGATATCTTTAAAATGAATATTTGTGGCCAAGGCCTATTAAAGAACTGGAGTAATGCAACTAAAGGAAAGGTCTTCAAACTTGGCAAGTTTAAGACTTGTGGACTTCAACTCCCAGAATTCCTGCGTTAACATGACTGGAGGAGGAATTCTGGGAGTTGAAGTCCACAAGACTTAAAGCTGTCAAGTTTGAAGACCCCTGATTTAAAGCAGGTCTCAAACCAATGTTAGCCCTGCTTCTCTATTTCTAGCTTTTCTCTTAAAAGCAGTAAATAGAAAATGCTTTTGTAGCCAACATCTATTCATGCCCTTGCTACCTACTCTTAACAGAGTTAGGAACAAGGACTGTTTATAGGCTTACACGTTTTTATTCCGTGTTGAGTGTGAAATTAACCCCAAGCAAATACAATTAAAAGAAACGTTGCCCAAAGTGTGCACTACTCAAACTGGGAAATGATAAGGGCAAGAATTTGTCGATTGCTGCTAAAAAGCAGTCTATAACTTAGCGTTTCTGCCAATCATATAACACTGGCTGAAAAGCTTCTGGGAGAATTTCTTCCAGGCAAAACCAGAGCTACTTCGGCCTGCCTCTTCCTTCTACAATTGATCTTAAACTGAACAGACACCCCTCACCAGTTCACTTTTTTGCTGCTGCAAGGAGCGGGGTTGCTTAATTCACATGAAGGGTTTTACATGCTAGACAAATGCATAGATCCTCTCTTTAGCTACCTCCTGATAGGCCCAGTTGACTATGTGCTCCAATGGCTTTTCCAGTTCTGAAACCAATGAAGTTGTGGCTAAAAAGACTTTAAGAAAGAAGTTGTTCAGTTTTAGAATATAGTGGCAGGATTTCTGAGCTTAGTAATATCAAGAAAAAAGAGTTGAGGACAAGCCTAATTTACTTTTGCCATTCCTCTGGCTGAATCTCACCAGAAATGAGATTTGGGCTAGTAAAGAAGAGAGCTTCTTTGGGTTGCTTTTATCGCTAGGGGCTTATGGAAGTACCAGGAGAGGAAGGTGCAGTTGTCACACGAATTCCTGTTTCATGCTGCATACTGAATAGAAAGGGTGACACTGTTGATCATGATAAAGAGGAAAGAGTTCAGAGGATATTGAATGATGCTGTACCATTGCCTTGTAAAAAGCATATCTTCCTTTCTCTGGGCTAAGGAAGAGCCACATTTGCTGCTATTGGTGCAGCTTAAACTATCATGCTTCAACCTCTAGGTTTTCCTTCTGTTGATATGTTTTCCTTCTGCTTTATCATGCCACAATAATACTTCCCACACATTTGGAAACTAGAGGGAGTTCCCTTACTGTTCCAAAATCCACTCAACTATCATCTTCCATGCTTGCACTGCAATCAGTGCCCCACTTCATGTTGTTATTCATACTTAATTTATTAAAACACAAACTATGAGCTTCTTGGTGCTTCTGCATTACTTATGAGTTTATTTTCACAGTTGTGTATTTGATACATTTTAATAATATAAGGAGATGTTACATTCGCTTTTAAGATACAACATATAAAGTAGAAACTACCTCAAATCCAATTGTGCAAGGCTTAAACAGAAGTATACACACAGAAAACAGGGTTTGTCCTCCTGGGAAGAATGAAAACAGAAACTAACTATGCTGATATGATAAATGCTCTACTGCAAAATTTAAATAAGATTTGGGTGAATTCAAAGAAAGAAAAGACTTCTTTAAAAAACTACTTCTCTCTCCTCCATCCCCATAAACCTGTTTAGATTCTAGCAGCAAAGCAAGATACAAACAATAGAGCAGAAACAAAAATCAGGATACTTTCCCACCCTAGGAATTCCAGTAGGTAGAGTTTTCAAAGTTCATAAAGATTTTTGGTATGAGAGGACCTATGGCACCACTAAACTCCTCCTTTATGTTATAAACATCTGAGAACAAAGTTGCAGCCTTGTTTCAGATCCTCCCAAAGTCAGAAGCATGGAGGGATTTCACTGAATAACTGGCCCTTTTCAAACCGTTCAGCTCTCTTCTTTGTGTTGCAATGGTTCAGTGTTTCTGATAAGTGATCTACTTGTATAAAGTGATTTTAATGAATTTTCCGTAAATCAAATTGCCTTATTAAAAATCTATGCAACTTTAAGTGTTTTTAATGTTCCACTGCAAGGCATCTCAGGGCATCTCAACAATGGGCCTAAAGGGCCTAATATAAATATCATTAAAAAAAAAATACTGCCATAAGCAGAATTATTAAGTGATGAGATAAGTTCAAGACATGGCATGAAATAAATGCCAGGGTCAGTTCCTGTTAGTGGATCAAATAATATTGTATATATTAATGGAGTGGAATTTTAAAGGCAACAGCTTTAAATACTGTATATATACATGGCAAATGATAATTACCGCATATAAAATTTCTGCATCTACCTACTGTTTAAAAAATTGAAAAATACTGGGCCAAAAATAACCTCTCCCTGTTAACCTAGAGAACTGCTGGGTAGCCAGAATGGACAGTATTGTCCCAGATAAGCCATAAAGAGGCTTTTAGAAATCAATATTTGAAAACAATGTATGCAGCAGACCACTTGTTTAACCATTTATTTAATGAATTCCATTTTAAGCACACTATTCTCGATACTTTTAATGCCTCAACCACCCAAACTGGCACTAAAGAAATGCCACAGCAAATCATTAAATAACAGTGGCATGATTTCTCAAATCTGTTTTATAAAGAAAATAATGATAAGCCATAAAAGAATTCTGGAGATTACTTTAGTTTTTAAGACCTACCGCCAGCCATTCAGAACAGAGTATAGATGACTATACTGTTGAATCCGGTCTCTTCTGCCTACATTATTTTTAAAAATGCTGTCATATAAAATGGCTTATAAATTGAGGACAGCATGAAGTATGGCAGTGATATATTAAGGATTGACCGCATTTAGGTAACAGCATAATTGCATAAAATTCAATTTAAACTGAAGAAAATGCAGCCATAAAATTGAACATCCTTTAAAAACAAGCAGAATGTTTAAAAATTGCAGCACTATGACAAAACAGCTCATTTTGAGGGGGAGAGAGAGAGAGAGAGCTGATCCGACAGATACAGTAATGCTGAACTGCAGCATAATGATAAAGCTTATAAAGGCCGGAGAATAAAAAGTGGTCTTCACCAGAAACTGTATAAAACATTTAACTAGAGTTCAGTTTACATTAAATCTCCCTGGAACTGGCATTCTACAGTTATGGGCCCCGGGGGAGGGGGGGTAGCCTAAACCGCATTTTGGGGGGCAAGGGAAAAGATACCCTCAACTGATTCTATCTCAAGACACATGTAATGTTGGTAATCTTTCCAATCCTGATGTCTGTACCCATAAAATGCTCTTAAAAAGTTGTAATTGGCATAATTAGCTAGATATGTTGATAGTATATATTTAATGTGACATCAGCTATACATTTGGTGACACAAATGATGAGTGAATAACATCAATCTACAAATCTGATCTTTGAGTCAACAATCCACTTACTAGAACAAGTGGAATAATGCTTAGCTGAATAATTGAGCCAGTCATAATAAAGTCCAATCCCATTACAATAGTCAGGCACATTTTCATGGTCATTCCTGGATTTTGTGATATTTTATCATAATATTTTATATGAACTATTATAGTGTATTAGCAAATTAGTGACTATTAAATAAATATGAAATAAAAAAGTAGATTACTTCTCTTAGTTTTGTATTGTTTGCAATTCTCTCTTGTAATTGTTTTAACAATTTACTTAAATGTGTGTGTGTGGTAAAGTTCTTATTTAAAAATAAGATAAAAAGTATCAGTCCTTATCTGACTTAGTGAACAGCAAAGAGGGGGAAATTGAGTGATTATTTAGGTGTACATTTATAGCAATTATTTTCATCCAGATGAAACAAATGAGTAAAATATTGTTCTTCCTTTCCTACAGTGCCATTATGACTGGCTCCTATAACAACTTCTTTAGGATGTTTGATCGGAACACACGGCGAGATATTACACTAGAGGCCTCAAGAGAAAGTAGCAAACCCCGAGCCATCTTAAAACCCCGGAAAGTGTGTACAGGTGGCAAAAGAAAGAAAGATGAAATAAGTGTTGACAGTCTGGACTTCAATAAGAAGATCCTTCATACAGCGTGGCACCCAGCAGAGAACATCATTGCTGTAGCTGCAACCAATAACTTGTATATATTCCAAGACAAAATTAATTAAAGACGGCTTATTTGAGGACAGAGTTGTCGTCTTGAATAGTTAAGCTCTGTTGTTTATCTGTCAGAGATGGCCTTGTTGTCCTTCCAGTAAAGAACATTGATGCACTTATTTCCCTTTATAGGCAAAGGAGAGAACCTGGCCTGGACTTGTTCGTGGTGTATTTCTGCCTTCAGTGAGGGGGGAACATGGAATTGATTTTTGTAAACAAGGAAAGCCCACTGGAAGCAGAATTAATGGACAATACTTAATAAAAGTCAATATTCAAAAAAAATGTATTTATTTAAGTCTGAGCCTTCCTTTCCAGTTGATAGACCAAAAATCTAACACCCAAGAAACAAATTGTCATAAAAATGTAATTTCTATCTCACATGCTCTTTATCTGCTGTAATATTTGGGCCTTTCAGAACATATATTTGTGCTTTATGCCTGTAAGCATTCTTTCTCTGGCCTTCATCTAAGCTTTAGGTGTTTACCTTTGAGCATATAGGTAAGTCTAGAGTCAGGTGTGTAGACAGGTTTTTCATGTATATTTACTCACCAACTGTATCTATAACCACACCTTCTGGTGTAAACCACTTAATAAAAATAACGAACTATAAAAAAGTGTTTTTAAATCTGAAAGTATGTATTCAGTCTTTTTTATTGCATGTATTGAGATTGTGCAAGATATCCGATGGAAAGATTTGAAAATAGTTTGTCCCCAAAAATATTTATTATACAAAATGAGCAGTTTTGGATGGTGCCCTACTGCTTCAGACTCTAAATTTGTACCCAGCTGTTGTCTTTACCCTAGTTTGTATTGCTTTTCTATGTTTAAAAGAAGATATATGGTATGCACAAAAGAGGTAATGTGAAAAACAGCCCAATTACTTACATGTAGCCTTAAACACAATGGGCCATGTACATCAGAACCTTCAATAATCATTGTTTTGGTTAATAGCAAATATGCTTTACAATTAATGGTAATGTGCATATATTAATGTGCATTACATTTTTTACCCGTAGTTCTTTGTTTTCAATATTTTTTAAAATACTAAACTAAGCATAAGCAGATGCAAGTATATTGCCCCTGAAGCTCAACTTTGTATGTTATTAAAAGTAATTATGCCAAACAGGAGCACATTTAGATATATTTCAACTCTTAATCTGGGCCTGTGACACTAGGAGACCTAGACCTGGTTGTCTTAAGGCTGATGTGGAAATGTATTTATAGAATGCTAAGTTTCCACTAGGAACAGGGGCAAAGAAAAATACATCATCTTTATGATTTTTTTAAATAGAAGTAGGAATAACTCCCCAGTATTTCACTGTAAACATCTCTGGGAGTGAACCTAAGAAATAGCAATGGGCACAATTTTGATAAATTACGTATCTTCCACTTTCTGTAAAGTTAACTGCTGAATGTGCCTATGAAATGCCCCTTAAAATTCAGGCCCTTTGAGCTTCCTGAAGATAAGATAGGGTGATTTGTTAATGTTCTAAATTAAATGAAGGTTTAATATGATTATTAAAAGTGTGAGTATGCAAGAAGAATGTGTCTCTGATCTTATCCTGTCAATATTCATGGAGTGCCACTCATCCTCAGAATCTAACACCAATTTGGTGGATCTAAAAATAAAAATATACTGTATATCAGTTGTGACACTATTTGCAAATCTTGAAATGTGGAACCAATAGGTCATTTAACCATTAGATTGACTTTGTTCCCACCCCCCACCCCCGCCTTCCTGCAAAACAAATACAATGGGTTTGTATATAATTGTTCTATTATTTTGATCAAAAAGTTTAATAAATTTTAAATGTTTACCTGAATTTGTACTGTGTACTTTAAAACTTTTTCATTTTTTTTTCTTAATTTGCATTAAACGCTATATATATATATATATATGTATATATGTCTGTGTGTGTGTTTTCGCCGGTATTTATATGTATGGTATTAAGGTTTCTTCGGGTATTTTCCCACGTCTTAATATTTGTGTTTTTATTATAATTTCGGCAGAATCTCATCTGCCATCCCCAGGCTTGTGTATTGGGTTCTTTTTAATCTTGTGTGTCAGGCTTGGCAGTGTTTTTTTTTTTGTTTGTTTGAATTTGGTGCTGGCTTTCTGCTTTATCTGAATGGTTTTTTCCTCATCCTGATTGGCTGGGAGTCTAGGTCTGTTTTTATTGGTCTTTGAGTTGCTGTGTTCTTGATTGGTTGGCAACATCGTGTTTTGTGCATTGGGGTTTCTTAGTGCAGCTTGGTTTCTTGTGAATGGCCAATTAATAGGAAGCTAGGTTTTATTTGGGTAGCTGGCTGGGGCGTGTTTGGGCTGGAGGTATTGGGGGGGGGTCTGTTTGTGTCCAGGTCCTTGCCTGGATTGTGGTATAGAGATTTGTTTGTTTGTGAGTGCAGGCTTCCAGATTATTGATAGTCTGGTGGAGTCATCTCTTCTATTCATACTATTAGGTCTTTTATCAATTTCTATGGCTTCTCTGATGATTCTGTAGCTGGGGTTTTCTATAGTGGCTAGGGTTTTGGTGTCATTGAAGTCGATGCTATAACCTGTGGCTTTCATGTGTTAGACGAATGAGGAAGTGTGTTCCAGCTTTTTTACTGCATTTTTGTGAACACAAGATGTTTATTTAGAACACAAGATGTTTATTTATGATTATTTAGTTTCATCATACATTAGTGCACTAGAGAATTCAAAAGCAACATATAAGTTTACTCTTTCTTTATTGGTTTAGTACAGAGCAAACAAAAATATGGACATCTGATGCACTATTTCACAGCTTACTGATTTGATAAAAAGCTGGAAAATAACAATTTTATATGCTCACCATTTATCTGACATGATAGCCAGTAGTGACATTGTCATACAACTATTGTACATACTTTGATTCATTTTTTTAAAAAAAGTGAAATCAGCAGTACAAATGTGATCACACGTAGCTAATTGAAGAACAAGCAATTTTTGAATAATATTGGCTAATTTACTAGATCAAGGCAAATCCCCATTTCATAAAATCTATGACGGCTTCCAATAAATGAAATTTAAAAGAACAAAGTTTCTCTTTTCAGATGATGATGTATTTATTTAATTGCAATCACCAAGATAATGATCTACTAAACTATGGTCTAAAAAAAACCAACTGGTCGCTAAACCTGTTAAGTCAACCCATCAACACAGCTGCTATCTGTTTTTTTTTCCAAAGAATCTGTTCAAGACAAACTTTATAAAACCCGTGGTGCCTCCTCCTGTATAAATATATAGCACCTAGATAAATTAAAAGTTATTCAGTTGTTAAATTGCATTTACTGCAAATGATGCAAGCTTGTGAAAGATGCGTGGACTTCATTTCTCAGAATTCCCCAGCCAGCCATGCATTTTGGAAATTGAAGTGCACACATTTAACGCTGCCAAAGTTGAGCAGCATTGCAATAGGATGATCTGAGAGACACAATATCAGTTATTCATTCCAGTTCTAACTCAAGCATAAAATAAATCACATGCCAAATAAGATCAAAATTGGTGTAAGAAAAAAAAATTACACCAATACTACAGAAGCATAATATAGATAGATCCTAATCATGCCCTTCCCTTCCCCCCCCCCACCCCAAAAAAGAGCAAAACAAATTTTCATTAGGGAGTCCATAATGGCAGAATATTCAGGGAATCCAAACAAAACAAAAAAAACAGCAGCTGGTATTACATGACTGAAATCCCACTTCCTTATCCCAGCGCACATAAAAGGGGGATGGAACTTTGTTTTCATGGGTGCAGCTGCCATCTTGACTGATATTCTACCCCCTCCCACACTTTTAAATTAAACCCTCTTGAGAGAATAGCTATGAAAGTACTTAATCAAGCCAACCTTTCGGCAATGCTATGCATGCTGTAACCCAAAAGCTGCCTTCCCACATAAAGCTAAGGCAATTTTTTTTTTAATGACACTTTATTAAATAAGTTGTGCTATCTGGTTTATACATCGTGTAAATCCTAAATGAATCTCATCCTTTATTGTAACCGATGAACAATAAGACCTTTAAATAAAAGTAACAAGAGGCAACAATGCATTGTTTTTTGTATGAGAAAATCTCAAGTCTTACTAGGCTAGAAGCCAGGCAGCTAAAATGTATGAGAGGCCTTAAAACAATGCCAGTTCAATGCTGAGCTTGCAGATTTAATTGTGGCCTTTGCTCATAGTTTTCAGCATAAGGATATCCTCCCTCAAAATATCATTTTCTTTTAGGGGTTATTGAAACTATGTCCAGAGCCTAGCATCGGTCCTATACCTTTAGTCCCCAATTTTTGTAAGGAATGGGGAAGCCTGGATGGCCCGCACCACCACTCATACTTTGTAAATCTTATGAATAGAACATGAAAACCATAGAAGACATTTTTCAGACTAGAAATGAATCTTCCTTAACATTTCTATCGGATACTCAATGTTGAACATGTGGAAAGAACGTGTGTGAATGTCAAGCCATCTATGCCTTGTCTTCATGCTCATTGTGTTTCCATTCTATATAACAGGGATCTGGCCTGTTGCACATCTAGAATAAAAACAGCAATGTGCAGGAGAGGGAAAAAAACCATTCTCTCTCTCCCTCTCTCTCCCCCTCCCTCCCTCCGTGTCTCTCTCTCTCTCTTTCTCTCTCCCTCCCTCCCTCCATCTATCTATATATTCCCAGCTCCTTGCGCATCTACAGCAGAAAGAAAGAAGAAAAACAACATGGAAAAGCGAAGACGGCAAAGCAGCTTCTGACAAATGGATATTTCTTCTATAACTGCCATCATTCACCCTGCGCAAATTCCTATTTATTCACACAGAACAGAACAGTGGCTAACAGCTACAGCATTTGTGATTAAAAAGGCAGACCCAGCTACCCCAAGATGACTCACTGGTGATGACTTAGAACATTAAGCAATGCCTTGAAATCAGAGACAAGAGATTTCTGTTTATCAGTCAAGAGGGGAAAACAGAATGGGTAATGCTATTTTCCCACAATGAACTTCTTGGAAGAAATTCCTCACAGTTTTCTTTCTTGTAAGTTTGACCACACAATTTTGGGCTGACTTTGAGAAAGATCAGATTATGTATTACTAAACCATTGTCTCAACAGCTGCATACAAACTTTCGCTGGAAACAGAAAGAAAAGGTTCTACATTAAGACATACACAGATCAAAAACACTGCACTGATTCAGGTTTACATTTCAAAGCGCCTTACTAATTCATTCCATCTCAAGTAGGAAAAGTACACTTTTAATATCTTATTGATATTATAATTTGGAAAAAAAAATGTTGGGATAAGATATGAAGTTAAATAGATAAAGTAAATATTGATATTATAATTTGGAAAAAAAAAAATGTGAGGCCATTCTACTTTTGTTGTCCATAGCTTTCTTTTTTTGAAATTACAGTGGTGTCTTTTTCACAACTAATCAACACTAGTCTTTTCGCAACTGGACAAAAACAAATTGTACATTAATTCCTTCCCAGGAACATTCACAGAATATTTGAGGGGTGGGGTTTTTTTTTCCTACACTGTTCATTCTTGCAATCATAGTAACAGAGAAAAATCTTCAGCAGGGATAATGAAATGTGGGCCACTGTGCATGCTAAACAACATATCCCAATATCCTTTGCTTCTGGCCCAAAGTTGGAGTTTCCTGGAAGTTGTAGTTCTGGTTTCCCCACTCCTGATCTAAGCTACACTATATTAAATCATGCAAATAGGAATTTACATATAAGAGCAGCTGGGTAATTGGACTTTCTTCATTTCCTTTTGCAAGAGCCTTTTATGCAATAAAACATACATCCCCATATTATGATTATACAATTTGAAAATTTCTTCAGTTCACTGCTTTATAATGCCTGGATGAAGTTTGTGACAATTTGCAAAAGAGACAAATTCATTTCTTTTTACAAGGAGCTGCTGGAAGCTGTGATTGTCAACCGTTTTCCAATATAAATCCTGAAACACAAAAACAACCAAGTAAGAATTCTGATGAATTTGAACTGCAATTACATTTTCAAACTCACCTCTTTTCTTGTGAATGTAAGTCAGTTATAGACACAAATCCCTCAAAAATGGACTAATCTGTGCAACTTTTTTTTCAATCTTGGTAGCTTTAAGATGTGTGGACTTCAATTGCCCAGCTGGCATTCCCAGATTCTAGATTTTATTTTCAAATGTAATTGTTCAAAAATATTCTTGACATACATTAGAAGCAAAAAATGAAAATACATTATCAGTCCAGGTGATACTACAAGTAGTCCTTGACTTATGATGACTATTTAATGATCATTCGAAGGTATGATAGATCCCCCCAAAAGATACACATTATGGAAGTTCCAATGGTTGCAATCATATGATTGCATTTTGAATGCTTGACATCTGGCCTGAGTTTATAGCCATTTGCAGTGCCTCATGGTCACTTCAATGCAATGTATAGGTTTTGCTGCCACATTTTCTTAACAACCATTGCATTTGTTAGCGATTATGATGTTCATTTAACAACCGTGGCAAAAAAAGACCATAAAATTGGGCATGGCCCCATGACCTGTTCAGCAACCAACATGACTTACAACTATAATTCCAGGTGAAATTATAGTTGTAACTATAATTCCAGGTGTAATTATGGTTGTAAGTTGACGTTTACCTGTATCAAAACATGTTTTCCACTGATTTCACATTCATTTGTATGCTCATTCCATAGTTTAATTATGAACAAATGAATTAGATCATTTCATAAACCTGCAAATTTATGAGTAACAACTACTTTTGCAACAACAGTGTATAACATAAGACCCCAATGATTGGTCTTATAAACAATAGGAGGCATATTTGTCAGGTTGTACAATGCAGCAAATGATGTGATTGATATCTGAGAGGAGTCACTAGGAAGTCATTGAGTGGATTCTCACCACACTTGAAGCCATAATGCAGTTAGGATTTTAGGACTTAAGACTATGTGTACATATGGACTACAAGTATATGCAAGGTAGGGTACAGATAACCTGCCAGCTAAATATTTTCCACACATTAACATTTATAAAATCAGAGTATTTTTATAAAATGCTTTTTAAAAAAAGCAGAAGGCAATCTGCTGCAAAATTATAAGGCCAATATGTGGTCTTCTCAGAAGCAGGCCCCTGATGCCATTCAGATGTTGAGTACAATTCCCAGCATATTTCATCATTAACTTGGCTTCCTGTGGATGCTGGAAGTTGCTTTTCATCAACATCTGGACTACCATCAATGGCCTAAACTGGATTCCCCTCTTTTGGTGCACTCTAAATTACAAAATGTTAGTGACCGAGCTCCCAAATGACATCTTAGCATTTGTGAATCCAGCCTCAAGCTTTCCAGGATTGTGAGCAGGAGCTTTTTCAATCCTACCTGGAATGGTCAGGGAGTGAATGCCACACCTTTTGCAGCTAAGGAGTGTGCTGTGCTAGTAAGCAGTGGTCTCTCCCTCTCTCCAATAGTACTAGGAGGAGTCAAGAAGGTCTTGTTGATGCAGCCCACTAGATTTCTGGCTGTCAGAGTAGAGGATCTAAAATGAATCCTTACCCTAATCCAATGGCAAGCAGATGGGACAGCAGCAGAGATGGCAAGAAAATCCTCAAGAATTCTGCAGAAAATATGCCTCCCTTCTTCATCACACTTGTGTTTCTCATGCTGAGTGTAGCTGCGCGCTTTGGGTGTTTAAAGAGAAATTCCCTGGTTTACGAGAAGATAAAAACATTTATTTTATTTGGAACACTTTGCAATCCCATTTATCTCTATATATAAAAGCAAAATACCACTCACACATCATCACAAAATGTCCAGAATCATAAAGCCTACACACTTGAAATTTGGCATATATGTTCCTCTTGGTTTATAGGTGCTCACGAAGAAAGGATTTTTCAAAATGACCATCAGAGCATTAGTATTTTGTATATTATTATTAACACGCTCTGATGCTAAGGAGTTCTACTCCCACTCCCCACCTGAAAAGAAATCTGTTCCAAATGCAAAACACAAGCAGCAGAGAGGAGTTTCAGTTTTAGTTTCACAGCACCAAGCAGCTTTAGTACAGAACAGTTGAGTTAAGCCACATGCAGGCTCCTTGCTGTCTTCTTGCTCACACAGCAAATACTGTTTCAGTTTCCAAACAGCCCTCAACTCTCTCACACACTGACAGGACTCTAGCCAGATGAACATCGATGGATGCTGGTAGGCAGAAGCAGAATTTTTCCTCCTTATTTTCCTCCCCAAAAGCTAAGCCCGACCACATAGTTTTGTAGCGAAGCATGGATATCGAACTAGTATATTTCTAATAATGGAAACAAACAAATCTGCATTGTTCATTATCAAGATCACTCACTTGGGGGGAATATTCTCAGGCCTACTCGACCAGTCCCACATCCAATCTGAATTTTTCTTCAGAAGCCGTTCAACTTCTTTCCTTCTTTCCAGAAAATCTTCTTCAGACTAAAACAAAGATAGGTACAATCAAGTGACCTGGGTCCATTCTCAGAATAGAAATATCTAAGGACTTTGGATCCAGGGTACCACTTGTTTGCTCCTTAAAGGCGTTGTGGCTTTTCCTGGAGTTTCATAGTGGAAATATAAGTCCAAGTACACAGTTTGCGTGAAGGAGGTACTAAAGAGGCACAAAGTCTCATGAGAGATGCAGCTTGAGAAGCCACAAATAAATGAGAGTGCCACAAGGATCTATCCTTCTGTCTCTCTGTCTGTCTATCTATCTATCATCTATCTATCTGTCTCTATTTCTATCATCTATCTATCTATCTATCTATCTATCTATCTATCTATCTATCAACTATCTCAGGGGTCCCCAAACTTGACAACTTTAAGACTTCTGGACTTCAACTTCCAGAATTCTCTAGCCAGCATAGCCTGAAATCCACAAGTCTTAAAGTTGCCAAGTTTGGAGATCTCTTATTTAACCATATATCTATCTATCTATCTATCTATCTATCTATCTATCTATCTATCTATATCATCTATCTTTCTCCTATCTATTTATCTATCTATCTATCTATCTATCTATCTATCTATCTATCTATCTATCTATCTATATCATCTATCTTTCTCCTATCTATTTATCTATTTATCTATCTATCTATCTATCTATCTATCTATCTATCTATCTATCTATCTATATCATCTATCTTTCTCCTATCTATCTATCTATCTATCTATCTATCTATCTATCTATCTATCTATCTATATCATCTATCTTTCTCCTATCTATTTATCTATCTATCTATCTATCTATCTATCTATCTATCTATCTATCTATCTATCTATCTATCTATATCATCTATCTTTCTTCTATCTATCTATCTATCTATCTATCTATCTATCTATCTATCTATCTTTATCATCTATCTTTCTCCTATCTATCTATTTATCTATCTATCTATCTATCTATCTATCTATCTATCTATCTATATCATCTATCTTTCTCCTATCTATCTATCTATTTATCTATCTATCTATCTATCTATCTATCTATCTATTTATCTATCTATCTATCTATCTATCTATCTATCTATCTATATCATCTATCTTTCTCCTATCTATCTATCTATCTATCTATCTATCTATCTATCTATATCATCTATCTTTCTCCTATCTATTTATCTATTTATCTATCTATCTATCTATCTATCTATCTATCTATCTATATCATCTATCTTTCTCCTATCTATCTATCTATCTATCTATCTATCTATCTATCTATCTATATCATCTATCTTTCTCCTATCTATCTATCTATCTATCTATCTATCTATCTATATCATCTATCTTTCTCCTATCTATCTATCTATCTATCTATCTATCTATCTATCTATCTATCTATCTATCTATCTATATCATCTATCTTTCTCCTATCTATTTATCTATCTATCTATCTATCTATCTATCTATCTATCTATCTATCTATCTATATCATCTATCTTTCTCCTATCTATTTATCTATTTATCTATCTATCTATCTATCTATCTATCTATCTATCTATCTATCTATCTATATCATCTATCTTTCTTCTATCTATTTATCTATCTATCTATCTATCTATCTATCTATCTATCTATCTATCTATCTATCTATATCATCTATCTTTCTTCTATCTATCTATCTATCTATCTATCTATCTATCTATCTATATCATCTATCTTTCTCCTATCTATTTATCTATTTATCTATTTATCTATCTATCTATCTATCTATCTATCTATCTATCTATCTATCTATATCATCTATCTTTCTTCTATCTATTTATCTATCTATCTATCTATCTATCTATCTATCTATCTATCTATCTATCTATCTATCTATCTATCTATTTATCTATCTATCTATCTATCTATCTATCTATATCATCTATCTTTCTCCTATCTATTTATCTATCTATCTATCTATCTATCTATCTATCTATCTATATCATCTATCTTTCTCCTATCTATTTATCTATTTATCTATCTATCTATCTATCTATCTATCTATCTATCTATCTATATCATCTATCTTTCTCCTATCTATCTATCTATCTATCTATCTATCTATCTATCTATCTATCTATCTATATCATCTATCTTTCTCCTATCTATTTATCTATCTATCTATCTATCTATCTATCTATCTATCTATCTATCTATCTATCTATATCATCTATCTTTCTCCTATCTATCTATCTATCTATCTATCTATCTATCTATCTATCTATCTATCTATCTATCTATCTATCTTTA
Source organism: Hydrophis major (assembly GCA_033807585.1). Taxonomy (NCBI): domain Eukaryota; kingdom Metazoa; phylum Chordata; class Lepidosauria; order Squamata; family Elapidae; genus Hydrophis; species Hydrophis major. Next base: position 80,058,153 of record CM066331.1, read on the forward strand.
TCATCTATCTTTCTCCTATCTATCTATTTATCTATCTATCTATCTATCTATCTATCTATCTATCTATCTATATCATCTATCTTTCTCCTATCTATCTATCTATTTATCTATCTATCTATCTATCTATCTATCTATCTATTTATCTATCTATCTATCTATCTATCTATCTATCTATCTATCTATCTATATCATCTATCTTTCTCCTATCTATTTATCTATCTATCTATCTATCTATCTATCTATCTATCTATCTATCTATATCATCTATCTTTCTCCTATCTATTTATCTATTTATCTATCTATCTATCTATCTATCTATCTATCTATCTATCTATCTATCTATATCATCTATCTTTCTCCTATCTATCTATCTATCTATCTATCTATCTATCTATCTATCTATCTATCTATCTATATCATCTATCTTTCTCCTATCTATCTATCTATCTATCTATCTATCTATCTATATCATCTATCTTTCTCCTATCTATCTATCTATCTATCTATCTATCTATCTATCTATATCATCTATCTTTCTCCTATCTATTTATCTATCTATCTATCTATCTATCTATCTATCTATCTATCTATATCATCTATCTTTCTCCTATCTATTTATCTATTTATCTATTTATCTATCTATCTATCTATCTATCTATCTATCTATCTATCTATATCATCTATCTTTCTTCTATCTATTTATCTATCTATTTATCTATCTATCTATCTATCTATCTATCTATCTATCTATCTATATCATCTATCTTTCTTCTATCTATCTATCTATCTATCTATCTATCTATCTATCTATCTATCTATCTATATCATCTATCTTTCTCCTATCTATTTATCTATTTATCTATTTATCTATCTATCTATCTATCTATCTATCTATCTATCTATCTATATCATCTATCTTTCTTCTATCTATCTATCTATCTATCTATCTATCTATCTATCTATCTATATCATCTATCTTTCTTCTATCTATCTATCTATCTATCTATCTATCTATCTATCTATCTATCTATCTATCTATATCATCTATCTTTCTTCTATCTATCTATCTATCTATCTATCTATCTATCTATCTATCTATATCATCTATCTTTCTTCTATCTATCTATCTATCTATCTATCTATATCATCTATCTTTCTTCTATCTATCTATCTATCTATCTATCTATCTATCTATCAATCTATCTATCTATCTATCTATCTATCTATCTATCTATATCATCTATCTTTCTCCTATCTATTTATCTATTTATCTATCTATCTATCTATCTATCTATCTATCTATCTATATCATCTATCTTTCTCCTATCTATTTATCTATCTATCTATCTATCTATCTATCTATCTATCTATCTATCTATCTATCTATATCATCTATCTTTCTTCTATCTATCTATCTATCTATCTATCTATCTATCTATCTATCTATCTATCTATCTATCTATATCATCTATCTTTCTCCTATCTATCTATCTATCTATCTATCTATCTATCTATCTATCTATCTATCTATCTATCTTTCTCCTATCTATCTATTTATCTATCTATCTATCTATCTATCTATCTATCTATCTATCTATCTATCTATATCATCTATCTATCTATCTATCTATCTATCTATCTATCTATCTATCTATCTATCTATCTATCTATCTATATCATCTATCTTTCTCCTATCTATTTATCTATTTATCTATCTATCTATCTATCTATCTATCTATCTATCTATCTATCTATCTATCTATCTATATCATCTATCTTTCTCCTATCTATTTATCTATCTATCTATCTATCTATCTATCTATCTATCTATCTATCTATCTATCTATATCATCTATCTTTCTTCTATCTATCTATCTATCTATCTATCTATCTATCTATCTATATCATCTATCTTTCTCCTATCTATCTATTTATCTATCTATCTATCTATCTATCTATCTATCTATCTATCTATCTATCTATCTCTTTCTTCTATCTATCTATCTATCTATCTATCTATCTATCTATCTATATCATCTATCTTTCTCCTATCTATTTATCTATTTATCTATTTATCTATCTATCTATCTATCTATCTATCTATCTATCTATCTATCTATATCATCTATCTTTCTCCTATCTATTTATCTATTTATCTATTTATCTATCTATCTATCTATCTATCTATCTATCTATATCATCTATCTTTCTTCTATCTATCTATCTATCTATCTATCTATCTATCTATCTATCTATCTCTTTCTTCTATCTATCTATCTATCTATCTATCTATCTATCTATCTATCTATCTATCTATCTATCTATCTATATCATCTATCTTTCTCCTATCTATCTATCTATCTATCTATCTATCTATCTATCTATCTATCTATCTATCTATCTATCTATCTATCTATCTATCTCTTTCTTCTATCTATCTATCTATCTATCTATCTATCTATCTATCTATCTATCTATCTATCTATCTATCTATCTATATCATCTATCTTTCTCCTATCTATCTATCTATCTATCTATCTATCTATCTATCTATTTACTTTTCTTTCTTTCTCTCATCTCTTTCTTTTTCTTAACTGCCCATTTCATTCAGAGAGGGGCTCTGGGCTGTACAGCGACCCTTCTCTATACTTCCACTCATCCATACAATGAGCTCACATTTTCTATCTGAAGTTAAATCACTAGGAATTTGGAAGCCAGCTTTCACAATCCGACAATACTCTACTGCTCTGTAATATTCAAATCAAGCCAAGCTAATTCAACCAAGTCTGAGGTTAGATGAGGCCGAATTTTGACAAGAGAGATTCTCTGGTGTCTGAATAAGGTAAACTAGTCACAACTGAGAAATAGCAAAATCCTGACAAAGCCACTTCACAAATGGAAAGCTTTTCCAGCATGAAAAGATTCCTTGTTTAAGAGGATCAACTGGCTTTCTACATACTAGCTAACTGGATTTCTGATAGCAACAGAAATCCTGCAGAGAAGTTCAAAGAGTATTGAAACAAATTTTACTAAGCCGGAGTTACATGCTTGGAACAAGTAAAGTTCCAGCAGCTGCATTTTCCTTCAAGTAGCATTAGTGTTTAGATAGTTTCCAATACAACTGTGTCATTCATGCAGTGATTTTCCAAACTGTGTGCCAAAACTGAAATGGGTCTGCTAAAAAAACTACAAAGTACATTTCCCATCTATAAATGAGACTCTGCAGAAAATACAATCTCCTGGGAAGAAGGGATTTTCTTCTCTTAAAGAAAAACACTATACACACACACACACACACAAATCAATTCTTATCTGAGTGTCTTTGTGAGCAGTTTACCTGAGAACTATTTTTTTCTCCGCTGGCACGACTCTCCACTTCTGAAGTTCTGTGAACATCCTGAGGTGTCTGGGAACGTGGTGGACTTTGGGAGGGAAAAAATGAGAATAACCAACCAAGAACAAGACTTACTGATTCATGTTTTATCAGGACCATAGAAAGCTAACTTCAAATCCCAATAAAGTTCATGAGGCTACTTAAGATCTTGCAGCCAAGCCTGCCTGTTTATTGTGATAAGAACAGAAATAGGAAAAAGTATGTTATGCATTCTGGAGCACCTTGGTAAAATGGACAGAATGTTTTTTTGGTTTTTTAAAAGTAGGGACATCTTCTCACGGTAAATTGGATAGCAATTCTGGTTTTCTTCACAAAATTTTTAGTGGGTCCAACCAATGTAAAGGGAGTCTGAGTGAGCAAATACCACAATCTGTTTAGTACTTGCACAATCATCCAAAAATGCAAAAAATTAATTAGTATTTAATTGTTCCTGGAATCCCTCATAGTGTCAGTTAAGAGTAGGTAGCTTCTAATGTCATCAGCACTAATAACTACATAGAAAAGGCTTAAGCTTTCTCTTCCCAATTAATTATCAGCCCCATTACAAAATAATCCTGTTTTGACTTTAAATGCATTTTAATTTACATGTAACTTTAATAGATAAAAAGGCACTTTAGTTAAGTTTAGTCTGATCCAGTTCTCTAATCCTGAATATCTCAATCTTTTTGTGGCTGTGTTTGCAAAACACACTGAACCACAAACTAGCTAATCACATAATCCACTGTGGAAATGCTATCCCTGTGGTTATTTTATGGTTCCAGGTGTTGAGCAATCCCACTGCACTCAAATTAACTTACGCCAGAGTTCAATTAGCCATGGATAAGTATCTTGCCCAATGGCAGATAAGTGGTCAGGTACATCAACACTACTGTATATAGTGGTTGTGCGATTTAAAATTATGCTCTTATAACTCACAAGCTTTGGAATGCAAAGAGTTGTTTGTCTGGGCTCCCTCTTTTTGTTAATTTATTTAAAGCATTTTTACATAGCCACAAAGGCACCCAAAGCAACTCACGACTGACAGGCTCTGTCTTCAGGAATACACTTTAAAAGATACTCCAGGGAAAAGAACAAGAAATACAATCTAAGCTTAAGAAATACAGCACCAGTGTACAATCACCTAGGACAGTGGTGGCTAACCTTTTTGGGCTCCTGTGCCAAAAATTATGTGCGCACCACCACCCAGAATGCAACATGCATGCACAATTCCACCACCACCACCAGCAGCCCCTTACCTGCACCTCACACTGATTTTTGGTTTGACAGAAAGTGATGAAACAGGCCTATAATTCAGCCTGAAAAGCCTTGCAGAGGCTTTTCCCAAGATTCTGGGAAGCCTAAAAAGACCTCAAACCAACAAAAAAAAAAAAATCAGCTCTGAGGCACACGCATGCACAGTGAGGTAGGTTTGGCTGTGGCTCACATGCCAGCAGAAATAGTTCTGTGTGCCACTTATGGCACACGTGCCATAGGTTCGCTATCAGGGGCCTAGGGCAAGGGTCTTCAAACTTGACAGCTTTAAGACTTGTGGACTTCAACTCCCAGAATTCTTCCTCCAGTCATGTTAGCTCAGGAATTCTGGGAGTTGAAGTCCACAAGTCTTAACCTTGCCAAGTTTGAAGACCCTTGATCTAGGGAGATGGCTAGGTATCAATTAGGGCAAAGTCAATAGATAAACATTTCAAAGACAATAGCTTTAGCCAATGGTATAATGCTACTTCCCATCTTTCACCTGACTCTTTAAGTACTGAGGATCCTAACACAACCGCAATCTCTCTAACCTATCAATCATTCACCAAGCAACATGCAATGGATTGCAATCATCTTTACTTCTACTGAATTTTAAAACACAGAAAATATCATAAGCCAATCAGACTCCATCTCCTCCCTTCCGGGGGACCAGTGAAAGACTATAATATAATCCATCAATGTCCATTCTCCCAGCTACAGTCCCGCTATCCTCATTCCTGATGATGGGGGCACAGGTAGGCCTCATTTAGCAACCAAAATTGGTACCAGCAATTCAATCATTAAGTGAACCAGTCGCCAACATGACTGCACTTACGATCTTACTTCAATTTTATTTTGTTGTGCAGACCTGCAAAGGTCATAAATGTGAGGATTGGCCACAAAGTTTCATCGTCGTCGTAACTTGATGATGGTTGTACAAGGTAGTTGCTAAATGAGAACAACTTATAACCCAAAAAAGTCCCCATAGCATTCTCCATACAAAACGGAAATAAAATTGCAAGGACACCCATCTTATAGGCATTTCTAACCACATATCTTTCTGTGCGTGTGCCAAATAAATTTGCAAAAAATATCAGAAAATTTGCTATGATGAGAGAGAGGTGGAGTATAAAGAAAAATATAGGAAACTTCCAAATGTTTCTTATCCATTGTACCACCATTCCCTAGCAGCTGTGAAGACAAAATGAAAGCATAGGGAGAGCTTTGCAACTTGGTATTTCCCCTGATCAGTGTGGCCATGGTGTACGGGCTGGATTGGGGTGAAGGCAATGGTAAAATTGAAATGTTTTTACTACTGGTTCTGTGAGCGTGGCTTAGTGGGCATGGTTTGGTGGGCGTGGCAGGGGAAGGATACTGCAAAATCCCATTCCCTCCCCATCCCACTAACCTGTTTTCCAGCTCCGTTCTCCTGGGCAGGGCAACAAAAGAAGACCCAGCTGATCAGCTGGGACTCGGAAGCAGAGAATAGATGGGGGCAGGGCCAGTCAGAAGTGGTATTTGCCAGTTCTCCGAACTACTCAAAATTTGCACTAACGGTTCTCCAGAACTGGTCAGAACCTGCTGAATACCACCTCTGGGTGGAAGCAAAATTAGTTCTCATCAATTTGTGTAGGAAGACATAAGTTCTAGGAACATGAGGCTGAACCTCTTTGATGGGGATAGAGATGAGAGTAAAAACTGGTTGGCGCTCAGGAAATGGAGCAAAATTCCTACAAATGGAAAGATAGCCCACTCGCAAAGCCCTCAAAGGAACTACAATTCAAAGCCCAGATTTTCCCAAAAGAGGCTTTCCCCAGTGTTTTTCTCAAAAGCCAACATCATCTCCAAGTTAATCGGGTCTGGAACTGATCCCAAAAGTGGCATGCAACCCTAATCTAATATTTGCTTAGTTTCACAACGAAAGATCACTTCATTCTCCCGAGCCATGCCTCTTGTTAGCTTTGGAATGTCTCACTTAATAGACAAGTCCAGTTTTGTTTAAATAAAAAGCTGAACTTAAAAAGAAAAAAGAACGGATCACACCATGAGGGCAAGATGACCGTGTCTCCAATCAGAAGAAAGGGCATCAGCTGCAAGGCCAGGGATAATTGCATCATCCGGATCAGACTTGTAATAGAACTATTTAGAACAGGGGTCTCCAACCTTTGCGACTTATGGACCAACTCCCAGAATTCCTCAGGCAGCACATGCGCTGGCTGAGGAATTCTGGGAGATGAAGTCCACAAGTCGTAATGTTGCCAAGGTTGGAGAGCCCTGATTTAGAACACTTTCATCCAGACAAATCAAAACAAAACTTTGCTTAAATTAGGTCCCACTGCTTTCAAGAATCCAAAGAGGCCAAGTATAACATTGGGCCATGCATTTACTTCCCCAGTCCGGTACCTTTCCATGTTTTTAAGACTATAACTCCCATTATCCTCGATAACACCCATGGAGAAGCATTGCCTATGGCTGATTAAAAACATTGTTGAAATATCTGAAAGTCAGCCAGAAGGTAAAGGTAGTCCTCAACCTACAACCGTTCCTTTTTAGTGACCGTTCAAAGTTACAACGGCACTGAAAGAAGTGACTCACGACCCTTTTTCATACTTGTGACCAACTGACTCATATTTCTGAACATTGCAGTGTCCTGGGGTCACGTCATCCCCTTTGGAACAAACAACAGGGAAGCCAGATTCACTTAACAAACACGGCAAGAAAGATCGTAAAATGGGGTCCTTAGCAGCATGTCCCCTTTAGCAGCTGAAATGGTGGGCACCACTGTGGCCGTAAGTCGAGGACTACCTGAACATTTAACTGAAAGAGGAGGAAATGCATTGTCTGAGCAGCCTGTGCTGCCTCAGTGTGTGTGTGTGTTTGTCAGAGTACCTGTCACAGTGAGAGCTCTCGCGCGAGCTACTTCTTCCAGACTCATGCTGGGCATCTAGAAGAATTTTCTCCATGTCACCATTATAAATAGAAACTGAAGCAGGAACTTGTTCCTGGCTGGCCGGCTGGCCACCGTTCCCGTTCCCATTGCTGCTAAAGTGCAGTTCTACCCAGGAACCTGCTTGGCAAACATTGAGAAAGAACAAAAACCACAAGGATTTATTAGGAAACCAGCCACTTTCATTTGTTGACATTCTGCTTCAAGTCTGACTTCACTGCTTCCTCGGCTTGCGTTTTTAGGAAACACAAAGAATACCCAGCTTATTGCCTGTTAATAATAAAACTCTGTTGCAATGGCAATGGTATATGGCATCTCCTTCCCCTACCCCACCTCAGCAGTGCATAAGCATTTTAAATCTACGGTATCTCATGGCTATATTGCCCAGAACAAAAGCTGTGCTTCTATATTTACTATACAAGCACTCTAATGACTATACAGTATAAAATGGTTTTTTTAAAAAAGATTTTTTAACTGGACTTTATTTCTCTTATAAATAACTCAAAGGGGGGAACATATCTGATGCTCTTTTCCTCTATTTTCCCCACAACAAAACACCAAGTGAAGGGTGAGTTGAGAGGGACTGACTGGCCCAAGGTCACTCATGTGGGGCTAGAACTCAGTCTCCTGGTTTCTAGCCTGGTGCCTTAAATCAGTAGACCAAACTATAACTCTGCAAGGTGCTCATTTTAATTGTACAGCAAGCTCATTTTCCACGATGTGACTATTCTCATTTTTAATTTTTTCAAGTTTACTTAAAAGGCTTATGCGTTTGAAAAGAAAACATGATGCAGTCCACAAATAAAAAGTTGTAACGATAACAGACTGATATTATCATTGTGAGGAATAATTGGCTATACCACTAGTTTAAAAAATATGTAAGGGTCTTTAGACCAGTCTTTAATTATTGGAAAGGTAGCAAATTGGAATCCACATGATTTAAATGAGAGTAAGCTAACTTTAAGGTAAGTGGAGTGAAACCATGCTGAAAAATGGGTTTGTGTGAAACTATAATGAAATGACATAAGATAATCGAACTATAAGAAAACATTCCTCTATCCAATCATCTGTCTTCTTTATTTTTTTATGGACAGTTTTTTGTCCCAACTGTATATTTTACAGTGCCATTCATTGGCCTGTTTCTATGGACTGCAATTCTCAGGATGCTCAGGATATAGAAGGTAAAAACAGGAAGTCAAATGGGCAGAAAGAAAGGACAATCCGCTGACAGGAAACAGTTAGTATGGAGCTTCTTTGGTATCAGATCTTAAGATATAGATTGCATTCACACAACATATCTCATTTAATTACTGCAGAATGTTACCCAAAGGAATTCCTCCCTAGGCTAACCTGAAAAATAAACAGTCTAAGTCTTGTGAAATGTTCTCTCACAAAAACCAAACTGATATTATAAAAAGCTACACTAGTTCTTGCTCACAAGGCTTAGGCAAATAAAAGCTCACTGGTACTTTGATCTGAATGTGGCAGACTGCAAATTAACAGACAATGCTTTTCACAGGCCTAATTTCATCTTGAGAAAAGCCACAGCTGCTGAATTTCTCTACCAGACAATTTTTGGAATCTTATGAGGAATTAACCAACAAAACTGCAAGAGAAGAAAATGGAAGACATCTACAGTTAACTTGGAATAAGAAAATTGGAAAAGAGAATAATATGTGCTCTTTGTATAAGAGTATTCATTAAAAAAAGAGATAATGTTTAAAAGCTAGATTCATACCTTATCTACTCTGTACACCGAAAAAACAAGGCTAAGAACTAAAACTGCATAATTCACAAAATATAAAATATACAATGTGGTGGCAAAAGTGCTAGATTTTACATCTTACATAACCCTGCGTGTATGATTAATTTATTCTCCCAATTAAGTTTCTCTGAAGATTCAATTTAAATTTCTCTTAGTGTCTGGGGAGTGGGAAGGGAAAGTGACATTGTGTGTTGTATTATATCTATTGTGCATGTATACTCAGGGATGAAGTATACTTCCTGTGGGATATACATCAACCTATCAGCACATTGTACCAGCCTATTTAAAAGTTCCAAGCAAAATCAGTTAGAATGATTCCCAAGGAAGTATTTGTATCAAGTGAAAGTAAGCAAGACCAAAATATTTGGAAAGCTTTTCTGGAAATGTTTACTGAACTTTTCTCAAGTTGGACAAAATACTGATGCTTTCCTTCATGAACAATAGCAATAAAACATAAAAACAAAAATTCTGTGCTCACTTTTCATTTGGCACATTATGTGACCAAACCCCAGGAAAAGATAACCTCTAACATTATTTGATTACAAACCCAATCTAAAAATGGTAAGAAGTCCCTTTTATGTTGCATTCTACTTCCAAGTTTTTCTACATGGGGCTATAAATCCCATGATGTCAACTCTGAACCAGCACAATGTGTCAATAAGTTCCAAGGCCAATTATTTACAACTGTAAAAGCTATTAGTAAAGGGCTGAGTCACATAGGCAAGGATACTATACCACACAGCCAGGGAACATAGCTGCTAAGTTACAACAGAGCTGTCTTTTCTCCCCTTCCAAAGAACACGGGCTATTTTAAAACCATTCCCCCTTGCTGGTTCTGAGCCGGCCAAGGTAAAAATCAACTCAATCGCAAGAAAAAGTTCAAACTAGAGAAAACTCTTATAAGAGTTTGATAGCTCCAAGAAACAGAGGAAACCCTGAATGACACAAAGGTAATCAATCCCAGGTCATTCGGTATTTCCTCATCCTTTGTTTCTCTTGTCCTCCAGAAATAATTCTAGAGAAATTTTAATTACACGTAGTCCTCGACTTACGACCACAACTGAGCCCCACATTTCTGTTGCCAATTGAGACACCTGTTAAGTGAGTTTTGCCCCATTTTACGACTTTTCCTATCCTGTTTGTTAACTCAATCTCCACAGCTGCTATTGTAGTGACACAGTCCTTTAAGTGAATCTGGTTTCACCCCACCCACCCACCCTTGACTTTGCTGGTCAAAAGATGGTAAAAGGGGATTGAATGATCCCGGGACATGGGCAACCCGTCCTAAATATGAGTCAGTTGTCAAAAGCATCCAAATCTAAATCACATGAACCATGGGGATGCTTCAACGGTGGTAGGTGTGAAAAAAGGTAGTTGAAGTCCCTTTTTCCTGTTGTAAGAGTGAAAAAAAACGATCCCAGGTCCCTTTTTTCAGGGCCATTGGTAACTTTCACCAGTCATTAAATGAGAGGTTGTAAATCGAGGACCACTTGTCCTAGAGGGAATATTAATATTAATTCCAAGCCTTTGTGGGGCGGGGGAAGAGTTTCAAAACTAGGTTGACCTAGGAAGCCTTGTTTCTGATCAGCCCGGGAAAGTATAACTTCAGAGGCCCTTTCTATAAAAGGCCCAGTATTTAAAGGAGTCCCAAGTTTTTCTGTCCTTGTATTTTCCCCATCTGCAGTGTGTTTGAAAGGAGGGGGGTTCTCTTACCCTGCAAATTCTCTTCTTGCACTCCCGAGGACTCGCCCGAGGCCATCGCTGGCGGGACAGAGGCGTTTCTCTTTCGGGGTCCCTCCTGAGTTGCTGACTGGGTTGTTCCTGTCCGGCTCCGGCCAGCAGCAAGCGCTACCGCCGGACACGCGACGGGCTGTTTTGGCGGCTGGCTCCCCCTCGGCCGCTCCCCCTCGGCCGCTCGGCTCCGGGGAACAATCCCTGCCTGCTATTGTTATTGTTGTCGCCGCTGCAGGTTCTCGGGATTGTGACGTCAAAAAGGAACCGGACGCCCCGATTGGCTGGCGAAACCAAGCTTCGGCACGCCCCCTCCTCCTCCTCCTCCTCTCCCCGCTTTGCTGAAAGCCAACAGGGGCAGGAAGGAGTGTCTTTTTAAGCGGCTGTGGAGATCGGTGCCTCGGCCGCTGCCAGTGATCGGATCGATCGATCTGTCTACCCGATCGAGCCGCGAGAAGGATCGCCCTCTCGAGAAAGCAGCAGGACTTTCCCCATCCCGACCACGCATGGGGGAGGGGGAGGACTCAGTTGCGGGATCTAAAACAAAAACCAAAGAAGCGCCCGCCCGCGCGCCCGCTTTGCAGTTAGCGTCTTCTCGCTTTCTGCGGGATTAGCTGAAGTGGGTCGGCAAAAGGTCGGGATTGGTCGGTGGGGCGTAGCTTAGTCGTTCACGATTGGATGAAGGCTAAGGAATCCCGCCTCAGCTCTAGTTAAACTTTAAGGTACTCAGTATGGACTTGGTGTTCCACATCTTATCCGCCGCGTTCTGCTCTTCTCGGGGGCGCCCCCAGCCTGAGTTGTTTACCCGTTTTGGCTCTCAGGGAACATTAACCTTTTGTGAGCTGCGGTTCCGCTTCCCTATCGCGGAGGCGGTGATTGACAGGCCAAGCAGAGTCTTTTTGATTGTCGCGGTTAAATATCTAAATTTGGGGTCGGCCCTAGTTGCTGACGGATTGCCGTATTTTCGAATAGGGCCTACCCGATTGCCTCATGTCGAGATAGATGATGCCTTTCAGTTGCAGGAGTGAAAAGAAGGACCAGGGGAGACATAATAGCAGTCTTCCAATATTTGAGGGGCTGCCACAGAGAGGAAAGGGTCAATCTATTTTCCAAGGTACCTGAAGGGCAGACAAGGAATAATGGATGGAAACTGATCAAGGAGAGATTCAACCTGGAAAAAAGGAGATTTTTTTTTTTCTGGCAGAACAATCAACCCATGGAACAGAAGTTGCCTTCAGAAGTTGTGGTAGCTTCATCACTGGAGTCGTTTAAGAGGAGACTGGACAGCCATCTGTCGGAAATGGTGTAGGGGCTCCTTCTTGGTCAAGTGGGGGGGATTGGACTAGATGACCTGCATGGTCTCTTCCAACTCTGATATTCTGTTATATATAAATGGATCGTATTTACAATTCTCCGCTAAACTGAGGAAACGGATAAGTGAGTTCTCGCTATCCCCGATTTCTTTTTTGGTTGCCTTTTTCCTTTTGATTGTGCATTTTTCTCAGCACTGCTGCCCCTTTTAATTTCTACTCAGTAGGCAAAAGAAGTTGCATCTTCCAGAGGTCTGAATGGATTGTTTGCATAGTGTTTAGAAATCAGACCAAGGCTGCACGTTGCTCACCACCAGACTAAAAGTAGGTATATTAGAAATGGGCTGCAAATAACTAATAACAGCTCTGCAAAGAGATACAAAACAACTAAGTAATTGACAAAATCAGGTCTAAAAGACATTCGGAGGATTTCCATTTTCTGCCAGTTGCAATCCTGCAAAGTTGCTAAAGCATATGGGCTTTTCCAATCCTTTGAAGACCAAAGATAAGAAACTTGTTCCATTTGTGCTGGAGTTCATTAAGCTCTTAGAAAAGCCACTCTGGATGCGATTGTGCAGCAGTGACTTCAGTTCTCTACGAAGCATGACAAAGTTCAGACTATCCCTTTGACTCTTCATAGTGGAGAGATACAGATTGTGCTCAACTTATGTCCATCATTGATCCAGAATTACAGTATGTTAAGCAAATCACCATGAGACTGAAGCCGATTTTACAACATTTTTTGTCATTAAGAGAATATATTTCATCCAAATGAGCATTTTTTTTTGCCTGAAACTGGAACAAAATGCTAGAAATAGGCAAAAACATTTCAACAGAATGTTGCAATGGCCATAAAGATGAGCTACACATAATAGTTACACATAACTATAACATGGATACAATTAAATAATGAGGATTTCTCCTGTGATAATTATGTTTGTATAATAACCTCATCTAATAAACTACACTGTGCTTAGGGTTATTAAATGAAAATAAAGAACATATAGAGAACAGCTCGACTCCATAACTAGCTTTTTCCTATGTGTGTGTGTGCTTTGCAGAAACCTGTATAGCACTAGCAATTTTACTTAGACTTCTATAACCAGTTTACAGTGCTTTTCAGCCCTCTCTAAGCAGTTTACAGAATCAGCCTTTTGCCCCCAACAATCTGGGTCCTCATTTTACTGACCACGGAAGGATGGAAGGCTGAGTCAACCTTGAGCCTGGTGAGATTCGAACTGCCAAACTTCTGGCAGCCGGGTATCAGCAGAAATAGTCTGCAGTACTGCATTCTAACCACCGTGCCACCACAGTGGTGTTTTGGGAAATAGTTCAAAACATCTGAAACTCACAGAAGAATAGATCTGTATCAGAAAGTCAGGTTTGTTATCCACCAGCACAGCATCAAGATTAGTATGTTTTCATTGGAAAAATACAGCATTAGCTTCAAAACTACAAGACTAACTATCCCCAATGGTAACCGCCATGACATAATACAGATAGTCCTCACAACAGTTCATTTAGTGACCAAAATTACAACAGGAATCGAAAAACATGATTTATGACTGTTTTTCACATGACCGTTGTTGCATCCCCATAATCATGTGATGAAAATTCAGGCGCTTGGCAACAGACTCATATTTATGATGGTTGCATGTCCTGGGGTCACATGATTATCTTTTGTGGCCTTCTGACAAGCAAAATCAATGGGGAAGCCAGATTCACTTAATAATCGTGTTACTAACTTAAGAATTTCATTGATTCACTTAGCACTTGTGCCAAGAAAAGTTGAAAAATGGGGCAAAACTCAACAAAAATGTTGGGCTCAATTGTGGTCATAAATTGAGGACTACCTGTTCTGACCCAAACCTGGTTCCAAGAGAGCAGACACAAGACAAAGGCAGTAGCACAACCTTTTAATGTTTCATCTATGAATCCTGTTTCTTCACAGGTAAAAGGCTGCTTCTAGCTAATTAGCTCCGACAAGAAAGAGCCTTGCCAAGTTTTTGCAAGGCTGCCAAAAAAAACAAAAACAGATAGTTTACAACACAAGAGTCTTCAACTGTAATGTCCACGAGGCTGAGTTTCAAAACGTCTTTGCTTCCTACAAAGAATATTTGCTGCACAGCTGCCTTTTATCTTCTTGAAGGAGGGGCCATTACCTTGCAGTCTTACTCCCAAGTCACCCATGCTGTTGTAGCTGCTCTTTCCACCAAGCAATCCTGCACATGTGAGCACTTGGCACAGGTTCCTTGGGAACCTCCTCATCACTGCTGTCATCCCCACAATCTCTGAAGGCAGCAGTCCACTCCCTACTGGTCCTGGTCCCTCATCTGAGTCCTCACTCTCCTCAGTTGTCTGTACCTGCTACCAGCTAACTACAACATTACCTATACTGCCTAGCATGTGGGCTTCTTATATTTTATATTTTATTTTTATGCTTTTGCTGAATTTTAAGAAAGTTCTTCCCATGCAAAAACAAAAATACCACTCCATCGATGGACCATATGTAAACACAATCAGCTGTAGGAACAAAGTTTTCTATCAGTCATTAGCACCGAAAAGTTGAGTCACAGACCGAACTCTAACCTCAAAGATTTCCCAATTGCCTGCTTGAACCAGCTGCATAAACAACCAAGAAGGAAATTTTGCAATCGTTTCCAATTGGTGGGGATAGCTGGAGGCTAAAATAGTCTCTTGTTTATTGCGGAGGAGATCTGCACATCACTTGCAAAGTAGCACAATGCTATTTTGATGTTAGCAGCCATTTGAATGTCAGGATGTCCTAGAAGAGTAAACCAGGCTGACAATAGCAGGAATGAATGCCACTGGTAAAAGCTATTCTGCAACATGCAAGATTGGATGTAATGGCTGGGCATGCATAAGATGGTTTGAACAAACATAAATAAAGAGCTTTGGCTATTATTCTTTGTTGGAGTTCAATAATATTGGGGACAGGGAGTGGTTTGAGTCTTCTCTTCATGGAGATAAAGAGATGAAGGGATTTGCTTTGACGAAGGAGCTTTGTCTCTTGCAAACTCGGCCAGAATATTTTAAATATTCACCAGATACATGCTCAGAAGCCTATTACAGGAGAGGAAAAGAGAAGTGTGATGCGCAAAGCCTGAAGCTGTTTCAAGGGACTGTTTAACTCCAGATTTGATCAAAGCCACATGGCTCAGGGTTAACTAAAATCACTAACATGCTGATTTCTAAAGATGGCAATTTAATCAGAATAGAGCTGGAAGGGACACTGGAGATCTTCTAGTCTAACCCCTGCTCATGCAGGAGACCCTATACCATTTCAGATAAGTCTTTTCCAGTCTTTTACCATTTCCAGTCTTTTCCTAAAAACTTCCAGTGATGAAGCACCCACAACTTCTGAAGGCAAGCTGTTCCACTGGTTAATTGTCCTCACTTAGAAAGTTTCTCATTAATTCCAGGTTGCTTCTCTCCTTGATTAATTTCCATCCATTGCTTCTTGTCCTGCCTTCTGATATTATGGAAAATAAATGGATAACCCTCCTCTTTGTGGCAGTCCTTCAAATACTGGGATATTGCTATCATATACCCACCCCTAATCCTTCTTTTCTCTACACTAGCCAAACTCAAGTCCTGCAACCATTCTTCATATGTTCCTAAAACACAGAATGAATGTATTTCCATCAAAAAGACTAATAAGCATCTAGGGTGATTTGATAAAAAATGAAAATAAAACATTTTTTTTTCTTTTTGATATGGTTGTTTGTGTGCATAAACAGTACATGTAAGAGTGGGATCTCAACCAGAGTTTAGTCCAACATGAATGCTGCATTCCGATTGTATTTCTGCTCTCAGGATGAGAATCTACGGTTATAGCCCTCCAGTATTATTGAACTGTGGTCTCAGCACCTCTTGGCTTTAATTTGCTGATTAATTTGCTGATTAAGTTTCAGCAACATTTGATAAGCCATAGCTTACATGGTTACACACCTATTCTAAGCATGGAAAAGCTTACAGATCTATATAGGAAAATGTTAGAAAGAACAGAGAGATCATTTGGAAAAGCTAGAAAAGGAGAGAATTACAATTATAATTTATCTTAAATGAAGAAATAACTCCTTTGTCAGCAACTACAATTGAAGTAATGTTGATATCGTGATATATGTAATGAAATGGTACCTACATATTAGCATTAACATTGTGTGTGTGTGTGTGTAAATGATACAGGTGGTCTTTGACATAAACCATTTAGTGGCTGCAGTTACAATAGCACTGAAAAAAAGTGACTTATAACCAGTTTTCATACATACAACCACTATTGCCGCATCCCCATGGCATGTATTTATGACAATTTCAGCTCCTGGAATCCTGTGACCACCATTTGTAATCTTTCCAACCAGCAAGCAAAGTCAATGGGGGAAACCAGATTCACTTAATGACCACATGATTCACTTAACAATTGCAGTTATGGTTGTTAAGCAAATAACTGGCAAAATGTGATGAAATGGGAGAGAGAGAGATTAGACAGACAAACAGACATATATATATATATAAAGATTAGATGGATGGATGGATGGATGGATGGATTGTAGATAGAGGCAGGTAAGTAGGTAGGGAGGAGGGAGAGAGAGAGATTGGATGGATGGATGGTAGCTAGAGGTAGGTAGATGATAGATAGATAGATAGATAGATAGATAGATAGATAGATAGATAGATAGACAGACAGACAGACAGACAGACAGACAGATTGAGATACATGGTAGAATAGATAGATGAATGGGTGGATGGTACATAGAGGTAGGTAGACAGGTGAGTAGATGATAGGTAGGTAGGTAGATAAAGATTGGATGGATGGTAGATATAGACAGACAGACAGACACACACGTACATACATACATACTATATTGGATGGATGCATGCGTGCATGCTTGGTTGGATGAATAGATCATATAAATAGATAAGTAGATAGAAAGAGACAGAGACAGATAGATGATATAGCAGATGATAGACAGACAGAGATTGAATGGATAGATCATAGAGATAGGTAAATAGACAGACAGACATAGATAGACAGATAATAGAATCTTCAGAGGAGTCAGTGTTTCTTCTATATATCATCTTGCAGTTACACAGTAATCCTGAAAGGTAGGTTATTATCTTGCTGATGGCATAGGAGCCAGATACTGGGATTTGCAAGAGACTATCTAATGAAAGAGACCTTGAACTATAAAGATGAAAATTTGATGCAGTCTGTGAAATCAGCAGATTGACTTCCAGAAACATTGAGAGGATAGGCTTTAACTTTAATTAATGTCAGAAGATTACATGAAGGAAGTACTTTTGTTTTCTTTGAAAGGCAAGAAATACAGCCCTCCCTATTGGAAATCAAGCTACAGTGAAGTGCTGACTCTGCTACTGGAGTATTTTTAGTAAACACTTTATCATTTGACTGTCAGTTAAAGAGGAAGTGAGATTTTGAGGTAAGGAAATGAGCTGGAATAGAGAGTCCTGTACTTCTGCAGTAACTAATACTAATCCCAGGCTCTACAAATAAAACAATTTATATCAGATTTCCTCAATTTAAGGTCTGGAGAAGCTGAAATTTTCCAAATGGGAATGTTGGGAGTTGAATCCCAAACCCTTTGGACAACCAAAGTAGAAGAAAGCAGTTTATTCTCTCTTATTTGCTTCTTACAGTGCAGTAATATCCAATTAGTAACTCAGTTGAAGATATATTCACCTTTCAGTCTCCAACTATCCAAGCTGACTTAAATAGCATGTTTTAATAACTAGAAGATTTTTGTAACTTCACATATGGTTAGCTAAAAAAAAGAAATTTGCATTCTGCAACAACATTGGTGAATGTATTTCTATATAATGAAGCATCTGCTTTTATGTACTTGCTTACTGACACAATTCAGTGACTGAATTGTGTTGGTTTTGAATGAGTGATACTTACAACCCTTCCTTGACATTCCAGTGGTTTGCAGCATCCCACCATCATGTGATCACATTTGTGACTTTCCCTACCAGTTTCCCACAAGCAAAGTCATTGCAAAAGCCAATAAATGTGGCCCACCAGTGGCTAGCGGAGTTGGCAGCAGGGTCGGACAGTGAGGAGGTTGAGGAGGAACCTGGGCCCGTCCTGGAGGCTGAGGAAGGCTCAGACGAGGGATCTGCGTCAGAGGCAGAGGTGGAGCCAGGGCAGGCTCAGATGCCTTCGGGCTCAGACAGCAGTGAGGTGGGGGAGCAGGTGGAACCAGTTCCCGGCCTGCGCATGCGCAGAGCTGCCAAAGAAAGAACAATTATGAACTCAGGGTCGACATGGGAGTAAGGTCACAGGTGAATGATGAATGTCCCCTCCCATAAGGATTAAAAGAGGAGCAAAAGGGGAGGAGGCTTTTGCAGGAAACAATTCGTTCGTTCATTCCATCATTGTGAAGATCTGTCTGTGCATCCTAGAGACTCTGTGCTAAGTCCTTCCTTGTCAACACTGCATTTGGAAATATTTACCAGGCAGCTTTCCAAGCTAGATAAGGTCTGTGCTCCTAATTACATCCTTGAAAGACTATTTGCCAGGCCGTTGGCTGAATGTGAATGCAAGAAATTCACATTGGTTTAATAAAAGGTGTTTGGTCGGGACAAAGAGTCTGCTTAGTGCTTAGCCCAGAACAGAACAATAGGGAGGATTGTAAGTCTCTCTGGTAAGTCTCCTCCTGTACTTGGACCTGCAGCACTATCCATCCCCCACAGCCTTCCTGCCTGTGCTGTGGTCCTTCAAGTCCTCCCGCAGCTTTCTTCAATTTGTGCAGCCTGGGGATATTTACCAAAGCAACTTAACAACCTTCCTTGCTGGCTTCCCTATTGGCTTTGCTTGTGGGAAACTGGCAGGGAAGGTCTTGAAACCTGTGGATCAGAGTGAGATGAGCAATGATTCCCGTTTGCCAGGTAGGCAGTTATGTGTCAAACACATAGGTCAGCCACTTTTTCAGGGATTGTTGCATGCAATAGCTTGCATTTCTCCCCACAATATCCATGTACTTTCTTGTGCAGGACTGTATGACTTCAGTGCTTTTGCATACCATCTTGCAAAATGTCTGTAGAGATTTTCACTCATCCAGCTCATGGTTGTCTCAAAGGTGCTTTTTCAGGAGGCAACTTGACTTTCTTGTTTTTCCTTTGAAGTTGTTCCTCTTCTCACCTAAGAAGCTTCTTCAGCTCTGACAGGATAGTGGAGGAATGGAAGGATTAATATTCCTTGCAGACAGCCGGTCATTTGCATCCTTTTAGAGAGTCCTTGAAGCACTTGGAGGCTTTCTTGGATGAGAAGTGAAATGTCTTCAAAGAAGAAACAAGAAAGTCCAGTTGCCTCCTGAAAAAGCACCTTTGGTACAACCATAACCTGGATGACTGACAATCTCTCCAGACTTTTAGCCATACAATTTGGGAAGAAGACCCTTTGAATGTGGGTGTGGGAGTAGGAAGGATTTCCAGAAAAAAATTGCAGACTACAAGAATCAGGAAGTACTACTCAGGTGACCCTGAGGACACAGATAAACCTTCAAGTGCTTCAAGGATCCTCTAAAAGGATGCAAATGACCAGCTGTCTGCAAGGAATATAAATCCTTCCATTCCTCCACTATCCTGTCAGAGATGAAATAGCTTTTTGGATGAGAAGTGAAACGTCTTCAAAGAAAGAAAAAAACCATTAAGAGTGGTCTTGCAAAATTGTGGCACTTGAAAGGGGAAGAGTTCTGGAGTGTCTTGTGCACAGGGCATTGCAACCTCTGTTCTGGAGTCTCACAGATTAGCCTAATCATTGGAGTTGCACAAGAACCGCTTCACTCACCAAAAGATGTACACCAAAATGTTACAACACAGATTCTCCTGCTCAGGATTGCAAGCCGCCAGCAGTGATTTCTTTCGGATATTAGCTTGATTTCCCTTCCTTTTTGCCACTGAGGGTGCTTAAGCTCAGGGTCCTCCAAAACAAATTTTCTAAATGATGGTTGCACTTCTGAAAAGTGTGGGTTTCCCCCAAGATTGCTACTAATGTCTTTCTCTTTAGCTTGGTGTACCCTTTATTGAAGATGAAGCAATACCTCTTTCCTAACCAATAAAGCCATTGAGTAGAGATAGCAAGCATAAAAGTCTCTCTTTTTTTTCATTTTTCATTTTTTTTTTTTTTTTGCTATCTTCTCCTGAAATGACCCTGAGCCATGGTCTTCTTCTGAGTCAGGCCTTTATTATTGAGACCCAATGTTCTCTATGATTTTAAACTGGCTTCTAGTTAGAGATGGTGGGAACTGATGATGAGACTTTTACATGCAAAGTAGGTAATCTACTATGGAAGTCTGGACCATCACTGCTGCATCCCAAAAACCTCAACAAGGCCCATTTGGTTTTCTCTTTTAATATGAGGCAATCTGCCTGGAATCCATTTCCTAAGACATTTTATCTTTTCTGGATGTGTGCATCAGTAATTCTATATTTTGAATTACTAAATTGCTAAGCAGGCAAATCTTTTAAGAGGAATTGTTAAATTTCTGATTGTTCATTCTTGGGACTTGGGAAAAATTTGCAGAATTTTTCTCTAGCTCTCCATCGCCCTCTGCTGCCCCACAACAAAAGTGACGGCCAATAAAAGGATATTTGTAGCTCAGGTTGAAATGAAGGGTCCTTGATGCTCTCTCTGAGTTTGCTTGTTTTCTTGCAGACGTTTCACTACCATAACTAAGTAACACCACTAGCACTGATTATGTTACCTAGTTATGGTAATGAAATGTTTGCAAGAAAACAAGCAAGCTTAGAGAGCACCAAAGAGCCCTCAAATATGACTGCTTAAATGGGAAGGTGCAATCAATTCTGAGAATCATTTTGCTGGATTTTTATGTTCACTTTCCAGGGAAAAGGGAAGTGTTAGTCCCCATATAAATACAAAGATGGTTCCGTTCTCAGAATACAGATTTTATTATAGGCTACAATTAATCTGAAAAATAGGCCTGATGATATTTGTATTGCTGATTAAATATATAATAATCTCTTAGGAAGCCATCTATAACAAACTAATTTGAATTAATGCATTGTCTATCTTTTGACTCTCATCACTCAAATATTTCAGTAAAGGAAGTAAGAGATTTATTCCACAAAAGGTGATGGGAGCAAAATCATGCTGTTTGATACTGATATGCCATTAATTTTGTCACTCAAAATGATGCTTTAGAAATAGTAACTCTGGGGAAGGATGTGTTCCAAAAAATGGTTACATATTGGGATAATTGCCTTGAAAGGAAATATAAGGAGACATGTTGCTTTTTCAAGTTGGTATAGAAAACATCTACTTATGCTAGCAAGAACTTTAACTGAAAATATATCCTGATCCATTATAGATGATGATAATACAGGATCCCAAGGCTCTGCCAGAGTTTTGTCTTTCATATTCGTGAATATAAAAGTACACTATGGTGTTACGTGTAATTGTGATATCATCAAAACATCAAACAGGGATAGGGTATCTTCCTTTTTTTGGTCAAGGCCATCTTCCGTAACGGTTAATCTCCAGGCTGCTCATATTTGGTAGAGTCTCTCTCCTCCTCTGTTCAGGTATTCCAACAAAGTAATCTTAGAAAAAGCACATGCTATTTTTGAAAGAGGTCTCAATAGATCTTTTATTTTGGGGGTTTCAATTAGATCAAGCTATTTGTGAAATTAGCCTCTGCATTAGAATGTCAACTTCACATTGGGAACCTATTATTATTACCTTTATGGTCAGAGTACAACATGTGTACAATGAGATTGTAAAGCCTGAATGATGAAGAAATTCCCTAAAGTATTTCTATGCTATGTGGATTTAGAATTGATATCCCAGTTCCAATTCTGTACTTCCCCTTGTATTGCATAAAAGTGGCACACATTAAAATATAGACGAGGACGCACTTGGCCAGCAAAAGTCAGGATTGATTGATCAATCAATCAATCAGTTATTTGCTTATTTAATGTACTGTTATATCAGTGTGATCCAGATTCAATTCCTGGATTAGGGAAAATTCTGCCAAGTGGCTCCTAAATTCAGTAACATGCCTTTTTAGTGAGGCTAAGAAGAAGTACTAGCTGGCAACTTTAAAAAGCTAAAAAGAGTTGACTTGAATGAAAGACTTCTATACCAGTAGGCTAGATCAAAACTCAAAAGGGAGGGAGAAGGAAAGGGAGAGGGAAAGAGGGAGGGAGGGAGGGAAGGAGAGACTCAAAAAAGTAGAAACTGCTGCCAAGGAACTGACATGAACATCAGATGCTGAGCTCAACTTGGATACTTTTTTATATGAGAATGAATTTTATGAAACATTATTTAAGTAACACCCATGTTCTTTACCTGCATCATCTCTTTGGCCTTCAGTAAAATCCCAAATGTATATCCAAGGATGGGTTTTTTTTTTCAAGTTCTTGTTGGTTTTTAAAAACAAACACAAACAAAACATAAAAACATCAAGCCATTTTTCATATGTATACATACAGTGTGCCGGTTGGTTTACAAATTGTTTCGTGCTTCCATTTCGTAGTCTTCAATTACAATTACATTGCATTACAATTACATTGCATATAATCTCGTATTTTCAATCAAAAATTAAATACCTTAGTATCATTATTAATCAATCATTTGATTATACTTTTGTTCATTCATGTTTTACAAGATAATCATAATTTACTTAGTTTGTTTTATAACAGTTCATATTATCATCCCAAATCTATCCTAAAATCATTTTGTAGATATAATAAGAAAGAAGTACATCTTTATATATTTATTATTTTCTAAAAGTCTACCTATTTCATTGCTGTATTTTATTGTCTAACCATTGATAGAATAGATCCCAAATTTTATAAAATTGTTTATCCTCTTGTTCTCTAATTTCAAATGTCAATCTACTCATTTCAGCACATTCCAATATTTTCTTAATGATTTCCTCCTGCGATGGTGTTTTCTCATTTTTCCAGTTTTTGGCAAATACAATCCTAGCCGCTGTTAATACATTTACAATCAGATATTTCAAGTCTTTACTATATATTTCAGGTAAAATTCCCAATAAAAATATTTCTGATTTCAAATCTATATGCTTTTTTGTCATTTTTTCCAACCACGTGTGGATTTTAGTCCAATATTTTTTAGCATCCTCACCTATCTACCACATATGGTAATATGAGCCAGGTATCTGATGATATTTCCAACATTTTTCAGATTTATTCTTGAACATTCTTGCTATTCTTGTCTGGGAAAGTGCCACCTGTAAAATATCTTATACAAATTTTCTGTTGCATGATAAGCAATACAATACCTTCTGTAAAAGACCATACCAGAAATAACAGCATGCCAGAGGGAGAAATGGTGGACTGTCCTTGGTTCTGCAAAAGTAGAGCCAATAACTATAATAAAAAATGAAGAGCCAGCAGGTAGACTGCTTCTTCAAACCTCTTTGGACAAGGACAGGGCTTGAGATCACGCATAAGTACACCAGACAGCAGCTTTTCACGAGGAGATCACAAGATATGATTCTATAACCATAAACAATTCTAATTGTCAAATCTCAAATTTAATAGAGCATTTCTTTCATTTTCTAGCAAAAAAAAACATAAGTAACATCCATACAGAAATAAATCTAGACAAAGTCTTGTCTTTCATATAGATAGTTAATTTTGCCACTCAGCCAGTGCCATTAACTTCACCATTAATTCTTCCATTGTGGGAATCTATAAATCTTTCCGTCTCTGTGCAGGGGCCAAATATTCTAATATTGCACATATTGAAGGATATTTTTCCCAAAAATGGATTCAGAAATTAATATTAATAATCTCAACAGAGACATTTGCCTCTATAAAGAGACAGTATCTAAAAGATGTAATAGAAGAATAACAAGTTTTATCTGCCAAGTTTGACATTTACAAATGACAAGCCACAAGATGCGGGAAAATATTGTATTGGACATACAAAATAAACTAGCTGATATCTTAATAATTAAAAGAGGTATGCAAATAACAAATCAAGAGAGCGAGTTGGATAGTTTTCCTATTGACCAATGGGGCTTGTAAATAATTTTTTGAAGAGAAGAAACAAAGAAAAAATGAAAACAAAAAAAAGTTCTACCACATTATTTGAATGAACTAAGGATTACGATTATCAGAAATAAAAGGAAAGAAGAAAAAATCGGTTTATTTAATCAAGGTTAAAATAGATATATTATTATTTCTGGTAATTTTTAATGGAGTTTTGCTGACCCCAGGACTGAAATGACAATACTTTATTGATGTATACTGTAGATCTCTTGTAGATAAGAGATGGTGTATTGGAAGATGCTATCATTTTAAGAAATCTTGTATTTTAAGAAGAGATGTTAAGTTATTAAAATGATTTATACTTGTGATGAAGATGGGAGGTTGCTTCTGTGCATATTTTCTTTTTTTGCATTTTACTCATTTCTATTTTTCTTTATATTTTTTCTTTTTTTTCTTTCTGCACTTTCTATTTTTTATTCTTCTAAATTTATTTTAGTTTTTATTAGTTTTTTTTACTACTGGAATGATAATCTTTAATAAAATGACTCAAAAACAATGGCAGAGCTACTTCTTTTTCACATATGATAAATTCTAACTCTAAAATTGCAATAACAGCTTCATTCATCTTTGTTCCCTTTCATCTTTTGGGAAAGGAAAAATCTGATGAAAAGAAGATGCCTGAACTGCTCATTCTTCAAAAAAATGGAAGGAAGGAAGGAAGGAAGGAAGGAAGGAAGGAAGGAAGGAAGGAAGGAAGGAAGGAAGGAAGGAAGGAAGGAAGGAAATGCACAAACATTTTTTTCCAAAGGTGCATCACAGCTTATTCTGTAATGAGACATTTTCTAATATAGAAGCTGGCACACTTAGTTTATAGTTCACATGTTATAAGGCAGATCCCTCAACAGGGATCTTTATATAGTCATATCAACCCTACTAAGTGGAATAAGTGATGACAGCATTGTTAAATGATCTTAGCAAACTCTCATTTTTGTATAAACAAAAATAAAGCCCTAAGTGGTTTCTCTCCCTCCCTCCCCCTCCCTCACCCCTCTCCCCCCCCTCACTGTTTCACAAAATGGAAGTTGAAATTGCCTTTAGGAAATACAGCATGAAACATACAGCATAGCCAGATTGGGAATGTATATATTGCACACTTTGGAGTACAAAAATAGCAATATTAAGGTTGAAAGCTTCTTGGGGAAATGATCCAGCCTCTTTTTACAATATTTATTCAACAATGTCTCTTTTCTTCTCGAACTGCAAACATGTGGAGACACAAGCAAACATTAGGCAAAACCATCCTGAATGAAGAGACAGAAAAGCTTTTGTGTTCCTACCAATACTAATGAATCTACCCCAGAGAATCCTATGCCTCTCATGATCTTGCTACATCATTAGCAGCTGATGAGGAGGTGGATTCCCAGGAGGGACGAGTAATAGTAACAGAGTTGGAAAGGACCTTGGAGGTCATCTAGCCCAACCCCCTGCTCTCGCAGGACACCTATGCTATTTCTGATAAATGGCTGTCCTGTCTCTTCTTAAAAGCCTCCAGTGATGGGGCACCACAGCTTCCAAAGGCAATTTGTTCCAACTGGTTAATTGTTCTCACAGGAAATTTCTCCTTAATTCTAGGTTGCTTCTCGCCTTGGTTAGTTTCCATCCATTGTTTCTTGTCCTGCCTACGGGTGCTTTGGTAAATAAGTTGGCTCCTTCTTCCTTATGGCAGCCCTTCAACTCTTGGAAGACTGCCATCATGTCACCCCTGGTCCTTCTTTTTCACTAGACTAGATATATCCAGTTCCTGCAAATGTTCTTCATAACAATTAAGGAGTAAGAGGCCACTTAGCCCAGATATTATGTGTGAGGGTATATTATAGTATATTATAGGTGTTGATAGTAGCGGCCTCAGTCTGACAGGATTTTGTCTATAAGTGTGAAAAAAAATTAAAAAAACTCCATTTGGAAGAATTATTATGTGTCATTGTTGGTTTCATGCCTGACAGCAGCAAAGCCAAAATAGGAGATGTAGAAGGAAAACTTACTACCCTTCTTACCAACTCCCAGCCCCCAAGGTGTTTCCTACCATACGCATAAAATTAGGAGGAAAAAGAAAGCTCAGTGAAAAATAGACGTAAGATGGAAAGAATGATCTGATTCTATGGTTTCCTGCTTCTAGGGAAAGATTCCTTCAAGATGACTTCTAGTGATTTGATAAACATAACCACATAGTTTTCTTAGGCATCAGTACAGATTCCTGCATTGCCACCGTCAGTTTTAGGTATATTTTTTGCTTCTTCTAATCTTTCGGTCTAACTAAATTACTTCTTGTGGATTCCTGTTCAACTATACAGTAGTCCTCGACTTACAACTGTTCATTTAGTGACCATTCAATAGCAATAACATTTATACTTACAGTGCTTCACAGTGCTTTACAGCGCTCTCTAAGCAGTTTGCAGAGTTGTCCTATTGCCCCCAACAATCTGGGTCTTCATTTTACCTACCTCGGAAGGATGGAAGGCTGAGTCAACCTTAAGCCTGGTGAGATTCAATCTGCTGAATTGCAGGCAGCTGGTAGTTAGCAGAAGTAGCCTGCAGTACTGCATTGTCACCACTGTGCCACTGTGGATTCAAAGTTACAACAGCACTGACTTAGGACCATTTTTCACACTTATGACCATTGCAGCATCTCCCTGGTTAGGTGATTTATATTCAGATGCTTGAAAACTGACTCACAATTATGACAGCTGCAGTGTCCTGGGGTCATGTGATCATCTTTTGCGACTTTCTGACAAGCATAGTCAACGGAGAAACCAGATTCCCTAAACAACCATGTTACTAATTTAACAACTACATTGATTCTGTTAACAAATGTGCCAAGAAAGTTTGTAAAATGGGGTCAAACTCCCTTAACAAATTTCTCACTTTGCAACATAAATTTTGGGCTTCATTGTGGTCTTAAGTCGAGGGATATCTGTATTCCCATCCCATTGAATGTTGTGAAAGAGCCACTCTGATGCAGTCATTAAGGCACTCAGCTAGAAAAGACCATGAGTTTGAGCCCTCCTCAAGGGACAAAAGCCCTCTGAATGACCTTGGGCCAGCCACTCTCTCTCAACTCTAGGAAGGAGATGTTATGCCCCTGTCAGAGTCTGAATCTGAGGAGGAAGCTGAACAACTGACAGGGTGTGGGAGGAAACTGGGGAAGGGCAAAGTCCGGCTGGGCAGAGCAGGGAAGAAGTAAAACAAGGGAGAGGGAATTCAGGGGAAGACCCAGGCCCACCCCCTCTTCATCCTAGGGCATGCAGGGAGGAACGGAGAAGAAAATGACATGGGTTGCATGGCTTACAGGGGAGGAAAGGGCCCTGATTCCCTTCATTAGCAACAGCTGGGAACACAGCTTATAAAAAAGGCAAGCTGTCTGCCGCAGCCTGTTGGGAGCAAACGTGGCTTTATCTTGCATTGTCATGGCTTATGTGTGTTCCTAGCGTCTTCCCATCCATGTGAGTTTTGCCGTGCTTTCAAGTCTGAAATTCTTGTTCCTGCCCTGCTAAACAAATTACTTCAGTTTGGTTTGTTTGGACTTTAAGTTACAGTTTGTGTTTACTCTGTTTTGGACTTAATTTTCTGCAGACAAAGGCTGTTCCTGGGAGAGTTTTTCTCCAGCCAGAAGGAAACCTGTACATTGGGGGGAAAGTTGGAGATAATAAAGGGACTCTTATTGATTATCTGTGGTGTTGCCTTTGTGCCATGCCCTGAGTCATCACAGGAGGCAATGGTAAACCACATCTGACAATTTTGCCAAGAAAACTATAGAAATTTGTCTAGGCAGTCGGGCATTGAAATTGACTAAAACAGGGGTCCCCAACCCCCGGGCCAGAGAACTAGGCTGCACAAGTAGCATCTGAGCATGCACGTGGAAAACTCCATTTGTGTGAGGGATGTGCAAGTGCACCTGACACTCACATGCCTGCTGCTTGCACAACAGAGCTGGTGCATGCATGCACGCACACTTTCTGCTTGCCTGGAACCATTCCCTGTCTTCTTTCCCTGCTATCGGTCCACAAAGCCGAAAAGGTTGGGGACCACTGTTCTGTCCCCTCATTTGAATTCTTGAGATCCCCGCGCTTTGATTGGCCAAAGCGCGGGGCGATCGGATTGGCTAGGCAAGCCGCACCGATTGGCTCGCTGAGAATCTCCCGCGATTGGTAGATTTGAATCACGGGAGATTTAAAGTGGTGCCATTGGCCGCGGCCGCCGCGGCTTGGAAATAAAAAGCCGCAAAGTTTTCCTTAGCCCCAGTTCGGTTCCTGACTGCAATAAAAGAGCTTGATACAAAGTCACCGACTCCTGGCTTCCTTCCACGCGGACTTAACACTGGCAACGAAGGTGGGATCCTTATCCTGAACCGAAGCACGTGTCCGATGGAAGCCAGCCAACCGACAAGATGGCCAGCATCGCGCCACCAACCCCCTTCAACCCTGCCAGCGAGGACTGGGAATCTTACATGGACAGATTCCACATGTTCCTCGAATGCAACGATCTGAAGGATGCCACGGGACCGAAGAAAAGAGTCATCTTCCTAACGCACTGCGGGCCCGCAGTGTTTAAGATGGCAAAAGCGCTAGCCAAGCCCGCCGATGTTACTGCAATGGATTGGGCGGACCTCGAGCCATTACTCTGGAAACACTACGCTCCAGCCGTACCCATTCTCATCCGACAACACGAATTTTATCGGTGGGACTAGCGGTCAGGCGAGAGTTTCAGTGATTTCGTTGCAGAGCTGCGGCGCCTTGGAGGACTATGCGAGTTCTCCAATATGAACGAGGCCCTGCAGGACCGAATCGTGCTCGGCCTTTGGGACCCCATTCTCCAAAGTCGGTTGATGGCTAAGGGCAACATCGCTCTCGCCGATGCCATCTCCGAAGCCGCGGCAGCCGAAGCAACCCGACAATCAGCAGACCGCATGCAGAGACCGAACACCAGGGACCGCACTGCAAACAACAACCCTGCAAGGTCGACTGAGGCCCAACCTGAAATTACCACCCACCAGGGCGAACTCCACTCCACCTTGGGCACGTCAGACGAGGAGGAAGACATCCACCGTCTCCAGGCAGGCCGCGACCAGCCCAGCCGGCGGAGTCGTAAGTCGAGGACCGCATGTGCCAGTTGCAGAGGCGACCACCCCAGATCCGAATGCCGGTTCTTCGACTCCGTTTCCAGGACTGCAACAAAAAAGGCCACATAGTCCGCGTCTGCCGCCTCAAGAAAACCCACAGTCCCAGACGATGGGACCCGAGCGAGCGGAAATGAGAGAGCCCATCCCCCAGGACCAGAGACCACCCAGCAGACAACCGTTGGGAACGGAATGGACGAGCCCAACGAGGGGGCGAGAGCCGGCGGAGAGAAGAGACACATCAGATGGTCACCATCGGCCACGCAACGACCACAGATGCCAGAAAGGTCTACATGGAGGTAGGCATCGAAGGCGAACCCTGTAAAATGGAGGTGGACTCCGGGTCCTCCCTCTCAATGGTAGCATGGCAAGAAATTAAACACTTGGTGCCTACCATCCAGAGGAGGGAACTAGAAAACCAGAGACTAATCCTCAAAGACTACCAGGGAAACTGCATCCCTGTAGTCGGAACAGGAAAATTCACAGTGACATACAAGGGGCACACCGAAAGACTTCCCCTGACCATCGTCGATCAAGACCGACCTAACCTGCTGGGACTTCAATGGTTCGCACCGCTAGGCATTGCAGTCATGGGCATTGACCACATCGCCGAAGCCGACTGAGAGCAGCAACTGGCCTGGGATTTCCAAGAAGTGTTCGACGGCACCCTAGGCAAGTACCGAGGGCCCCCTATATCCTTCAGCCTAGACCCAAACGTTCCCCCGAAATGCCTAAAACCAAGGCGGGTACCTTTCGCATTCAAACCGAAAATCGACGAGCAAATTGACAAGCTCGTCAAGCAAGGGGTCTTACAACCCATAGACCACGCCCGGTGGGAGACCCCCATAGTCACCCCAATCAAGCCTGATGGGTCAGTGAGAATCTGCGATGACTATAAGGCCACCCTAAATGGTGCCTTGCAGCAAAGCGCTTACCCCGTCCCCGTAGTGCAGCATCTCCTACACTCACTGGGAGGGGGCAAAGTTTTCACGAAACTCGACCTGGCCCAAGCATACCAGCAACTGCCGGTCGACGAGGAAACTGCAGAGGTGCAAACCATAGTCACCCACCGGGGAGCCTTTAGATGCAACTGCCTCCAATTTGGAATCAACGTGGCGCCTGGAATTTTCCAGAGCCTCATGGAAAGACTCTTACAAGGCATCAAGGGGGTGGTACCATACTTCGACGATGTACTAGTATCGGCAACCAACCAGGCCGAACTAGAGAGTCGCCTAAGGGAGGTGCTAACGAGATTCAAAGAAACCGGGCTTAAAGTGAAGAGGGAAAAATGCCAGCTGTACACAGAGCGGGTCAAATTCCTAGGATACCTCCTAGACCAACACGGCATTCACCCCACCAACAAAAAAATTAAAGCCATCAAGGAAGCCCCCACACCCAGGTCAAAAACAGAACTGCAGGCGTTTCTGGGGCTACTTAACTTTTATAATGTCTTCTTGCCCCAAAAGGCGACCGCAGCGGAGCCTTTGCATAGGCTTTTGGACAAGGCGGCTACCTGGACTTGGGGGAAACATGAGGAAGCCACCTTCAGGAAAACCAAGGACCTGCTCACTTCAGATGCCGTCCTCATCCAGTAAACGAGACCCTACCACTAGCCATCACATGCGACGCATCACCCTTCAGTGTCGGCGTTGTCCTCAGCCACACTCACCCCGACGGAAAGGAAGCACCCATCACATTCTTTTCAAGGACCCTCACCAAACCGGAGCGGAACTATAGCCAGCTGGACAAAGAGGCTTTGGCTATCGTCGCCGCAGTAAAAAGGTTTCACGAGTACCTCTACGGCCGGACGTTTACCATCATCACCAACCACAAACCACTGCTGGGAATTCTTGCAGGGAACAGGGCCACCCCGAACATTCTGTCTCCCCGAATGACAAGGTGGTTCAAATTCCTGGCCGCCTACAACTACGGACTCACACACCGACCCGGTAAGACTATCTCCCATGCAGACGCCTTAAGCTGCTCACCGTTACCCGAACCAGACACTGACCCAGCACCCACGATGACCACCCTCAGCATAGAAACTCTACCCAACCTTCCCATAACCGCGTCAGACATTGCCCGAGAAACTAATAAAGACAAACGTCTGGCGCGGGTTTTGCATTGGGTAGAGAAAGGGTGGCCGGAAAAGGACAACGACGAGTTCGTCAGGACATTCCGGAACCGGCAAATGGAACTCTCGTTACTAAAAGGGTGTATACTATGGGGGGATAGGGTGGTCATCCCGGAAAAACTACTGTTAAGCCTGGGTTCCCCAACCAGGGTTAGGGAGACAAGCTAAACAGAATGTGCAGCGTTAGTCAGATAGGCACACAGATAAATGAGTGAGCTAAGCTTGTGTGTTTATTAACATACAGTAAAAATAACAGATACGCTTGTGCTATCAAAAATATAGTTTATTCCATTATGAGTTCATAGCATAGTCAAAATAACAGTCCAATATTCATGTATCATTTAATCAGTCCATTCAGGGATATTCAGTTAGCAAAGTCAATGCAGAATATCCTATGTCAGTTCACTTTCAAATCAGTCCTTTGTTTCTCTCCCGTTCGAGCAATGCAGTCTTGATTCCAAGCAGTAATCAGGGATCATCAAAGCCAGAGAGAGAGCAAGCTGCAGTCTTGCTTCTTTTAAAGTGCTTTCACAACCACTCCCCTAATTACTTTCTCATATTTAAAGTTGCAGACACTTTAACATATAAACTATGATTACATATTATTATTTACCTAAACCAGTTAGGGTAAAACAATGTTATCCCTAACATTCTCCCCTTTTAGGAAATAATAATAAATATAACTATTTACATCTTTAAATCATATTTGTTACAACTCTCTTTAAACTTAATTACTCCTTGAACTTTTGTAAATTGGTCTGCAATGTTTTCTTCCGTCATTCAGTATTCCAATTTAATTAGCCCATTCTTTACAGATTCTCTAACATTTAAGTATCTTAAATCAGTATGCTTTGATCTAGTTTTTACAGCAATACTAGTAGCTAACTTTATAGCTGCTTGGTTATCCTCGTACACAATAATGGAATCTTTTACAGCTATACCCATGTCTAATAATAACTGTCTGTACAAAATCAAGTCAGTGCATAATAATGACAGACATGAAAATTCAACTTCCATCGTGGACAAGCTGATATGCTGTTGTCTGATTGACCTCCACCCTATTAGTGTCTTACCAAATAATATAGCCATCCCAGATGTTGATTTTCTAGTGTTTATATCAGTTGCAAAACTTGCATCTGCATAGGCACTAAGACTCAAATCACCCTTTGGTTCAAAATACAATGCATGGTTCATTGTTCCTTTAAGATATCTTAAAATTCTCTTTAATGATTGCCAATGACATTGATGTGGATCCGAATTAAAACGAGCCAGCTGATTTACACTATAAGCTATATCAGGCCTTGACCAATTGCTGATATATGATAAGCTACCAATCAAAGATTGATATATGGACTTATCAAATTTGGGACTTTGATCATCAGTTTGGCAAACTTCCTGACTCATTGGAGTCTTTGCCGGTTTACAAAGTTCCATTTTAAACGTTTTAATTAATTGGCAAATTTTATCTTCTTGAGATATCTTAAAACCATTTTTTGTTTTGTTAATTGTCAATCCTAGATACTTTTTAATTTCACCTAAATGCTTTAATTTTATCTTTTTGGCTAATAATGATATAATCTCATTAGCTTCATTATTAGTCTTAGTTATCAAAGCAATATCATCTGTAAATAATAACAATAATGACACCGTTCCATTATTTTCTCTTTTAAACACACATGGATCTGCTAAACCAGATTTAAAACCTATATTGTTTAACTTTTTCACAATATATTGGTTCCACTCAAACCCAGATTGTTTCAACCCGTAAAGACTCTTTTTGAGTTTCCAACAATCATTACTATTTACTTTATTGTCTTTTATACCTACTGGTTTTCTTAAATATATAGTGTGCTGCAATGGTGCATGCAGATAAGCAGTTTCTACATCTAAATGGTTAATTACATAGTTTTTCTTAGCTGCCCACACTAATGCTGCTCTTAAAGATGTTGCTTTAAGACTTGGTGCAAAAACTTCATCGTAATCAGATGCAGTTTGATTAAATCCTTGAGCTACTAACCTAGCCTTATGGGTAACAGTCCCATCATTTCCAGTTTTTACTTTAAATATCCATTTGCACCCAATGGATTTTTCTCCTGGAGGTAATTTAGCATCTTCATAAACTTTCATTACCTTTAATGAATTTAGTTCCTTTTCCATTGCCTTTTGCCAATTCTCCTGATCCTTAGCAGGATACATCCTAAGTTCATCTACACTAGTTGGAACTTTAGTTACTTGGCAAACTATACTTGCTTGATACCTATCAGGTGGTCTAGTTACACGTGTAGTACGTCTAGGTATTACAGGACTTACAGGTGGACTTTCATTTATTAACTCTTCTTGATTATCTAACTCTTCCTGATCAACTGTTTCCTCTTGTTCTGGTCCTATTTGCTCTTCATGGACTTCTTCTTTAATTGGACTCTTCTTATAACTAGTCTGATCTTTCTGCCTTTTGTAGGGTTCAATAATTACTTCGTTATTTAAATCTTGCTCTAATCTATTCCATCCTACATGTTCTAGGAATTTAGCACTAGTACTGGTGTAAACTCTAGATGTACCTGGTTCCCAGAATCTATAAGATCTATGATTAGATGTATATCCTACAAAATATAATCTTTTAGCTCTATGTTGTCCTTTGTGTCTAAGTTGTGTAGGGATATGCACCCATGCTGGTGCTCCAAATGTGTGCATGTAACTTAAATCAGGTTTTGTACCATGCCACAATGTGAATGGTAATTCACCTGTTGTTGAATTAACAACATTATTTAATATATGATTACCACACATTATTGCTTCTCCCCATAAATTGTCAGGTAATCCTGAATCAGACATCATAGTTCGTGCCATTGATTGTAATGTTTGGCCTCTTCTCTCTATAAAGGCATTATGTTGTGGCCTATATGGTGCAGACATTTTATGTTGAATACCTAACATTCTTAGTCTGTTCTGGAATTTATTATTTGTAAATTCTGTACCATTATCTGTTATAAGAGTTACTAATTTCTTTTTAGTTTTCCTTTCAGCAAATTTTATCCAATTAAAGAGATTTTGATACGTTTCAGTTTTGCTCTTCATTAAATAGCAAAACCCATATCTAGAATAGTGGTCCATTATACTTAATATGTAACGAGCTCCTCCTACACTTGGTTTTTTGGGACCTATTAAATCTGCAAATACTACTTCTAAAGGTTCTTTGGTAGTAAATCCATCAACTCTATTAGCCGGTGTGACCCTGCTCTTACTTTGATTACAGGCATTACATTGCAAATACTTATTACAAGGTTTCAAACTTATTCCCTTAGATAATTCAACAGTTTTCTTAAGCATTTTAAAATTTAAATGCCCTAGCCTTCGATGTAACAAGTGAATACATTCATCATGAGGTTTCTTATTTTCATAAACCATGTTAGCCACCTTTAAACCATCATCATTTAACACATATAATTCACCTCTTAAAGATGCAGTAATTTTCTTATTTTCTTTCTCAATTATGCAGTTATCTCCTTTAAAAGTAGCTACATATCTTAGTTTAACCAAAATTCTAACTGAAATTAAATTAAACTTAAGTTGTGGTACATATAACATTTTTACATTCTCTTTTATAAAAGAACAACATGCTATACCTTGACCTTTAGCTTTCAGTTTCCAGCCATTGGCTAACGATATCTGCTGTGTACTCTTGGATATTTTAATAAAATTTTTGTTATCATTTGTTATACAGTGGGATGCTCCACTGTCAACCACCCATAAATTATTTTTTACAGCTCCGTTAGTATACATGGCTAACTCTAAATTTTTATTTATCTTTTGATGACTTTTTGTATTCTGGCCAGCGTTCTGGCATTTTGCTTTTTTACAAAATCTTGCCAAATGTCCTCTTCCTCCACAATTAAAGCACTTTTTAATTGCATATGCAGTAGGAGATTCATTATCTTCTTTTTGAGGTTGCTGCCTCCTTAAATGATCTCTTTCAAGCCTTCTTCTGGCCTCTTCAATCAATCTGCCAGTTATATCAGTTAAAGTTAGGCTTTCCTTTGGCAATATTTCAAGGGAAGTTACGTAGTTATTATAACTTTCATTAAGGGAAGATAGAATTATGTAGACTTGGTGTAGTTCAGAGAAAATAAGCTCTTTCTCATGCAGTTCTTGAAAAATGCTTTGCATAGTTTTCAAATGACTCAGCATATCACCATTCGTCTGGAGATGCGTACTGAAAAGCTTCCGTGTTAGATTTATGTAAGCACCAACATTATCTCGAACATAAATCCTCTTTAGCTTCTGCCAACACCCAACAGCCGTTTTCTCTCTGTGGATATAAACAAGCTGTTGGTCAGTTAAGGTTAACCCAATTATGCAAATAGCTTGTTGATTTTTATGCATAAATTCTTCTATCTTTAGTTTATCTTCTTCATCCTCTGGATCCCATTCTTCTACGTTTGGTGGATTTTCAATTATGTTCCACAAACCTTCTCTTCGTAGAAGCAGACTACATTTCATAGACCATGATACATAGTTTGTTCCATCCAACTTGGATATAAGGGACAAACTTTGTAGATTGACTTGTGCCATGTTTTCTTTATATGGATATAAAACTATAATTAATAAAACACAGCTGTCTGTTTACTGTAATGTATAACAACACAAACTCTCACTTTTACATAAATCTGTTTTATCCTAGTTAAACTGACTTTGCAGCCTCTGGGCCCATAACCAGTGTTAAGCCTGGGTTCCCCAACCATGGTTAAGGAGACAAGCTAAACAGAATGTGCAGCGTTAGTCAGATAGGCACACAGATAAATGAGTGAGCTAAGCTTGTATGTTTATTAACATACAGTAAAAATAACAGACACGCTTGTGCTATCAAAAATATAGTTTATTCCATTATGAGTTCATAGCATAGTCAAAATAACAGTCCAATAGTCATGTATCATTTAGTCAGTCCATTCAGGGATATTCAGTTAGCAAAGTCCATGCAGAATATCCTATGTCAGTTCACTTACAAATCAGTCCTTTGTTTCTCTCCCGTTCGAGCAATGCAGTCCTGATTCCAAGCAGTAATCAGGGATCGTCAAAGCCAGAGAGAGAGCAAGCTGCAGTCTTGCTTCTTTTAAAGTGCTTTCACAACCACTCCCCTAATTACTTTCTCATATTTAAAGTTGCAGACACTTTAACATATAAACTATGATTACATATTATTATTTACCTAAACCAGTTAGGGTAAAACAATGTTATCCCTAACAACTACAAGGGAAGGTTTTGGAACTGTTACACGAGGGGCACCCAGGCATCGTTAGAACAAAAGCCCTGGCCAGAAGTTACGCTTGGTGGCCAGGGAT
Organism: Hydrophis major; assembly: GCA_033807585.1. Lineage (NCBI taxonomy): Eukaryota > Metazoa > Chordata > Lepidosauria > Squamata > Elapidae > Hydrophis > Hydrophis major. The sequence goes on from CM066331.1 coordinate 80,095,197, forward strand.
GGACAAACAGATTGAGGCCTGGGTAGCAAGGTGTCAACGATGCCAGGAAACTAGACCAAGCCCACCCTCAGCACCCATCCTAGAGTGGGAAACCCCCAGGGACTGTGGTCTAGGATCCACATAGATTTCGCCGGGCCCACAAAAGGACACACTTTCTTTATAACCATAGATGCTTACTCCAACTGGCTGGAGGTAAACAACATGAGAACAACCACCATGGAGGCCGTGACCAAAGAACTCTGCAAACTCTTCGCAACACACGGCCTCCCAGACGTCCTCGTGTCCGACAATGGGCCCCAATTCACCTCGCTAAAATTCGAAAAATTCCTAGCGGAAAGGGGCATACGACACGCACTGACAGCCCCGGTGCATCCGGCGGCGAATGGTAGGGTGGAATGGATGGTTCAATTCACAAAAAAAACCATCCAGAAAATAGACCACGGGGAGATCCAGGACAAAATAAATAAATTATTTTTCATACAGCACATAACCCCGAACACCACAACAAATAAAAGTCCAGCAGAACTGCTAAGGGGGAGGAAAATAAGGTCCCCACTCGATAGACTACACCCCACTTACAACCCAGAGAAACCCCCAGACTCCACCAGCAAACACCGAACCTTCGCACCAGGCGACGCCGTCTACGCGAAGAACCTAAACAGAGACCCATTATGGGTACCAGCAATCATAACACAGCTAACAGGCCCACACTCGTACCGGCTATAAACAACCGATGGACGAGCATGGAAATGCCACATCGATCAGTTAAGATCGAGGACGGCCACACAATACACCACCGACACGCAACCAAACAAAACCAACCCCTCAACACAAACCAAGAGGGGGGGGATACCCCGGGAACCAAAACCCAGAAAAAAGAAACCAGCCATACTCACCTGCAAGCAGCCAGCATGAAACCTCGCCAGGAAGAGACAGCCAGGCCAGATCAACCAACCCGGGAAGACCGAGCGGGAGCGGCGAAACCCGCAGCTCAACCAACCCGGGTAGCCCAGGAGGGAGCTGCGGAGAGCGGCCCGGCCAGACAGACCAAGCGGTTCCCACGACGGAGTCCGGAGAAACAGAGACCCCGACCGAACCGGCCAGGATCCAACCTACGACTGACCTGCGCAGGTCCAGTAGGCAAAGACGGAGCCCCGCCTACCTACAGGACTACGCTACGTAGGACTGAACCAAGAGGGGAGGGGTGTTCTGTCCCCTCATTTGAATTCTTGAGATCCCCACGCTTTGATTGGCCAAAGTGCGGGGCGATCGGATTGGCTAGGTGAGCCGCGCCGATTGGCTTGCTGAGAATCTCCCGCGATTGGTAGATTTGAATCGCGGAAGATTCAAAGTGGTGCCATTGGCCGTGGCCGCCACGGCTTGGAAATAAAAAGCCGCAAAGTTTTCCTTAGCCCCAGTTCGGTTCCTGACTGCAATAAAAGAGCTTGATACAAAGTCACCGACTCCTGGCTTCCTTCCACCTGGACTTATATGCTAGAAGAAATAAAAAAAGTTGCAAAGTTCCAAATGGCCACTAGATGGCAGCAAAGGTTACGCTTTTCTGTACCTCTCTGTTGCCATGTAATGGTTCTCTCCATTTTTTTCAAGGCAGATAGCAGCCTCTTTCATCTATAATGGATAACTCATAAGTAAGGACCACCTAAAATAGTAGGAATTTCCTAAGATCATATCTGAAGGCATGCAAGTCAGCTTGGGATGGAACTCTGCTTTAAATGTTTCCAATTTTACAAGTTTCTAATTATCAAGAATTATATTATGATAATTTGTTCATCGGTTTTCTTTGTTTAACCTGTTGGTTAATTTAATTTATTTACTACTTTTTTTTTAGTTCTTAAGCGCCTTTGCCTTAACTTGTTTCTGCTGATTAGGCACTGCTTCATTCAGTTGTAGATCAAAACCATTCCACTTTTCAAACATAAAACCCAGAACATGGGAGTTATTTCCTTATAAGGGTGTCATATATTTAATTGAATTCAGGAATGAATTATGGGGGGGGGGGAGAATTTGAGTGGGGTGGGAATTGACAGTGCCTCATTTCTATTGAATCTTCATTAATGAAATGTAAATTGATTGGCAAGCCTTCTATCATAAATCTGTGCAACCATTTGGTTCTGTCATTCATTTCGTGATTGGATAAGGCTGAAATAGAAGCAACTTTCACACCTGTTTGATTTGTGCAAGATGTAAGTTTATTTGTTTGACCACCCACCTTTCTACTTACTTGACTCCTCAAGATTATAAGCCAAAATTAAATACAGACCGCAACATAAAAACAGGATGAATAAATTAAAAGCATTGTGCAAATTAATTCCCTTCTGCATAGGATCAGATGTTGACTGAATAAAAAGTTGCTGACCTGACCTCCCAGTAACATAATTATGCTTTAACTCAATTATATTTTAACTCAATTACCTGCTCACGTAAAAAGCCCTGTAAAACCTGAAGAGCGTTATGTGCATGAACTGTGCAGTTAGTTTCTGGTATTCATTTATTTTAATTCAGGAGTTATTACATTTTACATTTGATAAGTAGCATGGCATTTTTGCTGCATTGGAATAAATTGTTTCATTTTGGTCATTAATTGAAAAAGGAAAAAAAAAACCAGAACAAGTCATGATGTTGCATTGATTTATTATTTATTCAAACTTCTGCTGAATTTTAAACTCTCTGTAGAAGTCCTTGAGAGTACAAATACACAAATAAAATATCCCTAAAAATGGGTAATACAAAATAAGCCACAGTGGTGCAGTGGTTAGAGTGCAGTACTACAAGCTACTTCAGCTGACTGCCGTCTGCCTGCAATTTGGCCATTCGAATCTCACCAGGCTCAAGGTTGACTCAGCCTTCCATCCTTCTGAGGTGGGTAAAACGAGGACCCAGATTGTTGGGGGCAATATGTTGACTCTGTAAACCACTTAGAGAGGGCCAGAAAGCATTGTAAAGTGCAGAGGTGCTATTTAGCAGGTTCTGACCAGTTCTGGAAAATGGTAGCAGAAATTTTGAGTAGAATTCAGAGAACCAGCAAATACCACTTCTAACTGGCCCCACCCCCATCTATTCTCTGCCTCTTGAGTCCCAGCTGATTGGCTGGGTCTTCTTTGGTTGTCCTACACAGGAAAACGGAGCTGAAAAGCAGGTTAGTGGGGTGGGGAGGGAATGGGGATTTTGCAATAACTTTCCTGCCATGCCCACCAAGCCACGCCACGCCCACCAAGCCACACCCACAGAACCGTTAGTAAAAAAATTTGAATCTCACCATTGGTAAAGCGGTATATAAGTTTAAGTGCTATTGCTATAATCCAGTGCTTCTCAAGTAGTGGGGCGCGCCCCCCTGGAGGGGCGCAAGGCTCCATCAAGGGGGGTGCGTTTGACCTCGGAGAACATACTTTTTTATTTTGATTTTTTTACTGTCCTAGAATAAAGTGCAATTGCACTTCCACTACATTAGGGGGCAGTGGTGCTCTCATTGGCAGAGTGTGCACAGGGAGCATTCGCTCAGTGGTGTAGGAGTTTTGTTTGCACTGAGCATGCGGGCTTTGCACACAGCACAGAGTTTGAGCATGAAGTGTAGACACGAAGTGTTGCTTACCCTCAAGTGACACCATGAAAAAATATTTAACAGGGATGAGAAGACAGACGGAGATAGACGGAGATAGACAAATGATACTATTTATAATCACGCGGGGGCGCGAGATGTTTTATTCTTACTGGGGGGGCATGACAGAAAATAATTGAGAAGCACTGCTATAATCCAATAGAAATAGCAACAAGTAGATGTAAACAAAAAAACAGTGCTAATTGCTAGTAACTCAGAGAAGATAAATGAGCTTAGCCTGTCTTCAGTGGTAATAGTGATAATGTCAGTTGAATCTACATAGGCTCTGCACAGTGTTAAAGTCAGAATGCTTCAACATTCTGAAATAGAATGTTTCTCTTTCAAACATTCTATTTCAGAATTTTGCAAAAAGCTTTGTTCCCCTTTGTTCCCTTCTCAATTTTTTTTCCTATTTGAAGCACTCCAGGGGCTCTGGGGCCACAAGAATCCTTTACCATTATATATGCTTGCCAAATTCAAAAGAGCAAAAGTGGTAGCAATCACCAATAATTTTTGTTGCTCAATAGATTCAGATAATTCTACAGAAGAACCCAGGACTCTCACTATAAATGAAGGAAATTGTTCATTTCACTTTAGGGTTTGACTGGTGAAAGCCAACCCATTGAAATGTGCCTTGAATTGGCTTAGGAACCATCACTAGTTTTCCATTATGGTAATTAAAACTGGCCTTTTAGCAAACTTATTCTGAATCAGAAGTTGAAACTTCCAAACAGCTTTCACAGACAGTGCCACACATAACATACTGTAGACAGGTGGAATATCTCTTCTAAGAAGGAGACACAGCTGTCATCTCAACTAAGTTAATAAAAGATACTTCTTCCTATGGCCTCTCCATAAGCACAACTAACTCTCAAAGCTTCCTAAAGAATCATCCTAATTTTTTTAACCTGATGCAATTAAAGATTCTATTCAGTGTCTTATAAGATCTTATAAGCTCTTAAATATATTTATTTATTATCACACCTTATATTTATTGTCACACCTGAACAATATCCCCAAACTAAATTCTATATTGTTGTCAGGAGGCTGGGAGTTCAACTCCTGTTCAAGCAGAGGGTTGGACTAGATGACCTCCAAGGTCCCTTCAACTCTGTTATTTTATGTCTATCATCATCATCATCATCATCATCATCATCATCTTGATGTGACTTCCCATCATAGATTTTGGGAAGTTTGTATAACATGAAATAAAATATACTATTAAAATGCAAGATAACAATTTAAAACATTTAAAATGCAGTTTCTTTCAGGACAACTTCCTTACAATCAATCAACCCCTAAGATTTTTTTTTAATTACACAATGAAATCTCAGGTTTAACTGTTAGGCTGAAGTAAACTTGTTTTCAGGAGATGTTGTGGTCCAATAGTTATGGTATTGGACTAGTATTGGGGACCAATAAAGGAGATTTGTAGCTCAAGGTTGTAATGTAGGGTCTTTGTTGCTTTCTGAGGTTGGTTGTTGCATTTATTTCATTATAGAGCAAACCTGAGCTCCTTAGTACCACTGATGATGTTACTTAGTTTGGCAAATGAAATGTCTGCAAGAACACAACCAAGCTCAGAAAGCATTTTAGGATTGGAGAGACCCAGATCCATGTGTACCTTTAGCCATGGAAATTTACTGGGTGACTTTTAGCCAGTCATTCTCAAATCAACCATTTTTCATATGATTACTAGTGTGAGATTACAGTAAAGATGAATTTACATGAAAGTGATCTTGTGCTGTTGGAGGAGATACTGAATGTGAAATCTACTGAATAAAATAATTGTTGAAAAGACATTAGCTAATAAACTTAGATTGGTCTCTTTCTGAAAAGTTATCTCAGTGATAATTGATCCTCTCTGGAGAAGTTGTTTTACAATTAATGGCTAGCCAGTAATACACACAATAATACCTCTGAAAATAATTTAAAGATTAGGTTGATATTAATGGGGAAAGGTGATTTTTCAAGTAGTTTAATTCCTGAGTTTTCATGAGTAAAACCAATACTTTCAACTAAGGGCCCAAAATAGAACAATTCCATACACAAATAATCATTGTCACAATATGAATATATGAATATGTTATTGGATAATATGAATGAGTCAGCCAATCCAAGCAAATTATTTTGACCAGTTGCTATTTCTAGTTCACTAAATGCAGATCTATATATAACATATTGCAATAGTAAAAATGGGAATGTACCAAAGCATAATTAAAACAATTTAAAGTTTGCATGTCTGCTTCTTCAATAGACACATGACCTATGGAAACTAAATTGGACATTGACTGAATAGGAACTTCACCACTGACAATGTTGATTCCATCTAGTTTGAAATGTTTTATTTCTTCATTCTCATTTGGTCCACCAGTGGCACAATGGTTAGAATGCAGTACCGCAGGCTACTTCTGCTGATTGCTGGCTGCCAGCAGTTCGATTCTCACCAGCTCAAAGTTGACCCAGCCTTCCATCTTTCCGAGGTCGGTAAAATGACAACCTAGATTTTGGGGGCAATATGCTGACTCTGTAAACCACTTAGAGAAGGCTATAAAGTGTTGAGAAATGGTAAATAAATCTAAGTGCTATTGCTATTGTAACATCCAACAACAGGTCCTGAAAATTGCAATTTTACCTCCATAACATTGGGTGCCAACTACATATTAGTATTATCAAAGACCAAATCTCTGGATATGTTATTTTAGTGGATTCATGTGGACAGTAAACAGCATTGAGGCTGGGGAACTCGGGAATACAGCAGGTGTTGAATGCATTGTACACATCTGTGTTTATCCATAATAATTATTTATATTATATTGTTACGACATATATATCCCCCTTTCAAAGAGGATACATTGTTTGTTTGCTGAACTAGGAAATAGACTCACCATGGCGGTATAAATGTACTAAGTGACATTCAGTCAGTTAATATTTTGAAACTCAACCCAATGTCATAGGGTCATCATTGTGAGGATAAATTTAAAGGCGAGAGTATCATACCATTATTCTCTTTTGGCGTTGTCAATAGCTTCCTGGAAGCATCGGAAAAGACTTTGTCAGTTGTGGACCACTAATCCTGAAAGAACGACAATGCCAATGTTAAAAACATAGCAAACTGAGTATGTCATAGTACAAATTGCAGGACTGGGTTCTGATGGAAAAATGAGTTGTGTACCAAATTCACAATTCTATATTCTAACATGATCTTTTTCCAGAAATAGATTTTCTAGAAGAAATAACTTCCAAGGTTCATGAAGTCTGGATCAGCACATTCTAGAAGAAAAATGGAAGAGAGAAGAATCACACATTCTATTAATATTTTGCACATTTATAGTTCTAACAGGCACCAACCTGGAACTGATTAGCAAGAGTGGACTGTGAAGTGGTCTTAGTCATCTAAGGGGGTGTGATACTAGTTTGCCTCCTTGTGGTGCACTCTGGATAGCACGGTAGTGTGAACCAAACAACTAGCAACAATTGGCAGCCAGACTACATTGAAGAATTGGCAGTTAACGACAGTTGGCAGTCAGACATCTTTGTAGAACTCCTGGCTCTCTAAATACATGGCAACAGATAACATTTGAACCACTACAAGTCCATGTATTTGCCATACGCTAAATAAAGTCATCTAAGGAGTAAGTAAACACACAATCTGCTTTCTTTAGCAAGCAGGCCATTCTTGTAAAACCTGATATTTCTTGAATCATCTGAATTTGGCTGCTTGACTGCCTGGTGATTGTATTTTAACTTGATGCCTTCAATTTGTGGGAAACCAGTAGTTACAAGACTTATTCTACTTGTTTGCTCTTCTGTGGTAGTCAGATTTTCATGCTGCCTATTTGGAAGTGTTTGACCATGCTTCTTGAGCCAATAGAATACATAATGACCTCAGTCTATGCGTTACTGAAGATAAACTTCACATTTTGCCAAGTCCTTATATAGTCCAAACAACACAACCACTGACAGCAGAAAGAAGGGCAATCGTAAGTTTTTCAGCAGTGCAATTTTGTGAAGAGAACTTGTAATATTCTGATAATTAAATATGTCTAGAGATGGGAGGAAGGCTGTGAAGGAGGGAAAGAAAAATAGAATGGAATATCTTAGCATCTAATGTTACATTCTACCCCGCCACATTTTGCTCATGTCCTGTTTCTCTCACTGTTAATTTACACTAGGGATAATAATGATTCTTCAGTCAAAAAGGGAATTTCTACTGGGGGGGGGGAAACCATTGGTATTTTATTTTATATCACACATTTAAACTTTGCAAAACCAGCTGCTAATTTGTTTTTTGTTCCTTTATTTTCCCTTTGGGCAGTCCAATTGTTGAATTTATTTTTAAAAAAATTCCACCGTTAATTATTTTCATAAATAACTCTAGGTCTGAACATACCTAATACTCCTGCCTCCTCCTACTTTCTTCACAACAATGCTATAAAGTGGGTAGGGCTGAAAAAGAGTCATCCAGCTGACTTTTATGCCTAAGGCAGGACTAGAATTCACAGTCTCCTGGTTTCTGGCCTGGTGCCTGAACCTCAAGACTCAACGAGCTGTTTTTGCTTTTTTTTTTTTTTTTTTTGGCCAGCAAATTTTCCTTTGTGAGTGAAGTCAAGCAATATTTAGTAACAACTTTTGTTTTGTTTTTATTGAATGAGCTCATGTCTTTTAATAGGTGGGCTTGGCATGAGGATTTCTCCCCAACGTGTGTGTCATCATTCCTGGGTTGAGATAAACTCCAAAGGGGCTGTGGAACACCTCAGTATCAGCATCCCTCCAACCTGTGTATGTGCTTGGCAGCAGGAAAGAGGGAGGCGGGGTGATGGGAAAGAGAGATTGGTAGCCTTGGCAACGCCCAGAGTGAAAGCAAGAATTCACACCCTGCCCAGGATGCTTGAGAAGAATAGTGCTGCCTGTTTTTTCTAAGCAAACCATCCAGCGAACGACTGCGTGGCTGCCGAGAGCTTGTTGCTCAGTGCGCAATGCCCTCCTTCAAAGTGGCATTTTGCTCCCAAAAGGGAGGGCCGACTTTTTTGAAGTGAGCTCCTCCGATGACGTGCCTAGAAGCTGCTGCCTAGCTGCAGTGTCACTGCAATGGCTGAGGGGCTGGGGCTTGGATGCTTACAGTGAGCTCATTTTCTTCCCAGGAGGAAGAAAAGCATGGATCTGAGGGAGGGGGGGGGGTGGCTACTACAAACCTTCTTGTGAAAATTCCTTTCTAGCTCCTTCTCTAGTTCACCTGGCCTGAGTTCTTCCTTGTAAGGCTGTGTGTGCAGGGTGAGAAGATTTTTCTTTTTTTAAAACAAAAAAACAAAAAAACCCCAAACCAGGGGGGGGGGGGGGGGAAAAGAAAGGAAAAAAAAGAAAACCCTGCGCGGTTGATTCTCAGCCCTTTCTCATTCTTCCTCCTTTTCTTCTCTCCTCCTCTCAATGCTTTCTCAGACTGGCTTGCCGAATCACCCTCTCAACTATTTGGAGGATAAAACATAGAGCATCTGGAGCAGTCAGGGATGGAGCGGACCTTTTGACTTGATTTTTCAAAATGACAAAATGAGGTAAATGGCAAAACGTCCCAGCCAAAAAAAAAAACAAAAACAAAAACAAACCCCAGCAACTTCAAATTTGCAAACTCTGCTAGAAACAGCCGACAGGTTCTAGGATGAAGCATACCGCAAATGCATGGACTGATACTATCACCAGGTAAAAGCAAACAAGAAAAGCTGGAGCATGCCTTTAAGGTTAGTTTCCATACTGATTTGTGTCTCTCTTTCTTTCAAACGGAGTGGAATTGGTAATCTCAGCACAGTGTTATATAAAACCTTTTCTTGTGCGTTTCCCCCCCCCCCCCCCCCAGGCAAGTGATTGCCAGATCCTGATTTGCATGTACTGCTGGTAAAATATGTCTATGTAGCAAGTAAAGTAGCCTTAAAAGGTCCCTATTAAATACAGTAAGCTTCTTCTCTTGCCACTGAAATTCATCAAGATGGTTAGGGACTGGAGAAAAGCAGGCCTTTCCAATTCTGTGTTATATTTTATTGCATAAGACAGCTTTATTTCAATGCTTCCAACTTAAGGAGTAGGTTGAGTGTACAAGATGTTGCATATACTTTTTTTTTTTTTTTTCAAATTAGCATCGATGTCATTATCAGCCTCTGGCAGATTCCAGAGAGCTCTTTTTCCTGGGAACATGACACAGGCAATTCCCTAACACAGCTGACATTCCATTTATGGCCAATGAAACCCACTGGGGGATGAAATCCTAGATCAAAGTGGAATTTCTTATTTCACTGCCTCTTCATCTCTTCTTGATGAAACCCGCTGGGATCGAATCGTAGATTAACGTGGAAATTCTTGTTTTATGGCCAGCTTTTCCCTTGTCGATTATAAATTGCACTTTGACCTGTTAAGTGTCTTATCTTTCAAGCAACGGAGCTAAAAATGCTGTGCTTAGTTTATAGGTAGTCACAGGGTAAAAACCGTGCCTTTTATCTGTGCTACTGTTTTTCTTTAACCTCCGAGCATCCTGGGACTACTGGATGTATGAATTATTCTCTCGGAAAACCTGAACTCTGATGAGCCTAGTTGAGGTGTGGAAAGCCCATGTGTTTCTGAACCCAGTTCTGCTATGCATTAAAGAAATATTTGCAGGAGCATTGGTGTGCATGTGAAATAATGCAAGGAGCTGGAGATGAGAGTCAGCAGTTACTTCAAAGTTTAATAACCCTCTCATGCCTATGTTAAGACAAGGAAGACGATACTAATGAGGAAGGGAAAGGATGGGCCATCTGGAAAAAATAGAAGAGCAATTTCGGAAAGAAGGAATAGCTGTGCAGATCAAACATATAATTGTCAAAAGAAAAAAATGTTAGATTCCCCCCCCCCAATTAGCTGCAATCTAAGCTTATCTACCCTGGGGGGGGGGGTGTTGGATTGTGCAATATTGTCTGGAAAACATTACTTTGGATTTTTTTAAATTTCCTTTCAATTAGAATTTTTGTTATGAATATTGGTGCTGTGCTTCAGTAGATTTACCGTTTGAGTTTTGTTGCCTGCAAAAGGAATATTTTTGGAAGTTTTCAAAATCTTATCTTGGTATTTATGAATAACATTTCCTGGGGAAATCAAGACGTTTATCTTTCAGGAAGACCTAGCAAGAAGCAAATGGGTTTTTAAGAGTAACAGCATTCACTGAGCCATACTCTCTGTCCCTGCAGTATATATAATCCAAAAGCATATTAGCATGCCATTTTTAATCTATCCTGGTCATTGTTTCTTCGTGCAACATGCATGATCAGCCCCTGATAATGATGAATTAAATGTATATGAATGGTCAGTTACACAGGTACTGTTAGTGCAACGCAGATGGTATGTCATACTTTGTTGTTCAAAAACCATAATGCAGAATATAGTGATTGATGTAGTACGTTCTCTTAAAAAGCTATTAGAAAATATTGCTTAGAGAACTCACAGTAACATTACAATCTGCAGCATAGACTTCCACATGATAGATCAATATTGTCTGAATGTTGGTGTTCAGTGCTTCAGGGGATTACAAATATCAGTGCTTATTCACTGCATAATGTGCCATTCAAGATTACTTTTCCATTCATATGTATTTGTAAATATATTCTTCTTTTTGTGTTATGTCCACTTTTCAGAAAGTTTTGTTGGATGTTTTTGAAAACGTACAAAATCTGGCATGCTTTGCTGAAATTCTTCACCTAAATTGCTAACTTTTCTCATCTTACAAGCGTTGCTTTTACTATTGCAGATATCTGTATTTATAACATAGAGATGCAGAGATGAAATACAGAGATAAAATTTATTCACTCCATGTGACTAATACGTTGGGCTACTGCTAGGCAGCTGCAACTGCCACATGTTAGGGCAGAGATGTGGAAAATATTTCTCATCTCTCGTTTCTCTTCAGATATCTCAGAACTACTATTTATCAAAATGTTTTTGAATGACAAAATTCAAAAACATTTTGATAAATATTCCCTGAATTCTTATCTTTCATGGCCATGCTAGTTGCCATAAAATGGCATGATGTGAGTCATATTTCAGCAAAATCTGAGAGACTCATTTTGATTTAGTTGCACTAGAACTTACAGAAGCAGTCAATAAATGCATCTAATTTGGAATATGACATCTCCAAATGGACTTTTCCTGCAACTCATGGCCATTATGTTTTATATCTTTAATATAACAGAGATTCTTATTGTTTTAATTCATGTTAGATGGCCTAAAATGCATCCTAATTTACTTGACCTCTGTCATAACTAAAAGATAACATAGAAATATATTAAAGGAATAATGACGATGTGGTTTTTCTTCATTTCCTTGGCCTCTGCACTTCTTGAAAAGGTTTTATAATCCCTTATATATATTTGACAGACTGTATTTCTTGAATGATGCCATTCTTTTCTTTCCATTTTAAAATTTCATTAGAATTTCCTTGCTTATATTCACTTTTTCTGGAAGATAAGGGCAGATAATGGAAAGAAAACTTAAACCAATTTGCCATGCTTTAATAAATTTCCTTCATTTTATACCTAAACCTCAAATTCTTACCATACATCCTTGACTTCAAATTTTTTTTATTTTCATTAAACATGATTAGGATTGTGCTATTGCAATACAATTCAATTCATTTTGATTTGGATATAAACATTCTTGAGCTCCAGAGCTTCAAGAAACATGTCTTGATGAATTGTATGCTTTTGTTGCTGATTATTATAATATTTGAATGAATGATTTTAGGATGATGTAGTGCATTGGCATAGTATATGTGTAGATCCAAACCATGTGGTCTTCTGTACTGACAAATCATTTATTAATGTTCTAGTTGTATCCCATTGCTATATTTTATCTTTATTCGCTTTCTTCACATGCTTCTACTTGCCAGCTTTCTGTTCATGATTGTAATTATATTACTATGTTCATCTATTGTTTCCTGTACATTCAGTAAGTTCTCATTTTTAATTTGCATTAATGCTTGTTCTTGATTGGCTTTTATATAATCAGACAATGCATGCTTTTCTTCTTCAACAATTTGACTTGAAATAAATCTCTGCCTCAATTTCTTCAGGCTATAATCTATCAATTTCAATTGGGGTGTAACACTGAATGGTCATCATTTTTTTTTCTTTCAGTCCAAATCGTCCAGTTCAGCTTGGATCCGGTAAATAATTCAAGCAATGTATCCTGTGTTATAGCCCAGATATTGATGGCTTTCATGGTGTTTCAACCATTCAATTTTGCCTTTAACAATTTTCTCACTCTTTTCATATTTAATTTGTTCATGTGTAATGTTATCTAACTGTAAAATGCTCAGATAATTGTAGTCTTCATCCTTATGGCTCCTGGTGATTTGACCATTCAGTATTTCATATTGTTCATGATTCTATCCAGATTTATTAGTACCATAGCATATTTCTCTAGGTCAGATTCCATTGCTACATCTTGCAAAAAGTCTCAGTGTTTGTCAATTATTGGATTTTAATAAGTGGTTTTTCATAGTTTCACATCATCCATATAAAGCAAATATAAGATTTATTTAGCATTTTTTGCTGCTTGATAGCCAAGATTTGTTTTTTCCAAATCACTGAAAGTGGATCATAGTCACGACAAATAATAAGGGTGATAATGGGTTGCCCGAGAAAATGCCTCTTCTAATGTTGACAAGCCCATATTTTTCATTTCCAACCACAAATTCAATCTTTCACTGCTTCATTATTTTTCCCATAAACATTCTAATGTTTTTTACTGATACTAGTAGCTTCTAAACCTTTAATGATCCAATTTTGTGGTAATTAATCAGACACCTTTTTATAATCAATCCAGATCTATTATTATTATGTATTTATTATGATATTTTGGCCATTATATTTTACCATAAAAACAAAATCCTGAGTTCTTAAAACACCATTTAAGAGTTGGATCAAATTCCTTACTTCCAATGAATATGTTCAAGTGAGTGAACATGTTCTAATATTGAGATAAAATAAATAATGAATTCTTGAAGATGATCCCAGTTGTCACATGTGCATTTGAAAGCATTTGAGATCTCACAGTACATATTGTTGGGCCCTCATTCCCCCCCACACACACACATACACCCTAAATTCTTTCTTTTCTATTCCTAAGCCTAAGCATCCTTTTGTATCATTATTCAGTCACAAATTAAACCATCTCATCAATTTGTTAAGTGAAAATCTCAAGTTAGTAATAATAGCTCTCACATTTCATGATGAATCTTGTGGTCTTCTAAAATACTCAACTCTTCACTTATTATTTAAGTGCTTCTTCTCCCACACTGATTATCTGCTGGGACATTTGGTGACAAAATTGATATTCAGATCAAAGGTAAACCCTTTAGGGTAAAGCATCTGTTATATCTAGGTAGTTCAGATTGCCCTTTTCTGTACAAAGTTCTGAGGGCAAAAAGCATCCAAGAGTACAAATCAATATTATAGTTCTTATGCCAATGTTGGATGGTATTCTCCAACATTGGATGATGGAAACTAGGTTCTGATTCTTTCCCACATTTCTCTCCCATTCCCATAGGTTTTTGATGTCAAGAAATATGAATTTGGTGTCAAAAGGATGCATTTTGTGCAGGGCTAAAGGATTCCTACACCCTATAGCTTTCTAAATCCATATTAGATTTTTTTTAAAAAACAGCTCCTGATTTGTTTCCTTCCATTACTTACAAGAGAAGAATTGTTGTGTTACTGTTTTACTAGAAACAAAACCCAAACTTAGAAAGAACAATAAACACTATTCAAGATGATTTCATCTTGCTGGTCTGTTGGTGGTGGAATACTTAGAAATAAGTTTGCTTGATGAATACACAATTCAATATAATTCATCTGCAATATTTAGCATATTGGTCATTTATTCATTTAAACAAATATTCCATAAAATGAAACTTTTTAAAAATATATGATTCATTAAATATGAAATCACAACTTTAGTTTAATTCTGTGTTTTTTTATGAAGCTAAAAGTTTATGAAAGCATGAAATTCATAAATAGTATTACTACAACAACTGCTGCTACTACTACTACTACTACTACTACTACTACTACTCATTGAGGATTTGAATTCAGCAAGAGTCTTTGTCAAAGAATGTGCTCCAGTTCATACACAGAGTACTGAAAGAATATTGAAAATTAAGAGTCTGGTTGCACATTTCTAGATTAACAAAGGTTATTTAAAGGTCCAAATATTCAGGAATCTTCTAGCAAGCATCTTCTAATTTTTGGCTTTCATAGATTATGATAGCTCACTTCCTGAATAAAAAGAAAGAATGCTAACTAATTAAATGGAAAGAATAGGCTCGTAATACAGTTGTCTTTATGTAGAGCTTAGCTATCACTGCATGCTAACAGATGGTCCTTACATTTAAAGTGTAGTTTCATTAAAAAATAGGTTAGGATAGACAAGCCTACCTGAGGCATGCTGACAAAGAGAGAAGGAAGGAGGAATTTTATTTTTATCACAAAAAGATTTATTTGTCCAGATAAGAAACAGATACAGAAGTGATAGTGTTCCTTCTTCTCATCTATTGCTACCATTCACCCTATTGGTCATAGATGTAAAGAGCTGATGCATTTTCAATATTTTTACTATTATTATTAGGTTATTAATTTTTACAGTTGTATTGTTCCAGTAGCTGAAAAGAGCATGACTTTGGTATCTTCGCTGTAGCATGTTTAAGCATTAGAGTAGTATGATAAATCTTGTTCTTCTCTAAACCCCAACAACATTAAAAATTGCCTAATTTTATACACAAAATACAGAAACAAGATTGAGGAGCATGTTCTTCATCTTGAAATTCTGATTTCAATTGAATATAACTTTGGCTCTTTGTCTTTTCTGTCGTACATTGGCTTATATTATATTATAGCTGCTTAGAGTGATTTGGTTGAGTTGGATTCTTCTTCTTGTGCCATATTCATCATCAAATGTTGGCAATCATGTTGGCAATCCTATCTTTGTCTACAGCCGCATGAAAATGTGCTGCTGAGTTTTGACCAAACCAGTCTCTTAGATTTTGAAAACATGATGTTCTTCTTCTGCCTGGACCTCGTTTGCCTTCAATCTTTCCCTGGAGGATTAAGTGAAGTATGCCATATTTTTTCCAGGTATCACATCACATGTTCAAAATATTCTTTCTTTTTTTTAAAAAAAAAAAAATGAGTTTGATGGCTATAGAAAGTGAATAAGTGAATGAATGGATGAATGAATATCAGTGACTGATTTAAAAAAAAAATACAATGAATAAGACCTTGAGTAATGTATGCCCTCATATTGCCAAAAAGGACACTGTGATTTCCCTGAAATGTTATATGCTAGATTGCAAGTGTTGACCCAGATTTGTAACTTGGTATAATTGAAATCCAAAATGCATTATGTGACTAACTAAGCAATTAACCATCCAGGGTCTAATTCTGGATGGGCAGCATCATAGGTCCTCTCATTTCTTAACAGCTTTTAAAATTATTATTGCAATTGCTACTATTGGATCAATGAATAATACAACTGGATTAACTCATAAATATACAAACCAATGACAGCAGCATTATCAAGATTATAAATGTAATTAGAAATCAGAAAAATATTCATCAAGTACATACAAGATTGTTAGTTCTACCAGAAAATTCACTATGTGTTTAGTGCATTAAATTATATAATAATGAAATTTCTGTTTATTATGATGGTGCACAACTTGAGAACCATTTGGAATGATTATAGGTCATAAGCACACCCAAAAAGTATCAGAATTAAAACATGATGATAAATTACGGTAAAATAAGAAAATGAATAGAAAGACATGAACAAGATACAGCAGAATAAGAGCAATCAGGCACACTGAAATGCTACACAATACTTGATTATATAACCTAAATACTATATTATATAACCTAAAATTAACCCAAAATTAATTTGCTATTAATAAAGCATGGATTTTACAGCCCACAAATGCAAATTTAGCAATGGCTTGGGTTGTCTTAAGACCTTGGACTTCCAAAAGGAGATTTACATACGGTCATCCAGGGAATGGCTGAACGGATGTTAAGAGCTTGCTAGGCTTATCTCTACAGCACAGAAACATATGGGTCAGTGATTCAATGTTCCTAGACTGAGAGTGACAAATCCTTTTAGCACAGCCATTCTTCTAAAACTTGCACTCAAATGTGGTTGACAACTGGGTGCCAAAGCACAGAAGAGTAAAGGCCCCATGGATTCATTAACTATAAGCTGGTTAAGATGCCAGACTGCTTTTAAGTGGAACTTGCTGTGTTCCAGTTGTATTCCAGCTGGCGCTTTCCTATGTTTGGTACAGCCAGCATCTTTTGACTCAAAATTGCCATTATCTGGTTGTGTCTCAGTAGCAACAGTGCCTTTGGTGCAAAGCCCATTTTCTGAACTCTTGTCTCCCATTTGATGTTTCTAGGTGGATTGAAGTCTGACTAGCAAGATAAAAAATGTTAAACTTTGGGTTGAAAGTTAATTTTTACCCAATATTGGAAAATGGTTTACCCATGCCCTTGTCTCAATAGTCAGCAGACCTGCTTCCAAAAGTAGAACTACATTATGGACATGCTAATTGAGGAATTCTGGGAGTTGACACCCTGGGGAATTCTGGGAGTTGAAGTCCATACATCTTAAAGCAGCTAAGGTTGAAAAACATTGATATAATTGATAACTGGATTTAGTGGAGACCCATATAGAAGCTGGCCAACATTGGGCTATGTATAAATGCAGTGGGATTGGGTTAAAATCTAGTGAATAATTGCTTCTGAGCTTCTCAAGACATCCAGTGAAATTTGGATAATATAGGCATTTTACTTCCTGTGTTGTTGCAGCACAGATCCCAAATTAAAACAAAAATAACAAACAACTGATTAAATTCCTATTAGGACACCAAAACAATTTTTTTTATTAACCCTTCCAAAGTGCATGATATTAGTTAACTCATAAGTGATTTGTTGTAAATGATCCTTGCAGAAAACAGATAATCCCACCATTGGTTTTCTTATCCATCAGTGTTGGTGATAAAATTAATATGTCATCTACATATAGAAATATAGCTATTGATATATTTGTCAACTGTGGTGGGTAATGCTTTAAATACCCCACTTTTGCATTAAGGTAATAATTAAATAAAAAAATATTTAATACAGCCAAAATACACTGTTGCTTATTTTCCTTGTTGGTTACATCTAAAAGATGACTCATAGTGTTTCATCGTCCCCTCAGTTTGGTGCTGCAATGAAGTGCATATAAAAGGGTAAAAAGCCATCTATGAAGATTCAAACATTATGTCAAACATTTCCCCTGGCAATTGATCAATTGACCATGGTGGCGCAGTGGTCAGAATGCAGTACTGCAGACTAACTCACTGCTCACTCCAGGAGTTTGATTCTGAGTGGGTCAAGATTGACTCAGCCTTCCATCCTTCTGAGGTTGGTAAAGTGAGGACAATATGCTGTCTCTGTAAATCATTTAGAGAGAGCTGTAAAGCTCTTTGAAGTGGTATATAAGTCTAAGTGCTATTGCTACTTGAGACTTCCAAGAAGAATGAGTAGAACTGATTTAGGAGCCTGAGCAAAATGATACCAAACCCTATCTAGTAGAGAGTGACCCACTCTGAACCATTCTAGTTCCTTACCTATTGGTTTTTCATCTTCTAGCCATTCCAGAAGTTTCCAATAAATATGTCTAACATAGATCTTACTCATTATATTAAAAGGCACACTTTATGTGAATGCGACAGACTTGGCTGCTTTAAAGGCACAACTTTCCTACTTTCTTCATGAAAACAGCTACATCTTCTTTGCCTGTATGCCTTCTCCGTTATCAAAGGAGCTTGAAAGTTAAAACAGCTTGTATGAAATCAATGCTTTAATGAAGAGCAGAGAGATATTGAGATATGTAATCTATAAAGTCCAAAATATTTCTTCCAACTTATTTTCAGACTGTGGACAGCCCTACTATTTATATCTATAGAATGTTCACACAAATGACTATATCTTACATAGCAATTTTCTTAGTGTGTTTATAGGTTTAAAAGTAAAAAGCTCAAAATAGGAAATAAGATAAATATGCACATTTGTTTTACCTCATTTGAATCCAATTAAGCTACGAAAAGCTGGATGATTTCATGTGAATGTTTATAAAATAAAATCCACTGTCAAATCCAGCACACACAATTGCTTTGAACAGAAAAAAATTAATCCATCTTAATTTTTTCTTTATTAATTATTCTAATAGCTTGGAGATGGTTAAGCTTTTGAAAACAATTGCAAATTGATATCTCTTTCAAGTAGACCATTACTGGGAACTGCAAATTCATATTTCTTGGCCAATTGGGTATCAGATAACTAGGAATCTGATGCTGAACAGTTTGGGTTTGTTGTTGTTGCTGTTGTTATATACTCATTTACATACTTAATTAATGCCTTATATTTCACAAATTTGGTATAATGCTGAAACGTAGTAGATTTTCTCTGATATGTATTTTTGCTCTGATATGTATCTTTGCTAAATTGATACAGTTACAGTTGATATGTAATCTGATGAAAGATTCTCTCTTGAAAGTTAAACTATATAAATATCCAGATTGACAGTTGTTCTGTTAGTTGGTTTTCTGGGGATAAATGATTGGCACTGCGGTATTAGAAATGTTGAACTAGTGAATATTTGATTTTATCCAGAAAAGTTATTCTTAAACATTTTTATTATGGCCCCTCAAGCAGTGTTGCTAATAGTAGTAATACAAGGAAAATAATAGGTTGGTTTCTGACATTATTATTACCAGCAGCCCAAACTAAATGGGTAATTTTTAATGCAAAGGTTGCTCAGTTGCATACAATTTGGTAGTTTGTTAGGGTATCTATTTTATATGCGCAGAAAGAAAAAGTGGACCATATCAGTAGCCCTCGCTAATCTTCCACCCTTCATACTAGCCAATGTGTATTAGTACTAATTCAAATGTTTGGCTACAACAAATTATGAAATGTATGATAATAAGCACCTAAGAATAGTACTGTTGAATCCATTCCTTTGCTCCTCTTCAGGCAACCAAATCCTTCCAGCAGATTAGAAGCAGAGCTAAGGCACAAGAGTGTTCCATACAAGATCTCTCATGGATAGAGCCAAACTCTGTAATATTCCTTTGTGGTCATGAGTCCAAAAACAATAGGATTTTTGAGCCCTAAATATTTGGGACCACAACAGGTTGAAAAACAGACTATAAATGCCTTAGCATTTGTATCACTATGATTACCAGAAGCAGCATCATTCTTATCCCTATAACAGTTTGTTTAATTAGGATATTAATGTGATCTATGTAACAGTAAAAGCCATTTCTAAACTTAATAACTAAAAATAAGTGGCCTCAAGTGTTCTGAATGTTGACAACAGCAAGTTGGTTACACTTTTTCCCCTTGATCTTCTTTCAGTTAAATTTACATTTGAACATGAGCTTTAATCTGTGAGATGGCTGCATTAAGAATTTAGAAATCAATTTCTTTCCAAATTGAATTTGCAATAGTGGCAAGTTGAATTTTCTGCATAATTCCAGTTTTATGGATGACCCACCATAAAGTCTTCTTTAGGTATCTTTAAGGAAGATTTAGGTATCTTTAAGGAAGAAACTAATCAGTGAATAAGACCAGTTAAAGGGCAGGTGAAACAAGCATCTGTTCTGCTTTTGTTTAAACATATTTCTTGGGAGGGGAGAGAGGGAATGTACATGTGTGTGTTTATGCATGCTATGAGCCCCTAATATATATTAGGTCTGTTTCAAAGCATCCCCTTTGCAAGCAGACGAAGCTTTGTCTCCCTCTGGGTGAAAAGTGCGCAGCAGTGCCAGGTGGAGACAGAGGCAATCCCAATGCACTGCCCACTCTGTCCCACCCTCTGTTGGCTTGCCAGTGGCCCCATCAAACGTCAGGATCGTCTGCCTCCCCTTAAAAAAAGACCTCCCCCCAAAAAGCCCGAGTGCTTATTTGCAAGCCCCAAAATAAGACCGGGTTTTGTTTTCAGGCTTGAAAATAAGCACTCAGGCTTTTTTTCCAGGGAGGTCTAAGACCAGGTCTTATTTTCAGGGAAACACAGTAGTTAGTTACAACACTTGGATCCTTGAGTTAAACTTATTTTAAATAAATTAAGTAGCTATTTTTTAAGAGTACAGTGGTACCTTGTACTCAACTGCTTTGAAACTCATCAAATTCATTACTCAGCGTATTTTGACACAATTTCCTCGGTATACATTGTTTGTTTGGTACCCAATGCATAAGCTGGAACTTGTCAGTGTCTGCTTCCTTGTGACTCACTACATTATTCCTTATGGGAAAAATTTGTTTGGTATTCATTGTTTTTCATGCCTCCCAGAACCAATTAACGATGAGTACTGAAGTCCCACTGTATTTACTTGAGTGAGAAACCACGATAGGCACAACTACCTCCAAATGTCCTAAGCAGGTTTCTGCTTAGATCTCTGAAGATCTGTATGCAATGAAATAGACATGGATGTAGTTAGAATGCACCAAGCATGCATTTCATGTAGTATATTATATACAATAAAATAAATCTAGATGATATTTGCAAAACTTTGCATTCTAACTATGTCCAGGAACTCTGAGAGTTTTATCTGCTTTCACATTTTTATTCAAATATTCCAAGGATGATACTTAGAATGATCAATAGAAGCCCTAAAATCAATACAATTCAATTTAATCAGTGTATTAAAGAGTTATGAATATCTAGGACAACCCTATGTATTACCTAAAAAAGGAGACAAAGGACTATAATGATCTGCACATCTTTATATGCTAAACTCTACAAATTTGCAAATTTAGCAACAATTACTGCAACAACTATTACTGCAACAACAATTACTGCAACAACTACACAGTACATCATATCAGAAAGACCAAGCAAATGAGATGTGTCTGTCCAATTGCCAACTTCCAAAGTTTTGGGGGGAACTGTGGATCACATAAATGGATATGGATATATATCAGGAGTCAGCCTTCCATACTTCCAAATGGGTAAAATCAGTTGCATTCCATGCCCTGTGGAACAGCATCTTCTAAAGAAATATGGAAACATCTATAAGGGTATCTCTCAGAATCTACTTAAGACATGGTTCTGTTCAGAGGCTTGGCTTAACATGATATAATTTACTAGTGGGCCCTGTTCAGAAGTGGTATGCTGCCGGTTTACACCAGTTCTAGTGATCTGGTAGCGCTGTCAGCAGTTGGCCCCGCCCACCCGGCCCCACCTTTCCCGTCCTATATTTCCTTTGTTTGTAGCTCAGCTGATAGGCGCAGAGTGGATTGCTGCACCTCAGCTGTTTTACTCACCAGTGCTGAAGGTAAGGTAAGTTTTCATGCTTAAAATTCCCCTTTGTTGAATGGTCCACCTGCGAAATTTGAATTCCACCACTGGCTCTGTTGTGTTTTTATTTTATTTTTTTGTTATTTTAGTATCTTATGTTGTGTGTGTGTGTGTGTGTGTGTGTGTGCAGCTTCCATGCTTTTCTATAGCTACAGAATGAGAGGAGCTGTTGAGGAATCATCTTTCTATACTGAACTTGAGGGAAGAACAGCAGCCGTAGGCCAAGTCAGTTTATAGAATGGAATAAAGAGGAGTTAAGTACACACACACAGACAGACAGACACACACACACACACCATGGTGATTTCATTGAATTTGAGACTAGAAACATAAGTGAAGCTCTCTGGACCTCAAGGCAAACCTCTCAGATGTCCCTCTGCTGCCTTCACCTCCATCATTAGTCATTAGAGCTAATGGCTATATTTGAGGAGACCTGTTCTGGTGCCTGGGGCTTGCATATGTAAACCACTCTCAGAAACGAGACAAGTACTGTCATTCAGAGTGCTCTTGTGGGAAGCACAAGGCAGCAGGCTTGTTTCAATACAGCAAAAACCTAGACAACCACCAGAATTTCTGAATGTTTTTTGCTAGTAGCCACCCTACTTGGTTGCAGTGAGCTGCAACCTATTTCTTTCCATTATACAGTCCATTATTTCTTTCTTTATAATTATTTCTCTAACCTATTTCTTTCCATTATACCCATTTTATACACCTAAACAAATTCCAGGTTCATCTGAGTTTGTGTGGGGTGGGGAGGAGGGTGTCAGCCCTGCAGTAGACCTAGATCTTTTCCTTAAAAGTTGCAAGCCTGGTCAGAACCTTCTGAGTTGTATTCCGACTCCAGTCTTAATCCATTCTACATTTCTGAAGCCAAATTCTCCTTGAGACTTGGTTCACAAAAATAGCCATTATGATGAGAGATGCGTTGAATGAGAGTGTTCTGTTCCAAGCCTGCAACTGCAAAGTTAAGAATCCATTCAATTTTGGAGCCTGATATTTTAGATCACTTCCCATCTCTGTTTTGCTGGGAATTGAGCTAACATCTGCTGAATACATTTGGATTCATCGCTTCTTTACAGTGTTATAATCTCAGGTAGTAATGAAGTTTTTTGGGTGGGTTTTGCAATATCACGGTAGAACAAAGCAAAGGGTCAGATAGGCAAACATTCTGTTTTTTGCATAGGCTAATGTTTATAGGAAGTTGACAGAAGGATTTGTCTTATCTGATTTGGCTTCTTCCTGATAAGCCAAGGAGTGCTGCCTCTGAACTTTCATTATCTCTCCATCTCTATCTCTATCATCTGTCATTATCTATCTATCTATCTATCTATCTATCTATCTATCTATCTATCTATCTATCTCCATCTCTATTATCTCTATCATTATCACTCTCTCTCCATTCCCATCTCTATCATCTGTCATGCTCTATCTATCTATCTCCATCTCCATCTCCATCTCCATCTCCATCTCCATTTCCATCTCTATCTCTATCTCTATATCTATCCATCCATCTCTCTCTCCCTCTCTTTCTATCTCTATCTATCCATCCATCCATCTATCTCTATATTTATCTATCTATCCATCCATCCATCCACCCATCCATCTATCTCTATCTATCTATCTATCTATCTATCTATCTATCTATCTATCTATCTATCTATCTATCAATCATCTATATAAAATGGTAAGCCACCCAGAGTTACCCTATGAGATAGATAGATTCAAAAGACACCTCCCTCCCTCCCTCTCTCCTCCTCTCCCTCTCCCCCTCCCTCCCTCCCTCCCTCTCTCTCTCTCTCTCTCTCTCTCACACACACACACACACACACACTCTGGACAATGCTGGCTCCCTCAGCCAAGAAAAAGAGATAAGCACCATGCCAGTGGTGGAATTCAATTTTTTTTAACTACTGGTTCTGTGGGTGTGACTTGGTGGGAGTGGCAGGGGAAGGATACTGTAAAATCTCCAGTCAGAGGTGGGATTTGCCGGTTCTCAGAACTATCAAAATTTCTGCTACTGGTTCTCCAAAACTGGTCAGAACCTGCTGAATACCACCTCTGCACCATGCCCTAGAATCAGACACAAGTGACAGAGAAATCTTTACCTTTTTTTTTTTTACATCAGATACAAATTAATACAAAACACTTGGTATTAATTTACTATTTATTAATTAACAAAACATTCTGCACAAAAATAAATTTGCAGGCAACAGGAGGTATATGTGACTCATATTCCTCTACTAAAATAGGTTTAATAGAAAGCCAGAAGTGGGTGGAGGGAAACAGTTAAGGGACCTCCTAACAATTTCCCCCAAAGGCCAGGTCCTCCTGACTGTGACTTGCTTTTTGCTTTCTTTCATGCTGTTATTTAGGTTGAAGGGAATGAGGCAGAAACCATGGTTGAAATTACCTCTTTCCTAAATTCACTTCCTCCCTTTTTTCTAGGGGAATCAAAGTCAATAGGAATAGGTTCACTTAACAATCCTGTTACTAACTTAACTGCTGTAATTCATTTAATAATTATGGCAAGAGTGGTCATAAAATGGGGCAAAATTCACTTAACAACTGTCACTTAGCAACAGAAATTTTGAGCTCAGTTGTGGTTGTAAGTCAAGGACTACATGTATATTTCTTTGTATTGTTAGCTGCCTACAATCACCATACTCACTGCTTTACCAATGAAATCTTCCTCTTTTATCCAGTTTCACACTGTGCAGTGTTAAACTGACATATGTGCTAATCATATGTGGTACTAAATTGTTGATCTACAGCCCAGTCCTTCATCAAAAATGTGCAAAGATCTTCTCATTGGAAAACACAATACAGTACAAGAAGGGGATATTTCCACACATGTGGTCCATATTTCCTAGCAACTGCAACTATTCAGATTTAGAAGGTTTTAAATATTCAGGAAAGTATTTTTTCTCTCTCTCACTGTGTTGACAAAATGATATTTCTATATTTTCTCTGCTGTTTCTTTCTTTTTCTTTAAAAATGAAGGTTAGGAAAGAGAAAAAGGAAAGGGGAGGGGAGGAGAGGGAAGGGAAGGGAAGGAAAAAGAAGGAAAGATGGAATATTATTTTTGGAGATTGGAAATAGGAATAAACTGATTGCACTCTTTCAAATATCAAGGCTCTTTGGTCTAAGAAATAAGAATATAAGCATTCAAATATTTTAAATGTGTCATAAAACCCTTTGCAAAGCATATCATGAGAATTACCCTTTACTTTAAAAAAAAGTAGCACAAATTTATAGTACTGCATCTCTAAATATACTTGAAATAGAAGTTCTACCATTAAATAAACACATTAATTTTCAAAATAATTAAGGCTGTAATCATATGAACACTTAGCTGAGGCTATCCAGCACTGAAATAATTGGGATTCCTTTTTAAATCAACATGCACCGCATTTATTTATTGGATTATGACATTTAAACATTAAAACATTTAAACCTAGACTACGGTCTTGCCAAAGCACTGTGTGCTGAATAATCAAACATGCTATTAATATATTTAATCAAAAGTGAAGCATATATCAATTTCAAAAATGCATTTTATACTTCAAAGCTGTCATAGATAAGCTAAAGAAATTGCATTGCATTTTAAGAGAATAGTCATAAATTTTCTTGCTTTGGGGAAACAATATTGAAACGGTATTTCAACTTGTCTGTGGCCTGATTGTTTTATGATAGTTGTCTGAACAGAATATTTAAAGAGGTATGATAGAGGTTAGAAATTTGTTTTGCTTTTATTGATTCCTATTATTTATTCCTAACATTTCTGTTGATTATTCCTTGGTTTTTTTTTCAAAGTCAGTATGATTCTAACATAATCCAAACCTAATTCTCTGTCGTACTTCCTTATTCTTTCTATTGTAAAGTCTTAGTCACTGTTGGTCTGTTTCCCTATTTATGCATTTGCTTATTCTCTTATCTTTTAACCTTGTTCATCCATTCATAATGTTATGAATGAATTTAGATTTAGGTTAGAGCTTTCTGCTTTGACCTCTATGTATTTCACTAGCCTCTAATTACTCTCCCAGTTTCTGCTACATTTATTGTGTAGCATTTAGCTGATCTTACTGGCTTGACTTTCATGGTTCATATTTATGACGGTTGCAGTGTTCTGGGATCAAGTGATCAGCTTTTGATCTTCTGACAAGCAAAGCCAATGAGGAATCCAGATTCACAACAACCATGTTAATAACTTAAAGAAATGCAATGATTCACTTAACAACTGTGACCAGAAAGTTTGTAAAATGGGCCAAAATTCACTTAAATCTTTCACTTAGCAACAGAAATATGGGGCTCAATTGTTGTCTTAAGTTGAGGATTACCTGTATATAGATACATCAGCAAGGCATTAACTTAAACAGTTTAAGTAAATAAGCAGTCACCCATCATCAGACAAAGTGCATTTTTAAATTCCCTAGGTGATATTTTTGTATGGGAAGGCATGAAGGATGAGCAGTAAGACTCCTTCATGGGCCAATGAACATTTTCCAGGGAGTGCTCACATTAATAACACAACAGAATGACACAGTTCATTTCTGCATTTGGAGGATCCGTTGGTTCCAATTGTTGGAAGAAATATCTATCGGGTTCAGTTCTAAGCCAGAAGAAAGACATATGGAAATATGGAGGCTGATTGGAAAGATGGCTTAATGATGAACAGAACCACCAAGCACATGGTTCTGGTGCAGCGGACCACATGGAGTTGAGAGAGAGAAGTATTTGGGCTTTGCACTTGAACTTCTGTTCCTGTGCAGAAACACATATTCTATTGGCTGTTGTCAGACTCCCATGGGGCCATGTAGAATAGAATTATAGTTATATCTTGTTAAAAACATAACCCTCCACCCTTTGTTTTACCTGATATCTCTTCAATTCTTCTGATCTAAATATCTGAAATCCTGAGATTAATATGCTGGTGACACAAACTCCTGCATTAAGCCAGGTTTCACTAAAACAGAGAACTGCTGAATTGTAGAAATCATAATTGCATCTATTTAAAAGATGTATTTCATCTATCTTGTTAGCAAGTGAGCGTAAATTAATCAGAAAGATTGAAGGGAGAGGTTTTTTTTTTCCACTATTCCTTAGTCTATTTTAATTTAAAATTCCCGCTTGTTTATCTTGTCTCCTTTTTCGACGCTGCCTCTTCTTTCCTTTGTTTGTTGTAATCCATAGCACCGGTGAATTATTTAGAATCTCCTCCACGTTTGCAATTATGGAGGAGGTGGGGTGAGGAATCAGAAAGCTGCTCCTTAAGGAAACATTGCCCAATTCTTAGTAGATGGTCTCGTGAGTATGAAATTCTTAGTGAATTGCAGAGAATAATAAAGAATAAATAAACCATTAGAGAGCATTTCACTGAGGCAGCCATCATTGGCGCCATCTTGAATCATCATGTAGGGGTTATGTAGGGGTCATAGCTGTCTCTATAGGTTACCTGAGCTCCCAAGTTTGGTTGACGTTTCTGGAGGGTGATGTAATGCCCTTAGGAGATTGTGCAATGTAGTGAGTTCTATGTCTTAGTGGATTAATCCTATTGGGTCCTGAAGGATGTCTTAATGCCCTCACCCTGGAGTTGAAGGTCTTTTGTTTTATAGATAGGCTGGCCCAGTCTTTCTTAATGGGCACAAAATATCTGCTGGGGGCACAGATCTGGGGCTCTGTCTCACTTAAAAAATATATTTCTCTTTTAGGGGAAATATTTTATCCTGCTTTTGTAAAATATTCCTCAAAATATTTCATTCTTCTAGGAAGGGGGAGTGGCTTCCCACACTAGGAAATTTTGGAAGAAGTAGTTTCGCAGTTGTAGCAATGCAACCAAAGGAGGGGGGGGGGAAACCAAGCCACAATAAGAACAAGAATGAATTTAGTCAGTGCCATTAGCAATGCGATGACTGGGCTTCTGATTTCTATCTTTCAAAGAGGCTACTGGATAATTGCTGCTCAATCTCTATGTGACTCAATATCCACCTACCCAGTCACACACACACACACACACACACACACAATCAAAGGACTTTTTCAGTGCCCTGGGCCTATTTCCAAAGTCCTAGATTCTCATCTCTGCCACACAATCCTGATAAGGGTCATCGAGAAGAAGGGCTGACTTTGAAAAAGCAGGGACTTGAAGCAACGTGTGAATACTTCATCTATGTTTTCTTTTATGTACAGAAGAGACACAGATTGTCTCCTCCTTCTCTTTCCTTCATCTTTTTCTTCTTTTTTTTCTTCACAAAGGCTTGAAATTTATGTTCTTGGCACTGCTTCTGCTGTGTTACAAACTAAACCGAAAACAGCAAGGATTTCTAAAAGTCCATTTGCCTGCTACAGGTACTCCTGGATTTATGAATACAATTGAGTCCTGTTGCTAAGCGAGACAGCTGTTTTGCCCCATTTTACCACCTTTTTTTGCCACAGTTGTTTAGTGAATCACTGCAGTTGTTAAGTTAGTAACACTGTCTGTTTTTTTCCCATTGACTCCTGCTAGTCGGAAAATCACAAAAGGTGATCACATGACCCCAGGACACTGCAACCATCATAAATATAAGTCAGTTGTCAAGAATCTGAATTTTGATCACATGATTATGGAGCTGCTGCAATAGTGGTAAGGGTGAAACATGGTCATAAGTAACTTTTTTCAGTGCTGTTGTAACTTTGAACAGTCACTAAATGAACAGTTGAGAACTATTTGCATAGTAAAAAAAACAAAGGAGTCTTAAATAATTTAAGCAATTGCTGGTCTGACCTAGGCTTCCCCAAAAAGCATTAAGTGGACTCTTTGTCCTGGCAAAACCCTTTTATTAAATGAGGGTGAATTTCTTGCATTCACATTCAGCCAAAGGCCTGGCAAACAGTCTTTCAAGGGTGTAATCAGGAGCATAGACCTTATCTAGCTTGAAAAGCTGCCAAGTAAATATTTTCAAATGCAGTTTTGACAAGGAAGGACTTGGCCCACAGTCCCTGAGATACACAGACAGATCTTCAATGCAATGAATGGTTTCCTGCAAAAGCCTCCTTCTCTTTTCCTCCTCTTTTAATCCCCATGGGAGGGGCCATTGACCATCCACCTGTGGCTTTACTCCCACGTCGACCCTTAGTTTGTAATTGTTCTTTTCTTTTGGCAGCTCTGTACGTGCACAGGCTGGGTACCAGCTCCAGCTGCTCCCCCACCTCACTGCTATCTGACTCCAAAGGCAGCTGATAACTGTCAGATGGCCCTGGCCCCACCTCTGCCTCTGATGCAGAGCCCTCGTCCAAGCCTTCCTCAGCCTCCAGGACTAGCCCATGTTCCTCCTCAACTCCTCACTGCCTGACTCTGCTGCCAGCTCCGCTAGCCACTGGCGGGCCACAACATTTGCATTTTTAGGACTCATATCTAAAGTATTTGAAAGAACAATGATAAAGCTTACCACCCAGACCCCACAATGTTCAACTGAAGATGGAATTATTATATTAAAAATATAAAAATTAATAATAATAAAAAACAATGAAAGGTGAATTCCCCATTTTACTACAAACTACATTTGACATCTGACTTTGGAATACTACTTGGAATACTATTTCATTGTTCTGGACTACAGTGCCCATCTCCTGCAATCTTTCACCCAAACTTCCTAACCATAAGAGCAGTTCAGCATTCAGAAGTGTAGTCAATTATCCAGACATAATACCATCCTCTAAAGAAGGGCTGTCAGATGCTGACAGATGTTGCAAAATACTATTTGCACAGCACCACCTCAGACCTGCCTCTTTGTATGTGTGTTCAACATCAACACACATTCAAAAGTGGCAGAGTTTGCATTGCTCTGCCACAACATCGTATTGACTATTTGAACCCTTCCTTGCTTACACCAATTGTGTACAGTTGCGCCCATTTCTAGGAGTTATGATGCCCTAGTCATCTCCTGATTAGACTACTATAAGGCATTCTTCATGGGGCTGCTATTGAAGAATGTCTGGAAGCTTCAGCTGGTGCAATTATGTGTTAGAACTGTGCATGTGTTGGGGGAACTGCAATTTGCTTCTGGGTCCAATTCAAGATGCTGGTTTTAATCTTTAAAATCCTTCATAGAATGTGACTGAGTTATCTGAGGGATCATCTCTCCTCAGTTACATCAGATCTGGTAGAGAAAACATGCTGTGGGTCTGGGCAGTGGTGATATTCTACCAGCTTGGCTCGGTTCGGCCAAATCAGTAGCTCCTAGGATCATCTTTGAGTGAACTGGTTTGCTCCAATGATCAGCTGCTGGGCCCACTCACCTGCCCTGGCTCTATACTGACTTTTATTTCCTGCTTTTGAAGCTCAGCTGCTTGGTGTGGCACAGCAAATTGCCATGTGTCAGCTGTTGAAGACACAGGGGGAGTGCAAGATTGCAGGAGAAGGTCAGTATCAAACCCACTGCATGTGTGTGCATGCAAAGCACACCCATTAAGCCATGCCAAGTTGAATCCCACCACTGGATCTGGGTCCTGTCCACTAGGGATCTCCGCTCCTCTTGGGTGGCTCCTAAAAAGTGGACCTCCTTTTCCATGGCACCCATTTTATGGAAACTTCTCCCAGCATCCCAAAAGTAAGTTGGCTCTATCCCTGCTAATGTTCAGTCCTTCAAGATCTGGCTTTGTCATTGTTCTGGCCTTTACAGCCGTTAGCTGATTAAATTCCACAAAGGCATCCATACAAAGTCTCTTTATTGGTTCATCAGGCAACCTCAAATATAACTCACGGTTACATCAAGATTCATCTCGATGTCCAATTCTCTGCATAACTGACTTTATGGTGTAAAGGATAATGCTCTTTTTATCCCCATAATGAAGGAGTAAGGGGGTGAAGCACCAGCACACTACTGGGGTTCAGGCAAGAGTGAAGAAACCTCCCCCAACCCACCAAGGATCAATTCAGTGACCAATCAGGATTACAGATGTGACCACCTGACATGGACTACATTTCCCAGGATACTTTAACTACATTTACCATGATGCATTCCCTTTCGGGGACAGCTCCCAATTCCTAACTAACTATAAACTGTCTGGACAGCACAGTTTATACTATGGAACTGTTGAAATTTTATGATGGCTCCGTCACTGTGGATGGTGTTCAGCCTCATCTGCGGTTTTATTTGTTTTAGTAATGACTATTTAATATTTTTAATGATAATAATTGTGTATATTTGTTGTTTTAATTCATTGTTGTACACTGCCAAGAGTTACTTTTTGTGAGATGGGAAGTCATATACATTACATAAGTAAATTTATCAAATTTATATGACTGCCCATTTACACAAAAGTGATTTTAATTTGGATTCCTATATAAGCAGCAATCTAAATGTCACTTCCAACCCAGCGACACAATAGGTGGATCTATTTTTGGCTTGTCGCAAATTGCTTTTCACTCAGAGTTCAAAATATGTATGCTTTGTGCCAAACTTATTTTGAACATAATGGAGGCTGGGCAAAAAGCAAAAAGTTGGTTTTGTATCTGAGACAAATGTTCTTTCTGCCCTTGTCAAGATGCAGCAAAGTAACTGTAATCATTTCAAAGCAGATAAGTGTTGAAGGACACATTAGACCTAAGTTTGTATGAACCCACAGGGAGAACTATTCTGTCATTTCTCTTTTCATTTCTGAACATTTACGGTGAAAGGATTGTGTGAGTGACAAAGCCTTTATCAAAAGGTTTGAACCTTGTCTGGCAATCAGAAAATACTGTTCCACTGCTTGCCTTTGCGAAATGTCCCATCAGTATCTCAGACTGATTGTACTAAAATATCCCAACCTGGTTCCTTTCAATTTTCCTGGGTAACAATTCACATTATCCTTAAGCAGCCACTTCTCCAACTCATATACATGAATCCATACCGTTTCCATGATCACTTCTATAGAATATAAAATGTGAATATTAGACAGCTGGCTCAAATATATTGTATTTAAAAAGAGAATGGGAAGATTAGAAGATTCAGGGAAGTTTAACAGCATTCCAGTTAAAGTGCCATTATAATAGTTGAAAAACAAATTTAATAATTATTAAACCCTTTTCAGTTGTTCTTATTATTATTACCGGATATCTACCAAAATAAATATAAGTGGTCATACTTCTTTTTAGTGATTTTCTCACCAGATTATGTGAGAATTATATGTTCAAATAACACATTGATACAAAATCAAAATAAGCCACCCTTTGACTGAATGTCATGTGCAAACACAGCCATGTCATCTAAGCTTTTCCAATCACTGACTCCTCCAAATATCTAGACTTCCATAATTTTCAACACAGGTCATATTGGGTGGGCAAATTCTGGGACTTATATAACTCCATTGCTCATCTCAAGATCAAAAATCTGGATCAGGTTTGACTCATAATATCAAACTAAGAGCCTTTGACTCTCAAACATCCCTTAGTTTAATGATCTCAATCACAGCCATGAAAAGATCATCAGCCTCCACAATTTCAACTTCTCCTTTAATCACAATTTAGTATGATCCTCAACCCTGCTAGAGTTTGTTGAAACAAAACAGCCTTTAAACTAGAGTTGAATTGGCTCCTTTTAATTAGCTGTGGTTTAGAATAAAAGTGTTTGCTAAATTCACCCAAAAGCTTTTTGAGACGTGAGGGCCACAGTAAGGATGCCCATGACATTTATGTGGAAAGAGTCAAGATGTTGTCCTTTGGGATGTTTTAAATTGTTATTTTCTCTATATTAAGTCTAATTCAGAGACCTAGTTTGGTGCAGCAGTTAAGGCAGGGGTCCCCAAACTTGGCAAGTTTAAGACTTGTGGACTTCAACTCCCAGAATTCTCCAGCCAGCACAGCTGACTCAAGAATTCTGGGAGTTGAAGTCCACAAGTCTTAAACTTGCCAAGTTTGGAGACCTCTGAGTTAAGCAGTGGTGGGATTCAAGATTTTTTACTCCCGGTTCTGTGGGTGAGGCTTGGTGGGTGTGGCAGAGGAAGGTTACTGCAAAATCCCATTCCCTCCCCATCCCACTAACCTGTTTTTCAGCTCCTTTCTCCTGTGCAGGGCAACCAAAGAAGACCCAGCCAATCAGCTAGGACTCAAGAGGCAGAGAATAGATGGGGGAGGGACCAGTCGGAGGTGATATTCCGAACTATTCAAAATTTCTGCTATCGGTTCTCCAGAATTGGTCAGAACCTGCTGAATACCACCTCTGGAGTTAAGGTATCAGGTTAGAAACCAGGAGACGAGTTCTCCTTTAGACTGGCTGCGTGACTTTAGCCAAAGATGAATCAGGTCAGTTTGCATGTTTATATAATAAAACAAAAGTTCAGTAAAAATTAAAAACCCCGCCTAAGTTTAAGTCTGTAGAGATTCTCAGTCATCCAGGCCATGGTTGTCCCAAAGGTGCCTTTTTAGCTGCCTCCTGAAAAAGCACCTTTGGGAACCTTCTAGGATTGATACCATGTTTGAACCAGTATTCTATGTTTGGAATACCCTCAAAGGGGAGTAGATGGCTACTTTCAAGCTAGTTTACAAACACCCCATCTCCAGTATTTTGAGCCTCACATTTCCCTGCCCATCCAATTTCTTCTTTGTTTCTTTCTTTTTCCAGATGCAGAGCATGTTGTGTGAAAAAAAAAATGGTAATTTCTAAATGACATTCTGTGTGAATTGTTTTTCCCTGCTCGTTGCTGGATGAAAACCAACATTCCCTGTTTTCATAGCATAGGAAGAGATGGGGGAGAAGCATGCAGCATTGCTTCAGAGATATCGTTCAGCTCTGGATGGTGACAGCCAAACCTCCCCTTAATGTCTAATCGTGTTGGTAAGTTCCATCTGAAAAATAAAATCAGATCTCTTTGCTGAGTCATAGACGCTTCTGAGCTGCATTTTAGAAAGCCAGGAAATGGTTACTGTGAGGTGAGGAGAGCGTCTTCTGAATGTATTGTGATGGTTGTTGTGTTCATAGAGTTGTGCAGGCTTTAAAATTGCAATCCCTGCTTTAAATATTAATTCAGCTAGCTCTCTCCTTTCTATTAGTGCTTTATAGAAATTGCAATGCATGCTGGGTTTTTGTTTTTTTGTTTTTGGTACAATCTTTAAGAAATGCTGCTTTCTAAGTCTAACCCCACCCACCCCTATCTCCATGAGGGGAAAGCAAAGGATGTCCCTGCACATTTTAAGCCTAAGATGCTTCCACATTTATTTGGATGCAGACTCCACTGTGTAAAGGAGTTCAGCCATATTTAATGCCCATCGGATGCTCCTCTCATCTCACAGTGAACCTGCCGGTTCGTAGAATGCATGCTTGGAAGAATAAGTTCCACCCAAGAGCAGTAGAGCTTATATTTGAGTAGACCCAGAGTCCAGGAATGTACACTTGGTACATTTACTGTCCAAAATGATTTGTGTGTACAAAGTAGCTGAGATGCCTATGAACAGATAAATCTGCTTAGCAGGGAAGGGCAGATGATAAGTAATTAGGAGAAATGGTAAAATATGTTCTATTAATCTACTTTCGAAGGTCTTGGAAAATGGGGCAAAAGCCTATAATCTCAAAAATAAACATTAATTGATTTTGCAGAATTAATCATTGCTATATAAATTTGTGCATTTTTTAAAAATCGCCTCTTGAAGGAGAGAAATTATGAATGCCCTCAAAGGGGAGGGGAGAGATTTATACCCTTTCCACAGTTGTATTGTCAACTTGTTTGCCAGCCTTTCTAAAACTGGCTTCATTTAGTTCAGGTATGAGTAATGTGCCTTTTTCTTTAAAAATAAGAAAGAAAGAAAGAAAAGAAAACTGATTCACCTTTGGGGAATGTAGCTGATAAACCAACTTTGAGAAGATCTATTGTCCAAGAGAAAAATGAATCAAATGCTCACCTCATACTGATACTCAAAACTTCTTCGTTACTCTTCCATTTTCATTCACTCATGCATCCCAACTAGCATGGTGTTAAGTGTTGGACAATGGTGGAGGAGACTTTAGTTCAAATCTGCCTTCAGCCATAGAAGTTCACTGGATGATTTGGGACCAATTACCATCTCTGAATCTAATGCGTTTTCTTGCTGGAGAAAATTGGAGTAGGAAGTAGAAATGAAACAGTTTATTATTTTATTTTATTGTTCTGTTGATTTTTTGAGGCCATTCAAACCCCTATCCTCCCCCCCCCCAAAAAAAATAAGGCTCTGGGTAGCTTACAATATTTCAAATATATAGTTGAAAAAACAGGGCTGTCCAAACAAAATAATATCAATAACTTTCAGGAATGATTTTGACCTACAAATACGCTAACTTGGAGTTTTGGAACAGCACCAGGTTTTCAGGGATTTCCAGAACATTTCCAGAATGGAAGTCATATATATGTACCATAGGATGCTGTTATAGAGGGCAGGGGCTGTGATAAAGAATGGTATCTCAATGGACCCACTCTGCTTGATGGGCAGGAACAACTGGAGATAGGCATTTCCTGAGATGGCCAAACTTCATGCTCTGAAGACTTTGCAGGTGATGGCCAGCACGCAGAAGCTGAATGGCTACCAGTGTAGCTCACATAGCAACAATACCACATGGACATAGTAAGGAATGCAAACTACTGTTTGCACTGTTGCCTTTTGGACTTGTTATAGCTTCCAAGTCATCTTCAAAGGCAACCACATGTAAGCAGTTGCAGCAATCCAACTGTGGGATTATAGACCACTGTAATCACGGATGTTTAACTTATGGCATCACATTGCCATCATGTGATGTTTTGAAACATTTTTTCCCTTTTGGAGCTGAGGTGGGTGTGGCCTGCACATGATGCATCTGGCCTGCGGGATGCCAGTTTGACACCCCTGAATTTGTAACTAATTATAGGGCATCATGAATGAGAAAAGGCCTCCCATCCTTTGAACATTAACTACGAGTCCACAAGGATCCCCAAGCTATACACTAACCTTAACTGGGGAAATGCAGCCCCATTTAAGACCAAAAGTTAACATGCTCAAAGAGCCATAGCTAGCCTTGTCAAGATTGAGCCAATCTGTTCTTCCCCATCTAGACCCAACTAGCCTCCAGAGGCAGGTCAGTTTTGTAAATTGATAGCTTTACCTGCCCAATCCTGGCTGAGATGTACAATTAGGTATCATCAATGTACTGTACCAAATCCCAAACTGAATGATGACCTCACCCAGTAGTTTCATATACTGTAGATATTAAAAAGAGGGAATAACAGCATTGAACATTGAAGTACTCCACAAGTGTGGATGTAATCTCTTACCTTCTGGGGAATCATGCACTGGAATCAAGGAAGAAGGTGAACTGAGGAAGAAGGTGAACCACTGCAGCACAATATTCACCTATTCCCAAGCCCTTGAAGCCAGTCCATTCCTCAATGATCAATGGTATAGAAAGCTGCTAAGAGATCAAGAAGCACAAGGATGAATGTCCCCATCCCAGGCCCACCACAGATTACCCACAAGCACTACCAATATTATCTCTATACTATATCTTGACCTTAAATTTGGCTGAAACAGGTCCTGATCACCAATTTCCTCCAAGTGCTTCTACAACTGCTTTCCATCTACCTTCTCAAACAACCTTCCACACAAGGGGACTCTTGAGAAGAAAGCACACCACTGCTAGGAGTGAATAAAGAGTCCACCTCAACCTTTACCTAATCTCTCCAATTCTTGTATAGAAAATTATTGCTGGAGTGATAAATAATTAAAAGATGGAAAAAAACTAAATATTTCCTGGAAATTATTATATTAATAGATGAAAAGTATTTATGTTCTGCATCTATAGTTTAAATGTCTCTAACATGGCTTGAATCAATTTTCCACTTACTTTAACTTAAAATGTTCTCAGGCTTTTAAAATAATCCATATTAAAATCAGGCCCATACAGCTAACTGAGAAGTTCTTTTATTTTGATTTATTTTGATTTGTCAATCGCTTACAAGATAATAGGTATAAGTATATACATAGTTATGAATACATGAAATGGGTACATATAAGAAAACCCTGACATGCCTTTATCAGATTAGTCAAGGTGTGAAGTAGCTATTGCCTTCCAGAATATAATGGTAAAGAATTCTTAAATGCTCTTCTGAAGAAAATGTTAGCATGTTATGGCATTCATTATTTTGTCATTCATAATGAAACTAAGACAGCTATTATATAGAGATAGCGATGGCATATGCTTTTTAGGCAACCTGGTTAGACATAATTTGCTCTTCCTTACAACATGGGTTCCATTGTGGTTAATTAAATCTTTTGTGGTCCTATGTGCATTGGGAAGCTTGGCTTAAGTAATGGGATGGTTTGTGATTGGCTTCTATCAGCATATTTTTGAAAATCACATCGGTTTTTCATTTGATCTGAAGTAGGTTGCTTCCTGGTTTCCAAATGCAGTATTTCCTATTTGGTTAAAGACTGGATATAATCCCTCATCTCGCTAATGATTAATAATAGATAAAATGGAAATAATGTTTTGATTTGGGGCACTAGCACTTCCTGATCAATGAAACTAGCCCCAAGATCAGACATTACATTTTTTTTCCCCTTCTATTTTGAGCTTGTTCAATGTACTTCTTTTTATCACAACAGTGTCATATAATTGATGCTGCATCTGGATAGATTGAATGACTGGTTATGTGCTCTCTTAAGGACTATGAAGTTAAACCTTCTCAAGGATAATTTGTTCCCAATTTACTGAAAACAAAGACCACTTGAATACTACCAACATTGACAAAATCTCTCTGTCAATTGCAAAAGGCAGCTTTACTTTGAACAGCTTATATCCTGCAATAATACCACCATCAATCAACATCTCCCTATCTGAATTCTTCAGGAAGTTCTTTGATAGGTGGGTTAAATGACAAATTCTTTTTAAACATCTGCAACCAATCAAACTAAAAATAAAATAATCATAAAATAAAAACACAGGTAGTCTTTGACTTATGATCACAATTGAGCCCAAAATTTCTGTTGCTAAGTGAGACATTTGTTAAGAGAGTTTTGCCCCATTTTTACTACCTTTCTCACCCAAGTTGTTTAATGAATCACTGCAGTTCTTAAATTAGTAACATGGCTGTTAAGTGAATCTGGTTCCCACCACTGACTTTGCTTGTCAGAAGGTCACAAATGCTGATTACATGATCACTGAAACCGCCATTAATATGAATCGGTTGCCAAGCATCAGAATTTAGATCGTGTAGCCATGGGAATGCTGCCATGGTTTTAAGTGTGTGAAAAATGGTCATAAGTCACTTTTTTCAGTGCCGTTGTAACTTTGAATGATCAGTAAATGAATGGTTGTAAGTTGAGGACTCCCTGTAAACCAGTTTGCTCTAGTGGTTAAGGTACCAGATTAAAAATTGGGAGACCGTGAGTTTTAGTCCTTGTTGTGGTTCACCGGCAGCCGGTGCAGCCGGCAGAGGTATCGGACAAAAGGGAACCAGTCAGGGAATCTGACAAGGACTTGGACGAGGGTCCTGCATCCAATGCAGAGATGAGACCAGAACCATCTGGGAGTGGGGTGCTACCTCCAGAGCCTTCGGAGTCTGGAAGTAGCGAAGCAAAGGACCATGGAGAGCCTGTTCCCAGTATGCGTGTGCGCAGAACTGCTAGAGGGCAAGAGCAGCTGAAGTAGAAGGGGCCACTCGGGAGTAAGGCTGGGAGGTGATTGCCCCTCCCATCAGGGATAAAAGTCAGTCCTCAATGATAAAGAGCTGTGCAGGAAACAAAGTAGTTCAGTAATCTCCAAGTCCTTCGTGAAGCTTTGTCCTCTGGTCGGTTGTATTCTAGGTTTTGGGGTTGGTTTATGTTAGCCTCAATTGGACTTCTGTTTCTTGGCAGCATTCAACAGCACTGAAAAGCATGCTCTTATCTGGAGGAACTGTGTCTAATGACTTTTGGCTGGGAATGCCAGTAATTCCCAGTATCGCATTTAAAATGGTTTTATTTTTAAATTCAGTTTGTGTTTTATTAAGTCTGATGAAGCCTGGGTCATAACGTTCCTGCCTTAGACATTAATGGGTTACTTTTAGGAGGAAGAAGGAGCATTAGGTAGGTTTGCCACCTTGGGTGATTGATAAAAATAATAAAGGTGAGATAAAAATAAACAAAAGTAAGTAAAAACAATAGACCTCCTGAACTATTAGTCCATCAGAATGTGACATATATTGTCACTAGTGCAACCACCACATTTTTACAGTTCAAAAATACTTAGCATTTTCCAGTAGATAGAGAAAGTGTTTATGTCAAGGCAACACAGAACATTGCTTATTCTGTTTTCAGATTTCCATGCGTACATCAATCGCTTTGAGCATTTTTTCTATGGATATGTCTTGACATTTTCTGTCTACTTTAAGCGACCTCAGGTTCACCTTTATGATGCTGTCATTCTTTGTCCTGTTCTTTTGAAGTATCAAAACAATTCATAGCAAAATAATTCACATACTTTATTATATTTTTTATAACACAATCCATTTAGTCTTTCAATTTTCAATTTTCACTATAAACATATATGAAGAAATTTGGGAAGGGCAGTTTTTAACAAACATGAAGGCTCCCTTTTTTGCAACAAAAGCATTTTTTGTGCATAGCTGTTTTTATACATAACATGCCTATGTATTTATGTATATAAATAGATAACTTTAGTTCTAGAAAGTCCTGTTATTAAGGCTAATCAGAATAATAAAATGTTTATAAGAGATAGCTGAGAAAATAGAAGCTATCTTACACCTTGCTGATTGAAAATTATGAGAACTGTAGTTCTGAACATTTAGGTGACTTCAAGTTATAGAAGTCTAGCCCAAATTTTTAGGCTATAAATGTAATAACCAGCATGGTAATTTCTCTTAATCAATGAATGCAATAATCAGCAGGGGGTTTCTCTTTATCCATGACACTAATTGAATGAGCATGGGTCATTCTCAGAATCTGTTAATGTCCTTGAACAGAATACGGAATCAATTTATATTTTTATTAAGAATCTGGATAACATGCATTTCATTTAAAAATGCATGAGAATTAAAGAGTGACTGAGAGATAATTGATTTTAATATCCATATACTTATGTGCTCTGCAGTGCTGACGATTTAAATATATAAATATTTAAATATACCTATGAGGACTTTCTCTGTGTATCCATTATTGCATCCATTACACAGGATGTCCCTATTTCACTTTCCATTTTTGTCACATATAAAGTTCCATTATGCATAGTAAGGGATATACAAAAGGATATATGAAAGAATATCAACAAAAGCATTCACTGGAGTATGGTTAGAACTATGATATGTAATATTAATTTGTAGGTTTTGTGTGACCTGGAGGTTCTTCTTTTTGGTTCATAAATTGTTTCTCTAATTTTTTGTACTTTAAATGAAATTCAGGGAAGAATTACCAAAGGTGTATAAAGTCTACATGCTATAAAATGCAAACATGTCACTTTAATGTGAAACTCTAAATAGATCTATAAATTAGTCCTCTTATTTTATAAGGGAAATGGGCAAGTTGTACTGTACCTCATTTACTGGAGATGGTTTCTTTTTTAAGATACATATCTCATATCTCTCTAAGCCATAGATACATATCTCTCTAAACATAGATGGTTTCTTTTTTTAGATACATAAAAAATTATTTTTCCCCTATATTCTTTTGGGAAGCGTGATTAAACATGTTGAGAGCATATATACCATCCTGCTCTGACAAATTGTGAGTTATCGAATCATAGTCATTAATACTTTTAAAATAATTATTATATAATAGCTTTTGATAATGACTGTTTTATGTTTCTACTGTCTGTTTGGATTATTGTATAGTATGCCACTCAGAGCCACTTTTCATGAGGTGCGTAGCCATATTTATTAATTAAATATTTTCCCATTTTCCCCACAAAATTATTATTTTATAGGTAATTCAAGGCAGTGAACATACACAATACTCCTTCTTCTCCTTTTTTCACAACAACCCTGTGAGGTAGGTTGGGTTTAGAGAGAGTGACTGGCCCTAAGGTGACCAACTTTTTTACAATGAAAAGGAGGACACAAATAAATTGAAGAAAAAAAACAAAGCCACTTGTGTGTGGCGCTCTCTCTCAAAACAATTCTGCTGTGTGGAGTGCATGCGTCTCATAATCCCATCTCGCCGCACTGTACTGAGCCTTGACAAATCGTCATGTCAAATCCAAATACGTCACATCACACACAACAGATCGGCTTGGCATTGATCAAATACAGAGATTTACAGATATCTTCAAATATCAAAAAGGAGGACATGTAGGAGAACACTTTTCGAGAGAGGACAGAACTTACAAAAGGAGGACTGTCCTCCCTAAAGGAGGATGATTGGTCACCTTACCTAAGTCACTCAGCTGGCATTCAGGCTTAAGGTAGGGCTAGATCTCACAGTCTCCAAATTTCTAGGTTCATGCCTTAACCACCAGACCAAACTGGCTCTCCTCTATTATTAATTCTCCTATTACCCCTATAACTCCGACATTAATCATTCTAAAACTTCTGCATTAATCATATACATTTGATAAATAAATAAAACCAGGCCTGGAGCAGAAGGAGATGTGATACCTAGTTTAGTAGTGGATTGCCAAGGCAAGATCTGCTACGCTGTAGTTCCACCTTGGGAGCAATGGAAGTCTGTTTGGATAGGATTTCTCTCTTGTCTGTCCATAGTCAAGCCAAGCTGCGATTTATTAATTTATTTATAAGTTCTGCACAAACCGTTGAGTTCAAAACGATCTTCCGTCCTTCACCCTTGTTCCTTGCTGTTCCTTAGAAGTAGATTGGTCTCTTGGGGGAAAACACACAACTATGTGGTGCTATCACTCTTCTTTGCCTCAATTCCCCCTTTCAAAACTGAGCATTTTGCATAAGGATCTTCAACCCTTGCTACAAGCCAACCTTAACAGGAAATACTGTATATTCTTCCCCAGCATCTATTCCTGTCCCATCATCTTTCCCTTCTTCTAATATCTCCCTGTCATTGGCAGGTTTAAGGGATTTTTATTTTGTAAAAACACTTTGTACATTGATTAATATATAAATAGTATTTTAATGGGAAACATTCTGGCTTAGAATCTGACATCTGAGCTGCCTGCTGTTTTCTCTTCCCAGAGTTACCATGGCCTTTGGCTAGAAAGTTGGTTTCCTAATGTAAATACAGTTAATTTATTGAAATCTTGCGTACGGTGCCTTAGCTCGATACTGACATGTGTTTTCTAAAATCCAGCTGTGTTTTATATTTCAACAGAAATAATTTATGGAACTAGGAAGTTAAGGGTAATTTTGGCTTACTCTTGATTTGGTAAAAATCTACTGATGTTGTCTTTGTTTACACTGATTAGAGTTAATTATACTGGCAAAGCTTTCCAATAGAACTGTGCTTATGATAATTGGCTCTTGTCAGATGCTGTTAAAAAGGCAAAATTGAACGAAATTCAATGGCTATTTTCATAGATAATTATTATTTGTTTATTGGTCTTAAGCATGTTTATCCTGTTCTTCAGATAGCAAGGGTCTCAGAGCACATCACTTGCAAGGAAAAAAAGTACAAGCCAGTTTGGTGTGGTGATTAAGATGTTGGCCTAGAAATTCTAGTCCTGCTTGAGGCATGAAAGTCAGCTGAATGATTTTTGGCCAGTCACCTCTTTCAGAACAGAATAGAATAGAAATCTTTATTGGCCAAGTGTGATTGGATACACAAGGATTTGTTTTTGGAGTATAAGCTCTCAGTGTACATACAAACAACAAAGTGATAGATCATAGATCATAAATCCTAGTTACAATCATTAATCATAAGATACAAACAACAATTGATAAATCATAATGTATCAATAGGAGAAGGTAGTAGGAAAGATGAGAATATGAAAAAAAGAAGAGATGATGAGAAAAATAAGATGAGAAAGATAATAGCAATACAGCCTACTACATGGGTAAATATCTTTAGGCATAAGAACATGCTGTGGGAATTATGCGTTTAGTAGAGTGATGGCACAGGGAAAAAAACCTCATCTTTGTGTCTAGTTGTATTGACATGCAATGCCCTATGATGGTGTCCTAAGGACAGAAGTTGAAACAGTTCATGTCCAGGATGTAAATATTTTCTCAGCCCTCTTTCTGAGCCATGCAGTATACAGATCTTCAATGGAAGATAGGCTGATTGCAGTTGTTTTTTCTGCAATCCCAACTATCAGTTGAAGTCTGTACCTGTCCTGTTTGATTGCTGTGCCAAACAGTTATGGAGGTACAAATCACAGCTTCAATAATTTTTCAATAGAACTGTATCAGCAATTCTTCTGAGCTTTGTGAGTTGACACAGGAAGAACACCAGGCTGTTGTGAGTGAAATAGGAGGGGGAAGGAGTAGTATGTGTTAGGAATAAAAAGGTTACTTAACTTAGTTTGGGCAAAATAATATATATAAACTATGATTGTAAGTTAAAGTGTGTGTCACTTTAACTGCAAAGCATGTAATTTTGGGTGTGGCTGTAAAACCGCCATAAGAGGGAGCAAGAGAACTTGATTGATTGCTGGCTTACTGAATTGCTTCCTGACAATGATGGATTGATTGTTTGATAACTGTGTGTTCCCTGCTGCTTTTGCTGAAGGAAGAAAGAAGGTTTGAACTTCTTCATATCTCTACTGTGAGAAGATTTATTATTGGACTGATATTTGTAAGTTTACTGGCCTCTTTTTCGACACTGGGCTTTGCAACTGAATAATCCCCAAACGGACTGAACTAGTGAATGATATATGGACTGTTTTGACTATGCTAAAACTCTTACTGAAATAAACTATTTAACTAGCACAGTGTATCTGTTTTACTGAGTGTAAGCTACAAAAACGTTTATCTCACATATTTGCCTTCCTGACTGACTGCTGTGCAGATTCTGCTAGGGTGTATCTCTAACAGTATGCTTGCCACCTTGAATTCTATGTGAAAAGAAAAAGATTAAAAATTTACATAAAAAAGCAGTGAACAAAAAGACAGCCTTTGCTCAAAACCTTAACATTCTAGAAATAAAAGAAAGAAGGGAAGAAAAACCAGAGTTCATGTACCAGGTTTAAAAATGGTACGTGTTATTTAATTACAACCCAGAGAAGATGCACATAATGCATTAATAATAATAGTAGTAGTTGATAATAATAAAGCAAAAATAGTACCAATAGTAATAGGTATCTTGAGTGCAATCCCAATACAACTGGAGCACCACTTGAACACCAATGGCATTGACAAAATTATCATCAGTCAATTGCAAAAGGCAGCTTTGCTTGGAACAGCTTACATCTTGCAATGATACCTTTAATATTATTGAACAACAATAACATCTGCCTATACCAGGTCCTTAGGAAGGGTTCAATAGATGAATAAAACTGTTGAGAGCTCAAAGTGACCTACATAATTGTGCCTCTTGCTTTACCCTAAAAGAGCAATTCAATGAGATAGGCTGCATCTGGCCTACATTCATCCAGAGAACTCTGGAATTAAATCAGGATTTGCAACTGGGCTTCCCCTACTCAAATCCTACCTTAGCCACCATACTGATTATTTCGTTTTTTATTGGGTCTAATGCAGGGGTGTCAAACTCATGATGACACATTGTTGTCACATGACGTACCACAACTTTTTCCCCTTCGCTAAACCAGG
Source organism: Hydrophis major (assembly GCA_033807585.1). Taxonomy (NCBI): domain Eukaryota; kingdom Metazoa; phylum Chordata; class Lepidosauria; order Squamata; family Elapidae; genus Hydrophis; species Hydrophis major. The sequence goes on from CM066331.1 coordinate 80,139,850, forward strand.
GGTGGGCATGGCCAATGCATGATGCATCCGGGCTTGAGGCCATGAATTTCACACCCCTAGTCTAATGGAATGTCTCTTTTTCTTATTTCGGTTCCTTCTTAGAACAATTCATCAGTGGAATCATTTCCTCTTAGAATAATTAATCAGTAGAATGACTTGCTTTTAGAAGTGGTGGGTGCTCTGACACCGGAGGTTTTTAGAAGAGATAGGACAACAATTTGTCTAAAATGTTATTAACTGAGCCATTTTCAGAGTATGCTCAGAAGAACAGATAAGTGAAAGCAGTGTGGGAGACTACAGATTCTGAAGAGAATATAGAAGATAAGGCCATCACTCTGAGCCCTTGCCACATCCAATCCAGAAAACACTAGGGCAGTGTTTCTCAATCTTGACAATATGTGGACTTCAGTTCTCAGAATTCTTCAGCCAGCATGCTTACTCAGGACTTCTAGGAGTTGAACTTTGCGGTATCTGCCATCCCGCATCTGATGGGCGGCTCATGAAAGGGAGCGAAGGGAAGAGAAACGACAGGAAGCGAAGTTTCCTCTTGATGAGAGCGCCCCGAATGTCTTGACACACGCTCTTTTATTGTGCTTTTTTACAAGAAAATGATTTAATTAAAAAGCTCAAGTCAAACATGTTAATCTCATCAGGATGTGCATGTTTACAAAGCTGCATACCAGACAGATTATTTACAAAGTGGATAAGCTTATTAACAAATGTCTATCTCCTTGTCTCTTGTACGTGCCTTGCAAAGGTCACTGAAGAGACAGAAGTTAATGATTACACGTGAATGATACAATGTTGCAAACGCTTGAATGATACATAGTTGCAATGATACATAGTTGCAAACACATGAATGATACATAGTTACAACATCTCCTCTGTTTTTATTATTTATGATGAGTCTTCTTCCTCGTCCAAGAAGACAGGAACCATTTTTCTGAAATGTTCACCGTCCCCGTCATCTAGGCAAGAGTGCGACCCGTCAGCGTCAGGGTTGTCCAAGGAGCGGTAACTCAGCAATGACATTTTTTCGTCCGGTGTTGAGGATATAACATGAGCTTGCAATAGCACATTAACATCAGCAGAGGATAATTGATTTTTAAAAATTGCAATATTCTATTAAAACAATAAGGTCCTATAATACATATCAATATAGTGATTATTAACGATCCTGCCAATGCAGTTAAAAAGGTTGTAAGCCATGGCGAAATAGAAAACGAACCCCTCCCCCTGCTATCAGCATAAAGACAACATTCTTCTTTAAGCATAGCACACAATTCCCCTTGTTTTAAAAAATAACGATCTAAATCTTTACGATTTTGCAAGAAGGGGTATTCCATGGGTACCTGTAGGGATATAAAATCATCAGAGTTATACACACAAGCCATACTTGAATGCAAAATGATTTGGATTTAACAATTTCATCCCCGTGGACACATGCCATGAGACCGGTGGAACAAGTCCAAACAAAATTATTGCCAGGGATAAAATACATTCCTTTCAGGCGTGATGTTAAAGTTCCTCCTGAAGTGGTGTAGATTGCAGGATATCCCCTGGTTGTGTGGGTGCGTCTGCCAAATCGAATTGAAGTGGTGGGTAGAGGTCTTTTATGCAAGAAAAATTGGTTGTAGAACTTAAACGAACGCCTTGAAAGTCAGTTATAGTCCAAGCAATATTATCTCTTCTATGAGGCTTCTGCGGATCGTCATGGACAGTTCTTTTGAAGCGTCGTTTGTTGACAGGATCAGAGTTCGGGTATATAAAAACATCACAAGCAGGAGAGAGGGCTATGGACAAGTTAGTTGTAGAACATTTACGAGATGAGGAGGGAATGTAATTAGTAGAAAAAGGATAATAATTGCCATAATGACAATAAAGATTAATTTGGTAATTCATCAAGGATGTTAGTTGGGGTGGGGAAACCCATAATACAATAGAAGGACATCTATAGCCTGCCCCTGGCTGTTGTAGGGAATCCCAAACTTGTGGGTTACATCCCATCTGTTACAGAAGTCCTGGAAAGCAGAACTTGTATAGGCAGGTCCATTGTCTGTTTTGATTTCTTTTGGACGTCCCAGCGAGGCAAAGGTACGAATTGAATGATTGATGACATGTTTTACAGTTTCTCCCCTTTGAGGAGTAGCCAGAATAAACCCTGAATATGTATCTATGGAAACGTGCAAATATTTCTTAGGTCCCCCTAAATTTTGATTGAATAGAGGAAAAGATTTTAAGGTTCCTTTCCATAGGAAGAGTAAAGAAGGAACAAAAGAGCAAGTGGTAGAGTGTTCTTTAAATAAAACAGAAGTGACAGAGTGAAAACTACGGGTAGCATTTTCATGACGTACCCACATGGAACAAGTATAATAGCCTTCTGTTAATGAAATGGTTTTAACATGAATAGTCTTTTGACAGGAAGCATAGGTTTTGTTGAAGTAAGGTAGAAATTGCAAAGAAGATATAGGCAAGAATATCAGGAAGAATTTTAAGATACAGATGTAGCAGAGGAATTCCCATGATAGGGTCTTACTTCCCGACCAGGGATCCAACAAGTGGTTTTGTCTGGCAGTAAGATCGCAGCGTAGCCTCGTCCCCAAGTGAGAAGCTCAGCGGGACCCTGCCAGGCAGGATCTGGCAATCTGCGATAATATACCAGAGGTCTGTTAGGCGGGGGGGAGGGGGAGGAAAAATGACGCGAAGCAGCAGAAGTGGGAGGAATGCCAGTCAGATTAAGAAAGTTTAAAGTGTAAAGACAAATGTTAAGAGAATTTTGCAATGCTGGGAGGTTCGGGGGTTTTTCCCGCAACGAATATCGATCAAGAGCACGTTTCAGAGATAAGTTCGCTCGTTCCACAATAGCCTGCCCCTGGCTGTTGTAGGGAATCCCAAACTTGTGGGTTACATCCCATCTGTTACAGAAGTCCTGGAAAGCAGAACTTGTATAGGCAGGTCCATTGTCTGTTTTGATTTCTTTTGGACGTCCCAGCGAGGCAAAGGTACGAATTGAATGATTGATGACATGTTTTACAGTTTCTCCCCTTTGAGGAGTAGCCAGAATAAACCCTGAATATGTATCTATGGAAACGTGCAAATATTTCCAAGGGGCAAAAGGTGGATACTGAGTTACATCCATTTGCCAAATTTCACAAGCTTTTAATCCTCTAGGATTTACTCCTATGGGAATGGAATGTCCTTGCTTACTACATGTGGGGCATTGTTGAATAATGGCAGCAGCTTCTGCCTGAGTTAGAGCAAATTGAAAAGTTATCATAACTTGGCGGGGGAGATTCAAACATACTCCCTGCTTCTATTTTATAATGGACTTTTAAAGCCTCCATAATTTTCCTCCAAGTGACCAAAATGCCAATAGGTGCACGAGGAGGACTATGGAGATGTTCACCAATTTTTTGCCAAGTGGAAATTTTTAAGAACCCTTCCTCTGAATAATTGGGACAATGTTGCCACACATAAGCCAATAATGTAGCAATAGGTTTCTTTTTTACAGGAGAGCCCTTTAAATTAGCAGAGTATTTAGAAGAAGCGACTAACTCCCTCAATTCCTTCAGATGCTGTGTCTGCTGTTGAGAAAAGTTTCCACCCATACTTATGAAAGTCGAGACCGTGTTTCAGATCCGATGATGTGCAATTCGCTTCAGGCCTGGCGATGCACAGCTCCCATCGAGCTGATAAGATATGGGCGCGTCGCTGCGTATCCCCCTTAGGGAATCACGTCGGGGTCACCAGAATGCGGTATCTGCCATCCCGCATCTGATGGGCAGCTCATGAAAGGGAGCGAAGGGAAGAGAAACGACAGGAAGCGAAGTTTCCTCTTGAGGAGCGTGCCCCGAATGTCTTGGCACACGCTCCTTTTTTGTGCTTTTTTACAAGAAAATGATTTTATTAAAAAGCTCAAGTCAAATATGTTAATCTCATCAGGATGTGCATGTTTACAAAGCTGCATACCGGACAGATTATTTACAAAGTGGATAAGCTTATTAACAAACGTCTATCTCCTTGTCTCTTGTACGTGCCTTGCAAAGGTCACTGAAGAGACAGAAGTTAATGATTACACGTGAATGATACAATGTTGCAAATGCTTGAATGATACATAATTGCAATGATACATAGTTGCAAACACATGAATGATACATAGTTACAACAGAACTTCACATGTCTTAACATTAACAAGGTTGAGAAACACTTGAGTGGGGAAATGTAGCCTTATACTTACAAATCCCCAAACAACAAAAGTTACCAACCTTCATTTATGACCATTATCCAGTGTCTGTCTGACCTGACCTGATCTTTACAAAGCTCAAGTATTCCACCTGTGATATCAGCATTGGTTTCTGCCATGTAAATTTGTTTGAATGGGTCATGAAAATTTATACTTCCTAGTAGATATAAATTGCCATGCCTTCGGATGGGGATGGGCTTGAATTATTTCAGGGGGAAATTCAACTAAGCTCTTAGATTAAAACAGAGTCTTTGCCTAATATGAAGATTATTATAGATAAAATCCTAATTGTTGGAAAAAGGACAAATGAAGCAAACATTCAAAAGGATCCATGAGGTCTCCGTCCTTTCTTCAGTGCTGTATAGAATAGAACATCAAAAAAAAATTGAGAGAAAGCATTTTCAGAAAGCTACCTAGTTGCAACCATGGCGCTATCAGTCCTTTGAGATTGTCCAGATCAGGAATCAGGAATAAGACTCCACCAGAACTAGAATTAACATTATATTAACAGAATCTTATAACTATAGTTGTATTTTTCCTCTTCTCCCTCTTATGCTCCAATAGGAGTATGAGGACTCACCTTGAATTTCTTCCTAATACTATCTCCTTTCTCCTATCTCCTTTCTGGGGCTCAAGGAATGCTTCTGCCTTTTTGTTTACGGAACCCTTTCAGAATATTTCCCTCAAAGCCATCTCTATGGCTCTCTATAGAGGCATATAAATGATGCCATTGAGTTACTGATTTGCAACCTCTGATTTTGGGTGAGTGAAAAGCATAGTATCCCATAGTATAAATATGTTCAGTAAATAATTATTACAGTAGCCTCTAGGAGCTGTAAAAAGAAAAACAAAAAATATCTATAATCAGGCACAATAAATGTAAGTATATGGGCAGAAACGGGATATGGAAATGAACAGAGAATAGGGGCAGGGGCAGGAACTGCATAATCATGATCTCTCAGCTATGGGAATGTAAGATCAGTGCTGGCTCAAGTGTGTATGGCATTCCTAGGGACATTGACTAATGGCACCATCTCTCACCAATACCAAGACTTGCATTTTCAAAATGATTTGAAAAAAAGGCACTGGCACCCCATAAGATTTCATGCATTAGGCCAGTGCCTATTCAGCTTCATGGTAGCATGGTGGTCTCAGTGATTAAGATGCTGGGCTTTTCAGTTGGAAAGCCAGCCAGCCTGGTTCAAGACCCGAGTGCCACACAAAGGAGTGAACTCCCATCTTCGCCCCAGCTCCTGCCAACCTCACAGTTTGAAACCATGCCATCGTAAGTAGATAAATAGGTACCACTTTGGTGTGGAGGTAACAGCACTCTGTGACATCATGCTGGTCACATAAATACAGAAATTCTTCAAGCAGCGCTAGCTCAATGGCCTTGAAATGGACAGGAGCACCACCCCCAATAGTCGGCATTAACTAGCAAAATAAAATCCGCAGGAACTCCTTTACTTTTCCTTAGGCTCAGCTTCAGCCTAAAGCCAACCTGTGTAAATTGAGTATTGGGTTATGTGCCATAAAGTAGGTGTTAACTCTTGTATAGATTTTCTTTATGATGATATGTCATAATCTATTATTTCAGGAATCCCAACAGTGAACTCTTCCATTATGTTATTTTCTTACCTTCCACCTATCCCAGCATTACAGTCTTCTTCAGACAGCTGAGTGTTTATATAATGTGTTCCAAAAAAGGATAAATTTAACCCTGGTCATTTGTGCCTCATTTGATTGGATGATCTATTTGTTTGTTTTCTTGACTGTCCATAGTATTCTCAGGAGTCTTCTCAGAGACCAAAAACAACAATAATCTTCATATTCTGCTTCTTCAAAGTCTCACTTTCACTTCCATAGAGGGAGGGAATACCAAGACCTGCATAATTCTGATCCTTGTAAGTGTAGATACTTGGCAGCAGCTGTATATCTTTTCCAATATTTTTGTGGCTGCTCTACCAAGTGCTAGTCTGTGGCATATTTCTTGACTGCTTGTTCCATGCAGTTAATGGCGGATCCTAAAAGATAGAAACTATCCACTACTTCAATATCTTCACCGTCAATTCTAAAAGATGAATACAACTAGTAATATTTTTAAAGTTTTCATTAGATAAAGCCTTCACATTGTTTTTCATAATGTAAAGATGCTAATTTTAGGGGGGACAGGGAGTAGCACATTAAAGAAGGAAGTAGGAAAGGGGGAGAGCAGGAAACATTTGTGAATAAAAACAATTATTATAAAACAATGTGATAACCGTATATTATTAATTGTAATAATTAAAAACAACCATCCTGCACATCCCAAAACAAGATAGCTTATTGCTGAATTCCAACAGCAAATAGAAGATAGTTTGGCAAAATAATGGGAAAGAGACCTTGAAAAGAAACTACTATTATGTTGATTTTCAGATCTTATTTTTTTTAACTGATCACAAGAAAATCAGATGATGATGATGATGATGATGATTTAATAGAGCCACCAACTCCAGAAAAAAGTGCAGTGGTGGTTATTCTTAGGTATGTGTCTTCGGTACCTAAAATGACAATGATTTATTGGTTACTATGCTAACTACTATAATTTCATGGAAAGTTCATTATCAACAATTCATTGTTCCATTATTGATCCACTTATTAAGATAGATAGTATAATGAGATCTGTTCACATACTGTACAGACCTTCATCCTTTTGTGTGTCTCCTCTATCAGCCCAGTGAACACTTCAAAAATTATCAGGAAAAAGTATTTTGGACTTCACAAATGCAACATCTCTCTGCTTTTCATGAAAGCAGGTCAACGTTTTTCAGATTTCACACGAACCCATTACAGTCAATGCAATTCTTAAGAGTACCAGATCCCTTTTTAGGGACAATTGTAGAAGCCTGAAAAAATGTTGATTGACAACAACAAAGAGGTGTTTTGTTTATGCAAAATATGAAGTACTTTCCCATTTTCAAAGCATGTATAGCCTATCCATATAACTTACATTTTTATTATGAAAACTAAGGTTTCACCTGTTTCAGATGACATAACCAAGTATCTTATTTCTTTCACTTCTACTCTGCTCTCTTCCCCAGGCCATTAGTAGCATCACATACCCTTACTATTCCCATGTAACAGCCTTGCTGATGCATAGCAACTTCCTGATGTCCAAGTCCATTAATCAAATGTGTATAGATTTTCTACTCAGCTGGAGTCAGAGAAATCTAATTTCCAATTCAAATGCCAACAAAGTTGCTAAGTAATTTTTAAGAGAGATGTTTGCGCTACAATAACCACACACAGCAGGAAGCTATTTCAAATGCAGGAAGATCTTATTTTCTTGAATAGATATTGAAGCTTCCTTAGTTCAATTTAAAATCACAGAGAAAATCTAAAGAAAGTCCACAGGAGACAGAGATTAACACTGTCAAAATGGTGCATGCAATTGTGTCAGTTTCAAGCCTTATTCTTTTAGGTGGATGTGATATTTTTGAGACTCATTATTGAAAAGAAATGGGCTTCAACTTCCTACCATTTTCATGCACAATTTTGATGTAGTTTTTCATCTTATTTTGCTTGTTCATCAGATCACAAGCCTCTTACATGAATGTATTTCCTTGACAGAGAAATGGGTTTTGGGCCGTTGCTTTGAATTTTCCAATTATGAGAGTAAGATATTACAGGTAGGAAGGTGTGCTTAGAAACACAGTTCCAACGAACTGCATTTAAATTTTATCTAATTAGAGATCTTGCATAAAATTGAAGCAGGTTTGCTCTTTCCTTAGAATGATAGCAAAGCAGCCATACAAAGGTGTAACATTTAGGAATGCAATCACAAGATAAATTGCGAATTCTGATTTTTAAATGCAGCTAACTGAATTGCTGTCCAGCTTTTGCAACTAAGTGTGGTAGTCCTAATCCAGGCCAACAAAGATTAATTATTTTACCTATTATGCATATAGCATAAGGGCACTCTTAAAAGGTGTACATAAACAGAAACGTATCAGCAATACATGACTTTAAAAGAAAAATTCCACTGAGTTCACTAAACTTTTGCAAGTCTATTATTAACTTAACACCAAAACTAATTCTTAAACAGAACCCATTTACTTGCAAAAATAATAAAAAAAAAATAGGTTTGGAAAGCAGGGGTTTTTCTCATCTATTATTCACATTTTTTTTTGTTTAATTCATATTTTATCTGAGACATTATTATTTTATCTTATTATATTATCACTGAGGTAATATTATTTTATCTCAGTGGCCAATCCTAGCTTTGCAGATATGTCAGGATTATAAATTCCAGGATTCCCCCCTTGCATGGATAACAGCACCCTCAACGTATTGGAGGATTTCAAATCAGAGAAGACTCATTTGCAGAATCAGATCTTTTTCATGTGACTTCAAATATCAAGTGATATTTCATTGGCAAAATAAAGAAGCCTCAGTCAACCTCCGTGACATTTGCAGGCAGATGTTCTACAGTTTGGCCATGGCCAATCTTGTTCATGCGATACAAGGGAGCAATACTCATTTCATGCTGGCAAAGTCCACCAGGAGCCAGATGGCCTTGATTAATCATCTAGCATACAGATATGCACAAACAATTCTCTTTCTCCACACATAACAAAGAAAGCTTAAAGAAGGGATACATTCTAGAACAGTGTACAATCAAGCACCAACTCTTTCATTGCTTTCAACAATGCTTCATAGAGACAGAAAAACTGTGTGTCCTCTATCAGAAAGTTACTTTCAGAATAATTTCCATTTCATTCTAGTATTAGTATTAGTATAAACTTTTATTCATTAAACATGAAACTCAGGTTTAAACATTTAAAATGTATCATAAATATCATTGACTGACTCTGATGGTTGATACGAGTTGCTGCCAGCATCCTAGGTATATAATAATAATAATAATAATTATAATAATAATTATAATTATAATAATAATAACAACAACAACAACAATAATAATTGTAGTAGTAGTAGTTGTTGTTATGCATACTCCAAAGAGCTATTAACATCTCTCTGTAAAATGGGTCACGTGTTGTGGGACAATGTTTCCTTGCATCATCATTCCCAAATTCCTTAACTTGAGGCTTTCCTTCTCATCTAATTCTGAATTTATATATTGAGTTTGGCAGTTGGGTATGTCAACTGAAAAGATACTCCTTTGGTCCTTTGGTTTTTTTTAGCTGCCCAAAAAAGGGAGTGGGGGAAAATAAAGCATTCCTGAAATGCCTAGATAATCACCGGGGCAGCCCAAAGTTGTTGGAGAGTAAGAAGGTTATTGGAGAACATGATGGATAACTCTTGGAGATGGATGTGTCTCATTGGAGAAGTCACATCCAGGGGGTGGGGGGAAGATCAGGGTTAAGGGGCAAATGTATGATGTGATTTAGTATCGGCTGTACCCAGCTAATCACCAACATGGCCACTTCTAATAAATCAAATTTCTTTTCTCTGAGATGCGGCTAGAGACTTTTGATTTGAATAAGGGTGGATTTGTTGGAGCCCAGACAGGGTAATTTTAATGAGCACTAGTATTTAATCCTTCCTGTCCTCTAGAGCTTAGTTTGAATGATGAATGTGGATTAATGTTATTGTAGTATTAATTCCAACACACAGGCAAACAAGACAATTTTTCAATTAATGTTTATTATTTCTGGTTTTTTAAATTTTCTGATATGAGTGAAGTAAAAGGTAACATTATCTTAATACTCCAATAATTAGAATGTGAAAATAGTAAGTGTCTCTTTCACCTTTTTTTCCATCGTCTTATTAATCAACATTACAATCTTATAATCTTTGAAATGGTATCTCTGGAGGCCATGTAATCATATTCATTTCACTTTGATTGGAGAAAAGATCCTACATCTCAGAGGAGAAATCCATCATGAGATTTTTTTGTTTTTTATTTTGTTCTACTCTTGTTGTTTCTTTTCTTTTCTTTTCTTACTAGCTTCTAAGAATGGGTTTTTCAAGCACTGAGAAATTCTGACATTGGGAAAATTTAAAAGGAATTATGATCAGATTGCATATAGAAAAAGAACTCATTTGAAATTCTACTCAACATTAGTAGACCTAAGAGAGAGTGGTGAGATTCAAAAATGTTTACTACCTGTTCTGTGGGTGTGGCTTGGTAGGTGTGGCAGGGGAAGGATACTGTAAAATCTCCATTCCCTCCCTACTCCACTAACCTGCTTTCCAGCTCCGTTCTCCTGTGCAGGGCAACAAAAGAAGACCCATCTATTCTCTGGGAGGCAGAGAATAGATGGGGGCGGGGCCAGTCAGAGAAGGTATTTGATGGTTCTCCAAACTACTCAAAATTTCCATTATTGGTTCTCCAGAACTGGTCAGAATCTGCTGAATACCACCTCTGCTAAGAGGCATTACTGACTTCCCTGCTTGTATCATATCATGTATTACATCTGCATGGAAGAGGCCAGCATCATTTTTCCAAACTATTTCCTTCCCCAAGGTTTTAGAATCAGGAAGCTGACTCTAGATTATGACAAATAAGTAGTCCTTGACTTGCAACAGTTCATTTAGTGACTGTTCAGAATTGCAATGTCACTGAATAAAGTGACTCATGACCGTATTTCACATTTAAGACCATTGCAGCATCCCCATGGTCCTGTGAACAAAATTTGGATCCTTGGCAACTGGTTCATATATATGACAATTGCAGGGTCCCTTTTGCAACCTTCTGACAAGCAAAGTCAATGGGGAAACCAGATGCACTTAATTAGCGTGTTCCTAACTTAACAACTGCCATGATTCACTTAACGAATGTGGCAAAAAAGGTTGTAAAATGGGGCAAAATTCACTTATTAGATGTCTCATTAAGCAACAAAAATTTTGGGCTCAGTTGTGATCGTAAGTTGAGGCCTTCCTGTAATATGAACAATTTGCAAAACAGAGTTGATCAGAGTGGTCTCAATGTGGACTTTAGAGCTTTGATGTGTTAAAGGAGCGTAAACTCAGCAAACAATTAACATAGTTGTTTTTTTATTCCATTCAGCTGATAGATCTTGACGATGTGGAGGAAATATCTGAGGAAATGAGTATCACAACCTGTGCAGTTGACCTCTTGGTGCTGATTAAATCAAACACCTTTTTGACCCCATGGCTAAGGAGGATAAATAATACCTCTTTTTAGAAAGGATGTTTTTCCCAAGAGAAATCCTAAAGGAGGTGAAAATAGGATCTTTATTGAAGAAGTCTTCCCTTGACCTGAGTGACCTTTAGAATTTTATGCCTGTCACAGATGTTTCATTTTTGGGATGGAGGTGATTGAGTAAGTCATAGCCTCATAGCTTCAGACACATCAGAACAATAGTGATTTTTTGATTTCCTCTGGACTTTCAACCTGAAAATGGCTTTGAAACTGTTTTAGATGGATGATATGTGCTGAAAACCAGGCATGAGAAATATAGCCATTTTAATTCTCCCGGACCTCTTACTTCAGCATAACCTGGTGGAATTAGGCCTGTCACTGTTTCAAAATAGCTTTGATGTTTCTTGTCAGACCGTGTGAATAAGCTTGTGGATACTAATCTCCGAGATTGTGTCACCTATTTTCAGCTTTCCATTGTGGATGGTTCTCTTTAAGCCATTATGAAGAAGCCATGTTGCTATAACCATTTCTTCAGAGATGTGCAACATGTTGAGAGTTGATAACAGCATGTCAAGTTTTGGGAATATAGTGGTTGTGGGAAAGGGGAATACTCAGAATGGGAAGCAAATACGTCCAGAGAAAAACTACATTCTTTAAAATCCTGTCCATGATACAATTCCTCCCTGTTCCCATGCTTTCTCCTCTATCATACCCAGCCTTAAATGATTAACATTTAACTTTAACCTTTCAAGATTCCTTAGGAAAAATGGCAGTAAACATAAAAATGTCAAAAAAAAAATCTTAATCCTTAAGATAGTGCAACATTACAGAATTGCTTGGTTAAAGCAGTAGAAAGAAATTACATGAATTAATCAAATTCTTAATGTTTTGATTAATCACCCTAATTTTGCAGTTTTGTTTTGTTAATGGCAGTATTTTCTTCTTCTTTTCCTTTCCAAAACCTTAATTCAAAAGTTCTGTGTTAATTTTCCTGTTGGTTTCTTTTCTGCCCTTTAGTCATATTATTTTATGATTGTTTTATGATTGTTCAGAAAAGCCAATTGACTTATTAGAAAATGTCATTATACAATTCAAATATTTTCAGCTCAAAAATATCCCCTAAACAACTTCTTTCTTTATTATGTACTGCCAGAAATGAAATCCATTTTACTCACCTCTTTAAGAAACAGAACTTTAACCAATTCCAATTTACATGTTTTCCAAACTAACAATTCTTTTTTTTTTTTAACAAATTTTATTCAGATTTTCACATAAAAACAAAAATCTCTTAGTGGACAATATATTTCCGGGTCATCACCTTTACATACAAATATGACAGCAATTAAACATTTATATATGCATACTTAATTCTATTATTACCTTTTCCATTCCAAATTTTCAGTAAGGAGAGAAACAAACACATTAATTCTAGCCTCTTTCATTAATCTCAGTTGAAACATCTTTTTATTTCAATTATTTCAAATATAATCCTTTAATATTTATTTTAAAAATAAACATAAACAATATGTGTATGCCTAATAATAATAATAATAATAATAATAATAATAATAATAATAATAATATAAACTGATCTTAAAAATTCTGTTTATAGAAGATTTGGATGGATGCTGAGATTTCTATGTTTGGTCAATTGTTGAATGATAGCAATCAGTTTTTAATCATTTTCTACTTTAAAGGATAAATATCATATGTCTTTTGCCACCCACTGGCAATATTTATAACTACAACATTTATTGACCTTTCAGTTTGGGCAGGGATGGGATTCAGATTTTTTAACAACTGGTTCTGTGGGCATGGCTTAGGTGATGGGCGTGGCTTGGTGGTCATGTGACTGGATGGATGTGGCTTGGTGGTCATGTTATTGGCTGGGTGTGGCCAACTCAATATCACTCACATTGAAGCACACATCTCCTCGCCTGGCCTCTCATGACTGTGGGGATGCTGTAACAGTCATAAGTGTGAAAAATGGTCATAAGTCACTTTTTTCAGTGCCATTGTAACTTTGAATGGTCACTCTACACAAGCAAAGTAGCAGCAAAGGAGGGGGGGGGGAATTCCAAAGAAATTCCTGAGACAGGAAGTCTAGTCCTGCCAAGAATGTAATAAGGGTTAACGGAAAGGCAGTTTCTGTAAGCAATACCAGAATGTTTCCTTCCTGCCTTCCTTACAGGATTAGGACAGTAATTTCTTCTAACAACCGGTTCTCTGAACTGCTTGGAATGTTAACAACCAGTTCTAGCAAATAGGTGCAAACTGGTAGAATCCCACCTCTGAGTTTGGGGCAGTGGGACATTCGGCTTCAGAAACACGTAAATCAGACATTATTATCAAACCTTGTGAGACTAAAAATCCTACATTTAATCTTTATCAATACTGTTGTTTATAAATCAATTTGATGTACAAAGATTAAAGATTGAAATAAGGAATTAAATATTCCTGTTTTATCAAAAATTTCAACAAATCTGAGATTTTGCCTTTTTAAACAACATTAACTCTTTTGTCCAGTGCAGTATGTCCAAAGTCAGACATCAAGATAAACTGTGTATAATCTGAACTAGTAGAGAAAAATTCAAAGAGTTTTTTCAGCAATGCCAGAGAACAAAAAGGGAGAAGAATATGAAAGTTTAAGATCTCCTCTTCCTCTTCCTCCTCCTCCTCCTCCTCCTCCTCCTCCTCCTCCTCTTCCTCCTCCAATTTCTAACAATGTATATAAAAATAGTTTTGTTGCATGCTGAGCTCAAATCATTATGAGACTCAGACTAAAATGGCTTTGTGGATTATAGAAACCATGTGGTGACAGATTTCAGTATTATATTGGTTTTGTATAGGACCTTAATTCATTATAAATTAAGGATGGGCAGTTCTTTGGATCTGCGGGGTTAATGTGCCCAGAGCACCCACCAGCAATTCCTGAAATCCAACACATCTTTTATTGGTATCAGAGGACAGCCACGGAGGGCAGCTGAACTGTCCCAGAATAATAAAACTTTGTAAGGAGTTTTTGGAAGGTGCTTCATAAACACTTATGCTTGCTCCGAACCACCACAAACAAAGTCACAGGGCTTTGGATGGCTCTCTTTAAAAACCCAGAGAAATACCCCATTCCTAATTCCTGCAAATTTCCCCAGTTATAGCCATAGCCTTTTAATACTTGCAAAAACTTTGCAAGGAGGCCACCTCGCATTTGTGATAAATAGTGAATATGAGATGTTTGATCTCTCTCTGAGTGTGGCCTTTCCCTTCAGTCCTTTTTGTCCCTTTAAGCTCAGTGTATGCTAGTAATAGTCTTTCTTGGATTCACCACAATGGTGGTGGCGGTGGTTAGAGTGCAGTACTGCAGGATACTTCTGCTGACTGACTGCAGTTTAGCAGATTGAATCTCACCAGGCTCCAGGCTGACTCAATCTTCCATCCTTCCAAGGTCAGTAAAATGAAGACCCAGATTGTTGGGGGCAATATGCTGATTCTGTAAACCGCTTAGAGAGGCCTGTAAAACACTGTGAAGTGGTATAAAAGTCCAAGTGCTATTGCTAAGTTCTATTGCTATTTCTCTTTATGCAGGGAACTGAAACCATGTCGTGGAAGAGAATCAAGGACTAGATGAGACCGGAAGGTTCTTTTTGCCTGGGCTTTTACCCCTCTCGCCAGACCGTGTCACGATGTCAAAGAAAGGTGCCAGCTTTCGAGCTAAAGGAGAAAAACCGGATGCTTTAGCTGCCTTGCAAGCTGCTAATGAAGAGCTCAGGGCAAAGCTCACAGATATTCAAATCGAACTTCAGCAAGAAAAGAGTAAGGTGTGCATCTTTCCCGCTTAATTTTTCTCAGAAAAATTAAAGTTGTCCAGCTACTTACTTCTTGCTCTCATAAATAAACTGCATGTGAAAAATAATACAAGATCAAATGATCTTTACTGACATTTTTTTTCTGTGAACACACCGGCACACATTAAAAAATAAAATTCTGATGACCGCTCCCAAAAGAGACCTGATATATATGCACATATGCACATACATACATACATACATACATACATACATACATACATACATACATCACAGTCCACTTTGAATACAAATCCGAAAATAAGTCTTAAAAGTTAACAAATTTGATACTATATGGCAGGTGTGTCAAACTCACTGCCCACAGGTCAGATGTGTCATGTGCTTGCCCCATTCCCGCCCGATTTAACAAAGGGGTAAAAAGTCATATTATGTGATGCCACCATGACGATGTGAGTTTGACATCCCTGTTATATGGTACAAAGCTATTACAGAATCTGGATATTCTGCTTTGGATACCTGCGAAGCCTTGTCCCAGAAGGTAACAAAGAAAACCATTCATGGAGAGGTTGTGAGGCATCCCTGGGAATACTGCAGACTCTTGTCAAGCAGTGCTTAGATGCCATGTCCTGGATAAAAGGAAAGGAACTTCCGGTAATCTTTTTGCTGTCCTCACCACTCTCTGCACAGCCTTCCTGCCTGAAAGAGTAATACCTCCAAACCACACAGTAATACAACATAACAGGATGTTTTCAATCATCCCTCAATAGAAAGAGGTAAGGACAGGTGAAGAAAAGATATGTTCTTTTCATATGATGTAGAAAATAAGGCGTTGATTTACTCACTTCACCAAAGTTGAGTGACCAAGGTAAGCTGCTAATCAGCTGCACATCCAGAAATTTGATACCACTAACTGCCTCCACAATTGGATTATAAATACACAGAGGTGTCCCGATATGCCTGCCTTTTCTGAAATCAAGAATGATCTCTTTTGTTTTTTCTACATTTAAGACCAGGCTGCTTTTATTATACCAGTTCATCAAACCCTCTATCTTCTCCTGGTAATCACCCTCGTTATCATTCTGAATAAGGTCCACCAAACAGATGTTGTTTTGTAATATTCCCTCAACACTATCAAACTACTAAGTCTACATTACTAATCCTCCATTCTTATTTTCACCCATCTCCTCCCACTTATAACTGTATGACTGTAACCTTGTTGCTTGTATCCTAACGATTTTTATTGACTATTTCCTAGTATGATTTGATTACTTATTGTACCCTATGTCTATTATTAAATGATGTACCTTATGATTCTTGACTCTTGATGAATGTATCTTTTCTTTTATTTACACTAAGAGCAGAAGCACCAAGACAATTCCTTGTGTGTCCAATCACACTTGGCCAATAAAGAATTCTATTCTATTCTATCCTAAAATAGGATATAACACAAGACTCCAATTTCAGAAAGATCTGGTGAACTTTAAACAAAGTCTTATTCTTCAATATTACTCTGGAGGAAAGAAGTCTGGAGATAGGTTTGGAGCCATTCTTTACAGAATGTGCATTTTGATCAATTATTCGGAGCATTCTCTAATTGGTCCCCTTTGGAAGCAAAACCAGCTGCATTGTCAGCATGTACTGTACATCAAGGAGTAGAATTGTCAGGATGATCTTGGAAAGGGGGAGGGGGGCAAGGTGAGGTAAATCCATTCACTGAACACATCTGATTTGCTAATTTGGCAATTTCTATAGATGTATTTTGGCAAATATTTGTTTTCTGTGCAAACTGAGTGTTTTCATAACATTTCTATATCGCTCTGTCCCCGTTCCAGGTGGGTTGGCTCACAACTTCTTCTAGGTTTGGAAGTAGTGACCGCACAGTATAGCAATAGTAATAGCAATAAACCACTTTATAGTGCTTTACAGTCTTCTCCAAGCTTTATTCCAAGATGAGAAAATAATATAATAATGTGAAGCAGCAGTCAAAGAATATTCAAGAATGCTGAAATATAACATAACCCAAGACGGCATTCGAAGAATATTCAAGAATAATGAAGAATACACTTCGTCAAAGGAAAAAAAGACATCAAGTCCTTGTTGCCAGTGAGAGAATCTGAAGAGGCAGATGGGCCCCTTCAAAGTTAGCAAACATGTATTACCCTCTCAGTTAGAACTGCATTGAAGATCCATCTCATGATCATTTGGACTAGTTTACATAGGATCTGAACAACCATTACTCATACTCCTTTTTGATGGCCTCATGTGACTAGAGTTTGTCAAGAACCACATCATGTCATCTTGTGTTTGGAATACTTTGTCTGCTAAAATGAGCCCATCAAGATTAAGGACCATTTGTTTATATCATGTGGCAGTGAAATCATCTCATGGTTTGGTATTTCTTTATGTCAAGTGATAATGAGACTGCCTCAAACTTACAGAATATTTGTTTATGTATGGTGGTAATGAGAATTTCAGAGTTAAGAAACATCTGTTTCCCAAGGTTTCTGGATTGGCAATACAAGATGTACAAAACCAGAACTGTACTACAGATAAGGACCCCACAACAGTAATATTAATGTGGAAACCTATTCTCTTCTATTGATTAGAATAGGATTAAAATCAGTGCCATCCATGGAAAATGGGCTTCCTGGATTGGATCTTGAACTCGATCAAAAGTCCATAGTACCATTTTATTCCTTGCTCTTTTTTTCCATTTTGCTCAAGTAACAGTCCATCTTTTTTTTACCATATTTTCTGTTTGCATGATTTGCCAAATCAAATAATTTTTGTAGAGGTTCACAGTTCACTAAAATTGGAAGTTATTTCAATTCATTGGAGAAGGGTTTCACTTATCCTCTATACATTGCCTCATTTACAAGGGTATATAAAGCATACCAATGCCACGCTAGAATACCCGTTCTTGGCAGGATATGCTTATTTTTTTTAACATCCTTCATAACAGACTTCCCTTATATAAAACTATGGTACCATCCTTACCTCTTGTTGGATTCCAGTACCTATGCATCCATAACAGTTCAGTTATGTCTTCCTGCTCTTTAACTGGAGGAAAGTTAAAATGTTGGACATGGAAAGTGAATGTTTCTTTTATTGCCCAAGCCACCTACTATTCTTCAGAATTTAGTTTTGCGCCTCGTTTCATACAATTTGTTCATAATTCCTCACTACTCTTTGACCATCTTGTCCATTCAGCTCCCCAACTGCTAGACAGGATGAATATAAAGTAAAACAAATTCTGATTCTTATAAATGTCTGTACAAGTATGTGTGAGTTCATGCGTACATATAGTACTACATTGATTGGGTTAAAAGTGCCATCTAAATATGTAAGATGACATTTCCCAGAATTTTTTGAAATTATAGTTCAATCCATCTGGAGAATGTGCAATCAAGAAATGCCACTATTAGTTACCATCTTTAAATTTACCTTAAGAAATAATCTTAATTTTTTTTTTTAGGGAAGAACACACTTGAGCTACCACCAAAACAACCCAATTCAGATTTAAGAATTACATAATAGATACTACTTACTACTTTTTGAGGACAGAACCCTATAAAGTTAAAAGCATCTACGTGTTTTGCAATTCCCATATATTATCCCACCATTTCCCACTATTCCTGTGGAAGTTCATCTTAAAATTTAAAGCATTATCCTGTCCAGTTGTAACAGCTATATAGATTAAATAAAACTATTTCAGATTATAGTATTGATTGTATTGGACATTGCTATAACTTGTGATAGAATCAGCTTGCACAGCAAACCAACTCATCACTAATAATAGTCACGCTGCAAACGCTCTGACAGAATTCACATACAATTTATTTTCTCTGACTGCTTGCCATTGGAGGAATTCCCTACAGAGAAAAAAAATATGAGGCTTTGACGTCAGAAACTCTGAAAAAGGACTTAGGCTGGCCCACTTACACAAGTTTCCTTTGATTTTTTGTGAACTGAGGGATTATTGCCTTGCCAATTGAATCATAAGAATTTTCTATAATACAAGGAATAATGCATATAATTCTGTGATAAGACACTGTTTTAACACACTGAAGGTTCTTTCGTTTTCTTTTAGGCCAGCAAATTGGAGAGGGAGAAAAACCAAGAAGCTAGGCAGATTAAGGAACATGAACAGCATAAAAACACAGTCATTGTAACAGAACTCAAGGCTAAACTTCATGAAGAAAAAATGAAAGAGCTTCAGGGTGTTCGCGAAGGACTTTTGAGACAACATGAGGCTGAGCTTCTTAGAGTTATCAAAATTAAAGATAATGAAATTCAAAGACTCCAAACCTTACTTAACGCTGTACGAGATGGGACGCCTGACAAGGTTAAGACGGTGCTCTACTCTGAAGCAAAAGAAGAGGCCAAGAAAGGATTTGAAGCGGAGAAAATTAAAATGCAGCAAGAAATTTTGGAACTGAAGGGGGCTAAGAAACAAGTGGAGGAAGCTTTATCAGTAATCATTCAAGCTGACAAAATAAAAGCAGCAGAGATAAGGAGCGTTTATCACCTACATCAAGAAGAAATCACCCGAATAAAGAGAGACTGTGATCGGGAAATTCGCAGGCTGGTAGGCAGTTTTTCATCATTTAGTGATTTTAATAGGGGGAAGTAAATGTTCTTTCCATGTTGTTTACACTAAAAACAATTTAATGTAGATGGCCAAGCATCCTCCTTTTGTACAGCTAATCCAGATAGATCCTTCAGATCTTTTATCCAATATTAATGAAAAGTTCATTAGATGTGGTTATCTCTGCAATGGATGCTCTGTGACCTTTTGTCACAAGCTGTCGCTGGCTGAAAGATTTAATTCTGGTTGTCAATTGTTTTGTTGCCATGTCATCTGTTCCAAATTATAATTAATTCCATCTGGATTATGAGCATCACATAAAAATGGGTTAGTATTCTATAGAAACTGGGGTTCATTTCCAACTTTCCAAAATTGAAAACAGGTATGTGATATTAGCGTAAGAATTGCTTTTACACTTCTTGTACTATGTATTGATTATGTAAATGATGACATTTCTCTTTCAGTCTCTTGCACGTGCAGATTTTAAATTTACCTGTGTAAATTATTGGTTGCTTTACTGTTCTTATCACAGAGTAATAGAAGTGGAATGAAGTCTTTGAATTGTATAGTAGGGAAAGTGTTTCAACTCTGACTTGGACACTGAATTCAAGCTGGGTGGTTTCATATGTAGTATTTTCTAAAACTATAAAGTATAAAGTACGTATAAAGTACTTACATAGAGCATGTAGTTAGACATGTTTTTATGCAGCTAAATCCTCATCTGTGAGTTCTTTCTGTTATCCTGCACATTTAAATTGCACAATCTTTCCATATAGAAAAATAAGTAATTTATAATGACTCTTACTTTCTTTCAATTTCCAGGCTAACATATTTGCATTACATAAATTTGCATAGATCATTCAAAGTACTTTTGAAAGGTTTAAAATGATATCTGTGGATAATATATGCGTTATGTTTTGTGGGTTTTTTCTTCCCAACAGGTGTTTAATATTCAAATTTTTGGATTGTAATTGTTATCACAATTACAGTATGTTGAAGTTGTTAAAAATATTTAACCATAAGATTCAAAATGATGAGATTCTATATTTTAGGAAACAATTTTAATGCACTAGCTAGGATAAAATAGTATAGTTTCTCTAAAGGGAGTTTATAAAGGAATAACATTGACCATTGCCAATCAAATCCAATTTGTGAAATGCAAAAGCAAAAAGGAAAACTGTTACTGGTATATTGTCTCTATTTTTTATAGTTGTTTTTTTCATTAATGTATTCTTTAGCATGAATTTAGGCAGCCTGCAATGTAGAAAAAGCAATGTATAAGGAAGAAAACCAAGAATAAGCTATGCTCTGTCCCATCACTGTTTTTTCCATCTCTTCTTTTCATAAACATTATTATCAGGTTGAAGTAGGGAGGATGCCCAAGAAATTTCCACAATATATCTCGGTAACATCACATCCTGGGATCTACAGCGTGAAGAGTGAAACTGTGATAATGGAAGTTTTCTATTTCAGAACTTTACATGTTACTAATACGCTAATTCTGTTTCATCCTATATTGCCTGCTTTAGAATGCTTGAAGAAGGCTATTTAAAACTATAGCTGTATCTTTCAAGATAGCAGAAAAATTTATATTGATGAATATTGCTATGTAGTTTTAATGGATTGGAGTGGCTGGGATGTAAAGTCAGTAGGAGCATTTCTTCAGCAACGATTAATGTTGTTCTCATCAGCACCAAAGTAGTAGAAATTGTTTCTGTGTCATTGGTATAATTTATCCTATTTCTATATTGTCCATCACATTTGCATGACATTAAGCAGTTTACAAATCAAACTAATCCACAATTTGTACCGGAAATGCTTCATTTTGTTGAGTTTGGTAAAATGAAAGTCTCAATTGTGTGAGGTTCACCTCCTGATAAATATAAAAGCACATCAGAGGTGGGATTCTACCAGTTCGGACTGGTCACGCCCACCTAGCCACACCTACCTAGCCACGCCCACAGAACTGGTTGTTTAAAAATTTGAATCCCACCCCTGGAGCACATGTTGTTTTCTTGGAAGTGGTTTGCCATTGTCTTTTTTCAAAAATATGTTCTTTCCAACATTAGCATAAAATTAATGGGAAGTGCTGGAATTCTCTCATTAAAGTATTAAGTCCAAAAGCCTTGCTTGGCTTTTCAAGATTAGCCAGAATTGGTTAAGTATTGTCACCTAATATAGAGAAGAGTTTGCTTTGTGACCAATATGATAATCTCCTAGTTTTGGTATGGGACACTGTGTCCCTAAATCATCTCCAAATATTTCATCTTTTCCCAATGAAACTTTTGTAACTGCAGGTCTGGCATTGATTTCATAAAGTATTGTATTTAAAAATATCTCCATGTGCAAAGACTGTACAATTACACACGTAATTATATGTTTCAGGATAAGTATGAGATTAGATAAATTTGGAAATTCTAAAGTGAGACTTTAGCTCTTATTATACAGTGTTATTGAATCTGTCCCGTGTAACAGTCTTTTGCCTTGTAGTGGAATAAAACATATATACGTATATATTAGTGGCTTACAATTGTTTAATCCCCAAAGTTCCATATAAAAAGTATCTCTATCAGGAAAAACATCATTCTTTAATCTCATAGCTACCCGTGTGTGTTGGTCTCCTGACAAAGATTTTCATAGATGGCAATGCAGAAACTTTATATACAGTAGTTTAATGTTGTGTTGAAATCTCTCTTCTCCAAAGCTTTTTTTCCTTTTTTAAAATTAGTTTTGTTTTCTAGTTCTCAACCTGCCTGAGAATTCCTTTTGAACTTCTCTTTAGCTGCAGCCTAACAGCGGTCATGCAAAAGCCCAAAAAAACAGAAAGGGAGTAGGAAGAGTTTCAAAAAACACCCTCCTTGCTTTTCTGGAAAATAAAAGAAGCAACAAATTCTTTCAATCTTGCAAGATTAGGTTACTGTAACTTTTAATTAAAGTTTTATCTTCTTTTCTGGTCTACTTCAAAGAGTTGACAGTGTCAGTTTGCTAAACCTTTTTGGGAGAACTGTAGTTTAGCAGAACACAGACTAGAATATTTTGGAAATCTTGAGTTTTAGAGGAGTTTGAAAGATATATGAAGCCAAACTGAATTCCTCCTCCTCCTCCTCCTCCTCCTCCCTCTCCTCCTCCTGTTTGAAGTTGAGGCAGCTAAGGGGAGGGGAGGAATGGGAAGAGGGGAAGTGAGTTGGTTGGATATGTAGCGGGAATGGTACAGTGTGAAGGGGATTGACTAGATCTCTTCTAAGGTATTGTCAACTCTATGATTCTATGATATTGGGCAATTAAAGGCACAAAAAAGCTCCTTGGTATTTTTTTTTCCCCACTGAGACCTCTCTGCTGAGAAGTACATGTTTCATATAAATGTTTTGTGTATTAAATATTTTGCACACCTTTGCCTCTTTCTGTTTTTGCAGCTTACTCTTTTGTCATGAAATGTTAGAGATTCTCTTGCTAAATTTGCTCCTTTCTTTATAGAGACTTCCCTAATTCAGAAACTTCTCTGAGAGGCAGAGAGCCCAAGCTTCCAATCTGAGAAATAGTCCAATGGGAAGACTCTCTCAACACTTTCTGCTATAGCAGTTAATTAAAGCCCAGGAAGGCAAAAAATTTATTCACCTCTTTTACCTTTGGCACCTTGTAACTAGGCAAGTGCAAAACCTCTGCACACAGGGGAATGTCACCAATATGTTCTTCTGGAAAAAACATTGTTTTTATTTTTATTTATTTATTTATTTGATTTGTCAATCGCTTACAAGATAATAGGTGTAAGTATAAACATGAGTAAGAATACAGGAAATAGGTATGGGGACAAATGGACAGGGACGGTAGGCACGATAATGCACTTATGCACGCCCCTTACAGACCTCTCAGCAATGGGATGAGGTCAATAGTGGTTAGTTGAGGTTAAAGGAGTGGGAGTTAGAGGATGTAACAACAGAGTCAGGTTGTACATTCCAGGCTTTGACCACTCTGTTGTTGAAGTTGTACTTTCTGCAATCGAGTTTGAAGTGATTTACATTCAGTTTGTACCTGTTGTGTACTCTTGTATTGTTGTGGTTGAAGCTGAAGTAGTTATTGACTGGTAGGACATTGTAGCAGATAATTTTGTGTGCTACATTTAAGTATAACCATAGGTGGCATAGTTCAAGGTTGTCCAAGCCCAAGATTGTTCAACCCAAAAATATAACTGTAACCCAAAAATATAACTGTAAAAGACAGACCAGAAATAAAAATTAAAATAAGCAAAAAAAAAAAAAACAGTAAGAGAACACCTGTCTGATCTGGATGAAAACAAATCACTGGGGCCTGATGGATTACATCCCAGAGTTTTAAAGGAGCTGGCAGAGGTCATCTCAGAATCACTGCACCATATCTTTCAAAAATCCTGGAGCACTGGGGAATTACCAGACTGGAAAAGAGCTGATGTGATTCCCATCTTCAAAAAAGGAAAAAAAACAGACCCAGGAAACTATAGACCAATCAACCTAACATCAATACCCAGGAAGACACTGGAAAAAATAATAATAAGAAAACAACAACAGATCTGCGAACATCTAGAAACAAGTAAAGTAATAACTAGCAGTCAGCATGAGTTTGTTAAAGACAGATCATGCCAAACCAATCTTATTTCATTCTTCAACACAGTGACTAAATTAGTAGACCAGCAAAATATGTGGACATAATATATTTAGATTTCAGCAAGGCATTCAATAAAGTAGACCACAACCTACTTCTTAGTAAGCTAGAAAAAAATGGAATAGATAGCACCACCACTAGATCGATTCACAACTGGCTGGCAAACTGTACTCAACAAGTAATCCTTAATGGGTCTAAGTCTACATGGAGGAAAATAAGCAGTGGGTTCCGTGTTAGGCCCAGTACTCTTCAATATCTTCATTAACAACTTAGATGAGGAAATAGAAGGGGAACTTACCAAATTTGCAGATGATACTAAGCTGGCAGGAATAGCTAACACCCAAGAAGATAGGCTCAAGATCCAGATGGATCTTGACAGACTAGTACACTGAGCCATATCTAATAAAATGAAATTCAATATAGAGTCCTACACTTCCGCAAGAAAAACCAAAAGTACACATATAGACTGGGTGAAACCAGGTTCAATAGCAGTAACTGTGAGAGGGATCTTGGAGTCTTAGTGGACAACCAGCTAAATATGAGCCAGCAGTGTGCAGCCGCCGCCAAAAAAGTTAATGCAATCCTAAGTTGTATTAACAGAGGGATACAGTCAAGATCAAGGGAAGTACTAATACCATTCTATAAAGCCTTAGTAAGACCACACCTAGAGTACTGCATCCAGTTTTGGTCACCACGTTATAAAAAAGATGTTGAGACTCTAGAAAAAGTACAGAGAAGAGCAACCAGGATGATTAGGGTACTGGAGGCTAAAACATACAACAAACGATTGCAGGAACTGGGCTTGGCTAGTCTAGTAAAGAGAAGGACCAGGGGAGACATGATAGTGGTCTTCCAATATTTGAGGGACTGCCACAGGGAGGAAGGAGTCAAGCTATTTTCTAAAGCTCCTGTAGGCCAGACAAGGAATAATGGATGGAAACTGAACAAGAAGAGATTTAACCTGGAAACAAGGAGAAACTTTCTGACAGTGAGAACAATCAATCAATGGAACAGTTTGCCCTCGGAAGTTGTGGGAGCGCCATCAGTTGAGACTTTCAAGAAGAGATTGGACTGCTATTTGTCAGAAATGGTGTAGGGTCTCCTGCTTGGGTGGAGGGTTTGACTAGATGACCTACAAGGTCCCTTCCAACTCTGATTATCTATATCTGTATCTAAAATCTCAAGCCTGATGATATAGGGTATTCTGTTGTGAGCAGAGGAGTGTAGTGCTCTTCTCATGAAATATTTCTGGACTCACTCGATTGTATTAATGTCCAATATGCAGTGCAGATTCCAAACTGATGAGCTGTATTCGAGTATTGATCTGGCAAAAGTTTTGTATGCTCTAGTTAGCAAATTCAAATTCAAATATAACTCTCTTTAGTCAAATTTCATGAGAACTGATAGGGAAAATGATTCTGCCTCATCACTTTTCTGTGGATTTAGAAGATTCTGATCAGACAAATTTAGGAAAATGGTAAAGGCCAACAGGGCACATGAGGAAATTGTTACAGCTAACATTCCCCTGGAGAAATGCAATCTATTAGTTAAAATATCAGTTTACTAATCAGGCAAGTGGGTGACATTTCAATGTTTATATTAATGACCCAATTCAGTCATAAATCTTGGATCACTTTCATCTTTGTAAATTGTATAGAGAAGTGAGTTTGATTATATGCTGATATATTTTGGCATTTTAGATTAATGCCACAAAAAAAACAGATAAGCAATTCATATGATGTGGTAATTATTTGTAATGTTTTCTCTTTCTCATGTCATCCAGACAGCACATGTTAATTAACTTGCTACTGAATTATTGTAGATTTAATTCATTAAATCATAAAACATATGATTGAACAATATATTAAACAGGTAGGGGATTGCCAGGAATTTTCTATTTTTAACTAAAATTAATCAAAATATTTTTTCCTTGCTGGATTTAGCAGAATTTAAAACAATTTCTTTACATTCTATTTTGTACTGAATATGTGCTTTTGCAATGAATATATACTTTTTGATCATACTTTAATGCAGCTGTCAAATATGTCTTATCAAAGCTCTTAATCTCATTCTACTTTGCATATTCTGGAAAAAAGTTCCTACTATGCATGATACATTTGGGGAAAAAATAAAAAAGAAATTATGACTTTGAAGATATTTCCTTTCAGTTTAGTACCACATACAATCATATCACATGCATCATCTTATTTCTATTGCTTCTTTCTTCCATACAACATCCAGACACAAATTAGGAATTGATCAAAGCAAAAAATAAAAATAAAACATAAAAAACAAAATGCATGTCCTTCACAAGAGATCCATTTATTTTCAGTTATTTACTACAAATATTAAGTGAAGTATTAGGTACATAATGAATTGTCACACAATACTTTTTATTTATTATTTCATCAGCCACTGCTGAAACCAACTTACTTTCTCCTTAATTCCTGTTTCCTGATCAGAAGCAGCATTAAATTGATCTGCCATTATTCTAGAGCACTAGGTCAAAAATTTAAAGAGCAAAATTCACCCGTGTCCACAAGGGAATCTGCCATGCAAGGAAACCACCAGAGGGAATTTGTGAAATGACAGGTTTGATTGAACTGTGCAAATTGAGTCCCATACAATTAAACTTCATTGGGAGCATGGGAAGATTGTATAATATCACTTGGTGCTTCATATCAGGAGAAAAAAAATTGATATGTCAGGTAACCCCAAAACATTTAACATAAGACTGTAACTTATTGCAAACATCTTAATGAGGAATGGGGCTGTCACATCAGATTCTCATACCTATTATAATGTCCATACAATGCTAAGGTCAGGGTTTGGGGAACATTGGGTACAATCCCTCAGTGCTGCCACAAACCTGGAATATTACCATACATTCTTTTTCACACAGACATACAAACTCACATGGTCACAAAGAACCCAGAAACTAAGATACTTTTCCAGATGTGCAGCTCTGTCTTTAAATTGTAATATAGCCCAATTTACCAAGATGAATCTACACTGGTAGACTGATTTATCACTTATAATATATAAGATGGAAAAAATAATCTAAAGGCAAAAACCCACAGAGAGACCATAATAATAAAAAATGTTTACATGATTTCTTATGACTTTCATAGGCATGCTTAGAAAATTTGGTTGGGGGGATGCCCTGTAACCCAATATTGAAATAATAGAAAATACTTATAGCTCGGGTTTTAGATTTTGGCAGTGGTTTGCTCTTTGAACTTGCCATTTAGCTCCCAAACCTCTTGTTACCAGGCTAAGTAACATCATCAACAGGTCTTCTGTAGAAGTGTCTTGTCCTCTTTAGCTTATCTATGTCTTGTGTACTGGTGTGGTCAGTTGGTCGCATCCAGGGGTGGGATTCTACCAGTTCACACCTATTCACTAGAACCGGTTGTTAACATTCTAAGCAGTTTGGAGAACCGGTTATTAGAAGAAATTATTGGCCTAATTCTATAAGGAAGGCAGGAAGGAAACATTCTGGTGTTGCTTACAGAAACTGTCTCTCCATTAACCCTTATTACATTCTTGGCAGGACTAGACTTCCTGTCTCAGAAACTTCTCTGGAGTTATTTTTCCCTCCTTTGCTGGTACTTTGCTTGTGTGGAATGACCATTCAAAGTTACAATGGCACTGAAAAAAGTGACTTGTGACCATTTTTCATACTTATGACTGTTGCAGCATCCCCACAGTCATGAGAGGCCAGGCGAGAAAATGCGTGCCTCGATGTGAGTGATATTGAGTTGGCC
This sequence comes from Hydrophis major, assembly GCA_033807585.1. Taxonomy (NCBI): domain Eukaryota; kingdom Metazoa; phylum Chordata; class Lepidosauria; order Squamata; family Elapidae; genus Hydrophis; species Hydrophis major. The sequence goes on from CM066331.1 coordinate 80,167,994, forward strand.
ACATCCAGCCAATAACATGACCACCAAGCCATGTCCACCCAGTCACATGACCACCAAGACACGCCCACCACCTAAGCCACACCCACAGAACCAGTTGTTAAAAAATTTGAATCCCACCCCTTGTCGCATCAAAGACCCAGTTCCATCTTCAGGATTTGCAAAAGATTTCAAGCCATTGCTACAAAATAAGAATTATTTGAGGGCTCTTTCAATAAATAGACAGCTAGATAAATCAATTATTATTTGAATCTTGTCTCATATGGTAAGATGCCTTCTAAATCAGGGCTCTCCAACCTTGGCAACTTTAAGACTTGTGGACTTCAACTCCCAGAATTCCTCAGCCAGCTGGCTGAGGAATTCTGAGAGTTGAAGTCCACAAGTCTTAAAGTTGCTAAGGTTGGAGACCCCTGTTCTAAATGACATATTGCCAGTTTTCCCAACATGATTACTTCCAGACAGATGGACTGCAGCTTCTGTCATCTCAAACCAGGGACACGCTGACACATTGGCTAACATGGTCTACTGTCTCAGAATCTTAGTTATTCCTTTATTAATAACCAACTAAAATATATACAATACGATCTTTGAAAGACAAACTTCTGATGCTACTTCCTGATATACTCCATTAGAATTTTTCCTGCAGAAAATGAAGAAGCTATATATTAGTCAATGACCAGAGATGGATTTTCTAATAGCTGTGCCCAGGAAATATTTGATCTTTTGTTTTGTAGAGATGTTTCATATTAAAAATATAGCCTTTGCTTTTCTGCAGTTTCTGCTAGTACACTATTAACAATGCTAATGAAGACCATTTTGCTATAAGAAACTGACACAGCATTACAAATTATGTGTTGATTTTAATGCAGACTGATAAATAATAGCCATGTCTCTGAAAGCCAACTGAATTTTTAAAAAAAAATAGTAGTGAAGATGGAACAGACTGGAGAGAGAAAGAGAGACAGGAGGGAAGGAAAACCCCATATTTCATAGCACAATGTTTCCATAATTGGCAGCAGTAGGGCTGGCAAGTTAATTAAAATGCAGTCTTGTTAGCAGCAACCTGCTAAATGCAAAGTGGAAGTAGCCATGCTGTTAAGCAAGGCATTTCCTTAAAGAGGATTGGTTATTACTCTCATGTATATTCATTGAGTTTCTTTCACAAGTAGGCCTTTTTACTGAAAGTAGGTGGTAAAAATTCTAAGCAAGACAAGACACGGAGAGCATTGCTTTCTAGAGCAATGAATGAAAGGTGTGGGATAGTTTTGGGGGGGAATTACACCTGAACACTGATGCAGCCCTCCCAGTGAGTTGTTTTTTTCATTATACGTCTTCTTTGTCTTACTGCTTGTATGGAGCAAATATGTTGCAAGATATGTGCTTGCTTGAATGTGTTTTTTGTATTGGTATATCTTTATGTCTTTATATCATTTTTCTAATGAGCTCTCTATATAATATAACTTTTTAAATTTGCGTTGTCGTTGTTTTAAATAATCCTTTTAATAGTCATCCTATAGTAACCATGGAAAATGTCTTATGTTGTTTTGCTATGGTTATTATTGTTTTGTTATTGCTATACAAAATATACAATCCTATTTTTCTTTGCAGAAATGAAAATATTAATAAGAAGCAATGGCATTAACTGAAACTTTTTGGTTTATTTTTTTATTTTTGGATATGCATTTCTATTAAAGGGAAAGGCATGTTGAATAAATAGAAATGTAGCAGTCTTTTTTTAAAAAAAAATCCTCTTTATAAGTATAGCTATGATAGAGCTTTTTAATGTGTTTAATGGGAAATGACAAAAGGGAGAGCTTGTAACAGGGCAACCTAAATGTACATTTATATATGTGTAGGTATATATGTGTGGATAGGATTTTAATGTGGTCTAAGAAATGTATGCTTGAGGAAGTAGTGCAATTACAGTTTAGTTACATCATAGATATGAAAATAAATTATCCTTCCCTATTCTTCTGTGTATTTGCTTGGAATGTACTGACTGAATGATGTTTTATGGCTGATGTTTTCTCTAGGATGATGTAATGGTATGTGGTAATGAGATGGGGAGATGGGGAAGACATATTGCCTAGGGAATTATCTGATAAGAGAGGCCATAGCCCAGAGCCACAAAATGGATGGAGAAAGAGACTCAGAAGAGACCGTTCTCAGGAGATAATGGGACATTTGTACATTCAGACTTGCAAGATTCTGTTAATGTAACCTTACAATAAAGTAGAATTAGTTCATTTCATTGTGTTTCCTGTTTGTGAAGGCCGACAGGTATGTTCAAACAAAATCACAAAGACAGCATAGCTTAGAGGCATTTCATAGTGCATGCATGCAATTTCCACCTCTATTACCACTACCGCCCAAAAAACATCTGTCAAAGACCTCTATTTTTTAAAAATCATGTTTTGCTTACATTTCACCTGTTCAGCATATTACACATGAAGGGAAAAGGAACTAGCAAAAAAAATGAAATTTGTCCAAGTAAAAATGTCACTGTTGAATGGCTTCCCAAATTTCAGGATAAATTGCCCTTATATCTTGACCCCTTGATCAGTACTTTTCCATCAACAGACACACTTTTCATGGGCTTCACCAGCATTCATAAACATATTAAACTGTCTTTACACTGTTCAAACCAACTTAATTGGGTTTAAATTTAGCTTTCGCTACTGCCTCTTTAGTTTGTAATCCCTTTTATCCAAAGCTAGAAAAACTAGATTGGAGGCTGCTCTTAACTAATTAGTCCTAGAGAAAAAATATCATGTATGTTGTTTCACTATTTTGAAGCCACAGTTGGCTGCCTCAATTTTTTTCAGTACCTACTATAGACTATATACTCTACAGTATCTTTTTAGGAGAAAGTTCTGTTTTGCTATCCAGAGAATAGGGTAAGAATCTGCTGGGTTTAAGATACTGACAAATGAAAATCGTTTTATATTAGAATTTATGAGACCCTTGAAGAACTTCCAAAAGGGCTGGAATCTGTTGGATATGTTGTAGCTGTTGAAGTTTTGTATCAAATATGGGATTGTCAAGGAACATTATCAAGGAACATAAAATGAAGATGTGCCTCCAAAGCTTAGACAAAATTCATTTGGAAGTTCCAATTTTTATGTTTAATGTGATAGAAAATAAACCATTAAATGTATGACTAAAATATTACTGCATCTGTATTAAATTTTAGTAACTTACATAATTTCACATAAGTTTAAGCAAAATGATGTTTTTGCTCTGGTCCTGCCTTTTTTTTTTTTTTAGGATTCTTCCCAGCATGCCAGTCAAAGGCCAAATTCATCATTCAACCCCTAAATTATTGCTTTCCTCAAAATAATGAATGTTTAAGTCTTCTTCTAACTATCATTCCAAAATCAGCCTTCCTAAATCTGGTATACAAAATATCTGTTGATTTACAGTCCACATTAGTGTCCAGCCACACTCAGATTGGTGAAGATTTTAAGATTTGGCCCAATACAACAGGAAGACACCAGGTTGGGTAATACTATTTGTACAGAAAAAATAAGAGAAAAAATATAGTCTTCTGCTCTCAGTAATGAACCAAGTTTCAGCTTAAAGCATAAATTATTTTCCTTACTTAACACATTCCAAATGGAAAGCATTGTATATATTTATTACTGTAGGTCATGCAGTCAGCCAGATGTTGTTGTTATTTACACAACAATGTGAAATCATAATTTCCAGTTCTTTACCTAATGTTGGCCTTCATAGGCATCAATTCTTCCCAAGAACCTAGCATGCCATAATATATTGGCATAGTATATGTGCAGATTCAAGCCATTGTGGCCTTTTGTAAGTGATACATGAAATTTTTTTAAAGGCACAAAGTGCTTATCCAAGATTTTTTGGGTATGATGTCAGATGTGACAATAACCTTAGGGACCACCACAGCAGGTTTATGCCAAAATCTTATGCACCAAAGACAAATTCCTTGTGTGTCCAATCACACTTGGCAAATAAAGAATTCTATTTTATTTTGGTTTTCCAGATTTTGACACTTTATGATCTCCAATTCTTTGTCTTCTTTCTACTTTCTCCTGAAATTGCCTCATCAATTATCTACACTTTTTTTTCAACCACAGTTAAATTTGGTGTGTTATGAGCCCAGACTTAATCAGTTTCTATTCAGAAATCCCATAATCTTTTCCTTCTTGACTCCTTTTTCAACTCTATGTTAACACTGTACTGTGTTTCATTACTGGCATGTGATCATTTTTACAGATGTTCCAATGAATCACTTTGGTGACTGTGTTATGATGATGATGATGATGGATAAGAATTATACCTCTGTCAAAAGACTTTTATTGCAGCATTCCCAAACCTGATTCTGCTTACCAATAATAATGGATTTTAAATCTATAGAACTGAATCCAGTGTTTGTTCACCGCTTTCTGTAATCTAACATATTCCCAAAGCCAGGATGCCGCCAGTTTCCATGGCAACTGAAGAACTGTACTGTATGTGATTGTATTTTATTCTCCTTGTAGATGGAGGAGATCAAATTTAAAGACAGAGCAGTCTACATGCTGGAAAAAGAGTTAGGGATTCAAACTGGGCATACTCAGAGACTTCAACTCCAAAAGGAGGCTCTAGATGAACAGCTGTCCCAGCTGAGAGAGGCTGACCGGCATCTGAGTAGCCCCAAGCGGGAAGTTCCTCATCCAAGTGGTGCAGGAGACACTTCAGATCACTCAGGAAGTCCTGTAAGCACTTTCTAGTAGTTTTCCCTACAACCACAAATTGTGCCAAAATCTTGATGAGTGATTGCCCAGACCAGCAATATTGATTTTGATTTGTTTGTTTGCTTGATTGCTTGCTTGTTTTAAAAGCAAGTAGGATTGAGGAAACCCAGCTCAGATGTAGTCAGATGATGTCTTGAGTTTCTGATTTTGCTTTTATTTTGCCAGCTGATTACAAAAATTAACTACTTGCTTTTTTTAAGCAACTGTACCTTATCTTGAATGTGTGCCTAGTTTGACATTGTGAGACTCACAACGCAAACATTAATTAATTAACCTATTAATAGCTGTCTGCTAGTTTTTATGGAGGCCTACAAATATCTGTGAAAAAGAAACAAGATGGCAAAACAATGTCTTAAATCTCATGACTAATCCTGATGGATTGATTGTGCTTTTGATGTTAGTCAATGTTCTAGACTCTAGAAAATAAATGAGGTGCCAACTAATATGCTTTTTCTTCCATACTTTAAAATTTCTTACACCATTCAGTCTAAATTCACCTTTTATCTTGGCTTTTGAGGTAACTATGCCACCTCTCCCAGCTTCTCTGTTAATTTGCTAACTACAGATTTTTTCCATCACGTTTGCTAAACTTTTCTTTGTTGACTCTCATCAAGATTTCCTTTGTATTGCTGCTTAGTTTGACCAATAGATTTTTTTTTCAAAAACATAAACGTAGATATTGTCTCGCCTGTGTTCAAAGCCTCTCCTGCACCTGTTGAATGAAGAATCCTAGCCCTATTGAGTTTCTTTGGTCTGTAGATGCTCATGTTTGCTTGAAGTAAACTTTCCAAGTAAAGTAAATTAAAATTGCTACTACTGTAAATAGTAAAACAGGAAGGAAATGTTATTATAACTAAATTGCTTTTTGCTCAAAATAAATGAAATTGCCTATTCTTATATCTATATTTAAGTTACCCATGTCAGTGCTCTGTTAAATTCACAGTTCCATGGGAGCCAAATGAATACAGTGGTTTGTTGCACACACTTAGTACACATTAAATGTCAGTATTAATAAATATATTATCATAGGAAAATGATACAAGGCTCATCTAAAGTTCTCAATTCAACAGTGGCATAAATATGAAACACTGTAGTAATTCTCAATCATTTATTTCACATTTCCAAAGCAACACTTGTGAGTCTGCATTTATTTACACATTTTGTTTTCATTTGCCTCTTCTCTTGCATAACAGTTTCTTTCTTAATTTCTCTTAGTTTTATCTTTTGGTATTAAGGTAAAGATTTTTAGAATTAGTAATGGATGGAATCTGACAAGGAAGAAGATCGGAATTGGTAGGAAGTTTTTAAAAGGCTTTCCTTGTTGAACAGTTATTTGCAGTTGTTTTTTGTTTTAGGAACAGCAGTTGGACGAAAGGGATGCTCGACGTTTCCAACTTAAAATAGCCGAATTAAGTGCCATCATCAGGAAACTTGAAGATCGGAATGCATTACTGTCAGAAGAACGAAATGAACTTGTAAGAAATTGTGTATTTTTATTTTTTTATTTTAAAGAAAATCCTATTTGGCTAACTATAGATATGTAGGAGAAAAACCAAGTTAGTCTCTTGGCTCTGGAAGTCAAAAATTAGGAGGATTTGGGCAGCATCTTCTTAAATTAATTCATTTTATGAAAAGGTATAAGATTTTGTTGTGCTTATGTCTTTTAATAAAAGTTGTTAGTCTGAAAAGATGCTTCCAGGCTTCTGGTTTCTTTTTGACTAAATTAATAAAGGGGTTAATACACTGTGGAAGCACAACAAGTTGACCATTGACCAAGTGTCCTAACCCCGGTAAGGGTAAATTTAAACAGACACAGTTATTCCTAGGATGAAAGTAATTCCACTCAATCAGTTGTTTGGTAGGGGGAAAAAGCATATTCCAGTTAAGGTGTTTTGTATATTTTGTCCTCCAAGAAAAAGAGATGAAGAGGAAAAAATGCATGAAAAAGCAAGCCTATGAATATTATCGACTATGCTTCTGCCATGTTGATAGTAGATGACTTATTGAAGGACTGGGATGGGATGGGAAAATTTGACTCTTTGAATCTTACTTGATCTCTTTCCCAATCATTGGGTGAGGCCACTAGTAAGAGACTTAATGCACAGGTGAGTCAATTGTATGGAGTTCGGCTTTCTCATGAAGATGTGGCTTGTAATTTGGGAATCATAGCTAGATTAACACAGCTCCTGCTTGAAGAACAAGTGGTGGTGATAGCTAGGAGGCCTTTGTACCGATTCATCTTGTGCATCAGTTGCAGATTTTCCTGTGACTTACACCTTATTCACTTCCTGTTTGATTTACAATGTGTTCTACCTGGAGCTGCTGTTGGAGACCACCAGAAAACTACATTTGGCCCAGACTGCAGTAGCTTGTGCATTTATAGGCATTAGTATTTGTCCCTATGAATTAGCTTTGCTAATAAATAATTTTTTTAAATTTATTTATATAAATGCAATTAGATATTTATTTAAATAAATATTTCATTTAAAATATTTAAATGTCCCTCTAGGCAAGGTAAGGCTACCAGATTCTATGTTGTATCTGATTTGGATGCCATCATTCATCCTTTGATATCTAAATTGGTAATTTTTAAAAAAAAGAAATTATCTTCTAATTATCACTTCTTTAATATAATACATTCTATCTGGACTGTTCATTTAGGTATATATGATTTAATCATGATTTGCCAGTTGCCTGTCAAAAGAGGTTAAAAAATGAACTTTTGCAATAAATTGACACTTGAATTAATTTAACCAATTATTCACTGAGACAGAGTTATAAAATGTTCAAAAAACCATATTTGGGGATGGCAAATTCATACTTATTTTATAAAGCAATTTCAAATTTGGGAGTGGGTGGACACAGGAAACAGAATACAGAGTTGGGCTAGAAGATCTCCCTGCTAAAGCAGAAAATGCTACAACATTTCTGACAAATGATTGTCCAATCTCTTCTTAAAAACTTCCAGTATTGGAACACCCACAACTTCTGAAGGCAAGTCATTCCATTGATTAATTGTTCTCACTGTCAGGAAATTTATCCTTAGTTCTAAGTTGCTTCTCTCCTTGATTAGTTTCCATCCGTTGCTTCTTGTCCTGCTTTAGGTACTTTGGAGAATAGGCTGACCCCCTCTTCTTTGCGGCAGCCCCTTGTATGTTGAAATACTGATATCATGCCACCCCAGTCCTTCTTTTAATTAAACTAGGCTTTCCCAATTTCTGCTACCATTCTTCGTATAGTTTTAATCATCCAGCAGAGGAAAGGAATAATGATGTTGTTGAGATATAATCTCAATTGCTGTAGTTTGTTTCATTGACTTTTTCAATGTGCAGCCACAACTTGAGCTAGTTAAATACATTTATATCCAGCCAACCATTCCTTAATGCAACTCTCTTCAAACTGACAAATTACACAGATGATATTCTCTTCCCGTATCTGAATAAAATTCCATTTAAAGGCTAGTTAATGGCATCTGTGGGGATAAGGTTTATTTTTCATAGAGCTAATGCAATAAACCATAGTGGCATATGGACGGGGGAGACAGAATGTATTTATAGAGGTCATTAAAGCAGCAGATCTATAGCTAGATCTGGGACTGTGTGTAGGATTCATTTAGTAGAGGAGGCAGCTGTAAAACTTTCTCTCATTTCTTAGTGAAATTTTAGCCGTGCAAGTGAATATTTTCCCCAACATATTTCATTCTAAAAATAGCGGGATAATATCTTTCAAATGCTAATGTTGGTATTCCTATATCACCCAAATTCATAATTAAGTATGGAGATCATAGATTGTTTTGCATACAATTATGAGTTCTGTCTCAGGAAGCAAGTAAAACCATTTATGTAAAATAGGTTGTGCAAACTATCTCTGCTTCTCCAAACACCTAGCAGGAAGGAAGGAAGGAAGGAGGAAGGAAGGAAGGAAGGAAGGAAGGAAGGAAGGAAGGAAGGAAGGAAGGAAGGAAGGAAGGAAGGAAGGATAGGTACAATTAAACATTTGGGGATTATTTCAATGTATCTTTTCATTGATTGTATGCTTTGAAAAACTGAAAACATAAGCCTAAATGTGTACATTTGAATTTGCTAATATATATTGGGTTTGAAAACAGTATAAGGCAGCCTTTCTGTGAATATACTATTTAAAAAAACTATGCAATTTCCAGAGCAGATGTTATTTGCAGCAGTCCAACACATCTGGTGGGAAACAGATCAGGAAAGGCTGATGTGGGGGTGCATCAAGTTACAATCTAACTGCTAATGATTCAGTGGTCACTTCTGTTGTAATTTTTAGAATATTTATGTTGAAAAAAATTTCAAACGGGTATGGAAGCTTTTGCCCATGAATCGATATGTTCATGTACACATAGCTAGTAATACAATAATCTAGTTTTTGCCACAGCATACAACCTGAAAGAAATGTTACATGCAAATCTACCCTGTGTAATGATGGCTTGATCATTGTTTTCAGTTAATTTGCCACAGAGCAATAGAGGAAACTTGGAAAGAGGTATTATTTCCTCACTCCAAATTGATTGTAACTGTCTCTATCCAACCAGAAGGGTGCAAAATAAGATTTAAATATCCTTTGGGGAAGTATGTAATATTTTAATCAATAACACCCCTAAATCCAATTACAAACTACCTGAAACAGAGACATTTAGTAACAATGAAAAGACCATATGGAGCAAAAACCTAGAGAAAATCCAGGTAAGCTTTAAAAAATTCTAAGAGCTGAATCAAACCATTATAACCTTCCATAGGATCATGAGGAAAATGAAAAAGCTTGGTGAAATATCAATAATTGTCATTCAAACCAATTTTTCCTCAACTTAACTTCCTCCAGATGAAATCAGGTTGAAATGCCCAACTACAGTAGCTATGATAATGCAGAGTGCCAGTCTGAGTAAGGTTGAAGACTCACAGAAAGAAATGTAAGCAGATCTCTGCTGAAAAAGGCAAATGGTGTTTCTGATGGCAAAGGGATGTAGAACAAGAGTAGAAAGTGGGAACACTCAAACAGAACTCTATGGAGATTCTCAGTCATCCAGGTCATGGTTTTCACAAAGGTACTTTATCAAAAGGCAACTGGACTTTGTTTTTCCCCAAAGACATTTCATTTCTCATCCTAGAGAACTGAAGAAGCTTCTTGGATAAGAAGTTTAAAGCCTTGAAGGGGAAAACAAAGTTTAGTTGCCTTTTGAAAAAGCACTTTAGGGACTCAAACAGAAGAACAACTTAATCCAAACTCTTATAGTTATCTTCCATATGTTCAGAGAATTGTGGTTGTTTTGGAACAGCCTCCCTACTGAGATTTAAGGGATTCCCTTTCCAGAGAGTTGTGAAGACCTAGCTTTTCCCCCAAGAATTGATTGGGCTAAAATGGTGGTTGAGCTGCAAGGATTTTAGTCTGGCACCTGGAAGAATTACTATTTGTTTTTAACCACATTTTAATGGATTGTTGTGAGCCATATAGAGTCATTATATGAGATTGCCATGTAGGTCCTTAAATAAAATTAAGACTCCTTGGTTAGCAATAGCAACCGTATAAATGCATTGAATTTTGTATGTCAGCCAATCTTACACAAATATGTAAATATTTTTGTTCCTCTACTTTTCAGCTGAAACGTGTAAGAGAGGCTGAGAGCCAGTACAAACCACTGCTTGACAAAAATAAACGTTTAAGTAGGAAAAATGAGGACTTGTCCCACACCTTACGTCGTATGGAAAACAAACTCAAATTCGTAACACAAGAGAACTTAGAAATGGTAAGTTCTTGTACAAATGAATCTAAGTTCACTACACCAGTGGTCACCAACCAGTGGGCCGGGGACCACTGGTGGTTTGCGAGAAAATTTTGGTGGTCCACAGAGAAATGTCACCCCGAAGTAATTAACCAGGCTGTGTGGGAACAGAAGACTTGCGTCACTTGCATTGCGAACCACACAAGTGAGGGGAGGAGGGAAAGGGCAGAGAGGGGGAACTTGCCCCACATACCCCACGTGCCTCGCCTGGTCACCGGGCTGCTTCTTTCCGCTTCTTCTTCTTCTTTTGGCTGCACGCAAGGAAAGCAGCAAAAGTCTTTCTTTCTCTCCCCCAAATTCCGCCAGAAATGAGTCTTCGGGACCCTGCAAGGCCTCTGCTCCAAGAGGCTGCACTGGCATGACAAGTCTCTCATTTCTGGCAGAGTTTGGGGGAGAGAAAGACTTCTGCTGCTTCTTCTGCTTTTCTGGCATGAAGCCAAGTCTCTCTCTCTCTCTTTCCCCCTGAGATCAGAGCTGGAGATGGTATCCTGTGATCCCAAAGAAAGAATGATCAATTGGTAGGAAAACGGGGTGAGGAATTTTCCTGCAGACTTTTTTTGGTATTTTCCCAGGGTCTCTGGTCCACGGGATTTAAAGTTATGAGTTTAGTGGTCCCTGAGGTCCAAAAGGTTGTCAACCCCTGCACTACACAGTCCATTAGTAATAAGTTCTGAATTTTCAATTAAAAAAACCTTTGAGCAAAATATTATTGCTATCTAAAATTTTGTTGACAATCTGAACTCCTCAAACCAATTCAGTTTTCAACTCTGAATTGAAACAGAACAACTTCAATTTTTAAATGTAAAAAATAAGGCAAACACTATTAAAAATGATTATGAGCACATTCCATCCTACTCAATTTGGTTAAAATAAAGAATGCATTATGTGGAGAAGGTAAATGGAACAAAAAGGAAAAGAACAAGAACAAATGAAATCCTCCAGTGTTTCTAGGATTGTTTTATAAAAGTGTATAATATGTAAATTCATTGCACTGACACATTTAATTAAGAACTATTGCAGTAACTTACTGGGTTCAATTTAAAGTAGTGAAAATTATATGCAGTAAACCCAAAGGTGCTTTTTTCAAGAGGCAACTGGACTTTCTAGTTTTTCCTTGAAGGCATTTCATTTCTCATCCAAGAAGACGGGTTGCAAGCTTGAAAAAAGCACCTTTGGGACAACCAGGACCTGGATGACTGGGAATCCCATAGATATATACAGTCAAGTTTCACCAGGTATGGTAATAGATAAATAAATTCCTACAATAAATAAATAAGTGTTCGTGCAATTTCTCAGTGTTTGTTCTGTTCCTTTAGAGGCAAAGAGTGAGGACAATAAGAAGACCAAGTTCTTTAAATGATCTCGATCAAAATCAAGATGAAAGGGAAGTTGACTTTTTGCGGTTACAGATCATGGAACAGCAGAATATCATAGATGAGCTTTCAAAGGTAACCAACATTTTTGTCTTCTTGGCATGACGTTGGCTAGACTGTTTCCTTCTGTGGGGGTTGAGTTTGGACGGAGGAAAAATAAGACCTTAGTTGAATGTATACAGTATAAGATTAAAGTTATTAAGCAGTGCTAAGCAAAAAGGTTGGAAATCTTTCATTCGATCATTCATGTAATATCCAAACAGGTGGAAAAGACAAAATTTCTGAGCTATATAATTATATTAATTATAACTATATAATTAATTTAAGTAAATGTGATCACTGCTTTCTCTTGGTAAAAATCTACCTTTCAGATTCAGTAAAATAAAAAAGTTCTATTGTATCTTACTTCACACTGTAAATGTAAAGGGCATGCTGAAAAAAATTAAGCACTTAACTGATGTTTCTAAATTTGGAATTCGTATAGTGAGATAAAAATTACTTTCTTCCCTTGTGGCATTGCAGTAGACAATTTTATCTTGCTTGCACTAGATTTAGATCAAGAAATTTTCCAAAATTTGGAGGGTATGTAGTCAATTGCCTCAACCAATTTCTTGCTTTGCTTGAGTTCCATTAAAATGAAATTAACAATATATCAGTACATTACTCTGCCCTGACCAAACTGATATTGCCCAGATATGTTTGATCACAATTCCTTAAATGCTGGGTACAAGAAGTCATGGGCACTAGGAGCTAACATACCAAGAATTTATTTGTTAACTGAATGAAACTTTCACAAATTTCTTCACAGAAAATCATAGCCTGGTAAAAGCTATGGAATTTTAGGATTAGAGTTCTTTAAATCCTGAGTTACCATTGGGTAGGGAGAAGAGGAAATCCCATCTGCTAAACCTTAGATATTTCTGTATTTTGAATTCCCAGCTGGCATTGTTGCTGATCATCCAGACAGATCTAAATATCTAATTAATACTTTAAAAGTTATATCAAAAGCCAATTGCACAATGACTATGTACCAAAAATTACGTAGATGAAAAGAAAATGAGGATATTCAGAATCTTTATTACCATTGTAGCACCCTAACATTTTCTTTTAATTCTTTTAAACTAGACTCTAGAAACTGCTGGCTACGTGAAGAGTGTAATGGTAAGTAACATTCACATTTGACTTTGATTTTCATATATGCTTCTCTGTGTTCTGCCTGGGATTATTTAGCGATAGATACTTAATGATATTACATATTAAATAGCAAAATAATTTATTCTAATTACTAACACAGATATAAGCCACAGAATTTCCTCTAAGGTGATAGAAAATTAAGAGTACCAAGGACAAATTGGGTTCCTAAAGTCTGATGGTCACATTTTTTGTTTTGTTTTTTTGTTTTGCTATATGCTGATTTGCACCATAAATTATCCGTATAATTTGATTGCAAATTTCATACCTTCTATAAATATGTTTCATATGAAGAACTCAAGTAATTGTTTTTTCTTTTTTCCTTGGACAGGAGCGTGACAAGCTTTTAAGATACAAGAAACAAAGGAAGAAATTTGCAAAATTTCCCAAGGTAAGTGAATAATGAAAAAAAAAAAAAGCTTATCTGTGGGCAAGTATTATGAAAGATTCAATGGAACAGTGAAAGATATAATTCAGCTGAGCCTCTGGATTCCCACAGATTTAACCAGAAGCTTTTGAGAAATTTATAAACAGAGTGAGAATGTAGATCTTTCCCCACTATTAATTCATAGCTTCACCTGCCCTTCAAAACTACACTAATTCAATTTAAACATGAAGACTTTTATTAAAATGGCATCATCAAAGTCACTCCAGTCATAAATTCAGGTTCAGCTCTAATATAAAATTATGAGGACAAATGCCATTAAGAATGTCAAAAAAATACTGATGACTTATTCCAATATTTAAATTAATTCAATTTGTGCCTTCTCTGAAATCTTCTAAGTAAAGTTTACAAAGAGGCAGATACTTTATTTTAAATTTTAAAAGCTCAGTTGAAGGACATGAAAACAAACTGGTTTTCAGAGCAGAATGTTCAAAATCTCTTCACCATAAAAATTACTTTTTGAATTAAAATGTCACTGATTGTAGTTCACATTCAGGTGGGTGAATAGAAAAGTGATGACTCTGCATATGAGTCTGTCAGTCTTTGTTTCAGAACATCTGGCAGCAGCTTCTTGGAAGGTGGAAGAGCTCAGCAAACCTTTGCTGTTTCCTCAATATTTCTTCCTAAATTTCAGAAACTTAAATATCCCCCAATAAATTAAAGCAAAGTGAATTCCAAGGAATTGCTATTACTTTCTTAGCTTGACTTTGACTAAATAAGCACTGTTTTCTTTGCTGATTTAGATTTTTTTTTGTAATGGAAATCAAGTAGGGATATTTTCCTCCTCCATGAGTACAACAGCTTAAACTCTTTAGAATACCAGAAAATTTGGATTTTCTTGGTAAACTATAACCTAGTTTCATATATTTTCATTCAATATCTGAAAGGATGCCAATCTGTTCTCTTATTATCTTTTTAAAGACAATTTAAGTCCTTCCATAGAGCTTTTTCAACCCTATAAGCCCCTTGCAAAATGTTTTCTTCTGACTTTTCCCATCCATTCCTTCTCAGTTTATATCCCCCTCCTTTTATCTCTTTTTTTTTTTAGCTATTCTTCCTAAACCTCTTTATCATTGTGAAGGTACACATAAGATTTTCTTCCAGCTCGCATTTCATTTGAGGGAATATTCATAGATGATAACGCCAATTTTTTATCCCATGATAAATTAAATATCAAGTTTACTCTCATTTGTGATGATTCTACACTGAAATTATAGAAGATTTATGCTGGCTCAACAGCAGCTTCAGTATTTATTAATGATTAGGAAACTATGAATTGTACTTGATAGATAATCATTACTTACTCTGCTGCCCCATTTATATGGCAGGTCTGATAAACTACTATATAATGAGAAAAGTGCTGAGATTCATAAATAGCACTGCATCATGGAAGAAGGAATCTAATTATTCCTTATGCCAGTTATGTTTAACATCTTTGTAACTTTGGCTTGTTTGTACTGACACATTGTCATTTGGTCAGAAGCCAGTGGTGGAAACATTTTTTGGGTATGATGAAGAAGCATCTCTTGAATCGGATGGCTCTTCAATCTCATATCAAACGGATCGAACAGATCAAACTCCCTGCACGCCAGATGATGACCTGGAAGAGGTAATTTATGTTATGTATAATCTTCAAGCAAGAGTTTATGCTTAAAAATATATTATATGGAATGTAATTAAATGTATTCTTGTTTTAGTCATAATAATATAAACTTTGCAGGGAGATTATTGCAGTGTACCATTGACCATGATCAACAAGAACTCTTCTAGAGCTGAATTCAAAATGGAGAATATTTTAAGCCATAAATGAAATATTTTTCTATCTAACATTTAGAGTGAGATGCAGTGGCTCAGTGGCTTAATGGTGCTGGGGATGGTCTTAACTCCAATGGTTTGAGCCCTAGCACTGCATAGCAGGGTGAGCTCCTGTAACTCATGTTAGCTTCTATCCATCCAACAGTTTGAAAGCATGTTCTGTTCAAGTAAATCAGGGAGCAGGGAGATGAGCTGGTGCTCTGTGCAAGCAGTCAGATTCCTGACAGCTCTGAACCTTCCCAGTTGCAGCTCCTGTTTGCAAGGCAGCTCTGGGAAGAGAAGGGGCCTTGGGTGACAATGCAAGAACGACCACTTATCTTTCTCTCTGGTGCAAAGCCAGCTCACCCTCCTGTGATGCACCTTGAGAAGCATGCAAGTGTTTCCTTTAACAAAACTGGAACCTTGGCAAGCCAAACTACTATTCTGCAATAGCATGGTGGTCTCCTGGCAATTGTAACAAGGGATGAAGGTGAGGAGGAGGAGGAGGAGGAGTCACTGGTATTTGTGATACATTTTGAAATGTTCAGTTGACTGAGTTTCATGTTTAATGAATAAAAAAGATAATAATGATAACAACAACAACAACAACAATAAAAACAACAACAACAACAACAACAACCCATCAAACATCCAGATTTGCTTATCCCAGGTCCTTGGTAAGGACTCAACAGGTAGACAAAAATGCCAAGCCCAGTCTGAACATCTGGCTGTGTGATTAATAACAATAAAAATTTACAATTTTCTTAAAGTGTTATTTCATAGAAGAGGCTACATTATACTTCATAAAGAGATTGATGAATGGTAACGTTTTGATTTGTCAGGATAATTGCATCTCCAGTTCAGTTTTGCATTCCTTCTCACATTAGGGTATGGCAAAAGAAGAAACGGAATTAAGATTCAGGCAACTGACAATGGAATATCAAGCTTTACAGAGGGCATATGCACTGTTGCAAGAACAAGTTGGAGGAACGTTGGATGCTGAGCGAGAAGTTAAGGTCTAAATGGCTTATATTACATGAAAGTAAAAACTTGTGACCATATCATGTTGTTTCTGAACTTTTTACAATTCTTTTTGTTCCCCTCTCCTTCATATCTTTGGTTTAGATTAGGTGAGTTCAACTTTGGCAAGTTTAAGACTCATCTGCCATCATCAGGCTTCTGTATTGTGTTTGTCTGTGAGTCACACTTTCACAGCTGTTTCAGTTTTAAATTTGGGGCTAGCCTACTGCTGTGTTAGAATGGTTTTTTTCTTTATCTTGATTGATTGGGAGTCTTCTCTGTGTTTATTGGCCTTGGAATTTGCTGGAAGCATGAAAGTATGAATAGAAGAGATGATTCCACCAGACTGTCAATTATTTGGAAGCCTGCACTCACAAACAAAAAAATCTCCACACCACAAGCCAGGCAAACACCTGGGCACAAACAGATTCCCCCTGATACCTCCAGCTCAAACACACCCCAACCAGGCACCCAGGTGAAACCTAGCTTCCTAATAAATGATAGCCGTCCATTTACTCAGAGCCAAGCTGCACTAAAAGCCTCCAATACTGGACAATCAAGACAAAAAAGCCACAAAACAGACAGAAGATATTAAAAACACCAATCAAGCAGAACACAGCAAATTCCAAGACCAATAAACACAGACCAAGACTCCCAACCAATCAGAATGAAGAAAAACCATTCTGGCACAGCAGTAGGCTAGCCCCAAATTTAAAACTGAAAGGGCTGTGAAAGTCTGACTCACAGACAAACACTATACAGAAGCGTGATCATGGCAGATGAGATTCTGCCGAAACGTTGCTACAACTTTAAAAGCACAACTATAATGACGTGGGAAAATACCTGAACAAAGCTGAATACCATACATATAAATACCCGCAAAAACTTAAGAAAAAAAAAATATATATAAGTAGGTCTAGGTGTGTTTGGGTCTTTTCCCATGTAAGATTAAGAGTATCTTGGCGAGGTTTCAGCAAGTGGGACCTCGCCAAAACCTTGCCAAAATACTCTTAATCTTACATGGGAAAGACCCGAACACACCTAGACCTAATATAAAAACTGGAAATAATTGAAAATAACTGATCAACTCACCCATAGTTAGGAAGTAAACAACCCTAACCAGACATATTTTACTTTTAACAAATTTCCTGAATGAAATTGGAATTCAATAGCATTGTGGACAGAAATGCTAGAAAATAAAGAAGCAAGTGAAGGGTTGTTTGTAAAGTTGTACAGGCACATAATGTCCCCCTTTTTTGTTACCAATTCCTTATGGTTACTGACAGTGAACACATTATTAACATATAATATTACATATTAAAAATGTAATCAATTTTTAATAATCTAAAAGACATAGATGTTACAGGATAATGGACATGAAAATGTGTCCCTGAAGTATGAGGAATTGGTATAAGAGAACTATGGCTGTCTTTAGCATGTATTAATTCCAATTTTATATCCCTCCATGCAAACATGTTAGGGATAAAATAAATGTATAATTTGCACTTCAAATTATTTGAATGTGTGACTAGATTTTTTAAGTGTCTGCAACTATTTGCTTAGGCTATTCAGCTTGGTAAGACTGCAGTGTAATTTAGCATAGCAGCAATCAGAGTAAATTTGACATTTTTTCAATCCCATCCTATAGACTCGTGAGCAGCTTCAGGCAGAAATCCAGAGGTCCCAAGCCCAAATAGAAGATCTAGAAAAAGCACTTGCTGAACAAGGACAGGTAATATACATTGGAAAAAATTATTTGTTAGTTCACATTACTGTAACAAATTTATCAGAAGCTATCACTATAAAATAACTAGAAACAGGTTCACATGGAAGCATGCGCAAAACCCACACTCCAGTGTTTTCTAATTTCTCTTGGAGATCGTCAAACAGTTTTCCAAAAATTAATTGAATTGAAAATGAAAATGGTTTTGAGCATTGTGTTTTGGACACAAGCAGGCTTGTTTTGGGGTTTTCACCATGCCTGTAATCTTATATCCCTTTTCCATTTTACAGGAGTAATTTCTGGAAAATCACTGAATGATCTAGAGCAGGGGTGTCAAACTCGATTTCACTGAGGGCTGCATCAGGGTTGTGTTTGACCTTGGGGACCAGGGTGGGCATGAGCAATTTGATGTCACTTGTGTCGGGGGTGCTTGGGGGCTCCAAGTACTCTGCCAGCGAAAACAGGCTCCCGAGCTCTGTTTTTGGCTGAGACAGCCTCCTGCAACCTTCTTCCAGCAAAAATAGAACTTGAAACTCTTCAGGAGGGTATTTCATTTCAATATTCTTCAAAAGATAGATTATCAGCTGTTGGAAAGTCAAAATGTATTTTTCTCTATAAATTACTGAAGCCAATCAGGAAGACAAATTTCAAGCTGTGCTTTCCTACTTTCTTATGCTCTCTTCCAACATTTTGCCTTTTTAAAAGATTCATGGTGTTTCCCCATCTTTTTCTGTAATACTGATTTTTTAATTCTTTTTTAAGGATATGAAGTGGATTGAAGAAAAGCAGGCTTTATACAAAAGAAACCAAGAACTTGTGGAAAAGGTACCTTCTGTTTTCATAGGGAACTTAAAAATAAGTTGAATATATCAGTGAAAATTTAGAAAAATCTTAAGGCAAAAGAGCACTTAATGAAACATACATATTTGGTAACATCTTTGGTCATCAAAAGGGTACATTATTTAACTGAATCCAAACTTACAGAAGAATTGTCACCAAACAGAAGGGGTATTTCTTGTATTCTCAGTGTTGTTTAGACATGTTCATTTCTATTTCAATTCTAAAGTAAGAAAAGCGTAAACTATAAAATTGTGACTTTCAATATTTTTTTTACAGTGACAACACATTTAGCCTTTCCTGTTTCCACAGATCACATATACCTTAGCTCTGAAATTTGTTTTTAAAATTTGTTAGTACTATTACCTACATATAGAAATTTGCAGTGGTGGTTTGATAAAGCATTATCCTGAGTTAATGGTTGCAGCAAAATTAGAGCTCACACTCTTAGCTTCCATCATCAGTTCTATAGTCACTGTGCAATTAAAACAAATTGTTGACAAAAAAAAATTAAAAAGGGGAAATCCTTCTGCATTTCTAGATAAAGCAAATGGAAATAGAAGAGGCTCGGCTTAAGCATGATGTTCAGGATGCTAAAGATCAAAATGAACTCTTGGAATTTAGAATATTAGAACTTGAGGTAAGTAAGTACTAGACGTTTTGAGTTCACATTTCCAAATTTTGTCATGTGTTCTGCATGGAACATTATTACAGTATAATTTAGGAAGCTCTCCAGATAGCTTCAACATGAAGTATGATTACATTAATTACTTGGTTCCATATATTGGGCAAATTCATACTTTGGTCTTCAGCATATTCTGGTCTGCCAAGTGCAGTTTGTATCACACTTCAGGGTCTTTTCCTTGTCCTTTTGTTGGGCCATCGTTTTAGACAAAACAAATTGTGTTTGCTAGCATTGGCTTGTTCAAACAACTATTTGCCACTGCAATCCTATAGCAGGGTGACTAGCTGTGATAAGTGGAAGCAAATACTGGTGAGGTGATCAATGTAAGCTTAATACTTTCTTAGTTTTAGTGTGCATAAGCCTTATTAAATTATGGCTTATGTATATTCCTCAACTTGGTGGTCTTCAGGTGGTTCAGACTACAATCTCATCATCGCCCAGCTTTGCTTTAGATTAGACTAATTTTGCTTTTTAACAGAACAACCAGTAAACATACAACCTTCTATTTATATAAGTCTAAGCAGCTTTGGATGTAAATAAATACAGGTAGTCCTCGACTTACGACCGCAATTGAGCCCAGAATTTACATTGCTAAATCAGATATTTGTTAAGTGAGTTTTGTCCCATTTTAGAACTTTACTGGCCAGTGTGGTTAAATGAATCATTGCAGCGGTTAAGTTAGTAAGCTGGTTGTTGAGTGAATCTGGTTTCCCCGTTGAATTTGCTTGTCAGAAGATCGCAAAAAATGATCCCATGATCCCAGAACACCACAACCATCATAAACTTAAACCAGTTGCCAAGCACTTGAATTTTTAACACATCAAAATTATTAACAACTGCAGTGATTCACTTAACAACAGTGGCAAGAAAGGTCATAAAATGGAGCAAAACTTACTTTATAAATGTCTCACTCAGCAAGAGAAGTTTTCGACTCAGTGGTGGCTGAAGGTTGAGGGCTATACGTACTAGCTGACAGGAATTTATACCCGCCTGCTAAATAAATGATAGATTCATATCTAGCACCCACTTCTGTAAAGCTTACTTTCTCTTTGGTAAGATTGAAGGTTGCCTCAGAATCAGAACTGATGCCATCTGGTGGTTCATGAGGAGTTCAAATCATGTCTGGTTTGTCTTCATGTGTCTTTCTTAAGGTTTCAGCCCAAAGTCCATAATCCAGTATGATGAGCTTCTACAGTGAAAGTGAGGAACACCTAAGCTTAAGGAGTGCTCACTGATGATGTTACCCAGTTTGGGTAATAAAACATCTGCAAGAAAACAATCTAGCTCAGTGGGCACCAAGGACCCTTCATTATTAAACCTAAACTTCTCAGATTTTGTATTCCCAGCATATTAGAAACATAAATATGGTATTATATATTTGGTGGAAAAATTTAGTCTTTTTCAGGTAGCCACTAATTGTCAAGCACATTTTTGTGATGCTTCATGATAGCCCTTTAATGTTCTGACAATTTCCCTCTGGCCAGGGAGAAGGGGCTAAAAACAGCAGCTTGCACTGGCCTGGCTTCTTCTTTATTCACTCCTCATCAAGTTTGCTTTTAGTGATGAGGAGAAAGAAAGAAAAGCAGCACCAAGAAACCACCCACAATGAATGGATGCAGCAACACCTCCCAAAGCTGAAAGCAAAAAGCCATCTTCCCCTAAAGTGGAGAAGAAAAACTCCAAGAATCATAAGGGGAAAATCCCCTCAGAAACTCTCTTTTTCTCTTTTTCTTTTTTGGCATTTCTTCAGAAGAAACAGTGGAGCTAATGAATTTCTGCAACTCAAAGAGTCCAAAACAAATCCTTTTAAAAAGTTTATAATTTATCAACTTATATATTTGATTTTTTTTTCTTTTGGTAGCTTACATTGGAAAATTAATTAAATGAAATTGTATTGTGATGATTAAGCCATACCTTTTTCCCCACAAATAATTTGATTGTAGGAGAGAGAAAGAAGATCACCAGCAATTAATTTTCATCACGTTCCTTTTACGGAAGGGAAAAGTCCCCTCCAAGTCTATTGTGAGGCAGAAGGGGTAACAGTAAGTAATTTTCCAGTTGCTCTTGTTGCAATTTTTAAGTTTTGTTTCTTGCTTGGTGTAATATCGTGTTCTTTTCACATGCTGCTCCCTGTCTGTTTCTCTCCCAATAGGATATACTAGTAGCAGAGTTGATGAAAAAACTGGATATTTTAGGGGATAACGCCGTAAGTGTATGTTCCTTTAATTAATTGTGCATGTTTCAGTAAATGTGCTTCGTTCTTTTGTTCAGGCTGCATTAAATGTCCCTGTAATCACTTTTATTTGTTATAATTAAGCAACATTTTGACATGGAGAAGTCCTTGTTTTGGACCAATATTTCCTCACACCTAGTTTATAGAGAATGTCAATAATATAAGCTAGGTAGACTTATAAGATAGACATGCAATGTCCCCATTCCAAAAGACCCCCCCCCAAAATGGACAGAACAAAAATGTTTAGATTTGATTTTAGGGGAGGATTAAATATTTTTCTCTGGATGAAGTAGCTAAGGGCTGAAAACAAAGCATTATAGAAGCATTAACCCTTATATCATCCACTTCAGAGGTGGTATTCAGCAGGTTCTGACCAGTTCTGGAAAATCAGTAGCGGAAATTTTGAGTAGTTCAGAGAACCAGCAAATATCACCTCTGACTGGAGATTTTGCAGTATCCTTCCCTTGCCAGGACCACCAAACCACGCCCACAGAACCGGTAGTAAAAAAAAATTAATCCCACCATTGATCCACTTGTGTGATACCATTATACCAACAACCATTATATTGTCCCCAATCTACTATTTTATAGAATAAGGCAGAAGTTGGCAACAAATAATCTGAAGGCCACTATCACCTCACACAATATCCTATTAGAAACACTCAAAGTGGAGGGAGTTAATTTTGGGGGGTATGGGTGCCCCTGGATGTACCTTTTCATGTTGTATCTTTCAGGCAAGGTACAATATGAAAAGTAATTCCCAAGCACAATAAAGTTATTTATGCCTGGTCTAAGGTATTTCTTAAGCTAATAATATAGGGATTAATATTGTAATATAGGGATTGGATATCATTTACTAGTGTTTTACTATTCTTTGCTACTTTAAAAAAAATTTAATTGTGCAAAGAATTATGGTTTAGAACATGCCAAAGTTTGAGACGGAAGCATGACTGAAATGAATTAATTTTTGTTGGGATGGTCTATGTAATCCATTGCCCATAGGCTTCATCTGGACCTCTATTATAGAGTCTCCTCAACATCTATTTTTAAATTTTGTTTATCTTTTATCTTTATTATTTTATTTTATTAGAAAATTTACTGCTTATGGCACCATTTAATTTTCTCAATATGTCAGGGCAACATCTAATTGGAAGCAAAGAAAAGCAGGGTAGCCTTTTCCTTCATTTAAGACAGTTATGTTTGTCTGAACCTTAATCAAATATCTTTTCAGGTATTTTAAAAATGTATTTAAGTAATTTATAGGGCTGCCCAAGGTGGCTCTGGCAGCTTACAGGAAACTATCAAGATGAAAACAAAAAAATCAGCCATAAAAGTCAGAAATAGGCAAACTGGCACACATTCACACCCTCTTTCCTTGTGAATTTATGAATCCCAGCCCCAAACCTGGAGGGAATAATCATATTTTTAGGTTTTCAAACATTGGGAGTGAGGTGAGACCATTCCAAAGGGCAGCTTTTCCATTTTGCTAAAATTGATCCAGGCATCAGCAGTTTTCAGATTTACACTGATGAGAGGGGAGCAGAGCGGGCCATAAATTAGGTTTCTCATTTCTTCCCACTGATTAACTTGCAAATACTGAGGCTTTTGTGGGCAGATGTTCAATACAACCAATGGGCAATTATTTTCAGGAAAGAGGATTGGAGAACTCCAGATCTTCTGTGAAGTCCGGGCACAGTGCGGGTGGGCGGGTGAAAGATAAAGAGCAAATGAGCTTCTTATAAACAAATAAAAAGGCTGTTTTTCAGGATATCTCCAAATCACTTCAGGGGGAAAACATGGACTTGTTCCATGTGCTGTTTCACAAAGTCACAGATGCAATTCACCATTGTTGTTCCAGATTTCTTAATTCTAATATCTCGAAGTGAATAAACCTAAATAAATAACAGATGTTATTTTTTTTAGGTGTATTCACTTCCAGAAATTAGAATGTTATTTATTTACCTCATGTTTCTTTTTAATATTTATTGAGAATTCATAATTGACACTTCAGTAATGGAGTAAGCCAATATTTGTATGGAGGTAGTCCTTGTCTCTCAACTACAACTGAGTTTTAAAATGTATGTTGCTAAGTGAGAAAATGGTTAAGTGAGTTTTACCCCATTTTACAACCTTTCTTGTCACCTTTGTTAAGTGAATCACTGCAGTTGTTAAGTTAGTAACACGTTTGTTAGTCATAAAACTTGATCACATAATCCCTGGATGCTGCAACCATCATAAATATGAACCAGTTGTTGAGCATCTGAATGTAAATCATGTGACCATATGGGGATTCTGCAAAGGTTGTAAATGTGAAAAATGATAAGTCACTTTTTTCAGTGCTGTTGTAACTTTGAACAATCACTGAACGAAGTATTGTAAATCAAGAATTACCTGTATTTATCAGGAGTGGATTGTAGAGATCAACTCTTTTCAATACCTCCTGATCGTAGAATGTTATCTTGGAATTATAATCAAGAAATTATAATCAAGTACTACTTTTGATTTGTAGTTTTTAGAAATGTTTAAATATCCAGGGCAACAGCAGCCTTGAAAATGGGAAAACAATGCAGAGATGTGTGTTGTGATGATACTTTTATTTTCCTCTTAATTTAGAATTTAACGAACGATGAGCAAGTTGTAGTCATACAAGCAAGGACAGTTTTGACCCTGGCAGAAAAGGTAATGGGGATGTTGTTTCTTTTGCTGAGAGGGATTCAGTGTCCAGATATATTAGCATAACTTATTCTCTGGTGCAACATTATTGTGTACTAATTTATAAAATAAAGCAAATGTAACAGATTTGACAACCTCCTTAACCTTGCCTTAACTTTAATCTTAATCTTGCCAAAAACATATCTATGACTTGGTGCTACAAATTACTTTTATTATCACCTGGAAATGATCTTGCCATGTGCCCAGTATGATTGGTCACCAGTATAACTAGTAGGATGGCTCTCAGCTCTGCATCAAACAGAAAAAAATTTGTCTGGATATTTAATTGCTGGGATGTTGGGGTGGAATAACCAAAGTGGATTAATAGAATAACTAAAGCTGTAAATACCATTTCCAACCAAATTCCTTATAAAAATATATAGCTCTTGAACTGACATGAATGGGATAAGCAGCAAAATGAAGCAGAGTGATATGTTCATAGCTAGTATCTTTAAAATAACTCAAGCTGTTTTGCCTATACCTAATTTTCCATTCTCTCTTACCAACAGTTAAGAATGTTTGTTTGCTGATCATTGAGCAGTTTTTTCTTCCTAAATATTTTTCTTTACTTTTGTAAAGTAGAAGTTCGATTTGGGTACAGAAATACCATACTGTAATTTAGGCTTACAGTTAGCATCTGGCAATATAACTATCTCTTTTACATGAAGCATTGAACCCAAAGATCAGATTGTCTTTGCTAAATTACAATCAGAGGTGGTATGCAGCAGGTTCTGACCAGTTCTGAAGAGCCAGTAGTGGAAATTTTGAGTAGTTCAGAGAACCGGCAAATGCCACCTCTGACTGGCCCCGCCCCCATCAATTCTCTGCCTCCTGAGTCCCAGCTGATTGGCTGAGTCTTCTTTTGTTGCCCTGCACAGGAAAACGGAGCTGGAAAGCAGGTCAGTGGGATGGGGAGGGAATGGGATTTTGCAGTAACCTTTTCCCAGGAGTGGGGAGGGAATGGAGATTTTGCAGTATCCTTCCCCTGCCATGCCCACTAAGCCACACCCACAGAACCGGTAGTAAAAAAAATTGAATTCCACCACTGATCATAGTGCTTAAATAAGATTATTATAACGGAATTGCCAAACTTAGAGATACTGAGCATACTGAGGTATTTTGCTATAAAACCAACAGTCAGAGTTAAGCAGTAAAGCCTAGTCTCTTGTCTGATATGCTCAATGTTTGTCAACCTTGGAAACCTTAAACTGTGTGGACTTCATCTCCCAGAATTTTCCAGCCACCTTGTTGGCAGAGGAATTCTGGAATTCTGGAAGCTGAAGTTCATACATGACTGAGCTTGGTTGTTTTCTTGGTTGTTTTCATTAACTCACTTATTATGTTACCTAGTTTAACACTGATTATACTGTAGCATTGATTATATTACCTAGTTTGGGTAATGAAATGTCTACAACAAAACAACCAAGCTGAGAGAACACCAACAACCCCTCATTTCAACCCTGAGCTACAAATATTCTCCTTTATTTATATAGCTTAAAGTTGCCAGGGTGAACAAACCCTAGATATGCCCATCCAAATCCGATCTTTTTTCATTTCTTTGCAGTGGCTACAACAGATAGAAGTTACAGAATCAGCACTCCAACAAAAGATGATAGACTTAGAAAATGAAAAGGTAAATATTCATCCAACAATTAAAATAAGTGATTACATATTGTGCTTCCCAAGAAAATCAGTATAACTCATCTCCTTGTTTTTAGGACCTATTTAGTAAACAAAAGGGGTATCTGGATGATGAGTTGGATTACAGGAAGCAGTCTTTAGATCAAGCACACAAGGTAGGTATGAAAGACTACAGACAAAATTTACTTTGATTCATTTTCCCCAAGCTGGGGATTCTGGGAGGTGAAGTTCCCATATCTTAAAGTTGCCAAGGTTGACAAACACCGCGTTAAAGTCAAATGGTTCTGCGAATCTCTCTTGAAATCTTTGAGTCACATAGATTGAAAGACTTTCTACCACAAAGAAGTGGTTTCAGTGAAAAAGATTCATTAATTAAAGTGAACCTGTATTATATTTGGGATTTGCATCCACAGTTTCAATTCCCAGGAATTCCATGGAAGATTGATCCAGATTGGTTTTGGATTGGGATACATTATAGTACGGACCAATCATTACATGAAAAATCTTTTCTTTATTATTTTTTTTATTTTTAGTGTCATTTGATTATACAAAAATCAGATTGGATTAGGGTAGGTAGAAAGAGGCTCTCTCCTTTTTCAACGTCAAGGCAAAATTTTCAGATGCAATTCCTGAAGTATCTGTTGATGTTTTTTCCTCTGTGAAACTAGATGTAGACAGGATTTGATCAGGACTATAGCTCAGGTACGAATGGCAGGTTTTCCCACCTCATCTATGCCATGGACTCTTGGTAAAGTATTCATATGGTAAAAAAGTATAGTAAAGTATATATTTACTTTATATAAAATTTTATAACGGAGCATAAAACTGTAGAGAGAATGGTTCAGATGAATCAGATTTAGGGACTCAGTATTGACTACTCAGATTTTTGTCACTACGAGCTGGGAAAAGTCACAATTTAATGACTTATGTGACCATAGCTGATTAACACTTTGTGCTTTCTTGAGCTTGCTTGCCCACTTTCTCTCTCACTCAAATTTAATTTTTAATCCATTGAGAATTTGTTGTTATGCTCCACTCAGCACCTAATCATATATTACAGATTACAAAATGGAGTGTGAAATGTAAAGTTCCCTAGAGACTTTAAATAATTCACATGGAATGCCTTGTTTTATCACAGGCAAAACCATGCTGTGTTTAGCATTCCCTTTGAAACATGGTAGAGATATGAAAATATCTCAATTTTTGCATAGCTGATCAATAAATGTTTTGGATTTGGAGACAAGATATTCATTCTGCAATCTTTTTATTTTTATGGTTGGTAACATGGTTATACTGAACTTGGCATTTTTGTCCACCTATTGAATTTTTCCCAAGGATAATGATTTGTTCACAACAATGTGGACATTATTATTGATTCTGAGTACGAGAGAGATTCTTTGTGAATTCTATTCATAGTGAACATGCATGCAGAATGATGGCCCTTAGCAGAAAAAAAAAAGAATGATTTAAAAAGAGAAATGGTTAAAAAGGAAATGATGGACTAGTTCAGCAGCATTAGCTGCATTTTTAAATACAGCAAATATACTGTAATGCGTATTCAATAATATTTCATCCTTTTGCAAAGGGCATTGAACAGGGATGATTGCACAGTATGGTAAAAAAAAAATTAAGTTCAAATGGCAACTGCCGTGATGTAATCCATGTTCTGCCTGTCCATGAAAAGTGCTACCTCTACACTTGAAGTCAGCAATCTTTTTGAGCAGCAGTTATGGTCATATTATATGCACAGTGTTGTGGTCACCAAACCATTAAAATTAGGATGTGCCAAAACTAATGAGATTCATATGAGAGAGAATAGAAATATTGTGAGATTTAGAAGTCACATAAATCTTTAGGCCACTATATGTATATTAGAGAGTGAATTTGTGGGTGCCATCTAGTGGTGTCACCAATAAACAATAAATTTCTCTACAGTCTTCTACATTTATGTTTGGAAAAGGGACTGCAAGTTGGGTGATTTGAGTAATGACTTAAAAGTGGTTCCTAAATATTGAAATATAAAGTGACTGACTAATCTAAAAAGGGTCTGTTTGTTGTGATTGAGCTTTAAATTGATGAGTTCTGTAAGAATAAATTCACTTCAGCATTAAAGATGGAGGCAAAAGAGGAGGTTGACTTCCATGTTTATTGAGACAATAATATTCTGGCTTAAACCGCCCATCTTATTTACAATGAAAAACAAAGAACAATGGAACTACCACGCATCTTGTTTACAATGAAAGACAAGGAGCAATGGAGCTAATGGTCACAAAATATATTAAGCCGCCATCATTGCCCAAACTTAATGAGAGTAAAGTAGCTTGATTTTTCATTTATTTAGCACATTTTGGAATTGGAAGCCATGCTTTATGATGCTCTACAGCAGGAAGCAGGGGCCAAAATGTCAGAAATACTGTCAGAAGAAGAGAGAGATAAGTTGAAGAATGCTGTGGAACAATGGAAACGGCAGGTTATGAGTGAACTCCGAGAAAGGGATTCCCAGATTCTCCGAGAAAGGATGGAGCATATTCAACATGCACAACAGGTATGTTGAAATAGGATATTGTGTCACTAAGAATGCCTCCTGCAAGAAGAACAATGACTCCCACTTGTGTTTTGTTTATGCCATTAATAATTTTCATGAATGAAGATCAGGTGACCCAGGATAATATTGTAGGATCCAAGTTGATCACCGGGACCAGAGGTTTAGTCTTCCGAGCTTTCAAAGGAGGAAGCTAACCACCAGATTACAAGAACACAAACAAGCAGTCAGACAAGGAGATCCAAACTCATTGGTAACCTCATGTTGCAAAGAACAAGGACATACATTCACTTTTGCAGCTACTAAGATTGTTGAACGAGCAGGCACAAAAACAGTCAGGGAAATGATGGAGTCCCTTGTCAGTCAACAGGAATGCTGCTTTTCCACTAGCATATCAAGTATTTAGCAGATTAGGGCTTGGTAGCACAAGGAAACAACAGCCAACAACTTAATAGTCAGCCATCAACACCTCAATCAACAACTAAAAAAGCCTCAAACAGGCACCATATTAAACAGAATATCCCAAAACACACACTCTGCTAGAGAGAAGTTCCCTCAGGATAAACTCAAACATGAATCTGAAAGTTCAGAAGACTACCTCTGGTCCTGAAGACTGACCCACATTGAAACCTGCATTGATAACTTTACTTTAAATTTACTTGTTTATTAAATGCATATGTTGTCCATCTCCCCTACATGGCAACTCTGGGTGGCTTATAAAACAGAAAAAGATAATCAGAAAAGCAATTAACAATGTAAAAAACCATACATATTAAAATTGATTTAAATTTGATTTTAAAAGCTCATTTAAGGAAGTGACAGCCGCAACAAGCAGCCATAGAGATACCAGATGTCCTCAGGCACATCACTCCATTACTGTCACTTTCACAGCTTTAATGGTTGCAGACCTTGTAATGGTCACAGTGGGAAGGGCGGAATTGCAAACAGACAACTATAAACCACGAGGCTAGTCTTCAAGGTTATAATTAAGCAGGGACTTCATTTTATGAAGTTAACAATTGTATCTGTGCAAAGGAAAGTTGTTACATGACTTACTGTATTAACTATGAGCATATCATAGCTCATAATATGTTTCCTTCTCTCCATGAAAGCACAGCATACCAAAAAGTCAAAAGTGGGCTTAAATGAAAGTCTAAAAATGTAGTATTCATACCTACTTCTAATTTTCACAGAGAATTAAGGAGCTAGAAGAAAGAATTGAAGCTCAAAAAAGACAAATAAAGGAATTGGAGGAAAAGGTATGGTTAAAACAATGAAAAGCTTGAATGATGAAATGAAGCTATATTCAAAACAAGCTGTACAAGTAGTCCTTGACTTACAAAAGTTTATTTAGTGGCCGTTCCAAGTTACAACACTGAAAAAGGTGACATGACCATTTTTCACATTTATTTCCATTGCCCCATGGTCACATGATCAAATTCAGAAACTTGACAACTGGCATGTATTAATGACACGTCCTAGGGGTCATGTGATAATCTTTTGTGACCTTCTGATAAGCAAAGTCAATGGGGAAGCCAGATTCACTTTACAACCATGTTACTAACTTAACAGCTATAGTGATTCACTTAACAACTGTGGCAAGAAAGGTCATAAAATGAGACAAAATTCACTTAACAATTGTTTCATTCTACAACATAAATTTTGGGCTCAGTGGTGAGGACTACCTGTATACAACAAAATGCTGGGTTTGAAAAATCTTCTTGAATGTGAGAGATTCTTCCTATGAACTTGATTAAACAAAATTTGTCCAACATTGCGTGTCCAACATTGCTGATTTTTTTTTTCATTACATTACATTTTGCACATAGCACCTGCCAGCAGCTCTTTAAAGCAAGATCATATCCTACATAAAGATGCAAATAGATTATTTAAGTCTCCTGAAACAAAATCCAGCAGATACCTTTGACACAATTGATTGTGTGCCATCAAGTACCCTTTTTGACTTTTGACTTCTAACAATCACAATCTTCTCCATGACTCCATGACTATCCCTTACTTGTTCTTTCAGGTCTCAGAGCCACAGCAACTGAATCCAACCAATTTACTGCTGGTCATCCTCTTCTTCTCTTTCCTTCCATCTTTCCTACCATTAGATCCTTTCCCAAAGAGCTGGAGCTTTGCAGACTATGTCTGAAGTAGGATAAGTTTGGTCATGTGCCTAGAGTGAGAACTTTAGATTGATTTGTTTGATGATTCATCAATTTATTTTCTTGGCTTTGCATAGTATTCTTGGTGGTCTTCTCCTGAGTTTAAAGGTCTCAATACTTTCTCCGTCCTACTTCTTTACATTCAACTTTCATTGCCATAGAGTGTCAAAGGGAATTCCATGGCTTATACAATTCTGATCTTTGTAGATATAAACACATCATAAATTTGAATATATTTTCCATAGTCTTCATGACTGTTTCATCAAGTCTGTGGTGTATTTATCTGCTTGCCCGTTTACTGTGAATGGCTGATCCTAAAAGAGAGAAGCTATCCATCACTTTGATATTTCTATTGCCAATTATCTACCTATTATTATTAGTTTGGTCTTCTTTATATTTAATTGTAGACCCATTTTTTTCAATTTTTTTTTTGACCTTTAATACTAAAGTTTGCAGATCCTTTACATTTTCAGCCATTAGTATAGTGCCATCATTAGCATAGCAAAGGTTATTGATGTTTCTTCCTCCAGTTTTACTCATCTTTTTCACAATCTTTTTTCAAACCCTTAATTCAGCACATAGGTTAAGTCAATAAGGAGAGAGTATGCAGTCTTGTTGTGCTTTCCCCAAGTTCTGTTCATAGTGTGATTTCCTGACCAGTATAAGTTTTTCATGAGGACAATAAGATGTTCTGGGATTCTCATTTTCTGATCATTTTCCGCAACTGGACATGGTTAGCAAAATCAAAGGATTTTCTATATACAATGAAGTACTTAGCGATTTCCTTTTGATGTTCTTTGCCTTTCTCAGTGATTCAGCATTCATCCAGAATATTGTGTTTTTCAGATCTTTCTAAAGTAAACTTGAACATCTGATATCTCTTTTTCCATATAGGGCTCTAATTTGTGTTGGTGATCTTAAACATTATTTTGCTAGCATGTAAAATTAAGGATGTTGTACAACAGTTTGCACATCCTGTCAAATCTTCTTGTTCTGGTATTAGAATGTAGATTAAATTCTTCCAATCAGTTGATCACTATGTTGTTCTCTACATTTGCAAGCATAGCTCTGTAAGATATTTATTTGATTGGTTCATCTTCTATTGCTTGCTATATTTCAATGAATATTCCATCAGTTTCTGTAGTCTTCCAATTTGGTAATAATCAGAGTGTTGATCTAATGTCACCTTCTAGTACAAGAAGTTCTTCTGAGCGAGGAATATTTTCTAAGGTATCTTGGAACATAAGTTGGCATTTCAATATATTCCTTCCATCTTCTTTGATCTCCTTTGAATTAATTATTATATGTCCATTTGTGTCCTTTAGCCTACCAATTGGAGCTTCCTTCTGAGTTTAGAGATCTTTTGAAAGGCTTTCTTGTTTTTCCATGTCTGTTTTCATCTTCAATATTTTTATTTGTAATACTGCTTCTTATGTCTTCTAAGAGCTCTCTGAAACTTTCTGTGAAGTCCCTTTCTGAGATTTTTGTCTCCTTCTTTCTTACTTTTTTTCTTGTCTTGGACTTATCTTCTTGGCAATTTCCATGGTTTTGTCTGACATGCACTTTACTTTCTCCTCTGTCTTCATTTTTAGCAGTCTCTTTTCACATCCATTCTTCAAATTCATTCCATAATCCTGATTCTCTATCAATGAAGTTCAGGATTTTAAAGTGATGTCTTCAGTTTCCCTTGAAAATTGTGGGTATATATTCAAGATCATATTATGGAAACTGAACAGCTTTCTTCTTTCTTAGCTTAACTTGGAGCATGCACATGAACAGGACATGATCTCTCCACAGTCAGTACTTGGCCATGTCTTTGATGCTATAACTGAGCTCCTCCACATCCTCTTAGCAAAAATATAGCCAATTTGATTTCTATTTACTCCATCAGGTAATATCCATGTAAGAATTCATCATTGTGGCTATTTGAAGATATGTTAGCTATGAAGAAATAAATCATTGGTGTGATAAAAATTTATAAGTCAGTCTCTTGCTTCATTTAAATTTCCTAAATCATATAATCCAACTACATTTTCTTCTGTTATGGCATTCCAGACTCCAATAGCACTTAGACTTATATACCACTTCACAGTGCTTTACAGCCCTCTCTAAGTGGTTTACGGAGTCAGCCTTTTGCCCCCAACAATCTCGGTCCTCATTTTACCAACCTCGGAAGAATGGAAGGTTGAGTCAACCTTGAGCCTGGTGAGATTCGAACTGCCAAATTACAGGCAGCCAGCAGTCAATAGAAGTAGCCTTCAGTACTGCATTCTAACCACTGCACCACCATAGCTCAGTCATAAACAGCACATTTTGCTTGAATGCTCTGTCAATTTAAAACTGGGCTTATGATCTTCTGTATCAGTGAATAAATTTGAATGCTCATCATATTAAAGGGTTATCCAAGAAGTTTAATTGATATTACAGGTAGACCTCAACTTACAACTGTAACTGAGCCCCAATTTTTTTTTTTTTTTTAAAACAAATTTTATTGATTTTACAGAACACAATCAAAACTAAAAGATCTTTTCTGAAGGTTGTCTGATCCTGGGTTGAAACTCTTCGCACAGACACAAATTCAAACATCATATTCACTTTATATATCCTTCCATATCTTATTATCATTTTCTTTTTTATATTATATATATAAATCATTTTTATCAATTTTATATAAACAATGCACAAGGCATAACAGCTTATAAGTTCTTTTCTAAGAAAAAATAATAAAAGAAGAAAACCAATAGAACATAACAATCCCAAATTATAGTATCAATACTTTGTCTATTTAACTTCATATCTTATCCCAACTTCTCCTTTTCATCCAAATTATTTGTTATTAATTAAAAAAATTTTTTTTGCCTTTTTTCAATATACAACATCCAAAAAAAAAAAAAAGCATAACAAAACCTTTATATATCCTTTCATATCTTATTACCATTTTCAATAATATTCTTTGTCTGTTCTATTTCCAACTATCCATTCATCTTTTTTCTTTTATTATACTTCTCCTATACACCAATTGGAGTAACGTCTATAACTCATTACCCTAACTTAAAAGTACTTCATATAACAATTTTTCTTGGGATTCTGTTTAAAAGATTCTAAAATTACACAATGAATTTTATACTCTAAATACACATATAAAAAAACACAATCTTATGTACCCTCCAGAATCCCTCTTTTATCCTAAATTAAATTCACCTATTGTCTCTGAACAAACTTTTTTTCTTTAGATCTTGCTTCCCCTCATTGAGGCTTCTCCTCCCCCCCTTTCTCTCTTGCTTATTCTTCTCCTTGCCCTTTCTACCCCTTTGTCTTTCCTCCTCCCTTTTCTTACTCCTTTTCCTTTGCTTTCTAACCTTGCCTCCACCTTTCCGCTCATTTTTCTCTTCTTTGGTTGTTTTTATAATTCTTAAAATCCCCTTTTTCTTATCCTTTTTCTCTTCCTCCCCGGAAAGAACCCATTGTTCATCAAAGATGGCTTCTTCTTCCTCTTCTTCTTTGTCCCAGTCCATCTGCTGCGTAATCAACTTTTCATAAGTACATAACGCCATTTCTAAGAATTGAAACAAAGTGCCCAAAGTATCTTCCTTTTTATATTTTTGATATTCAGTCTTTAGTTCATCCACAAGCGATGCCATTATGAAAAGAGAAACTTTTCCCAAAACAACCACAAGTATTTTTAATCAAAAATAATTCAAAAAAAAAGTTCCAAAAATTAATACTTTTCTTCCTTCTTCTCTTTCTCTTTCTGGGGTTAATGTTTAATCAAAGAGGTCCAATTACCATATACCTTTCTTTGGGATTCTAGGCAATCTCCTCCTTTTTCAGCTTCTGCTCCAATTTTTTTTCCTCTCCCTTCCCACTTGCAATATCAATTTTAAATAATCAGAAATCCATACCTCCAACAAGGGTTTTCCAATTTCTTAAGTTTTTCAATGTCCAAGAATCCTTTTGTCCCTTAGCTTCAACTCTCAAAACAGTTCACTTTCAATGTCCAATATGTCCAAACATTTCTGCTGTTTCCATGGGGTGGGAGAGTAAAGAAAAAAAAAAGTTCCCTTTAACAGCTTCTCCGCTGCTTTCGATCTTCTTAGGGATACAATGTATCCTCCAGCAATTCAAACAGCTCAGTTCCAACCAATTTGAAAGATGTTACTTGACCCGGCTCAGACAGCACTTTCACTCTTCTTACTTCCTCCAGCGCAATCTTACCCGGTTGCTGGCTTCTTTGTGGCGGCCATTGCTGACCGCCGCTCCACCGCCTTGGGAAAAAGGGGGTTTTCCGGAGAAGGAGGGGGTCTGCGACACCTCCAACCCCCTGTCCGACTCCCCTCTCTCTTCAGCTGTCCCTACAGGGCAGCCATATCCCCCTGACCCATCTGGATCGGGGGTACCTCAGCGGCTAGCACAGCAGGAATCACAAGCTGTCGCGAATTCCTGCTGCCCCGAAGCCACGCGAAACCGGAAACCGGAAATTTTTGTTGGTAAGTAAAACATTTGTTAAATGAGCTTTGCCCCATTTTACAACTTTTCTTGCTACATTTGGTAAATTAGTAACCCGGTTGTTAAGTGAATCTGGCTTCTCGATGGACTCTGCTTGTCAGAAGGTTGCAAAAAGGGTTCCCATGACCCCGGGACATTGCAACCGTCATAAACATAAGTTAGTTACCAAGCATCTGCATTTTGATCACGTAACCATGGGGATGTTGCAACGGTTGCAAGTGTGACAAATTGTCATAAGTCACTTTTTTTCAGTGACATTACTTTGAATGGTCACTAAATGAACTGTTGTAAGGACAGTTGGACTACCTGTATTTAGTCATTTATTTCATTGTAATCAAGCCCTGCTCTTCCTAACTATAAAAACAACACCATTTCTTCTATGTTTTTCATGACCTAGTGACAATAACACAGTCATTTGCAGATCTTGGACACACCATTTTAAAAATACATGTAATGTTAAAATGCAAATGCAGCTTTTGATAACATGAAGGAAGAATATTTGGGGTGGGGGGTGTTACATTTGGTTTTCAAGACATTTGCAGGTCTCTTCTAAACTAACTTTCTGCAGCAAAGTACAATAATCCCCAAAGTCTTTCTTTTCTGTTCCTGATCAGAATAGAACGAAAAGCAGACTGCTGTTTTTATGTTCCTAAAAACAATGAGAAAAAATAGAATTCTTGTGTGTTTTCAACATTACAGTTAGCATTGCCAACTTCCAAGAGCCATGAAATTAAGAATTGTATATGTAAATGTAATAGACTATAAAGCATCATCTAGAAAAATTTTTTAAAAAAGAAGAATGTTACATTTGGTACTTTTGAATAAGTTGATTAACTAGTAAATTTTATTGAGAAAAGATACAATGGAATAGAAGGAGCCTGAAACTGTGTCCTTTCTTCACCAAAAATAAGTCCCATAAAAATGAATAACTTCATTTAAAACCAAAGTTATTGAAGTATACTTCAAATATCTGGCCCCAGTAATCATAATGATTTTTCTTACTGATGAATGGTTCATGGAAGTGAATGAAACAGCAGCATTTCAGATTTTGTATATATAGATAAAACAGTGTGATGCACTACTAAACCATTATTTTTGCAAGAAATTAAACTCCTAGAATTCCTTGCCAAATGTATAGATCTCTTGCCTGAGCAGAGGATTGGACTAGAAAACCTCCATAGTCTCTTCCAAGTTCCAACTCTGTTATTTTCTTAAATTTCTATCCTATTAATGAGCCCAGGGGGATTATGTGCTGGAAATGGATAGGGACAGAGCAAAAGTAAATGGGAATTTTGAGCCATCCTGCATTTTCGGTCTTTCTCATATGTTGTGTTCATGTCAACAGACATGACATCTGTTAAAGGACAGATTAATTTGGAAAGTGTCCTATTCCAGCATATTTCACACCTTTGGCAGACTACGGCCCCTTATTCTAGACTCCTTGCTGGTTTCTTACTAGGTCTGCTTTAAAATCTTTCTCTCTTTTTTTTCTTTCCATTTTTCCTCTCCTCCCTTTTTTTAGTTTTTATTTTTGTTTTTATTTTTTTCTCTAGCTTTCATTCTTTGGTCTTAGTATGTCCATCCAGCTGCAAGAGGTAAGCATCCTCCTCGCTTATTCTTTCTGCACTCCTTTCATTGAGCCTAGTTATTTCTTATGACCCATACAGCTGCATTGGTGGCTTGGGATACAATCAAGGCTTAGCTGAAAAGCAGTGGTTGTTTTTTTAAAAAAGTCAAGATAATGGGTGCCCAGGCAGTGCATTTAAGAAATAGACAACGTTTTGACTCAACTGTTGTAGCCATCATCAATTTTCCTTCTAATTTCTAATATGTTTGGGGGTGGGGATTATTTTCTGCAGCTTTTCCCAAACTAAGTATTTGTGCACCGTAATGTAAATTGCCAATACCTGAAATGGCAATAGATTAAAATGTTTATATATCTCTTAGTTATAGTACAGAAACTATAAAGTATAATAGGATATCACAAACACACTTAAAAGTCATAATTTAAAGTCTTTTTTTTTTTTTTATCCCCAAGATCAGTCTCCTGCAGTTTTCACAAGTGGCTTGCCACATCCTTCTCCTGGGAGAAGGACCAGCCTAAAGACGCCCACAACTGTATTTTGCCTAACATAGAACTAGGACTTACAGTGCCCTGGTTTCTAGACCGGTGCCAAATTAAATCAAATTAAATTGTCTCTACATATATGTTCTTACAGACTATAATATAATCCTGCCAATCACTAATAATTTCTGATTACAATTAATATTTGTAAGCTTTAAAATTATTTCTCCATGTTTTAGAGGGATTTGATAACTTAGTGGAAGAAAGCATTACACAGAAAGGATTTAGATAGGCTCCTCTCTCATTTTTCCCCCCATTACTTCTTTAGATGTAGCAATAGCAATAGTTGATTCAAGATGGATCCGAGGCTGACAAGAGCGCTTAGACTTATAGTTTAATTTATTGTCATTGCACCTCGTACAATGAAATCAAACGCCATCTTCAGTGCACATCATGACCATGACCATGAAAATAAAAACAAACACACATCCTTCACACTCCATGCACTGAACCGAAACCCCCGACACCCCACTAACACTGCACTATACATTTTACAGCACTCTGTAAGCAGTTTACAGAATCAGCATATTGCCCCTATAAATCTGGCTTCTTATTTTACCTACCTCGGAAGGATGGAATGCTGAATCAACTTTGAGCTGATGAGAATCAAACTGCCAAGTTGTTGGCAGCCAGCAATCAGCAGGAGTAACCCGCAGTACTGCATTCTAACCACTGCAACACCATAGCTCTTATTTACTCCAAACTTTTATAAACTTTCATTATTAGTAATTTAAACATGAATGTTTTATCAAGTTAACAGCAAGCATGGACCTTGTGCATCCCAAAACTTAACAGT
Organism: Hydrophis major; assembly: GCA_033807585.1. Lineage (NCBI taxonomy): Eukaryota > Metazoa > Chordata > Lepidosauria > Squamata > Elapidae > Hydrophis > Hydrophis major. Next base: position 80,206,348 of record CM066331.1, read on the forward strand.
TAAGATATAGATATAGACATAGACTAGATATAGATATATTGAAAGGAAAACAGGGAAGTGCCTTCTGGTCTGGGATCATGCCTGGCACATATCTAGCTGGGTCTGATCCAGAGAAGTTTGGCTGCAACTTCAAGGCTGGGAAAAGACTACCTGCCTGCTGCCAGTAGAAAGGACATCTTCCCCCAGGAATGCTGACTCAGTCCATACTTTTTGGCCCAAAGTGATTCTCACTGCTTCATTAAACTAAATTGGTGAACCAGTGCAAGCTTTCTTGCAAATTGCAAGCCTAGAGTTTTAGAGCACCTAAATTTGCTGCCTTTGTTGTTTTGGGGTACCTAATTTTGTGTGCACCCAAATTTTATGGCATTTGTATGTGGATTAGTGCACATACATGCACATTAGAAGGATGCCACCCCTTTGATTTTTATTTTATTTTTTTGTTTAGCCATTCACTAAAGTCATCTCTGTTTCAAAATTTTCACTAATGGATCTTAAAGGCCCAAAAGTAAATCGATGCAGAGTTGGTTTATGAAAAGGCAAATAGATATTATCTGACTTCATTAAGGATTGAAATAAAGATGCCTTATAAAAATGGGAAATGTTAAAATCGTATGCATAATGACTTGGGAATAAGAAAATGAGATTTTCTGAGTAAGCATGCATAGGATGCCTAATATAATTCTTATCAACAACAGCCCTTTGTGAATGTATGTGCGCTTTCAAATCAGTCTTGACTTCTGGGAACTGCCTGGAACAGTTTCCTTCAATATTCTTAGCAAGATTTTGGAAGTGATTTGGCATTGTCTCTTTCTGGGTCTGATTGGCCCAAGGTCACCCAGCTAGCTTCCTGCTAGAACTCACAGCCTCCTGGTTTCTAACTTTAACAATTAGATCAAACTGGCTCTCATTGTCTTTCATATAGAGCAAAATTACATGTTATCATCTATGTTTTCTCGTTTTCTTTTGACTTGATACTTTATTCACTGCACAAAGTAAGTTCAGGGTTTGTATCCACCACAAACCACCCCACTATAATCTCTGTGAGACAGCCATCCCACACAATAGCAGAGAGATACTACAACTGAGCTTGGAGTCAGAAATGATTAGCTCATGGTGTTCCCATAGGCCATGTATGGCATTCCATTTTTGGCCATTGTAACGCTCAATATCTACAACTATTCAGACACCCCCATTCATGTGTGCACACAGCACATTCACATGGAGCTTACAGAAATAAGTATGCCTCCATGCCTGAAAATATTTCCTTCCAGATGAGACTTAGGAGTTCTTTAGAAAGGACATCCATCATCATGTCCTGGTGGCCTAGAGGTGGAGCTCTTGCCTCACAATCAGGAGGCTGGCTGTGAGTTCAATCCTAGGTAGAGGCTAATATTTACAATAGATTCTCCTGTTCAGACAGGGGGTTGAACTAGATGACCTCCAAGGTCCCTTCCAACTCTGTTATTCTATGGTTATTCTATCATAAAAGTCTCAGGCAGAGAGTGATTGAGAAAAATCAAGAGTTCTATATGTCCATCTCTCTCCTATGTTTAAATAGTAATACCTAAAAAAGTAAGAGAATATTAGAAAATAAATTCAAATTCATGTATCTGTGTCTGTAGAAAGAGAGCCTTTATTTCAAGGGCCCAGAGGCATGCGAGCAGGATGGGTGGTACAGAAATTTTATTAATAAGATAAAAATAAAGCTCCTCTCTTAAATAACTTTAGTTTCTTCTTCTGTATTATGTTTTCTTTTTTCAGCCCAGAGAGAAGACTAGAAATGTTTATCTTTTAGGACAACGTAACTGTGTATATAACCAAGAAATTGGAGAAAAGACAATTTCATTACAAGAAAGTAGACTGCAGTTTATTTTGACACCGAAGACTGAAGTTCTAAACTTTTGTCCATTTTTATAAAGAAGAACTTGCGTGAATTTTATTTTGAAGTTAAGCCTAATCTTCGGACAAGTATAGCTCTCTAACTTTTTATGAACTAGTATTAAAATTGTTAAAGAAGAAAGCCAAAAAAGAGAGAGAGAGAAAGAAAGAAAAAAAAATCATAGTAATTGACTGGCTTCTCTGAAGTGAGCCCCATCTGTGCTGCCCAAAACAACTTCAGCTTTACATGAAAAGCAGTAAATCCATTCAGATGAAGTGAAAATATTTTAGTTCCCTGCTAAGCAGGCAGTAAACTGCTTCTGTAAAGAAGTAAACTCACCCTGTTTTGTAATTCAGTCCTTGTACTGTTATTTGTAAATGCTTAAATACATGTCTTGAAAGAAGATTGGAAACAGTTCCGGGCTAATCATTGGTGAAACTATGAATGAATGAATGGGAATAATGTTTTATTCATGAAAGCGAGAAATTAGTTGCAGTTAGATTGCGTCTTTCCATAGTATGTATTAAATTGACTTGTTTGCTAACCATGAGGAACATTGAGACAAAAAAGTTTGGAACATTTCCCAAACTTCCACTCCATTCTGAAATTTCAGTAAAGCTTGTCTACAGCATGGGCAGGAGAACATAAAACGCACAATACTTAAAATTTAATGCACTTCGATTCCTGGATGAAGGGAAGTCAGTATTATCAGCATAAAGGAGAACCAAACAAAAGCTAATTGAAAAAGGAAACAAAATTATTTAAAACTATTAAAACTGTAATGGAAACTTGAAAAAAAAAGTGAGAAATATATTAAGAAAGCACAAGCAGCAGATGGAAATGGATCTCTTGCATTAAATGGTTTGAGAAGAGTTGCTTGTAAATTAAGAAGCAGAGATAAATTAAGAAGCAGAGATAAATTAAGAAGCAGAGATAAATTAAGAAGCAGAGATAAATTAAGAAGCAGAGACCACACATAACAAAATAGTTGAGAAAGCAGTAAATAAAGATTATACAGGGATATATAAGAGACATACATATATATCTATCTTCCCCAACTGTTATTTTAAGATGGAAAGAAGAAGGAGCATAGGGAGAAAACATCAACTCTCCAGAAAGTGATCTTGATATTCAGGAATTATCAACAGGTGAGAAGGTGGTTTTTATTATTCACCAAATTATAACAAAACTTTTTAATGATCTCTTTCTTCTATTAAAAGGTTTTAAATATGATAAACTGCTTTGTTTTGCTTTGCTTTGAATTTTAAATAGTTTATTATTTTTGATTATTTTATACCTTTATACATATACAAATTCAATATATATTAAAAACACGTGATAACATCAGATTAACATTTGAAGATATAAGATTCTTTGCATTGGTATAAACACACTAATTCATGGAAAAACAAAACCTCTAATTCAATTAAATTCAAATAAAAATCAGGTAAGTTTAAGCCCTAGATCCAGATTTTATATTTGTGGCTTTCCGTCTCAGTAGGACTTGCTTCTAATGTAAATTTGATGCTATTCATATTCAATCTAGCTCCCTCCATTTATAAATGTTCCATTGATTTCATAGGGCTTATTCTCTAGAAGGTATGGGAAGCATGGTAGCTCAGTGGTTAAGATACTGAGCTTGTCAGCTGGAAAGCCAGCAGCCCAGGTTTGAGACCTGAGCTCCATGCGATGGGTTGAGTTCCCGTTCACACCCCAGCTTCTGCAAAACTAGCAGTTCGAAAGCATGCAAATGCAAATAGATAAATAGGTACCACTTCGGTGGAAAGTTAACAGTGCTCTGTGACATCATGCTGGCCAAATGACCAAGGAAATGTCTTTGGATAATGCTTGTTCAATGACCTTGAAATGGAGAGGAGCCCCATCCCTTATAGACGGCAATGACTAGAGGAGTAAAATCTGTAGGGAGTCCTTTGCATCTTTTTACTCTCTAGAGAAAGTCAGGTCAAGTAGGAGGGTCTTAACTAAAGAACTGTGGGGACAGTGTAGTATAGTTTGTATAAAAATACTATTACACCTCTTTTGGGTTGAAAAAGGTCAAGAAGTACCATCTTGATTCAGTCAATGGTTTTCTTTTTCTTAGAACCCGTAGAAAATTCTAGAGATAATTTGAATATTAATAGGCCACCTAATTTCTTATTTACACTATAATCCTAAACACATTGACATGGGAGAAAATTCTACTGACTATAGTTTTATTTACAACTGACTATAGTTACAGTCAAACATAATTATGAATTTAATTTCATTGGTGGTTCCTTTTCCATAATTTTAACATCCACTTGGGGGAGCTCCAATCAAAAAGAAGTGGAACTATCATTATTATCTGTATTGTCATCTCCATGTCTACAATTTAGGAAGTGGAACTATCATTATTATCTGTGTTTTCATCTCCATCATGTATACAATTTAGGAAGCTTGCTGAAAGTGGCAGCTGCTCAAGACACTACCGTAATTGGGCCATCCTTTCTTCTATGGCTCTTTATTCTGTTCTCCCTCAAGATTTCCAGTTTTTCTTTTCAAGTTTCCCTTTTCCAACTAAACTTTAACATTCCCAGGCCTAGTGAATCGTCATCAGACTTGATTTCTGGATGCTCATGTCAGCTTATTTGTAGAAGTATTTCTGTAAACCTTAGAATTTTCACACATATCATGTGTAATACAATTTTGGATTATGGTATATGATGGATAATTAGCTCATGGGTCATTTATTTATTTTATTTACCATATTAATGTAGCCACCATCTCGCTCTCTGGGTGGCACATAAGAATAAATGAATGAAAGAAAAAACAGAAAATCCAGAGATTTCAGCAGAACAACTATCAATTGACATCACACAGCCATCTGGCAGGCTGACCATTAGACCCCCAAGGTGGATGGGAAAGCCATCTTTTAAAGACTTTCTGGAAGGCAAGCAGGGATGGGGCTGACCTCACCCCAAAGGGAATTGTTTTCCAGAGGGCAGGGGTCTCAGCAGCAAAGGCACGTAATTGGGTCCCACCAGAAGTAGCTTCTTAGCAGATGGGACCTGCAGCATACCTCTTCTGCTTGACCTTGATGGAATAGGTCCGTGATGGCGAACCTATGACATGCTTGGCCAGAAGTGGCACACAGATCCACTTCTGCTGGCCTGTGAGTGGTCACTGGAATAGGTAGATGTGATTGGGTAGACAACCAGTTATTCAGGTGCTGCTGTCTCTATCATACTAATTAATGGATTCAAAGATATTATTGATCTTACTGATTTATTACCTCATTCCAACAGATTCACACTGGACAATAATACCATCCCAATTCAAAATACTGTGCATGCCATCACCTCCCCAATATAAATACCTTCCAAAAGGGCCCAATCTTTCACTGCATTGGTTTCCAAGGCTCAAAGGTCAAGCTCTTATCTTCTACATTCAACAGTAAGAGAAGGGCTAGGCAAGAAATCCTCCAAGTGACCTCAACAATCCAATGGGGTGATTAAGTGGAAACATCCCCATCATGACCTCATTCATCTTGACAACTTGGGGGACTCACACCCATTTCAACTAATTGTGTTCCATAAAGAACTCCGGGCTAGTGCTGTCAACCACTACCATCCTAATTCCAACTGAACTGCAATGCCATCGAAATCATTATTCCCCCGCAGTATTCCTCCATCCTTTTATTGCCTAACTAAATCCATCAGCTGATGTTTGATGTTTTACATTCCTTCATATCATCACAATTATTCCCACATGCTCCGAATGAGTGTTTACAATGGGCATAGGGACACTTTTCAGAGAATAAGAGCAACTCTTAACACATACAAATCAAGTCTGCTGTTTAAAAAAAAAAAATAAAATCTCACATTGGGGTTTATCAATGTGTGCTTCAGTACAGGTATAAAAAGAACAATCCTATAGGAAATTAACAGATTTATTTCGCCCTACAGTCTGCTTTGTCAGGTGCAGTTCTGTCATGGCATATCAAAAGGCATAAATGTTTTTTTTTTTTAATATTTGCTATTCTGCCAAGCAGAAAGCAGATTACAATTAAGTAGACTAGAAATATCTATATGCATGCAAACATTTTTTCTCACCCAGTTGCTCTTTGAATGGTGTTTCATTCTTCGGTGCTCTGTTCACACATTGTTCAGCTAGTAGTGATGTGACTCCATATCAGGGATCCCAAGAGAGAAATACAGGATGCAATAAATCCTTAGAGTCACACATGATAGTCAAGCAGAGCTTTGCCTTGACACATTGATTAAAAGGCAGCCCAGTTCTATATCTCCAGAAGGACCAAGACAGCTGAGCCCAATATTAAACTGGCTGACTTTGTGTGAATTTGAGTTCTATCCAGCCCAGAAAAGGAGGGCAAGTTTGTTAAGACCCTTAAATCCATTGTATTAAACTTCACTTACCTTCAGGATTGAGTCACCTTTTTTTTTGTTTCTGGAATACAACTTGAAACCTTTTTGTCTGCAGGAATGAAGTTTAAAAAAAAGACAATAGGACAGCCAGAAGCATGCCATCAAAGCAACACACAACTTTTTACATGAATTGTGAGATATGCCAGGTTAAAAAGTGCAGGCTGACAGTGGATGCCATAATTGTGGCTGTCATTCCCCTTAGGTACCTGTTCCTCTCATCATCCCCTTTTCCTGCTCCGTTTTTGATGGAAGGAAAGTCTGACCATCAGATCTTGAAAAAAAATACACATCCAATAGCTTCAGCAGACAGAAGGGGATGTCAGGTGGCCAGAGTAATGCAGCCCATCCTACTGCAGGTGATGTATTCATTTAGTAATCCTTTTTCTCCTAATTCAGTGTTTCTCAACCTCGGCAATATTATGTGTGGACTTCAACTCCCAGGATTTCCCAGCCAGCATGCTGACTGAAGGTTCCTGGGATCTTCATCTTAAAATGGAAGAAGTTGAGAAACATCATCCTAATGAAACTTAATCTACATTTCTAATCTACTGGATTTAATTTTTGTCAATGATGTTTATTTTTCTGGTTCCTTCATGACTTTTAATTTTTGACATATATATGGAATGACCAGAGCTCCTTTTTTCCAGGAAGGTACAAAATATGTTTGCTAACAAACAAAATATGTTTGTTAACTAATAAAATAATTTTACTATGTACCAAATAAATAGAAGATGGAGCTTTGAAATAATACAGAGAAATTATTCAGTTCACCTGAGAGGTGCTAATTATTATAATATATTATAATTATTATAATTCCATTAAATAAGTAAATAGCAATCACATATCCTCAGGACATTGCAACCATTGTGAATACATGCCAGTTGCCAAGTGCTGAAACTTTGATCATTTGACTGGGATGGTATGACAATCATAAGTGTAAGAACCAGTCATAAATCACTTTTTTTCAGTGCTGTTGTAACTTTGGATGACAGCTAAACAAATGATTTTAAGTCAAGAACTTCCTATGTAGCAGGGGTTTCAAACTTGTGGGCTGTAGGCTGGATGTGTTATGCACTGGCCATGCCCACCCGTTTTAGCAAAGGTGGGAAAGTTGCAATACGCCATGTGACAACAATGTGATGATGCGAGTTTGACATCCCTGCCGTAAACTATAGGACCATTACAGGTTTAAATTAAGCATTGCAGCCTTAATTTAAATCAATGTACCCAGCCTGAAAATGTACCCAGCCTGTGTTTGATATTTTCTCAAACACAATGTTGTATTTATGAAATAGAGAGCTTTCCATTCAATACATAAAAACTATTTGTGATTATTACATTTCCTACTTTCATTTTTGAATAATTTAGGAATCTGAATATGGAAGTGTTTAAAAGGACAATATCAGGTATTGTAGTTGTTTCAAAGATGTAATGATAATGTGAATTCCTACATTTAGAGTCGACCAGGGAAATAAATGGAATGTGTCTCACTGGTTTCAGTAAATTAAGCATGATTACTGCTACCTCTGATCCCTTTTTATATCTTCAGTCACCTGGTTTTAAAAAAAATAATGGCTTTTGTTCTCAAACACAAAATATTTTTCTTTGCCAGGCTGCTTTAAAAAATATGCAGACAATATGCAAATGGGAGTAAAATAGGAATGGAAAATTACTTTGAACAGTAAAAAAAAAAGTCCTGAATATTTACAACAGGGGAAGCAGTCAGGTATTTCTGTTTCACAGTTTCAGCTATTAGACAAATTGAAGTGGACTGAAATGATGCTGCCAGGATGAATTTATAACCTCCTGTGATAAGATTAGTTGATATTCTTAGGCAAAATAATTACACCATGGTTGGTGCTCAAGCCTCAGGTGACTTTCATAGCAGAGCTGAGAAATTGAGTTGGCTATAATGACAGCTAAGTTTCTCAAAACTATGTCAATCACTCCCCACTGAAAAAAGCTGTGAAAATGTACCTGTTTGACTTTGTTTTATCAAAGTGATCAGGTAAGTATCATTGGCAAGTAGGTATACATTAGAAGAATGTAGAGCAGGAGTGTCAAACTTAAGGTGCTTGGATCTGGCCCTTGGGGTCACCTGGAAACAGCAAAGGACCAGCTCATGGTGCCTCTGCCAGGGAAAATCCCATTTTCTCTGGCAGACCACTTGAGCCACCATAGGCACCCCGACATGAGTGGTGTCGAGCTGGCCATGACCACCCTGGCCACAGCCATGCCCACCCCACCCCCTAAGGTCAAATATAACCCTAATGTGGCCCTCAATGAAATCAAGTTTGACACCACTGATGTAGAGGTATAAAACCAAAGAGCATTTTTTGGCCAGATTTACGCATCACTTAATATTCATAATATGTAAGTCAGCTCAACAGATACGTTTTAGTTTAACTTTGAGTTGCAGTAATATATGTGAACTTCTAGTTGTTATCTTAGGTCCCTGTTTAATAACATAGTCCTACTGAATGTCACTTTCTGGAACCGAAATATACCAATATTATTTTTAAAAATATGTATGTATTTTAACCTTGGGAGAGTTTTAAATGTCAAATGCCACCTAAGAATGAGTTTTTGCATTAAAGAATTGCACTTCTATGAGATTTCACAAGATTTGGACATTTTCACATAACAGCTCATGATATCGTGAAGAAAAGATAAAATCTTTAGACAGTGGGAGATAATAAGAAAATGTGCATTATAATAATTGATGAAGAACATCTAAGTTACTTCTTCCTTCACTATAGATTATATTCATACAGCAACAAGTACATGAGTTCATTCCAATTATCCCTGAAATCAGATGACTTGATATTTACATGAAAAACATTGAGACTCCCAGAACACTTTTTAACCCTAAAAAACTCTAAAAATAAACAAGCAATTGGTGACTGACAAGCTATTTAAATATGATTGTGCCTGTTCAAAAAGTGTGGATTTATAATTACTATGGAAATGCACATTCTCATTTTCAAGACTGTTGAAATACATTGTATGCATAGCAGAATTTTAACAAATGGTAGATTTATGCTTACTAGCTCACTAGGGCTGTCTCAGTATGTTGTGCTAATAAATTTGAGGAGAACTCATGCAGAGCATTTCTCAAGTCATAATGCTCTATCTGGACTTACTCGATTTTCAATCTATTGTATTCATCAACTATAAGAGTTAACTGCCTTAATTTCCATTTTAAAGGCCCTTACATCTGTTAAAGTTCTTCACAGCTGTTACATTTGAGGCAGCAAACCCATTTATTGGTAAAGAATTGATTGCTTCCATCTGCCAGTGGTTCAGTGGGACAACCTTGTCAATCAAGGCAGGCAACAAGGAGTCCATTGTTTCATCGGCTTTAAATTTCTGATTGGGAAAAAAAAAAAAACCTCCAGGCAGGCGCCTGTAACCACAAAGCACAAGGTTCACCAAAGAGTATTGTTCCATAAATCTGTCTGATTTTTGACATTTTAGCTCTTTGATTAAACTACCCTGATGTGATGGAAGATAGCTTCCAAAGTGGAACATGTTATAGGAAGAGGAAAAAAAAAACATCCATAATTGCTTTGGGGAACAATACAATGAATGTAGACCAGGGGTGTCAAACTTGATTTCATTGAGGGCCGCATCAGGGTTGTGTTTGACTTCAGGGGGCCAGGGTGTGCATGACCAGGGTGTCAGGGGTGCCTGTGGTGGCCCAAGTACTCTGCCAGCGAAAACAGGCTCCTGATCTCCATTTTCAACTGGGATGGCCTCTGGCAACCCTCCGACAGCTCTCCCAAGGTCCATTTTTGCTGGCAGAGGCACCACAGGCTGATCCTTGGCTATTTCAAGGGCGGCCCCACAGGCCAGATCTAAGGACCTCATGGGCCAGATCTGGCTCACAGGCCTTGAATTTGACACCCCTGATGTAGCGTGTTGATCAGTGTAGCTGCGACTTGAGCTTCTCAGTCACATCTTTAGTGGTTAATGCCAAATTACAATCAATGTGCCTTAGGTCGATAACATTTTCATTCTCATTGATTCGGATCCCATCTGTCCTTTCCATCTTTTTTTTTAAAAAGTTTGCTTTATTAAACAATTAAACAGACACAAAGATGGACAATTCTTACAATCAAAAAGTTTCCATCTTGTTCCTCTTGAAGAATTAATATTGCTAGTATTAGTTATAGACCTTATGTATTTACTACTTGTAATATTAACATTAGTACTATATTCATGTTCATTTTTTACAGTAAATAGTAAAAAAAAAAACTCAGTGTCCTTCATATCTTTACTTTTTATCACTGAAGTGATTTGAGAGTCATTATTTACAGTAATGGGATGACGACGCTTATTGGTATTACTGGCATTCAACAAATGACATCATATATCTACTCGGTCTTCTGTGCTGTTATTATTTCACATTGATATGTGAGGGTGATTGTCCATGGCTAGTACCTTGATCATTAGGGCTTTTTGCTAACAGTAATTTTACCATAGTTCTTCATGAAAATGATATATCCTCTGCTGGTATTCTTCTTGCAAATTACACAAACAAGGAACAGAAAGCAAAAATATAGTCAAAACTGGTTGTTGGGGGTTTTTTTTGTTTTTTTTTTGAGTGATACAAATTAGGACTGTGCGAGGCTTCAAAGGATGCTTCATTTCAATAAAGTTTTAAATAAATTGATCCTCCTTGGTTCATGAAGAAATAAGGCCTCCTTATTTCATAACAAGGCAGTAGTGTTCTTTCATCTCACTCTGCTTTGGAGCCCCTCTCAGACTTATTTCGCAGAGCAGGGCTCTCCAACCTTGGCAACTTTGCTGGATGAAGAATTCTGGGAGTTGAAGTCCACAAGATTAAAAGTTGCCACAGTTGGAGATTCCTGTCATAGAACATATAATATGAGGGAAAACTGGGAGGAGCTTTCTTCAGCAAGCGTTGTGGTAGAAGGTTGAGAAAGTCCCCTCCCTGTTTAAGTTCTTCCTGCTGGACAGCTTCAGCAAAAGCTAGAAAGTTGTCACTAATATGGGATGAGCCTGGAGCTGCTTCAGAACCACTCACAAAGGACTTCCAAGCAATGTTGCTGTGGGAATATTGCAGACAAATCACTTTGACAAGCATGATCACGCACCAAGTCTCTTCCAGGATTAATTATGGTGTTATAGTAGGCTACCAATTATCTGAAACATAAAGCTGCCAAGAAGTTTGAGAAATATTGGGCTTCTGCCATGCTTTCTAAAGGTATGGCTAATACCTCTTTTCCCTCACTCACTAAAGTTTTTGACAAAAGGTACAAATATGCTGGAGACAAATAATCTTTAGAATCCCTCTAAATGATTTCTAGGCTGGGTAGATTTGCTGTGGATTACATGCAGTTCAAATGTTGCCTAGTCTAGAAAACAACACCTAGATAAGTCTTTTCCTGAAGCATTGTCCCAGATCAGTTCAAGGCCAAATGAATCAGTGGTCCTACTTTATTGAGTCCCAGATCACATCACCTCCATTGTTTCATTGAAAAAAATATGCCATGTTTCACAAAACTTTAATGCATATTGGTCCTTCAAGACTGAGCTATGTCCTGGTCCACCTGAAAGAGATTCTGTCTATTGAAAAAAATAAGATAACCATCGTTCCCTATTGAAAGAAGTAAGTTAACCATAAGAAGTTGTTGATTGAGTACAGTATATCTATTTGCATTTGAGAGACCAGGGAAAAGAGATTTGGGGGAGGCTCACTAGGGTCTCCCTGTAGCTCAGTAGAAGCATGCAGAAAATGTTGGTCCAAATTCCCTTGGCTGGGGATGTGTGCTTGTGCATAGACATGCATGCTTGAATACACACATGCCCACCTTTCTTTATCTTGCACTGGGGAAATAGATCCATCTTCTTCCCTAGGACAATAGTATTCCTTTACAGTTGACCAAGGACTAAAACCTTCCTTTGCAAGAAAACATGAGGAAAAACATGGGGAAAAATTGACACTTCATGTCCTTCTGCAGAGACAACTGGGTGATGTCAGCAAAGGAAATTTAACTGTAAACACACAGTGACTTCAGTTGAATCCCATTCCCTGATCTCACCTGTTCCACTGAATCAGCTGATGAGCCCAGTCTACTGCTTGGCCACATCCAGTTTCCTGCTCCACTCTATTCTGTAAAAATGCTATTAGGCAGTGGTGGGATTCAAATAATTTTACAACTGATTCACCCTGTCAGGTTGGCTGTTGTGGGAGGTGTGGCCCATCCTCCAGCTCTGGTGCACATGCGGGACAAGCCTCCCATGACAGCCAACCTGATCCTGGTGAACTGGTTGTTAAATTACACAGCCCCCACTATCAAACTGGATCCTGGGCGCTGCACTGCAATGGAGAAATGGGAAATGGAGCGGCTGGCACGAGGGGAGGAGGAGGGAAAAGAAAGAGGGAAAGCAGGCTCCTCTTTCCTTCATGCCGGCCGCTCTATTTCCTATTTTTTCATTGCAGCACAGCACCCAGGATCCACTTTGATCGTGTGTGTGTGTGTGGGGGGGTGTAATTTAACAACTGGTTTGCCCAAATCGGTACAAACCGGCTGAATCTCACCACTAATATTAGGAAAGTAGAGTGATATAGCTCCTCTCCACAGCATCCGGCTCTTTTACAGCTGACCAAACAGTGGAATGGCATAGACAGTAGTACTTCCTCTTCATTACATCATTGCCAAAAGCATGTTAGCACTTAGAGATGTCAAGTTACCCACGGATGCCCCAACTCAGTGTTTCTCACTTGAAGAGGTGTAGACGTCAACTCCAAGAAGTCTCCAGCTAGCTTTTCTGGCTGGGGACTTCTGGACGTTGAAACCCATCCCTCTTCAAATTGTCAGCATTGATAAATACTGTCTTGGCTTGTTGCTACAGATTTCTGTGCCTCTATGGGATGGTGGGTTTCAAGCTTGAAATAGATCAATTCACCCCTTTAATCACACACAGAACAGCTCACGTTGAGGTTTGCAAATTGGCAAAAAAAAAAAATACAACTGCGTTTCTAGCAGGTTTGTTGGGATATCTTGTTAGTTCGGTAAATATTGTACTGTTGTACTTATTGGAAGAATAGGATATAAAAGAAATTAATTTAAATGTCAGGTAAATGTAGCACATCTTTTTTCAAAAATACATTTTTTTGCCTTCCATGATCGTATTTTTAGAACATTTCAATTATACTTTAAATGGTCCCCACTTTATGTTTTGAGCCTTTTCATGAGGAAAGAAGATAGATCAAGGATATATAGCGCTCTATATATTTAAATAGCTTACTCTAAGATTTCATTACTGTCATTGTGAATGTGCATCGAACAAAGAAAACTCTGATCTGACTTGGAATAAAAATTTGATTATTTTGTAAAGCTAGGAAAATTAACATTTCTATAATCTCTTCTAATGTCCATCTTTCAGTTTCTTTCTTCCAGATTCACAAATGCGAATAGCTATTTGAATTTCACTGTGACAGTCAATCAAAGCTATTTGGAATACAAACCCTGACCCTGGTGAAATGGTTGTTAAATTACAGCACAATGTACTACAGTGATTAGAATGGTTAAATAGTTAATAATAAGAACAGGGAGAGCTAGGTTCAATTCTACCTTCAGCCTTGGAATGTCACTGGTTTGAATGCGCCCTACATGTTAAGGGGGGGAAATGGAGAAAGAACATGCTATGTATTGTGCCTTGAGTTTTTGTAGGAAAGATATGATATGAATCTAATAAATAAATAAATGCTATACTAGCATATACATCAAGTTTATTTAATTTTGTTAAACTCACATGGAAAAAAGTAAATTGCTGAAATAAGTCAAATATTTATTTCTCCTGATTCTCATCACAGATCAAAAATAATTTTGGAAAGCCATTTATAATCCAATCACTACTGGCCTATTTTATTTTATTTTATTTTTGTTTGTAGTTCTGGACATAAAAATGGAATTTGGCAGTTGCTCCTTTTAATTATATTTGTTGTTAATGACTATATAATAAGAGCATAAAACAAATAAAATTATTTCAAAACCAGACTAAATTTTCAAATGACTCATCTGCTGCAGAGATTATTACTGAATAAGTTTTCACATGAATCAATTATGATTTATTTGATAAAGAAATATAGGAATCTTAAAATGTATCCCTTTGATATACAATGGAAAAGCGCTGATCATACATACACATATCTAAAAATGCTTACATTCTCCTTAACAACATTCGAACAATGGAATTATTTGATAAAGGACCAGTGAGAATTTCTTGACTGAGTTCAGTGATAATTGTATAAATTGCACTCTCTATGCATTCAAATGCAGATTATAATTACTAAATTCAATTACTTGGCCACAGGCCAAAAAGAATAACTGGTGAAAATGATATCTACATTTCGTAAGGTCAGGGTATAGTACTTGCATAACCATCTGTCTTCTGAGCAATCCCAGTTTCATTTTCATGTAAATGGATTTGATTGTTTTTGTATGACACATTAGCGAAATGAAAATATAGAAGGAAGACTTTATGTGAATAATCAGCAGTGGCTTAGAGGGTCGCTGAATTTGAATGTCATTTTGAAGTGACATTCAACCTCATTCAAACAGATCAACTTTCAAGAGAGATCTCTCTTGATCTCCTTTTCTCAGGACATCCCTCTATGATCCCAAATAGCATCCTTGAAGGCTGGAAAGATGGGGATGTGGAGGGATCTCCAAAGGAATGAATTGAAAGGGGATTGCAAGGCAGGGAGTGAGAATCAGTTTTTCTTACTAAAGATAGGAAAATTATGGGGTTCCAGATTTTGTGCAGTTCAAGTTGCCAAAACCTTCATCTTTGTCTGTATTTTAGAACTTGGGCACTGCAGTTCAGCAATTTCTTTTCTTTCTTTTTCTGAAAAAAATTAATTTATTCAAAGAAGATTAAAATACAAAACACTAAAATATTTTTTAAAAAAACAAAAGAAAAAAACACAACAAAACTGATAAGCAATGGATAAAAGATTCTGTAAACAAACAAACCTGGATATTTGATCCAGAACCAATTAAGGTTAACATTTGGGGTGGTTTGGGATTGAAGCCTTGGTAAATTTTCTACAAGTTGATTACAATACAATTACAATTCTTAAGAGAAGCTTTTGCAATTTCAATTTTGTCTTTCTCTTATTATGGTTCACAATTTTTATTACTTTTATATTTTAACATAATGTGTTCATTGATATTGTTTTTTCTCTTAACCACTTTGTTATTAATATAGTTTATAGATGACAGACTAAGAATTTGTAATTTAGTAGCTTAACAGTTTAAAATTCTTTTAGCTTGTTTCTCAAGGGGTGGAAAACCAACATTGCTTATTATACTAGCATTCAACTAGGGAGGATATGATGCGTATATATGTTTGGTTTTTAAGACACCTTTTTGGTTAATGTCAGCTGAGTAATTTCTGTAGAGCTACAAGTTGCCTACATTTGCTTCTAATACAGACGTTTATTGAGACTTTTGCATATACAGTGTAGTGGGTCAAATTCTCCAAAACAAAGAAATCTAACAGGATTTTTTAAAAGACAGAATAGGACAGGTTTTAAGGAACATCTTTCCAAAGAGATCTACAAGTCGGCTCCAAAATATTTATAGGAATTTAAGGATAGTGTCTAAAAGGCAGAGTAGGAAGAGGATAGAGATTTTTATTGAGTGACAGATGATTACATCTGACTAATGAGAAAACCAGTTCTGTAAGTCACAGTGTTCTTATCCTAATCCCTCTCTCCCATGAAAAATAATTAATGTCAAGCTGGCCAAAATCAAATCAGTTACAGATAGACCAGGTTGATGACATAACTTTGGGAAATTAAGCATTTTTCAGCCAAACCCTAATATAAATTATTATTATAAAGATAAATCTGGATAATACATTTTAATATAGTATTTCAAACCACTATATATATGGCAAGAAAATAGTACAAATGCAATAGAATAAAATAGATTACACAACTTACACTGCAATGATTGTGCATGTGCTGGAAGCATGTTGTCAACTTTGTGTGAGAATAGCAATAGCACTTATTGTACCACTTCACAGTGCTTTACAGCCTTCTCTAAGTCTCTTTCTGCAGAGACCCTGGAAAAACATCAGCAAGCCACCATCACTCAAAATTCATATTTGTGGTCTGTGAGATTTAAAATTATGAGTTTGGTGATCCCTGAGGTCCAAAAGGTTGGCGACCCCCTGCTCTGGTTCAACTCCTTGCTCAGGCAGGAAACCCTATACCGTTTTAGACAAATGGTTGTCCAATCTCTTTTTAAAAACTTCCAGTGTTGGAGCATTCATAATTTCTAGAGGCAAGTTGTTCCACTGATTAATTGTTTTCACTGTCAGGAAATTTCTCCTTAGTCCTCGGTTGCTTCTTTCCTTGATTAGTTTCCATCTATTGCTTCTCATCCTGCCTTCAGGTGCTTTGGAGAATGACCTCCTTGCTATGTAAGAATATATTTCATTTTTGTATGCAAACATGAATTAAAATCATTCATGTGAACACCAATTCTCATATGCAGTTATAAGAATTATGAATTCAAAATGAAAAAAAATCAAAGATCAACAATAACTAGTCAATTCAAAGTTTATCTTCCAGAAAGCATATTGTTTCATTCTTCAAAGGATCAATATGTTTTTCATAATATATTTATTTTTAGGATAGATGGAATATAGAAATATTATTGGGTTTACTTTTTGGATGAACAAATACACTAAGTCACTTTCTTTGGATATTAATTGATCAATGACCTATTCTGTTTGGTGAGCCATACTTTCATTGCTTGATTGTAACTTATTTCTGTACTTCCTAATGATAATGCAGACTCTGACCTCATTTTGCATCTAGAGGTTTTAATAGTGTATTGTTCATTTAGAAATCCCTATGGACTTGCAATCTGTCATGTGTTGCCAATATCTGTATGTGTTATTTTCCTATACAAGCCCATCAAGATGTTAATGGCTAACAGCCAGAAATGAGATCTGCTTTCCATCAACTCCTTCAGCCTTTTTAAGAATGGAGAAACTGGATGAATTAAAAAGACAAAACACTAAACGGTTATTTCAGTAAACTGTAATACTGTAATACAGTAAACTGTATTAAAAGAGGTTTTTTAAAATATTGCTTTTCAGAACCAAAATATTCTCTCAAAAAGTTTTCAATCCAAAGTTTTCCATTAATAATTGTTTTGAAAGGGTGAACAACAATCTCTTCCAAAGTAACAATTCATGGCTCTGACAACATGGCCTCGACTTCGATGCAAAAATCTCACAATTCACATCGGCTCTTTCAGATTTTCATTTTTAAAAATGTTGGCCTAATTGATTCAGAAATTCTTAGTCCCAGGCAGGCAGTTTTTCCTACCAAGGTTTTTAAAAACCCTCTCAATTGAAGTAGAAGAAATCCAAACATAGAAACCATCCCTTGCCCCCATGAACTTCTGATTCTGTTGTCCCAAAGGTGCTCTCTCTCTTTTTTTTTTCAAAAGGCAACTGGGCTTTCTTATTTCTTTAAAGACGTTTTGCTTGTCATCCAAGAAGCTTCTTCAATTCTGACTGAATGATGGAGAATGGAATGGAAGTCAGAAAGGAAGAAGCTTCTTGGATGAGAAACAAAATGTCTTCAAGAACAACATAATCCAGTTGCCTTACTTTTTTGGAAGAAAAAAAGTACTTTTGGGACAACCATGACCTGCTGAGAATCTCCATGGACATTCTGGTAAGAGGACAAAGAAACACAAAAGGATGGTCCTGAGAACTGACTGGTATCTCTTCTGTCCTAAACCTTCCTGACTCCCCACTTTGTCCACAAACTAGCATATATTTGTCATGGATCTCATCTAAAAATGTATTCCTTCCCATGGGAGAAAATTGCTTTTATATTATAAATTAATAAGCTATCAGGGAGAAAAGAGGTTTTGCTCCTTTATCTCTGCTCTGCTGTAGTACTGTCAAAGGACACCCAACAGGATTATGCTATTCAGACTGGCTGTTCTAGATCAATAAGAAGTGTCATCTTTAGGATTCATTTAAAAAATAATTAAGAGTGTATGATTTAACTCAGCAGTCCCAACCTTTTGGGTGCCAGGGACTGATTTCATGGAGAGAGGTTTTTCCACAGATTGGTGGGTGTGATTTCATGCGCTGCCTGCACTCTGCGCATGGGGAGTTGGGCCATTTTTGAGGAGGTCCTACTAGCTATACTTTCCTAATAGGTGGGACATGTAACATACCTTGCTTTCCCGAATTGGTATGCTGGATAATTGTAACTGGAAAGAGAATGTCCTTCAGATAAGTTGTTGGTTGGGTCTACATAGGCCATCTATCATCCTTTTTCTTATCTTCCATATCTTTCAGGAAACCAACACATGAAAAAAAATTGAAATAATAAAATGGACAACTCAAATACCTAACTCCACCATTCCATAACTTCAGGAGGTTGACTGATAGTCAGCTGTTCTCCCAGTAGTTGATTCCACCCTTAGATGGGAGAAGAAAGGAATGAGCAAATTGGCACACAAATATGAAAATATGCAAAGGGTCTTCCATGTGCTTTTCCAGAAGAAGCTAAGAAGCATCATTCTTGCCAAACTGAGAACCTGCTCTGCCTAGAGAAGTGGCACTCCATCCAGAATTAAAAATGGACATTGCTCCACATTTGGTGAGATGGACATAGTATAGTCACTTGTTATTATTAGGGTTAAGCATCGTAACATGGATGGGAAAGAACATAACTTATTCTTTCCCATCCAGACTCCCACAACCTCCAGATACTGAGAAAGAAACTTGATGTCATCTTTTGCTATCAGGGGTGGGTGGGGGGCATACATGAGTATTATTAGTGTATTGATGATACCCCACCCTATGTCAGCAGATGGCTTCACCTAGCAGTTTCATGTTAAGTAGGACCAGGGAGAGTATACAAATACATGAATCACCCAGAGCAGCAATCCAGGGCTTGGTCTCCTCTCCCCATCAATTGGAAGAAAAAGGAGAATCCCACCCCACTCCCTTGCATCCTGTTAAATTAGTGCAGAAGAATATTGTGACCAATAATATTGAAAATTTCTAAAAATTTTTAAAAAAGAGGCAGGGAATACCATACCACTGCCATCAGGGGTGGGGTATGACAGAGTTAACTACCGGTTCGGGATTTACAAGCTTCCCTGACCACTGTGATCCGCGTGCCTGTAAATCGTCATTAGCATGCTGCATGTCGAGAAGCAACCTTTGAAACAGCCTTCTTTTCTTGTTTTTTTTAACTGCAGCTGTGCCTCATTCGGCAGTTGAAGTTGAAAAATCAGGAAATAAAGATCAGGTAAGAGCCTGGGTGGGCGGGTGGGCAAAAACATCAGCAAACAAAGAACCGGTTCTATGTCTGCTGCTCTTCAGAGTTACCGGTTCTACAGAGATAGACAGAACCAGTAGAAACCCACCCCTGACTGCCATCCCAAATCCTAAAGGGGTCATTCACAAGTGTAATCAATTCCATCCATGACCGTGGCTGTTTTCTGATTAACCCATATTTTCCAGAACTTTCTAAAGCTGGAGCTTAACTTTCTTATCCACAACATTCCATAAAAAGGGAGACTGGAAACTAGATCAAATCGATCAATATTGCTGAAGTGAGTGATGGTTTTTTGAGGAGTGGCTGAACCACCACTTCTTTATGGAAAGACAGAATCATTCCATGATTGAAGAATGAACTAACCACTATCTGAATCTGTTAAGCCTGGGTTCCCCAACCAGGGTTAGGGAGACAAGCTAAAAAGAATGTGCAGCGTTAGTCAGATAGGCATATAGATAAATAAGTGAGCTAAGCTTGTATGTTTATTAACATACAGTAAAAATAACAGATACGCTTGTGCTATCAAAAATATAGTTTATTCCATTTATAGTATAGTCAAAATAACAGTCCAATAGTCATGTATCATTTAGTCAGTCCATTCAGGGATATTCAGTTAGCAAAGTCCATGTAGAATATCCTATGTCAGTTCACTTACAGATCAGTCCTTTGTTTATCTCTCCCGTTCGAGCAAAGCAGTCTTGAGGCCATGAAGTAATTAGGGATCATCAAAGCCAGAGAGGAGAGCAAGCTGCAGTCTTGCTTCTTTTAAAGTGCTTTCACAACCACTCCCCTAATTACATTTCCATATTTAAAGTTGCAGACACTTTAACATATAAACTATGATTACATATTTATTATTTTACCTAAACCAGTTAGGGTAAACAATGTTATCCCTAACAGAATCCAACCATGTACTACCTTCTAGGCAGCCTTAACCAACCAGAAAGATCTGGTGGCAAGCCCATAGTCTCTGTCTACTTCCTTGGAACCAATAGATTCAAACTCCTCCCAGGTAATATACTGACTATGCTCCAGTCAATTCTTCAGTTGGACTCCATTTCAGAGCACATCTGAGCTACTTTATTTACCAGATGTCTAGAATGTTCCTCATAGTGGCTCTGCAGATAATTCTTTGGACCTTCCCTCCCCAGGAGGTCGCAGATCATCCTTAACAGGGTCACTTAACAGGATCACTCTTTGTGAATAAGGGCAAAAAATAATTATGTTTTGATACTCAACATGGCTTCTCCCAGATGAAAATGTCCATTGCCTTCTGTGCATGAATGGGTTTGGTCCTGAATGAATTAGTGAGAGAAATAGAGGCAACAGGTCATAATCTTAAGGACTATTCCATGCTTCCAAGCAAGAAATTTATAGTAAATTCAACTTTATGGAGATAAATTGAAACAAGATATAATTTAACTGTCAGATATTTTGATAACATGAGAAACTAATTCTGAAAAAAAGCTATTTTGCCAGAGCCCTGGTGGCGCAATGGTTTGAGTGTAGTACTGCAGGCTACTTCTGCTAACTGCTGTCTGCCTGCAATTTGGCAGTTCGAATCTCACCAGGCTCAAGGTTGACTCAGCCTTCCATCCTTCTGAGGTGGGTAAAATGAGGACCCAGATTGTTGACGGAAATATGCTGACTCTATAAACCACTTTGAGAGGGCTGTAAAGCACTGTAAAGTGGTATATAAGTCTAAGTGCTATTGCTATTGCTTTTGCTATTTCCAACCCATTCTAAAAACTTGGGTTAAATTTATCAACTCTAATGGTATTTGAGCCTTGTGTGAATATGATTATCAATTTCTAGAGCCTAATTATAACTTCTAGTTATATTATTTTTTACTGATAGCAAGGAGTCTATCTACTGACTGTCATTTGAAGGAAAATCTTAATGGATTACTTTGGCTGATTTTTAATATCTAAATATTTATATTAATTAGTAAGTCCATATTGTATACTATCTTATTTTTTATTGAGAAGAAAGGCTGCTGCAGAAATTAAGTTTTTAAAGAGATCTTGTCTGATATAAACTGTCTGCAAATCTCTTAGCTCCATATTTGTACTCTGTGAATAATGGTGAAATTAATCAGAACTGACTAGGCAGCTGATCATCTTGGATTACATTTCTATATTAGCACGATTTTTTTCCAATACAAAGAGAAACCAGAAGGAATTGAAACTAAACTTAATAAGAGTAAAATATATAGAGAAACAAATGTTAAAATAAACAGGGGTGCTTCTGTACTTTCTAAGTAATTAGGTTTATTGTGGTTTTCCTCAGTTTTGTAGAAGTCCCAAATATTATGGGATAGAACTGGAAATAAAGTTTAAAGAAATCCAAATAAAGATTTTGGCTAATTGCGGGCCTTTCTGTTATCATTGATATAAGTATAATAAATTTCTTGCAAAGCTGCAATATGATTCTCGCCTTCCTAAGAACAAATCCAGCATTAACCTACTTATCTCATGGAGAATGTGAATATATAATTCTCCAAACTTTGCTTTGTTTAAAAATAAATGCTTAGGTGATAAACCTTTTAATTCTGTATCTTTTTGTTTTTACAGGAAATGTGATGCTCTCTTTTGTCTGCCATGTAGCTATGATTTAGAAGAGCTATTATTACTCTATCAATAAATTGTGATTTTGTTCCACATCAGTGACTTTAAAAATAATCCCGCAATATAATATTGATCCCATCATATTACTTCTGCTTGTTTTTCCATTTACAAAAGAAAAGGAAAATCTATCACAAGGAAATGATGGAAGAAAATACATTTCTTTCTATCAATAAAGCAGTATGTCTTAAATGTGAAAAAATAAAGATCCAAATTATGTTGTGACTTGTAAATAATACAGTTGGCAAGGAGTTTGAAGAAGTTAGACTCTTTTCTATATTCGTCTTCCAAAATAAATAGATTAAAATAACCCTCTTCAGCCACTCATAATCTTCTGTTTTTCTCAACCATATGGAGACTTTTATGCCTAATGCCCAGTTGAGAACTGACTTCAAGGTCAAATGAACCATCTGTTGAGTGTCAAATGGGGATTTTCTTATTTATTCATGATTATCCTCACAACGTGTTAGAAAAAAGCAAGATTAAGGAAGCCCTACTTTTCAAACTAAGGTTATGAATTTTAATGATATATTTTTTATCAAAACTATGTTCTCTCTATCAATGATTAACATATCACTGATTCATTTGGTGAACACTTTCACTGCTGATACTTGGAATATTTTCTGCCACAGCAGAACAGCTAAATTTCTACAATCTCTATTTAAGATTTTTAATAGTAATTTGAGTATGAGTGCTTTTAGAATTCCAGATAATATTCAATGCCTCTTTTCTTGAGAAAAAACGTTTGTGATGCTAATTTTTGGTGGTTGAGGATGGAAATGTTAGTATTAAGTTATTAACATGACTCAAATATATTTTTGCAAAATTCTTCAAATATTGAAATATCTGTACAGTGATACAGTGATACAGTGATTTAGCTTTATAATCCATTCTCAGATACAAATGTGGACATAGATTGTCCGTTCATTTCAGAGAACTAGGGTGGAAAATCTTTAGAGGAATCCAAGCTATACATTGATGTACTCAGGTTATTGCAGAAGACCTCAAAAATCACCCCCCAACAAAAAAATCTCTCCCTGTATTTCTTTTTCTTTAGATTTTCCCACTTGTTCTTTCCACTGAGAGGACAGCGTGAGACAAAGCAGTTACTTTATCCTTGAAGAGAGAGACAGAGACAGAGAGAGAGTGGGACAAAGAAAGACAGAGGGAGAGAGAGACAGAGAGGTGTATCCTATTTTTATTTGCCAAAGTTCAGCAAATCCTTGAAACTCATTCAGTCCTTAAGCGAATCTGACTTCTCTCATTGACTTTCCTTCTCAGAGGTTGGCTGGGAAAGTCACAAATTGCAATCACACAACCCCAGGACACTGCTACCATCATGCATGTTGGTTGCCAACTTCCCAAATTTTGATTATCATGGGGATGCTACAACCATCATAGGAGTGAGGACTATCCTAAGTCACGTTTTTCAGTGTAATTATAACTTCAGTTGCTAAACAAATGGTTGTAAGTTGATGTCCAACTGTATTTAGAATTACAGTGTGCTTAACTGGTCCAGAAACATATTTAACAGTATACCTGGACATGGTTAGATTTTCACTATATCTCAGTGGTTTTTTAATTATTTCATTCCCAAAACTCTATGAGCCATTTATTGAATCATTTCAACTTAAATATAAAGATTCTCTCAACTTGAGTTTGACTCACGCCTATATGTTTTCTTGATGACAATAGTTCATCATTGTTTCTTTCCTTTTCCTTCCCAGTCTAACTTAGTAACCTGTGATTTTCCAGTGACTTGCCTATCATCCATTCGCCAAGCACTAACCAGCAGTAACACTGCTTAGATTTTTCAAATTCAGCCAAGGATGGTTAGATATTGTTGCCTGCTGTGACTCAGCATGCGGTTGGTGTTTCAACAAGATTCTGCACATCAGTCACATATGCTGCCTCACTAGGCTGCTCTTGCTGAATAGACAAATGACCCAAAGCATCTATTTTTTCAGCATCTGGATTAAGCATGTTAGATAGATATTTTAGGGGTGCTATTAAGTCAGCTACTTGGGGCAGGAGCTCTTCAGGGACTTGTTTAATTTGAAAAATTAACAAGACTCTTACAGTGTTGTCCAAAATCCTAAAATGATTCGCTTAACAAACATGTTATAGCTGCAATAATTCATTCAGCAACTGTGGCAAGAAAGTTGGTCAAATGGGCCAAAACTTACTTAACAACTGTCTTGCTTAGCAACAAAAAATTTGGGCTCAGTTGTGGTTGTAAGTAGAGGACTACCCCGTATTATATTTTCAGAGCTGTGCAAAACATCCAAGTGCGGTGCTTTTCAGCACAAAAATATGTTGTACACTCATCTACAATGATTTGCAAAAAAAAAAAATACAACTATTACTATTGAAAATTACACTTCACAACCTTGTTGTGTAGTCTGGTAGATTACTATTCTTGAAATTTAAATCTTTTAACAAACATTGTATTTAGCTTTATTTTTCTCTTTTCTTTCAGAAACAGTTTGCAAGTTGGATGCTGCACATTCTAATTAAATATGAATTTACAGGAAATGCATCTATGACAGTATTCCAGATTCGAGGAAACCTGAAGACCAATTAGATAGAAAGCCACACGAGACTTATGTCTTCCTAAAGGACTTTTTTTCCTAATGTTATTCTGCTCAAATGCTTATAATTCAGTGTTTTACAAAATATGTGCAGAATTATTTTTTATTTTAAAAACTGCTCCAGGAACAGGCATGGTTTGTCACACAGTCAGCAAGATGCTTAGACTGAATGTTATCGATCTATTCATTCATTATGGTTATTATTATTTATAACAATTTTATGTACCTGGAGATGACAATAAGTGGACATCATGGGGAAAATATATGGTCCATCCGAATATTATATTGCCATTCCTGTCTGCCATTTAAACTGATTTCCACTGATGACCAAATGGAAAAAATCTAAAAGATAATATTGTATGTGAATCATCTTAGTTTAAACAACTACAAAGAAACCCTGTGTTTTTATATTCATAATACTTTAATCATAAATAGAGAACAAGCCCATGGAAATTCAGCACCTGGTCAGAATGAGCTAAAGAAAGTTTGCTCAAAAAATAAATTTACATCTCAGCATTCTCACTAGAATGCGACTTTCACTGTTTTATACATTATTGTAACCTGTAAGTAACACAGAGTGACTTCTACCCTAGTAAGAGTATTTATAGCTACTGCCTTAACACTCAGAGAATGTTTCAGTTAAAAAAGTTAAGACTGCAATTCTTCATTTATCTACAGGAAGTGGGCAGGTATGTCTTGACTTTGCGTTTTAAATTCAGGCTTAACCCTCCAATACTTTAATGATATGTGTAAAGCTGGACTATGTCTCTTATTCATTAATGCACACATTTACTGTTATTCCTGAATACTTATAAGTTTTAGCCCCCTAAAGAATAAATATGTTGTGGCAGTTTTCATGTCATCAAGCTCCACCTCACATCCCACAAAGCATGTCAGATCAGGCAAATATGCATGCAATGAAATTCCTCTGTATGCAGTTGCCCAACTAGTCTTTGAACAAGGAATACGGTAATTCCAGGATATATTTCATTCCTATACAACACAATTTTCACTTCTTTCATAAACAACATGTATCTGCATGTGCATCTTTACCTGAGACCCATTTAGGTTGAACCTAAATGGTAGCAACAGGAGATGGGAACTTACATTTTTGCCTTTTTTTAAATAAAGTTTTATTGTTTTTTTTTAAGACAAACATAAAAAAACACAACATGAAAACATCAAACTATCTTCCATATATATACATACAGTGTGTTGGTTGCTTTACAAATTGTTTTGTGCATCCACTTCATAGTCTTCAATTAGAATTACATTGTATATGTTCTCATATTGTCAATCAAATATTCCTAAATACATTAATATCATTACTAATCAATCATTTGACTATACTATTATTCATTCATGTTTTACGAAATAATCCATGTTGTACTTAATTTATTTTATGACAGTTCATATTTCCATCTCAAATCTATCCTATAATCATTTAGATATAATAAAAAATACATCTTTATATATTCATTATGTTCTAAAAATCTACATATTTCATTACCATTACATTTTTGCTTTTGATGTTGTTAGTTATAACCCACCTTTTCTCCAGGAGCTCTAGTTTGTTTTTTATGGGGATATTGTTTTATTTAGTTCCCAGGTAGGTCATTGGCCCCAAAGTCACCCAGAGAGTTTCCATGCCTCAAAGGTGCACTTTGTTAGGGATAACATTGTTTACCCTAACTGGTTTAGGTAAAATAATAAATATGTTATCATGTTTTGTTAGTTAAAGTGTCTGTAACTTTAACTGTAAGAATGTAATTAAGGGAGTGGTTGTAAAAGCACCATAAAAGAAGCAAGGAACGTCAGCTTGCTCTCTCTGGCTTGATGATCCCTAATTACTGGATAGACTGAAGACTGCGTTTTTCCCCTACTGGAATGGGAGAGAGAAAGGACTGTTGATTTATCAACTGTGAGAGGACTGATTTATTGAAAGTGAACTGACATTGGATATTCTATACGGACTTTGCAAATTGAATATCCTTGAATGGACTGACTAAAACGATACATGACTAATGGACTGTTATTTTGACTATGCTATAACTCTAAATGGAATAAACTATATTTTTGATAACACAAGCGTATCTGTTATTTTTACTGTATGTTAACTAACATACAAACTTATCTCACACATTTATCTGTATGCCTGTCTGACTAACGCTGCACATTCTGTTTAGCTTGTCTCCTTAACCCTGGTTGGGGAACCCAGGCTTAACACATTTGAACCCAAGTCTCCCTGGTCTAATACCTTGGCCCAACTTCACTCATGTGCAAGTGCTACAGGCATTGCATTTATCATTAATATTATTAAAAGCAAAAGTCTGATTCAATGGTATGAAAGTAACACTGTATGTAGGCATCCATTTAAATGCCTTAAAATCGTGTGTCTCAATCTCAGGAACTTAAAGATGTGTGGACTTCAGCTTCAATATGCTGGCTGGGCATTTCTGGGAGTTGAAGTTCCTGAGATTGAGAAACATCGGCATAAATATTGAGTGAATTGGTGTGCTGAGGATTTCAGATGCTGCTATTTGCCTGGTAACGTTGAGCAATGCATTGAATGAATTGCAGGATTGAAAATTGGCTAGTATACATTTATTTTTGCAGACATTTTAGCATGCCATATAGATGTTTCATTCAGTTGTCCTATAATTGCCAATTACCATCTCTTTTTTAAAACTTTTATATCAACAATTTTATCTGTATAGGACAGGGAAGTGTAAAAAATAAGTGAGAGTGTATATAAATATGGTAATGTTTATATGGAAATATGCATTGTACATATAAGAATGTATTTTTGTTTTCTGTTGCTTAGAAGTCTTACACTACATTCACATGTATGTATTATACTTGCACATTCATCCACATCTCATATGGAAAAAGAAAAATGTAGTGTTACATCCGTGAGTCTAAAATTATCATTTTTCAATAAACATATGACTAGAGCTGCAGAGCTTATATCGTCTTTTATAATCTCCTGGTGCTTCACCTCCTTGAATTCCATATCTTTGTCCATATTGACTAAGAATTCTCAGAATTGTATTCTCAGAATTTGTATGCATCTGAAGACTATCAAATTTGGGGAAGGTGATTGTTTGTCAGCTTTGAAGTCCTCCACAAATTAATTAATGAAAAAAAAATCCCATGAAATAATTACAATTTAATTCTAAACAAACATGTCTATGATGAAACGAGTAGATACTCAACCCTAGATTGTACTAACACTGGACTCCAGAGATGGCATCATAGCAAAGTAGCATGCATATATACTGTTTTCCAGTACTAATTGAAGAATGACACTTTTTCCTCATTTGAACTAGTCAGAGGATGCAGAACAGGACCTTTTCACTGCCTTTTGGTATATCAAACTACATCTGAACCCAGATAGAGGATATTTTGAGGTTCCTCTCACCTTTACAAAGATTGGTCCAGATTGCTTCAAACTATTATCCTGAAGGAACAGAAGAAAAGCATTTTATCTCCAAAGGGTTTTACACAAACCAATGTTCTTATATTCCTTTTTCAGAATTGCTTCCCTGATTGTCTCTGCAGTCCATGCTCACCACTATCCCACAGAATAGTTTAGCACAGAGAATTGGGCAGAGATTGAAGTTACCAATATATCTGTAAGTTAGGGGGAAAAAACACCATTAGTCCATTGGAATTGTCTAAATTGGTTCCCAATGTCACTTTCTCCCTCAGCTTCTTATCCTGCTCAGAAAGCTGCCTCCAAACTCATTGATCTTAGATAAATAAGATCAATAAATCACTTGTGGATTTTAATAGAATGTTCAAGGAAATAAATTTAGAATTATGGCATTAGAATTACGGCTTAAATTCATTATTCCTTTGATAGTGCAATAACTAAGCAATCAAGCAAAACTGTGTTGGTTTAATTTTTACATATGTATAAGTTTGCCAGATGTTTCTGATTTTTTTTGTTCTTCTTGCTTTAAAAGGCTATATACATATATCGTAATTTTGCCTAATTTGGAGTTCTCAGGTTATTTTTAAGGGATATAAAGGATTCTTGCATGTCTAGGGATATAAATATAGATGTACATATGTACATCTATATAGATATAGGCATATCTAGATATCTAGATATAGGTGTACATATGTAACTCTGCCTTTCTAATTTGGGTACAATTCTATGAATGTTTGCCCTAAAATAAATCCCACTACACTCAGTAAGGCTTAATCCTATGTTAATATGTATAAATTTGTAGCCTTAACTATTCTGCATATTTCAGATGGTATTACTTATCATGACAATATAAATCATCCTGTACTGTTCTGATACACTTTGCTTCTGATATTAGATGCAGCTTATGTGTGCATTGTCTATAAAAGTCTAGCGTACTCAGTACTTCACTGATGATGCATAACCAGTATTTGGGAAGGCAGAGGAGGAAGAATTACTGATTTCGTTGATTGGAACATGCCAATTTATCTACTCAAATTGTGTGCAATCTTAATGGCACTGTCTCGTCATTTCAGTAAATAGGAAGGCCTTACACGAGCTGAGTCTATTTGAAGAGGAATTTAAGCATAAACAATCCAATTCATATAATTTCCTAACTGTGATAAAGAATAATTATCTGGAATTCATTTTCAGTCTCACCACATCTACTGTACAGTTCGTGAGTTGAGACTATGTCTGAACTTCATTGCAGTTATATCCTTTTTATGCCTGATAGAGGAAAATAGCTGATATAGAACGGGAGAAAATGATTTCATACCTTTAATTGTAATATCAGATTTTCAGAAAAGCCTTAACAAATATATCACACTGTCAGCGATATCATGCATAGTTTGTATTTACTAATTCCAGAAGGAGCATATTTCTGGGTCATTCTTCCATCAGGGCTAAATGTAAAATCCATGTGAATTGCTGCTTAATTTATCAGTGACTGTGCATTATGTATTTTAGACTTAATGCCTGTTGTTCAAGCTGTTGGAAGGAATGTAGCTGTTATTTAGAAATATTCAGCTCACTAAATACCTTTGTATTTCCCTGAATGCCTTACACAGCTTGTTAACATTACATACTTGTTGTGTAGAAAATGTTGTCTCAAAGTTATTTTTGGTGGACAGGTGCCAAATCATCATACATCAGTAAAATCATTATGAAACTTACAGTGCAAAATGTGTTTCTCAACAGTAATAGATTTAGTTTAGACTCAGGAAATCATACTGTGAATATGTATAGTATAGCTACATATTAATTCTACAGCAGATAACATTTATTGTAAATATTTGTATAAAGTAAATGCATCTAGGATAACTTTTTCCCCCATGGTAAATATGCCATGTTCTATTTGTGTTATTTTTAAGGTAATCTCACAAAAATCATATCCTCAATACAAGTTCTGTGCTAAAAAGATATTGATAAGCCTAAAGTAGGCTTGTATGTACAAAATTTTGTATGTACAAAATTTTACACATATTTTTGTATTTTGATTCATATCCTATATATCAGAGATTTTTTTATTCATTTGTAAAGTACATAAATTATTGTAAACTTTTAATTAAAAATATTTTAAAACCTATAACTACTTTAGTACTTTTTTTTGCTCTAGATAGAATAGGAAAAAAATCTAAAGCAACGCTATCACATGCTTAGTGGCAATACTTCTATTTTTTTAATTATACATATGGGACTAGATGGATATTTTTGCACATATCAAAAAGCTTTAGGTACCTCCAAATTAAGCTTCTGCCATCAGAATCAATTGCTTGTTTGTTACTGCTTATGTCTCTGCCTTTTGCACAAGCTGAAGTGTCTTCAATGGCAGTCCCATGTATAGCACATTGCAACAGTCCAATTGAAAGGTGACCAGGGCATGGGTGATCATGACCCCTACATCTGGTACACAGAACAGAGCTGTGCAAAGATCCTCCTGGCCATCCTCATACAGCATGAGTCCTGAGTCCAGATAGACCCCCAAATTGCACATAGTGGTGTCGTGCTAGAATCAGAGACCTCCAAAACCCATGCATACATTCATCCTAGGGTTCTGTTGAAGCTTGTTTCCCATCCAAACCTTCATAGCCTCCGGATACCAAGAGAGGATGTCCCACAGCATCACTTAATTCACTAGGTGATACATCACCCCATGATGACAGGTGTGCTCACCCAGCAGTCTCATGTAGATGTTAAATAGGAGAGGGAAGAGCACTACCCCTAAAGAACTATTACAAAAATGTTGAAAGTGTAGTTATAATTTCTGTTTTACTAGTTTTCGTTTGTAGAAAAATTGGATAAAAATTAAGGGAAGACAAAACAGAAAAAGAGTATTTAGTAAAGAAGCCCATATTTATTAACATGGGCATTTATTTCCAATTTGGAAATTTTAGAACAATAAAATTGAGATTTATCAAAGTTTACATACTTAAGCATATGCAGAGTTTAGTAAGCCAATATAGTCAGAATGTTTTGACAAAAGAATATTTCACATCCCTGGCTAACGTTTTTTTTAGGACAAAATCAAAACAAATCTATTTTATATCCTTTTAACAGTTAATCCAGTAATAATAGCTGTCACTACAATTTAGTAGCATTTTCTTTTCTCTGAGATCATCCCAGATCCAGCAAAAGCAAAGTGGAGTTGAATCAACCCCACCCAAGAGGAAAAGAAGTATAACTGACAGCAATGGAAATTCTCCCGTAGGTGGGCTTCCGCCGAGATGTCCTTCTAATGAACTTCTCTGACGCGTCTGTTTCAGCACCATATATCTTGGACAGCTCCCTGCCAAACCCCGGCTTTCTACCAAGCTTAACAAATCGCCGAACTGATTCGTTAGGAAAAGTCAAGCCGAACCCCTGGCTTTCTGTGACCCTCCCCTAAATCTCCGGCTTCAGTTCATTTCCCGGCTCCAGTCGCCTCAAGAGGGTGGCCTGCTTCCCAAGCAGCCATGGCAGAGCGAAGAGAGCAGCAGCCGGAGAAGAAAGAAGAACTGCCCGATTACTTCGCGGCCCTGGGCGCCGGGAGTCCCAAGCCCAGGCAGAAATACGGAGGCATGTTTTGCAACGTAGAGGGCGCCTTTGAAAACAAAACCCTGAATTTTGCTTCTTTCGGTTGTGAGAAAAGAAAAGAGAACCGGAAGCTTGACCGGGAAGACTCCAGCCACCAGTCCAGTGAATCGGAAGAGCAGGTCGAAACCAGCCATGGGGGTCAAAACACTGCGCTCCCCACGACCTCAATGCCAGAGCCGTGTCCACCTTCACCTGGGATTACGGAGCAGCTGCCTACCGGTGGCCATCAGGTAAGGGAGAAAAGAAGGATAGTCGTCCCAGGAAGAGAGAAACTTTTCGGATTTTCCCTTATGCCACTCCTCATCCTCCTCGACTTGGCCCTTTTTTCAGGAATGTATTTAATGGAAGAACATTAGAAACATGTCCCTAAATGTAGAAAAAAAAAGATCAGTCCTATCGTTTAAACCGAGGTTGCATTTTGCACCCAGGTAAGCGTTTGTCCGGGAAGTAGGCACCGCCACGGGCTACAGGGAAGGCGGGTCTTTTCCCCTATTGAACAGCCACAATATGTCAGCCCCACTTCTTAAATCAGGGGGAGGTTTTAAATTAAAGCCTTTTATTAAAGACCTTGCGGTGGGGAAGCAACCTAAAAATAGGGCAGAGGCGAAGCGGCGATTGGAATTTGCAGCCACTGTTACCTCTCTTTAACCTGCTGGGGTAGGTTTCACGAGCATTCATTATGCGCGTGGCTTTCCTCTCGCTCCTGCTGGTGGGACTTTGGGGTTTCCACCTACAGCCACGCAGAAAGACCAGAAATAAGAACCAGTCAAGTGTTGGTTTTGCAAGGCAAATAACTAGGAAAAGAGCAAATTTTGACTTAACCTTTCTGGAGCAGAATTTGCATCTAAATCGGACGGGTACGCTTTCGTCCCGTCTCCCACCTCTCTCGTTCAGACATCCAATCGCGATGGTTTCTGTGTTTGAAACTCAATGGGCGCTGGCGGCTGATTGGTTGATACCAACGTGAATCCGAGGCTGCTCTGGGATGGGTGGGGGTATAGTAAATAGTATTAAGCCTACTAGAGGGATTTATTCCTAGGGGATGAGCATATGACCGCAGTGTAAGGTGGCATTTATAAAGTTGCAGTTGAGTCGTCGCATATATTCCCACTAAAGCTGATAGTCAGGGGAGCCTTGGTGCTCTCTGAACTTGCTTTATTGCAGACGTTTCATTACACAAACCACCCTCGGTAACGTCGCCACTTACTTACTGATAGCTGATGCAGGAAGAGAATCGGCGCCATACACGCACCCCTTCGGCTTTAGCGGCGCCTTTAACCGGCCTTCTGAATTAGCCTACTTTCTGGCTTTGTGTCCGTCCAAGCCTTCAATCAACCAAGCGGGTTACGTTTACCAAAGTCCCTAAGCCATCACCAGCACAAATAGCCAAGATTAAAACACTACCCAAGCGAAATAGGCCAGGCAAGTAGACACACTAATGTTTTTATCTGAAGCATTCGACAAAGATAAGCTGTGACCCCCTCTTTTTTTTTCCTTTGCTTTTCAATGGCTACTTGAATGCAAAGAAAACTCGGGCGAAGGCGGAAGGGGGCGGAGTAAGGGTAGCAAAGAAACCTTTCTGTCATTCCTGATTTATGGCTGTTAATAAAGGATGGGAGACATGGCGTTGTGGAAAGGAGGAGGAAGAAGAGACGACAATTTCTTTGGAGAATTTCTACATAGGATTTCGAAAACAAGGGGTTCAAAAGCAACCGCCGATTCTGGTGTGTAGAAATACAGATTTTGCGAGGTTGCATGTATTCATTATGGGATCAGGATTTGTGGGCCAGGATACACTCGATCAGAAACACAAATAGGTACCCTATATCTGCATGTATAAGCGGACATTGGGCAAAGGACGGGTGTTGTCCGTCCGTGGAGGGGGAATTAAGACAAAATGACATTCCCCAAACATTCGGTGATCGATATTCCACAGGATCTGAAATGAATGCATTCCACTATAGATCGACATCTTCTTTCTTGCTAGAATAGACTCTCTTGGCTAAACCAGATCCCCAATCAGATCGTTATTGGAATCGATTTGATTGGGGACAACACTCTCGAGGACAACGGAATAGAGCCTGGCTTGACAACAAAGAACACGTGTTTGGGAAAAAGACGACCTTCCCAGATCTTCGCGGGAGGTTGTTGCTAATACTCAGGGAGAGAAAATGAAATTGCCCCTTGAACTTCGCTCTAATTTAAATTATTGGCTTAAAAGGAAACATTCCGAGACGGTTGGGTATAAAACACGCCTGATGTTTGTTTGGAAATCGCTTTCCATAAACGTGCGGTCCCTTACAGCTCAATCTATTTCAGATAAGTATTGTGTGAAAAGAGACATTCCTAGACCGTTGGGCAAACAAATCTCCCGAAACAAAGCGGGAGATCGCTTTCCACAAACGGGCGCAAAGCAACAGAAATCCCACCCCCATCCCCTCCCAAAAAGGAGATGCTGTTTCCAAAGGGAAAATCTGGCTTTCGGGTCAATTCAGACCTGAAATAGGGCGGAGGAAAGCACCCAGTCCCCAAAACGCTACCCCTCCATGCCTAACCAAACCGGGGTCCCGGGGCGTTCCCGCCGGCAACCCAGCAACCTCCAGGGGGCTCGGCCACGTGTTCTTTGTTGTCAAGCGAGGGCGGCCCAGAACCTTTTGTTGGGCAGGGAAGGGGCCGCGTCTGCAGGCAGCCTGCCCGGGCGGGAGGCCCCCAAGCGGAGCTGCCCACCCGTCTGGCGAGCGAGAGGAGGAGGAGGAGGAGGGGTCTGTCTGCTGTTTGGCGGAGGCGCGAAGGCGGAATGCTAATCAGGCAGCTGCTCGGAGAGGCTGAGGGCCGGCGGAGCAGCGCGAGCCACCTTGTCGCCGCTCTTCCCCCCTCCTCCTCTTCCCTCCCCCCCCCTCCCCTTGCCAGAACAATCCGCCCGCCAGGGAGGAGCGCGCGCGCGCGGCCGCGCAAACGCGCCCCTCCACGCGCCCGCCACCCTCGCCGCCGCTTTTCCTCTCTCCTCAGAAAGGCCGCTTCGCCTCCGCTGCCCTCCTTCCCGCAACTAAAGGCGCGGCCTCGAGGGGAAGATGTCCTACCAAGGCAAGAAGAACATCCCTCGGATCACGGTGAGGTGAAGCGCCTCGGGCATATTTCCTCGCCGCTTCCTCTGAGGCGGGGGGGGGGGGGGAGGGGGGAAGGTCGGGACTTGGAACGGAGCCTCGCTGTGGTGCCCGTGAGGCGAAGATGGGGCGGCGCGGGGTGTGTGTGTGTGTGATCATTTGCCCGGCCACCTGCCTGGAGTCCCGGGGTCCCAAAGGCCTTTGGTTGTTTCACGGCGAGCGCTACCGGGAACTCTTCGAAACGGGTCGTCCGAGCTTGTTTGGAGAGAGGCTGCTCTGCCGCCACCGGGCTTGGCTCTGGTTGTGACGAGAGGAGTTGTCGGGCGGATTCATCGGAGAAGCCCACCGGCCTGTAGGGTTAGTAAAAGACGAATGAAGGCGAATAGGCGCGTCCCGGGATCGTGTTGGAGGACCCAATCTGGATCTCACCAGGACAAGAGGTTTTGTCTTCCGAGTTTCGGACTCGAACCGGCTGGCGGAGGAGGAGGCGGGAAGGCCCTGCCTGAGTGCCACGGGCCTTGGAGTGGGGGGGGGGGAGGGAATCATTCCATGCTTCGGCATGGAAGAGCACCGCCTTTAGGACGGGATACTCCCCCCCCCCCCCAAGGTCCTATTTCAGCTCTGAATTTCAGGCTTTGTTCTGAAAGTCCACCTTTTTCCCTTGGAAGCCGCATCTCCCTGATTTGGTGGGATTTCTTATTGCTCACGCCCGCTTATGGAAAGCGATCTCCCACTTTATTTCAGGAGGTTTGTTTGCCGCCCAACCGTCTAGAAATGTGTCTTTATAAGACAATAAAAGATTGTCTCCCAGGGCTCCAGCACGGGTCCGAAAGGTCGGAAGACAAAACCTCCGGCCCCGGTGAGCGACCCGGATTGGATCCTGCCAGTAAAAGATCTTCAGATTGTTGGGTAGGCAAAACTCAAAAGGAAGGACGGACGCTAATTCTTTTCAAAACGTTTCCTCCTCCCCCCCCCTACAAATTTTTGTCGCTGTTTACCATTGTTTGAAGGGAGGGTTCCTTGTCCAGCCCTTTTAAATCCCGCTGCAGTTCTTCTCTCTCTCTCTCTCTCTCTCTCTCTCTGTCTCTCTCTCTCTCTCTCACACACACACATACTTTTAGAACCATTGCAGAATTGTGAAAAAAAATTAAGCCAAGACTGGTCCAGACAAACCGTACAAACTGAAGATAAAGAAGAATTTTTAGGATATGCGAATCAATGCCAGCTATTAAGATGACATTTGGAATAGATAAGCAATATAATGTGTTGATGCATCTCCTTTAAAAATCTTCACTGAACACTGCAAGGTAGAATTGGGTGTTAAGTCGCCCTACTTTGTATGGGAGGGTTGAGATGTTTTTCTAATGAAAGTAGCACACACCTGGAATCTTCATTTGCTTGTTTGTTGGGTGTAATTTTCCACTGTAATCCTGAACTTCAGAAGAATTCAATGGTGTTTTTGACTTCAGTTGGAAGACTCTTCATAATGGCCTGTGTTCTGTGTTTTGCTGATCAATCAGCTATTTCATACTCCTTTTATTTGTCTAGATACCAGTATTTTCCAAACTATTTTATTGGATCTCTATATAGCACAGGGTAGTGTAATCCTGTGCATAATTGACTTTAGTGTAGGCTTATGAGTAGATATGCATTGAGTTTCCATGCTCGTTTAGCACAAAAGGGTGTTGTGTCAGAAGGGATCAATGTTTTGCTGTTTTAGTACATCCCATATTTCTTCTGTTGCCACCCTTCATCAGTGGGAGGAGCAAAAAATAATCACTTGCATCACTGTACATCTGCATACTTCTATTTATGGAACACAGTTACATAATGCTTATGGTTTACCTTAATATTAATAGTCTGTATACTTTTTATCTCAGACTGAAGTCCTGTTCCCAGTTTAAGAGTGATTTTTAATGAAACTTAGTGGTGTTTACTTCTGAGTATGCATATAAAAGAGCCTGATAATAAAGCTACTATTCAATATATTTTTATTCTTTCCTTATATTTTGCTAAAAGTTTCTAATTTCTGGCCCACTGATGGCTTTTTAAAGATGTGTAAGTAAGGATACGCAGACTCTCATACAGTAAATTATGTTTGAATTAAATGAAAATGCAGAGTTATTAATAAACCTTGAAGTAACATGTAATCTACCAATCAGGGCTTACAGGGTTCTGAACGGAAAAGAAAGAGTCCATGATGATGTCAGAATAGTTATTCCCAAAGCTTCTTGGCATATTCATTTGGAAGTTTGGTAAGGGACAATTAGCTCCCAACACTTCTCCCCAATTAAATTCATTGGTCTAATCTTTCCTGGTTGAATCTAACCATTATTTTGGCCAATATGTTTGATTATATTTTAATGCCACTTAAGGTTTATGGAGTTGAGATTTAAGTATGCATTATCATAATTCATTTATGCATTATCAATTTATTCTTGGCTGCTGAACCATTGTTCTTCTAATGGCCCTAGAACTTACAAACTCTTAAAATGCTTTAATGGAAGAATTCCATTTCTGCATGCCCTCTCTATTGCAGTTCTCCATCTAATGTTAAATAACTTGGCTAAGTCTCTCTGCTGATTCTTTTCTTCGATAATATTCCACTGTTCCTCTTGAGTAAAAAATATAGTTTTAAGGTTATAAGAGGTTTTTCGTAAGTATTTGACTAAATGGTTTCCGGATACCAACTGATGAAGGGCTTCTTTAAAAATGTTTCTTTGTTTAGCGCTGTATGAGCCAGAGCAAACCAGCTCTGGAAATCTGAGTTGAAAAGAAGCTGAGTAAATATAGGTTGGCTCTAGTTTTCCCTGGTTATAATTCAAACAGAAGTTGGACAAACTTCTTTTAGTTTTTTAAATTTTTATTAGACTCCTATGTTGCATTACTGGTTGTCCAGGGCCAAATGTGGCCCTTGGACCACAGGTTCGACTCACCTGTGTTAGACCACCTCTTCTATGATTACAGGTAGTCCTCAACTTACAACAGTTCACTTTGACCGTTTGAAGTTACAACAGCACTGAAAAAAATGACTTATGACAATTTTTCACATTTATGACCATTGCAACATTCCCATGGACATGAGATTTACATTCAGGTGCTTGACAACCAATTCACATTTATGACTGTTGCCATGTTCCTGGGTCATGTGATATCTTTTGTAACCTTCTGACAAGCAAAGTCAATGGAAAAACCAGATTCACTTAACAACCAGATTACTAATTTAACAACTGTAGTGATTCTCTTAACAAATGTGGCAAGAAGTCATAAAATGGGGCACAACTCACTTAACAAATTTCTCATTTAGCAACATAAATGTTGGGCTCAATTGTGGTTGTAAGTTGAGGACTACCTGTTAGAAGCAAAAGAAGGTTTAGACTAATAATACCTTGAAAAGTGCAATTATGGATTATTTACCTTCCATACCTACATTTTTGGGTGAGTCTGCATTTAGGAACCTAAGCTCCATATGACTATGAGACTGAACATGACTAGACTTCTATCCATCTCAGTTTAATAAAGAAGCCAGTGTTGATTGATTATGTCCAATTAATTCAGTGTCAACTCCTACTACTAGTGATAGGACTATTTTTTCTGACACAGAGGCAAATACACGTGTATCTTTAGAAGTATCTTTACAATAAAGTTTCAGTCACAAGACAATTTTATCCATACATTTCTGCTTGGGATAAAAAAATGGAGTTGTGTTAAAATAAAAAGATGTTTCCTTTTTTGTATTACTTTCTTCCTTGCTTAATGATTATTATTGATTTTGTTTTACATAACAAAATTTGATTTCTTTGATGGAAATGATGTTCTTTTTGAGATTAGGACTGTCTGTGTCTGTTTTATCAATTGATATCTTGCTTGATAAGTAAAGATTACAGAAATTTCAAAAATTGTCAGCAGTCTCCTATCCCAAACTGTCGCTACTGAAAAGATCCTGGAATCTCCTATGTGCTCATTGAAACAGAGAACATAGAAAGTATGGTATTTTAACATTTATTTTTTATCTAAGATCATCAGATGAAAGGAAAAAAATAGTTATTTTAGTGAGGAAAAGAAAACAAATGGACTGGAAAAGAATACCACCCCGGCCCCTTTTTGGTAGCTATGCCACAGCCTGCATTGGTCTGTATCTCATTGTGTTGGAGACAGCATTTGAAATGGTAGGGAGGCCTGGAGAGAGAAGAAACAAAGGCTTTTCATGAGAAAACAATCAACCCTCCTTATTTGTAAGTCTGAAAAATGTAGGAAACCTTTCCATTTTTATTAAGAGCTCTGTTTCCTCCTTCATAGATTAACAGGACAATCCTTAAAATTCATAAATGAACATTTTTCAAATTATAACTGGCCAATTCACAATGACAAGGATGCACAAAATGGTTTTGTTATCTATGTTTCATTTAAATAAAATGCATGTTTCAGAATTTGAAGATTGTGTCTGTATGGCAATCTATACTCTACATGCATTGGGTTTCTGATTATATACCTAAGGTGGCCTTTGAATGAAACATCTAAAGTTACCTTGGAAATGTTTTGTTTGTTTACTTAAATTAGACTGACCGGTTACTCATCAAAGGAGGAAAGGTTGTCAATGACGATCAATCATTTTATGCAGATATCTTTGTGGAAGATGGTTTGATTAAGTAAGTTGGTGATTTGATTACATATATTTGCTTCAAAAAGTTGTATAATACACAGCAAACAGTTACATGATTTAACTCTGTTGATATTTTTATATCAAAATAATGCATGCTATTGCTATAACAGCCTTCCCAAACCATTATACCCATTGGCCATACTGGCAGGAATCCTCAGAGTTAATAGTCCAGATAGATCATAGAATAAGTTGGAAGGAACCTTTAAATATTTGGAAGTCACTGGGTTGAAGCAAGCTAGTAGATATTTGCATAGGGGAACTCTAGATCAAGATTAATTTTAAGGTGCTTTATTTTGAATAAATTAGTTTGTATTTAGATTACTACACTTCATTTGAACGTGAAACAGCTTGTTTACATTTTATTTGTAGAGTGATTTGACTGATGTTCCACCAAACCCCCAAATTTCCCACTATTTTCTACTCTATCTTTATGGAAACTAACGTTTAGAAAAGCAGCATATTGACCTCAAAAGAAATATATCTGTAGCTTAGACAGAAATGTTGCCCCAAGGTGGCACTTTTTCTCTTCTTTATGTAGAGCTGAATAATTGTGAGTTTGAGACATTTTTATGTTAAAAGTGTCTCTTAATCGTAAAAAAAGATAACTTAAAGCAACTCTGTGAACATCAGAAAATATAATTTACTGAATTAAACCTGGTTTTCATTACATTCAGTAGGACAAGTCATTATTCACATGTTCCATCAACTTCAGGGCATATCAGTTATGCTGGGTATCTTTAAAGTCTTGTTTCCCTTGAATGAAATTATTAAGGTGTAATTTTTAATGTCATTTTCAGGCAAATTGGAGAAAACCTGATAGTTCCTGGAGGCGTGAAAACAATTGATGCTTATGGCCAGTTAGTTATACCAGGTGGAATAGATGTCCACACTAGATTACAGATGTCTTTGATGGGAATGACTTCTGCTGATGACTTTTACCAAGGCACAAAAGCAGCTCTTGCAGGAGGAACCACCATGATACGTACGTAGTCATTTAGCCATGTACTTGTCCTGCTCTAGATGGAACAATCGCACAGTAGCAAATTTGCAACTGGTTTAGTGATGGGTTGTAACTCATACAACCAACAAGACAGCTATAGTGTCTGATTGAGCAGATATAAAACTTGCAAGATAAATGTAGGAAAAATGAGGTAGAGTGGCTCAGAGGTAGGCAGCATGCAAGTTTAATAAATTATTGTTACCGTATCAATCAGGATGCAATGTTGGTGGTCTAGTGGGTTGAAGCAGAATTTAGATAGCTAAAGGTTCACAGAGTCTAGTCTGGAGTTGTAGCCATAACTAATAAAAGGAAGCTTAGAAAGGAACAAACCAACAACATGCAGGTCTGGAAAAAATAAGAGTACGGCAATGACATAAAACAAAAGTTGTCCCTGTCAATCTAGAGTTCAGTCATCACAGATTGGTTCAAGTCATCTAGTCGAGAATCCGAGAACAAAGCAAGGAATGCATGTCTGATGTTCAAAAGTTGTTTCTGATGAAAGGCAACCATGTGAAGGTTATTCCTAAGTAGCCCCAGCAGCATTGGGGTGGGGGTGGAAGACTCTTTGGTTCCTGAGTAGCAGATCAGATCCGTTTCATTCTGTACTTCAAAACTACCCATTGTGTTCTGAGACTAGGCATCCTGCCAAGTTCTGCACCTGTACTCTCACCTGCAGACCATAATAGAATTGTTTAGAACCCGTTGTTAAGAAAATTAAAGTTAAATTGGAAACCAAAGAGCTGTTTTCCTCTTCATTTCAAATTAGGAAGCTCTGACTTGCCAACATGTTTTAAATTATTCAAATATTTAAGTGAAAGAGTTTTGTGATCTGAATTAAAACCACAACAGAGATCTGATGACCTTCGTACAGCAATCACTGGGGTAAAGGTTTTGCCCATGCAGCAAAGCAGCTACTAAAAAATCATGGTACTCATTTCTTTATATTGC
Organism: Hydrophis major; assembly: GCA_033807585.1. Taxonomy (NCBI): domain Eukaryota; kingdom Metazoa; phylum Chordata; class Lepidosauria; order Squamata; family Elapidae; genus Hydrophis; species Hydrophis major. The sequence continues at coordinate 80,247,992 of CM066331.1, forward strand.
CTGCTTTATGCTGGTATATGTTCAGAATTGATAAGCCCACTTTTAAACAAATTTCCCAGTCATTCTGACCGCCTTTATTTATCCTGTACTTTTAACTTGCAAATAACAGTAATCCTGATATTTTAAGTATAACTTCATTTTGTTATATGCAAAATGCACAGTCAAATGATATGCTGAGTTAATTTTATGATTTATACTTATCCATATATCTGTAACTGTTTTACACAAGTGAGTTTTATATGTTCTGGTTTTTTTACCCTAGTAAAAATTTTCTTTGTCTTCTAAGTTGAGCAAATTCAGATTAAGTTCAAGACTCAATAATAAAAGGCTATAATTCCCTTAAACTGCACGTGGATGCATTTATATCACCCATACGTATAGAATGCCTTTACAGGTAGTACTTGACTTACAACTACAATTTAAGTCCAACATTTCTATTGGTAAGTGAAACATTTGTTAAGTTAGTTTTGCCCCATTTTACAACTTTTCTTGCCACAGTTGTTAAGTGAATCTCTGAAGTTGTTAAGTTAGTAACACAGTTGTTAAGTGAATGTGGCTTCCCCATTGACTTTGCTTTTCAGAAGGTCACAGAAGCTGGTCACTTGACCCTGGGACACCGCAATCATCATAAATATGAACCAGTTCCCAAGCATCTGAATTTTGATCACATAATTATGGGGATGGTGCAATGGTCACAAGTGTGAAAACCAGACATAAGCAGGGGTGGGCTGCTGGGGGTTCACAGGGGTTTGCAAGAGACCCTAGCTAAGTTCTGTGCAGTTCAGAGAACCCCCAAATCCCAATCTTGGCTGGCCCCGCCCACCCTGCTCCTCCCAGGAGTCCCCATGCATTCAGGGAGGGCGAAAAATGGGCCTCTGGAAGTTCAGGAAGGCCAGAAATGGGCCATTTCCAGCTTCCAGAAAAACCTCTGGAGCCTGGGGAGGCCATTTTCACTCTCTCAGAGTCTCGAAGAAAGCCTCCAGAGCCCAGGAGGGCAAAAAGTCTCACTTGCCATGGTGCAGGAAGCTGACTAGGCCACCATGGCCACCCCCACCCAACAACCGGGCAAAGAACCCCTTGCTAAAAATGTTGAAGCCCACCCCTGGTCATTAGTCATTTTTTCAATCCCATTGTAACTTCAAATGGTCACTAAATAAACTGTTGTAAGTCAAGGACTATCTATATATAGAGAAAAATCTTTCAATAATTCTGTGCAGTAGAATTAAAGTAGAATTTAATTAAAGAATTAAAGAATTAATTATCCAGTCACTGTAATGCTTCGATGCCTCTGCAGTTTTGTTTTTGTTAAAAGTTTCAGAAGATTTCTGACGCCCACATATAATAAATATATTTAGATTATTCTGAATATATTTATATGTATTTCAGAAGTTTTGCCATGCTTTATTCTTTGAAGTGAAAAGCATTCATCAGATTCTGGGCAATTAAATCCTTACTTTTAAATAAACGTATTTGTTTCTCAAGTTGATCACGTATTCCCTGAATCTGGGACAAACCTACTGACTGCCTATGACCAGTGGAAGGAAAATGCAGATATTAAAGCATGCTGTGACTATTCTCTGCATATTGACATCACCCGTTGGCATGAGAGTATAAAAGAAGAGCTGGAAGCTCTTGTCAAAGACAAAGGTAAGAAACAAAACAACAACAAAGTTTTGCATGAACAACTAAGAAATCTGACTCACGTAGATTTCTACCTGCAAATAGTATCTCAAGCAAAATAGACAGGATATGTTCACTGTGATATGTGGTCATGGGAGTTGTCCTTTGAAGCCACATCTGGAGAACATCAGATTGAGGAAGGCTCTCCAAACAAGTGGTGCTTCCATCAATAGCTTCCTTGGTGTTGGATTTGATTCTGGTTGTACCGTAATACATGATTACAAGTATCCCAAAATGATTTTATTTTGTTATGGTGTAATTCTACATTTATGTTCCTAAATCCATTGGAACTTATTTCCAAGTAATTGTATGGGATTGCAGCTTTAGAGAATCTTAACTTTCTTTGAGCAGATATAGTCTACACTTGGAAACTTTCCTTAAATTCTAAAGCCTTGCTGTCTTTGAAGTGCCAAAACAGAAATAGAAAGCAGCAGGATCCATATGTGTCTGATGCTTATTAACTTTGTCAATGTTCATGGAAGAAAAGGAAGCTTCCGGTCCAAAACCGCACACATTTTGTTCACTACCCTCTCCTCTACCCTTGTTTTAACCTCTGCAAGGTTGGGAACCACGAGTAAAAAATGCTACCGTTTGGCTGAACCGGTAGTAAAAAAACAGCTACCGGTTTGGGCAAACTGGTATTTCTTTTTTTTTTCTCCCAACAATCAGCTGTTCTGACAATCAGCTATGCAACCCCCACCCCTGCATTCTGTTTCTTGCCTCCTGGGCCTCAGGGAAGCCTCCTGGGAACAAAAATAGCTTCCCAGGAGGCCTCCCTGAGGCCCAGGAGGCAAAAAAAAGGAGCACAGGGGTATTGTAAAAAAAAAAAAGAAGCCACACCCACCTAGTCACATGGCCATGCCCACGGAAGCAGTCGTAAAAATATTTGCCTCCCACCCCTGGTTGGGAATTCCTGATCTCAGAAAGAAGTAGGTAGCTCGTATCAGATTTTCCCGTTAGATAGAAGAAAGGAATATGATATATTTTGGGGTGCCTTGAGCTCTATCAGAATATCACCAGATGGCAACCTAAATGCTTATTTATTACATAACATTTGGCCAGTTTTTTTTTTTTTTTAAATAGCCATTTTTCTGAGTAAAGCTTTAGAAAACATGACTTCATGCATAAGTGGTTATGTTGTTGCTGGAATACTCAAGGCCAGTTCTGAAGATGGATGAGGGTATCTGCTTTGGCTGATTTGGTTATGGAATTCAGAGGACAACTTTGACTATCATTTAACACAGGTTATCCAAAGGACTAAAAAATAACAGATTTGCTTAGAAGCTCTTCTGATGGGGAAACCCAAATACAGTTTTTCCTGTTACTATTGCTGGAATGATTGTTGCAAGAAAGCTTAAATTATTTGCACATATATAAATATCATTCTATTATGTTAATATAAATTATATTGTAGCAGTACCAATAATAGTTAAATTACAAATGTGGTTTTAAATTGTTTTAGTAAACAATTTCATAATTAGAAACATAACCGTGAGCATTGATTCTGTTTCATTATTTTTTCAATAAAGTCTTACATTTTATCCTCTCTAAATATAGATAGCTAAGCTTTGTAACCTAAAAACTGTTTTTATTTCAGTTGCAATCAGTAATTCACTTTTGTTTTTGTTAAGGTGTGAACTCTTTTCTTGTTTTCATGTCCTACAAAGACAAGCTCCAGTGCACTGATGCTCAGGTAATTAAAGATAATGGAAGCACAACAATTTTAATGATATATTAAAATTATGTAGTACAGAAATGGAAACTTACATTTTAGGGTTTGTTTTTCTCTCTCTTTCCTGTCAGATGTATGAAATATTCAGCCTTATTCGCGAAATGGGTGCCATTGCCCAAGTTCATGCAGAAAATGGAGACATCATTGATGAAGTAGGAAAAATGTTCACCATGGTAGACTTTTTTAGTTTAAAAAGGAGACAAGACGGTACAGATGCATTTCCCCTTAATTCTAGTGTTCCCTGAAGTTGGCAAGACCTGACTAGTGTATTTAGTTTTTAATTGAAAGCTTCCCACACATTCAACTGAATCCCTAAAGAACTCTGTTGCTTTAGATATTATTTGTCTGACAGATACACACATTACCAAGGTCAGCAGTCATTAGCATAGATTAGCTCGGTAATTATTTCAATTATCCATGTTATATTTTGGGATGTGATAGGGAGTCACATATTAATGTTGCAGATGGTATCATTTATGTTGCTTATTTGCTTTCTGTCATGAAATAGGAAAAAGTCTATCTTGAATAGTAGTAATACAGTGAAGGAAAAGAAGCTTGGATTATACTGATTGAAGGAACTAAGCATAACTCTTCCCAATTAATGAAAACCAAAGTTCCATATAAATATACAGGTAGTCCTGGACTTATGACTATTGATTCAACAGCCATTCAAAGTTATAACAACCCCAGAAAAAGTGACTTACAACCTTTACTTGCACTTACATCCATTACAGCACCCCATGGTCCATATGATTGCAGCTTAAGCAGTTAGCAATTAGCTTGTTTTTATGACTGTTTGTCATGCTCTATGGCCATGTTGATGAACCTATGCCACATGTACCGGAAGTGGCATGCAGAGCCATCTCTCCAGGCACACCAGCCCTCACCCATTGCTCTTCTGGGCATGTGCATGTGCTGGCCAGCTGGCCTTTGCACACGCGGAAGCACCAGAAACCGGAAAAGCAGCTCCCCAGAGCACATGCGCATGCTAGCCAACTGGTCTTGCACGTGGGAGTGCCGGAAACCGGAAGAGTAGCTCCCTGGTCAGCTGGTCCTCACGCACGTATGCATCTTAGAAACTGAAAAACCGGCTAAGCTTCTGGTTTCGAGCACTCCCACGCACATACATCGGGCAGCTGCTCTTCTGGTTTCCCACATGGGCTCCCGTTTCAGCACTGGGTACCAAAAAGGTTAGCTACCACTGCCCTATGGTCATGTGATCACCATCTGTTACTATTTGGCTGATTTCCAACAAAAAAAGCTCATTGGAGAAACTGGCTTTGCTTAACAGTTCTGTGATCTACTTAATAACTGGGTGATTTATTTAACAACTGCTATCAGAATTTGTTGTGGCCCCAATTCCTGAGCCTATGCTGTCAAAGGAAGAGGACCTAGAAGATGAGGAGGAGGAACTGGCAATGCCTTCCTCCCCAGGACCTTCCTCCCTGATAATGCCTCAGGTTCCATCAGACAACCGAGAGAAACAGCCTGAGATTAATCAGGAGGAAGGCATATTGGAGCAGCCCCTGACAGGGAGGAAAGAGGAAGAGTGTTGGCTCGTCGTATGGAGAAACGTGAGCAGCAACGTAGGAGGCATGGGAGGGTCAGAGAGATGAGCTGAGTCATTGAGCCACACCCCACAGGGGATAAAAGTGGGTGTGTTTTCTCCTGAACCTTTGTATGGGACAAAGTTTAACCTTACTTCAGATTTTCTGCCTTGTGATTTTCTGTGAGAAAAATTTTATTTACTATCAGTTCGGACTTGGCAGGCAGGACCTGTTGGAATGCCAAGAATATTGTCAGTTCCAAAGAATTAACTCTGTGAAGTCCGAGCCAGCTTGCCTGCCTGTGTTTGTGTGAGTTTGTACTCTTTCATATTTTGGGAAAGAGGAAAGGCGAGACAGAACAGAATTGTTGTAAGATCAGGCCTGACACCACTTACGACTACAATGACTTATGATGGAAATTCCAGTCCCATTTAATGGTCATAGGTTAACAGCTACCTGTAAATACTTAAATGGAATGTATTCAGTTGTTGAACTTATTAAACTTGGACCATATAGCAACCTAATATGTCATATTCTGATTTATATAGGCCAAAGTCTTTTCCAAAATAGGTAAGAAACGCATATCCTGGGTCCATTCCTTAAAATCAGAAGAGTAACTTTCTAGTTACCTACAAGAATGCCAGCAAATATTATGGCACTTATGGACACTTTATAAGAAAACTAGGATTCATAACAGTTTCTGACAGTTTTTGACTTTCCTCTTTTACATACTCTTTGTTCCCATTCCCTTCTTCTAAGCCTGACCACTCCTATGTGCAGATAAGGTGGCAGATAAGAACATAGACAGTTCATTAGAATTCCCTTAACAGCTTTATGGCAGCTGATAGATTGGTTCAGATCTGAAATTACAGCAGGAACTCTCCTTGTAATCAGTAATAGGGAGAAGATAATGGCCTTAAGGTATTGCTGACATACTTCTATGCCAAGCCTTGATCTCAGTTCTTTGCTGATTTGACTACAAGTATTTGCAGAGCCTTTGTTTATATCAACTATTCTCTGGATACACATTTTGCCCCATCTGATTGATGTCATTCCTGCATTTTTATATGTGCCTTGAGTCTGTATTCATGTCATTTGAAAGTTAGCCTGAAGCTGCCTCCCTCTGCTATACTTTTTCCCCTGAAGACCCCATCTTTACATTGTAAAAGGGAAAGAAAGGAAATAAAATCCATTATGTAGACTTATAATTTGATTTTCAGTTTTTACATTGTTTACTACTACTCTGAATACTGTGCTCCTTTGGAGGCTAGTTCCCCAAAACAATCACTCAAGATCTGCAACTTGGCATTTACCCACCTATTGCCTTTAGACAATGCCGTTCTCCTAAGAAAACAAAAGTCAGTATCTTGGGGCCCCAGAAGGCCGGGGAATCGCTTAGACTCAGTGTTTCTCAACCTTGGCAACTTGAAGATGGTGTGGACTTCAGCTCCCAGAATTATGGAATTTGAAGTCCACACATTTTCAAGATGCTAAGGTTGATAAACACTGCATTAGAAGACAGAGAGATGAACTTCAGAATTATGGCCAAACCTTACATGCTAATAGTCCATCTATCCTTTAAGGCATGACATCATCCCACATGAGTGAGTGTGAAATGAGGTCCATTTTTTCCTCTAGGGGTCTTTACAGTTTGACAGTGATTTGGATGGAGGTTTCAGGCTTCACCAAGCACCACATGTCTCTGCTATTCATTAAAGCCACTCCACGGTTTAAGAATCACTGAAGGGGGATGCCTTAAAGCAGCAGTGTTTCTTAGCCAGCTTGCACAGAAGCAGGAAAAATGGTAGGCTGTTTTAATGAAGGATGTAAGTGTCACCCTTGTGCAAGGTCCAAAGCATTTCTTTTGAATCATTTGTGACATGTTTGCATCCCTCCTCTTCAGCTGCTTCCTGAATTTCAGGAACACAATGTTGGATAAACTAAAGATGAGGAATTCAAAAGCTGCATCCATCCCCTTTGTTCTAACTGGAAATAACCAATCTTGAACCTTAAGAGATTCATAAATCATGGGAATGTTCAGCTGATATATCTCACCTAATTAAATCAAGATTCTTCACCATAATATGATTTGGTGCTTAATAGTAGGACAATTTGCAATTGAAACCGGCTATAGGGCAGAATTCCAAGAGTGGGGTTTTTTTTTCTCTTATATTAGTATCTTTAAGGATTTTCATCAATGAGATCAATGAGATTAATATTAAACAAAGATGTTAGAAAATCAGAAAGTTATCTATAATTAATCAACTTGGATTATTAAATGTTGAATTATTATTTTAAAAGGAGCTATCCAAACAATCTCTTACAAAAGAAAATCCACCAGTAAGGCAAGTGTTTTTCAACCTAGGCAAGTTTAAGATGGGTCGATTTTAACTCCCAGAATTCCCCAGCCAATAAATTCTCAGATAAATACAGATGTATCCATTTTCTTTGTAATCCATCAGGAAGATTTCTCAAAGTATACTTTTTGCATATATTGTAAAATAGAAATGTAAATTATTTAGATTTGGTAGATCAGGTATCGAGCTATCCTAGGGTATGATAGGTAGGTTTTATCGGATGGATAAATAGATGATAGATAGATAGATAGATAGATAGATAGATAGATAGATAGATAGATAGATAGATAAATTTTATAGATTGGATGGATGGTAGATAGATTTATTCATTCATTTATTCAGACTCAGAGTTATAGCAGTTATAATCTACTTATCTAGAGAGCCTCCAGCCAGAAGAGGATATTTAAAAAGTGAAGATTTTATAAAGTTTTACTTTTTTTCTTGAGATACAATATCTGGACATCTTACTTATCATTCTTCTTATATTTATTGATTGATTTAGGAGCAAAAAAGACTCCTGGAATTGGGGATTACAGGTCCAGAGGGTCATGTCCTCAGCCAACCAGAAGAGGTAATATTAACTTGTCTCATAGAAATACTTATTATTCCACAAAATTAGCTTAATTTGCAAACCAAAATTGGTTCTTTTGCAAATTTCATACATTTTCATGTTTTCAAGAAGGTTAACAAAGAAAGAGAGAAAAATTCCCCCACCAAGTCAAAAGACTAAAACACTTTACAGTGAAGATACAGATCATATTTAAATGTACCACGTGCGCATTTATGCAACATTATGAAACATTAGCATTTCATAGAAAAAGAATCTTATCAAATCTTTTCCTGGCACATTTAAAGAGTAACTTTTTTGCTGCAAATTTGTATATGCCAAATGTACTCCACATTTCCTGGGCTAGCACTGTATTTTCTCTGATTCTTCACAGGATGTAGTCCAATGTGGGGTGTTCTTTGGAGTCATAGGAATTAGTGCACAGTGAATTAAAACATTCCATTGATGACAACCATGGACAGTTCAAAGAATTCATTGACATCAGTGGAAAGCCCCTGGTTTAGGATCTCAATCCTTTTATTCTAAATTTGGATCAAAAAATATAAAGGTTTCAGAATTTGAATGAAAGCATACACCTATTGCACTAAAACAGAAACAATTTAAAAGGAAAAAATTAGTAAAAATGTATTTCGTAGATATTTTGATAACTAGTTCGCAAGTTGTTAAAAAGGAAATGTTCCAAATGGCACTTAGAGAAATATAGGAATTTCTCAACTTATGACCGGTCTCTTAATGACCATTCAAAGTTACAATAGACCGGGGCTGCTTATGACTCAGATTCAAAGTTACAACTGACCTTCCCCCCCACCCCTGTCATTTGGTTGCATTTTAAGATCTTGGCAACCGACCCTCATAGACATTAATAACATTCTTCAGGCACGTGACTGCAATTTTATTTTTTTTTCGCCATTATAGCTTCAAGCTATAATGAATTACTGAATTATTCACAATTTCCAAAATCAAAAATTGTAACACTAACTTTACTACTTTTTTTCTGGAACTGCAATTTTCCCATGAGTAAGATTCTCTAAATATGCAGGTCTAGATGAAAAAGTCACTTTGAAGAAAGTATCTGATTATTCGTGTTTTCCAAGGTTGAAACAGAGGCAGTGTACCGTGCTATTACCATAGCAAAACAAGCCAATTGCCCCTTATATGTCACAAAAGTTATGAGCAAAGGTGCTGCAGATATCATAGCACAAGCCAAGAGGAAAGGTAAGCACCATTTAATATTTCCTTTTTGATATGGATTTGCACCTTATTTCTTACATCTTTGTGTTGGAAATTGAGAGCCAATTTGGCCTTCTGGTTAAGGCTGCAGGCTGAAAATCAGGAGATTGTGAGTTCTAGTCTAATCTCAAACATGAAACCTTGCTTGGGTGACTTTGGCCAGTCAATCCCTTAGCCCAGGGGTCTTCAAACTTTTGACAGCTTTAAGACTTGTGGACTTCAGTTCCCAGAATTCCTTCTCCAGTCATGTTAGCTCAGGAATTCTTGGGAGTTGAAGTCTTAAACTTGCCAAGTTTGAAGGCCCTTGCCTTAGCCCACAACAGTTTGATTGACAAGTTGGTTGGTCAATTCCTGTTGCAAACCATGATCTGAGAAAAGAAAAAAGTAGAGCCTGCATTTGTAGTCAAAAGCTGGGTGGGGCGGGGGGGGGGAATTTCATGGATATTAAGTTTGAAAAACAAAGAACTGTTTAGGTTACTGCTAATTATGAGCTGAGTTGAGCTGAACTGATTTCTAAGAATTTGGTATCCAGACTGTACAAGTAATAATGTTGTTAGTAGTTGCAATAGTACTTATAGTTATATAATATCCATCCATTCTAAGCTAAAGAAATCTATAGTTGTTATCCTATGCCATTACTATTTCATGCAATTCAGTTATTTTTCATCCAAAATGCTAATTTTGTTATGCATCCGCAAAGAGGAAAATTGGTTTGCATTAAAACTTGCAGTATAAACCATGATTGGTGGAGAAATTGTTTGCTTATTTAATAGACAAACCCTTGTGGCATCAAAGTTGTTCTGGTATTTTTCAACCATTCTTCATTTTTATTAATGATTTGCGGGGAGGTGTGGATGTTTCTCAATATGAAGGTTAACTTTGTACATAGTTCTTCAATTAGAAAAAATAAAGCAAATATATAGGGTGTTGGAAACCTTTCTTAATAGTTGAGAAAATTGTAGCTAATCACAAGAGCCATGGTGGCACAGTGTTAGAATCCACTTATTGCAAGCTAACTCTGCCCATTGTCAGGAGTTTGATCCTGATCAGCTCAAGGTTGACTCAGCTTTCCATCTTTCCAAGCTTGGTAAAATGAGGACCGGATTGTTGGAGGCAATATGCTAACTTAAACCGCTTAGAGAGGGCTGTAAAGTACTATGGAGCAGTATGTAAGTCTATGCGCTATTGCTATTAATGCCTAACTAGATGATAGCATCTAGTTAATTTTAGATGATCTTGGAAGGCCTAACTATTGTTGGAAGTAGTTCTAACTTGAAAGAAAGATCACTAGGAATTCCCAGGGCTAAAAACATTCTAAAAGAAAGCAGTGATAAACCTTTCCATACTGTTTCCATAAGACTGCCTAAATATATTCATGAGGTCAACATGAAGAACTTTTCCATTTACAAACCAAGTAGGAATCACACCTGTGACATGGTTGCTCAAAGATCAGTGCAAATTCAAGTGATATTTATAGGCTGTCTATGATCCTGGCAAACTGAAATCAGCGTACAAAGTAGAAAGAGATCTAGGAGGAGCAATCTCTAGTGTTCTTGTATTTCTGCTTTTATCATGCTGTAAGCCACAAAGAATTGTTTTGGATATGGAGATGAGTGGCATATACATTTAGTTAATTAATAAACATAGTGGCGGGGAAGAAAAGCAACTTTCATAAGGTAGTCATAGTTTTAAAAAATTCAATCCTGGAGGTAAGAGAGTGAAGGCAGGACAAGTGAACTTGGAAAAAAAGAAACAGATAAACAAGAGGTTAATGTGGTTAATTTAAAGATTTTATAATAGTGTTGTTTTTGTAACCCTTAAATGTAGATTACAATTGTTCGTACAATAATTTCTGTCTTAATTTTTTAAAAAAAATATTTTAATGCTTTGTTCTCACTGAAGCTATAAATGCCCCTTTTTTGTGCAAATGCTTGATTCTGGAAATGCTGGTATTAGAAGTCCAAGTGTTATTTGTTATACTTACTAGAAAAATAACTTTGTCAGCCAAATTAAAGAGCTCAAGTATCTGCAAACTGGAAAAGGAAAAGGGGAAATTGGTTGAAACAGCTGAATGAGAAGAGTTTTATGAAAATACTACATTCCCTTTTGCTGGACATGTTTGAACAGAGACTGGACACTTTAAATTAAATTCCTGTTTTGAGCAGAGAGCTGGCCTGCATGATCAGAATATCCATTTCAACTCCATCAGTCTCTGTATTGAATAATATATTACTAGTCTGGTTATAATTATGAGTACACAGGTAGTCCTCAGCTTAGAACAGTTCATTTAGTTCATTCATTCAAAGTTAGAATGGCACTGAAAAAAATGACTTATGGCCCCTTTTCACACTTAAGACTGTTGCAGCATCCCTGTGATCACGTGAACAAAATTCAGGTGCCTGGCAACCGACTCATATTTATGACGGTTGCAAAGGTCATGTGATCACCTTTTGTGACTTTCTGACAAGCAAAGTCAATGGGGAAGCCAGATTCACTTAACAACCATGTTACTAATTGCCGTGATTTACTTAACAACTGTGATGAAAAAGATCCTAAAATGAGGCAAAACTCACTTAACTAATGGCTCACTTAGCAACAGAAATTTTGGGTTTGATTGTGGTCGTAAGTCAAGACTATCTGTATTTAACTCTTGTTATCTTGAGCCTAACTTTTTTTCTCTTCTGTTCCATCATGTCTGATTCTTGAAAATACTCTAGGCAAGTCCCTACAGTCTCCTTGGCAGGGTTTTTCAGAAAGAGTTTGCCACTGCCTCCTTCCTCAGTCTATCTTAATTAGAATTAACTTCTTTTCAGATGTTTGGAAATCACAGGTAGTTTCCTATTATGTTAAAGAGTTTTTAAGTGGAAAAAGAGAGGATCCAGACTTCCACATTTATAACAGGCACGTTCGGGAGGTTAAGCAAAATTGCTTACGGTGCATTTTGATTTCCTTTTAGAAGTGAAGTTGAAATTCTTCCACACATGTGTCTTTAGCACTGGCAGGCCTTTTACATGCTAAGATGTTGTAGGCAAGTTACTGTCAAATTGTCACATTGTCTTTAGTCCCATTCCTATTCCAGAAGCATACTCCAATTGGTTAGAAATTCATCGTATGACGGCCACAACTTCCGAGGCAGTGATTAAGATCCTAAGTAGACTCTTTGCAACCCACGGATTGCCTGACGTCCTGGTGTCCGATAACGGGCCATAGTTCATGGCATTGATGTTCAAGCAGTACCTCGCTGACCCTAAGGTCCAGAAATGTCAGCTTTAAAAAAAAAACAAAACAGAGATACTTTCTATACCTGAAAAGCTCTACATTTTTCTGAATAGATTTTGCCCCTAGTGATTTGCTAATTTGGTTATTGTCCATTTGAGAAATTGTCATTCACTTAGAATTGGAATTGACTATCATAGGATTTTTGTTAGTGTGTGTTCTTTTTCCCTGGCACATATTTTCAAGACTTCAGAGTGAAGATAGATAGATAGATAGATAGATAGATAGATAGATAGATAGATAGATAGATAGATAGATAGATAGATAGATAGATAGATGTAGGAAGGCTCAGCGGATTTCTCCTGTAAGTATGCTTCTTTTTCCCATGAGGGATGCAAAGAAGGCAAGAGTTATGTAAATCAAAAAGAACAAGAGCAGTCTCTTCCCATCAAATGTCCAGCACTAGTTGAAGAACATCTAGTTGGGAGAGATTTCATCCCATTTCTCCCCAAGAATGACCAACACACAATTATGTCTTTAGGCACCATTGTGTATGGAGAGCCCATTACAGCAAGCATTGGTACTGATGGCTCACATTACTGGAGTAAGAATTGGGCAAAAGCGGCAGCCTTTGTCACATCTCCACCTGTCAGTCCAGACCCCACAACCCCTGATTATCTCACTTCACTCTTAGCCTGGTAAGTCATTTTCTCAATCTGCCAAACAAAAGGCAATTTTTATGGGAAGAGCTAATGCAGGACTTTCAAAGCTTTCCTAAGGTGGAGGAAACATTTGAAATCCAGCCAGTTCCATACCATTTGCTAATTGTGATCTAGTGAGGTTGTTCTGTACCACTTGCCTAGATTCTCCTACCTCAGCTTGATTTTTTTTTTTTTTGAACACTTCCAAAGTACTGAACTTCATCTACTTTTCATTTTAGTTAAAGAAATATTTGGGGGCGGGGGGGAGTTCCTTTGAGTGCCTCAAACATTCTTGGAAATAAATAAATGAATGATGTTCAGTGCTGGTGCTTATTGGCAGAATATCAACTTCCCACTTTTTTTTTAAATTAAGAGAAATTATTTTGGAAAAATCAGTTGGATCAGGAAGCCCAAGAGATATCTCAATGGGCACAATGGAGAGCAGGAAGATAGCGTAATAGGATCTCTCGAAATCCTCTTGGGATCTAGCTATTAATAACCAACTGGCAGGCCTTTACCATAGTCACCAAGAAGACATTATATTCTTTGGTGTGTCCATAGCTTTGAAATCTGGTATATTGTATTATTGCCCAGGGGCAATTATTAAAGTATAAAGGTAATCAAAACCTGTTTTTCATTGTACAGTCCTCTCTGTAACCTCCCTGGCTTCCTTCCCTTAATTAAATCCAAGAGAAGATAACAGCGGGGAGGTTTTTGCATTCTACTTATTCAGACCAGGAATTGCCGAGAGCTGAGAAAGCTTTAGAGAAGTGAAAAGATGTGGATTTAGCCATCTTTCAGTTTCAATGTGCTACCAGAATAAATTATATCGTACTCTTAAGAATTAATCAACTTGTAGTTCTTTGCTTTTTACCAATGAGACTTCAAATCAAATTTCAGAAGTGCCATAGATGTTGAGTGTCATGGAGCCTCTTGGTTTTTTGTTTGTTTGTTTGTTTACTGATTTGATATTTCTTTTAATTAGTGGGGATCTTCAAGTGGTGGGCAGTGCTCACTGTGCCTTCACCACAGCCCAGAAGGCAGTTGGAAAGGATAACTTCACTCTGATCCCAGAAGGAACAAATGGCATTGAAGAACGAATGTCAATAATTTGGGAAAAATGTGTGGTAAGTTCAACTGGAAAAGTTTGTTACAAAACAATGAAGTTTTTGGTCATAACTTGATCATTTGCTATTGACTGTGTAGGGGATTTCAAACTTTAATCTTTCATGATGTAAGTTCCTAGGGCAAATTCATGAATGCACATTCAGTTTGCAGGTAGACCTCAACTTACAATTATTTGTTTAGTGACTGTTCAAAGTTACAATGGCACAGGAAAAAGACTCACCCCTTTTCCACATTTACAATTGTTGCAAACATCCCCATAATCACATGATCCAAATTCAGACTCAGTGGTTAAGATGCTGGGCTTGTTGGCTGGAAAACCAGCAGCCCAGGCTTGAGACCTGAGTTCCATGCAATGGGGAGAACTCCCGTCCTCGCCTCAGTTCCTGCCAACCTAACAGTTTGAAAACATGCAAATGTGAATAGATAACTAGGTACCCCCTTGTTGGGAAGGTAACAGCACTTTGTGACATCTGGCCACATGAACCCAGAAATGACTTCAGACAGTGCTTGCTCAATGGCCTTGAAACTGAGATGAGCAGCTCCCTCTCTATTGTCTGCAATTGCTAGTGGAGAAAAATCCACAGGAATTCCATTACAAAAATTCATACATTTTGGACTGATGTGGAAAGAAGTTCATTATTATGAGACAAGCTCAAACTTCTCATGTCTTTAAAAGAGAACAGAAAATAATACCATTTCCAAATTCTTTATATCCCAACCTTTTCTCTGGGTCATCAGAAGGATTCACTTGGCTTGAGTCAAACCTTCCATGACTTGGACCTAGTAGATCCGTATATCTAGAGGTTCTGTCTAGAGCACATGTGTTCAACCCACAAGTTGTGGTCTGCATGCAGCCACACAGGATTGTAAGCTTTCAACATTGTTATGTGATTTATATATATGAACTATATTATAACTTTTATATGTAGTCCAAGACAGTTCCTCTTTACTCAATGCAGCCCAGGAAAGCCAAAAGATTGGACACCCAAGATCTAGAGCAGGCCTGCCCAACTGGTAGTCCCCAGGCCGGATGCAGCCTGTGCAGACCACGCCCACCCTGGCTCCAATATATCATGATCCGGCCTGTAACGCGATCCAATTTGACACCCCTGATCTAGAGGCTGTCAGAATTAGTCTACCATGAAATAATTTATTTATCCAATGAACATGTAGTAAATTATTTTTTAAAAAAAGATGCCATTTATTTGGGATAAATTTGAAAGTGAAATCATGGAATCTGTGAATTATATTTCATGAATTCATAAGAAACATAATTCAAATTATTATTTTTCCCACCTCATATTTTTTCTCTTTCTTTCTCTCTCCTTTTCTGCCTCTCACCATTCCCAAACACACACACACACACACACACCTCATTTCTAGGCAGCAGGGAAGATGGATGAAAATGAATTTGTAGCAGTGACCAGCACTAATTCAGCCAAGATTTTCAACTTCTATCCCAGGAAGGGGCGGATTGCTGTGGGGTCAGATGCTGATTTGGTTATTTGGAACCCTAAAGCTACGAAGATCATTTCTGCAAAAACCCACAACTCAGTAAAAGCAAACAATAATTACACATTTTATTTTTCATTGAATTTGATGTTCCATAGTTTATAATAGTCATTATTGTGATCTGACTGAGGTTTCTCGTTTTCCTATATCATTTTGTACATCAGTTAGCTTTGACAGTATTGATGCTACGTACAAATTACTGGGTATGAATTACAACCTTAATTTACAGTTGAAATGAGCATCATTAACTTTAGTTGCATTATACCTGTTCATCATAGAGAGGGGTTTTTTTCTTCTTGTTCATAGCTATGTGCTCACTTGTTAATATTTTGTTACTCGAGTATTTCATTTTGGGAAAAGTTGGGCAGAAATGGTAGAAATAATGATAGTTTCAATCTCATTGTTGAATTTCAGAAGGTACATAATTCTGATGTAGCACACTGATCCATCTATTTCAGTCCTGTCTCTAAATGGCAATTCTCAGGATTTCCTTTGTAATGTGAGGATTTAATCTCTGTGTGTCAGAACTTGGTCTTTTTATGCAAACAGTTCCCCACTGCTCTTCCATTGGGCATCAAGCTTCTCAAGGGAACATCTAACTAGGCTTTGGCCAAAAGAAGAACAAAGCTGCAGCAGGGCATTCCTTTAGGCTTCTGGGAGACTTAGTTCAATTTATTAAAAAATTCTATCTCTTGATTTATCTTACAGTAAGATAAATTTAGTTGTAATAGATTAGTGTGAAGCTGTGGCCTCATGAGTCAGATTGCTATTATGTATTCTCTATGATTGGGAACCCTGCCTTATCAAGGGAGATAATATTTGATGTTGAAATTTTACATCAATTGTTGGTTATAAATTCTCTCTGGAATTGGGGCTTTCAGTCATTTTCTTTTTTTCTGTCAAGTTTCTCATGTTTTTGAAAGCAAGATAAAAGCTTTTACAAAACTTTGTTGGGAAATGCATATACTGAGCAATTGATATTCTTGAATTATATGAATGATACTTGAATTGCGCTGCATCGTATTTGTACAGACTCTTAAATCTATCCCATATTGGTCCAGCATCATGCCATAAGCCTAACATAAAATACTGGCTAATCTGTGTGCACTACATACAGCTTAAAATAACACATATTCACAATATTACTTGGAGAATATCAAGGTTATAAGTACTTTTCCATCCCAGAATGTATAGTTTTCTTACCTTTATTTGAATGAAGTACGTGGACATTGGTGCATTGAGTCCTGTGATTTTGCTTGAATATTAACCTGAGTCTGCAATATTTGTTTTGCCAGAATGTGGAATACAACATATTTGAAGGAACTGAATGTCGTGGTGTCCCCACAGTGGTTATAAGTCAAGGGAAGGTTGTATTGGAAGATGAAAACCTCTGTGTCACCCCAGGTGTTGGCCGTTTCATTCCTCGAAAGACATTTCCTGATTTTGTTTACAAACGAATAAAAGCTCGGAATAGGGTGAGAATTTTTGTATATGTGAAATTTATTTCATTATTGGTTAAGGCTTACTATGTCTGCACCATCAAAAGTTCAGGACAAGAACTGAGAAGAAACGGTCTGGGAAAAACAGAAACATGGTGTTCAATTAAGACTTTAAGAATAATTGGTTTTCCTTCACACACGTCCAGATTTTCTGTTTTCTGTAAAAGAAGTTACATTTACATTGTGAAGTAGCCTAGGCAAAGAAATTGTAACCAGGTTCTTACAGGAACCAAAGACAAACTGTAGCAACTGCATTATGGTTTAGCATATATACTGTGTTTCCCCTGGAAATATGACCTACCCCAAAAATAAGTCAGCTTGATTTTTACACATGTGCCCAAGACCCTCACCACTCCAGGTTGCACAGGTAAAAATTAAGCTAGGATAGAGCTGCCCTACTACTTCGGACAGTTGCAGCCAGGCCTTGCACAACCCAGCACCTGTTTTGCCTGCTCATTTCTTCTGAGGCTGGCAAGGCTCCTTTTCACTGTCAGAGACATTCAGGAAAGCCTTGCTGGCCACAAAAGAAGTTCCTAAAGGCCTCTGACAGTGAAAAGGAGGCCGGGAGTGACACACGCAAGTGAGGTGAATCAGTGGAAGACACTCTGCTGGAAAATAAGATCTGGTGCCTTTTTTGGTAACAAAAAAAAATATTAGACAGGGTCTTATTTTGGGGGAAACACAGGTATATGTAGTACAAGAGAACTTAGATGACAGCTGACTAAAAATCAGTGAACTTCACAGTTAAGCAAAAATTTGAATTTAGGGTTCTCTTTCCATTTTTGCCATTACCATTTTCACCATTATATATTCCGTTTTTAAGTTTGTATTAAATACAAATTAAACCTGAAGAATACGACATTTGTGCATGTTGTGCATTTGTACAACATGTTTAGTATGTGAGAATGTTTGTCCTTCACAGCACACCAGAAGACAATGGCAGATTGCTTCTAAATTGTAGCCAGGAAAATTAAATCAAGCTTGATTTTTAATCCTAAATTGTTTACCCATAAAGTTGTCCATGGAATTCTGTAAAGTCCTTGTTCTATAATAATTCTCCCTTTTGTTGTATGTTTATAGTTGGCTGAAATCCATGGTGTACCTCGTGGGCTTTATGATGGACCTGTTCACGATGTCATAGTAACAGCTAAAGCTGTTGCTCCAGCTCCTACCTCAAGGATAGCTACTTGCTCAGGCAAAATACAGGTTCCACCAATCCGCAACCTTCATCAGTCAGGTTTCAGTCTGTCTGGTAAGTCAAGTTGTAAACAAAAACAAAAGAATAAAAAAAATTGAGACGATAACAGAATTATTAAAATGAGAGCTTACTATTATCTTTTAGATCATCAATTGGTAAGCAGTGCCTGACTTATTTTTCAGTCATTATACAGCTGTTAGCACTTTATATGTGGTGATAATATATGCTGAATATATATTAAGGGAAGCTGGATTGGAAGACGAGGGTGGTTTTAAAATTGAAAGAGGGAACTGAATAAGAGGATGGACTTGCGTACGGGCGAGCGCTGGAAACAAAGCGTGGAAATATCTCTAGTTTATGGTTCCTCTCTGAGTTTGACATCCTTCCCAGTGTGTGTTATCTGTGGATGTCCTCCAGCCCTTATTTTGCCTGGTTTGTGTTGCTTTTTTCCTTCTTCTTGTAACTGTTTGTGTGGGAGTTTTTTGTCTTCCATCAAGAATATTCGGAGCTTGGAAGCAAAGCAAAGGAATAAAAGGGGCTTCACTTGTTTTCTGTGACTGTTGTTTTGTATTCCATCCTGGGTCATCACATGGTGTCTCTATAACCTACAAATAGGGCAAGCCAGTTGGACTTTGAAGAATCTAGAGAGAAAAGAGTATTGATGCTTTTGAACAGCAGTTGGTGGAGAAGACTCATGAGAATACCACGGACAGTGAAGGAAAAAAATGTTTCATTGAACAAATCAGCCCAGTGTTCCAATTTGAGGCACAAATGACTAGGATTGTATTATCCTACATTGGATATATTATGAAAAGAAATGCAGTAATTCTCTGGAAGAAAACTAATTATGGGAAAGGTGAAAGGAAAGAGAAGAAGAAAATGGATCTGCAGCAAGGAAGATAGAATGAATAGCAATCAAATCTTTTATAAGATTTGAAGGGTGAGGTTAGGGACAGATCACCATGGAGAAAATCTATGTGGCCATTAAGAGTCAAAACCAACTTGATGGCACATAATGTGATGATAAAGACTATGATAATGTTCATTCCAGTAGGCTATAATAACTTTACACTCCAGTCATGTGTAATACTCCAGAAATTTCATTTTTTGATACTAAATACTAAATGCTAAGCATTGGAGAATCCTTTAGAATCTATTCCAGATACCTAAGCATTTTTAATTTTTTATTAATTTCAATTATGGAAATTAAGCACAATCATAAATCTATTGAAATTACTATATACAGAATTCCTCCCTTTTAGTAGTTCCTCATATTTGACTGGAAGCTGAAAGCTTTTGTTAAAGCATTCTTTTACATGTGAATATGAAGATCTAGTTTACAAAAACTTATTTTCACATGAATTTGGCAAATTTCAGCCTTAATTTATTCAGCAGCATAAATATGTTTGGTAGAATAATTCTATGAAGTCTAATTAGAAATAAATCACATCTGGCTAAATATTGTTTCCTTTGGGGGAATTACGTATATAGTTATCATATACTAGATACTACTCTCTCTCTGTGTGTGTGTGTGTGTGTGTGTGTACCATATCTACTGTATGATAACTGTATGATGTGTAAACTACAGAGAGAGAGAGAGAGAATATAACATTGCAGGCCCAACTTGTTTTTAATTGTTATCACCATGTCATTGCAACCATAACAGCATACTGTACAATCAGATGCATGTTTTCATTTACTTATATTTAGACAGCCTATGTTATATCTCTTCTAGGATCTCAAGCAGATGACCACATTGCAAGACGTACTGCGCAGAAAATTATCGCACCCCCAGGTGGACGCTCCAATATTACATCTCTGTCATAATAATTCCTGGCTGAAAATACCTGCATATAACTTTAATTATAATTGATGCTGTTAAAATCCATAGCTTAAATTTTCCTATCTGTATCAATGGATCTTAAAAGAGCATCTCTGTGGTTTCCATAAGGATAGATGAATTATGCAGGTGCATCTTACATTCCTTTTAGGTAACTTACCATTATGAAAAAAATCTGCCTTGTCTACACTCCTCAAGCACTTCTTTTTACTAGAAATATTTGGAAAACAGATTATTTTACACTGCCAAATTAAAGGGCTTGAATGGGAGTTTACAACAAAGAAATATGAAAATGATTTGCCTTGTAACTCAGGATAAAATTTCCCACTTTTTCTTTTCTAATTCAAAACAATAAATATACCCTTTCTTAATGTATAGATTTCGTTACATATAGTAAATGCATTCCCTGAATTCCCCTAAATCTTCATTAACATGCCTGCAGTTGTACAGATTTCTAATACTTTCTGACATGCTTCGCTATAGATTAGGTTATATCCAAGAAATACCTGAATACATGTGGGGTTTTTTTTTTTATTTTCTACCTATAATTTATGCATTTTGTCTGGGAATAATTCCTGTACTATTTTGATACAAATAACTTGTTTCTATTCCCCCCCTTTTTACTGAAAAAAACCCTACATACATAAGGCCAAATGCTTACCTGTCTTGTTCCTCTGTACACACAATGGTAAGCCTTAAATTGTTTTCTTTTACCATGGTGAAGTGTTACATCTGAATACCTAAAGAAGTGGAGTACAGGTGTTTGTTTTTTCAGAATGGCATGCCAGGGGCCACAGTCCTCCCAAATTGTCAAGCCATGGCAAAATCTACAATTGATTTAATTTCATTTGCACCTACATTTAATTACACAGACATTATTATTGCTGGTAACTTTGAGAAGTTCTCCGATAGCTGCCCTAAAAACATTTATGGAATTTTGTATCATTGGAAGCCATAGACATTTGCTGGGGAAGAAGGCAAGTAGTGAAACATGCATCCAATGTTGCAGTGCAATTGCAAAAGTGCAGACCTTGTATTGTGATGTCATATTGCACACATTGTCATTGACATTGTATGTGGGTGTGGAAATTACGTGTGGGCCTAACAAGATATACTTCTGACTTAGATCATGGCTAATGATTGATGTCAAAATAATGAGAGCATAATTGGAAATAGATTTCCAGGCTTAGTTTAAAATTTACCATAAGCAGGTAATAATTTAATCCCAAATAAATCATGAATAAAACATTCTTCTACCCTCCTACCTACCACTCTTGCTTATAATATGACAGGTAGATTTCATTCAGTTATGTCTCTTGCTTTCACCTTGAGTGTGCTTAGGACAGCTATGGTTTTGTTATATCTTTGGAATCTTCATCAAGATTAAGACAATGAACTATGGCTGGAACTAACCATGGTTAGATGTAAGGTTTCAAAATCATTCCCAATATATTTTTGATCCTGCCAGTTGATGAAGAGCTACTTCACCAAATAGATTGTATCAAAATTATTGCCCTATCGTTGATCGTTGCAACTGACCAGTAAGTATTATCAAGCCAGAAAGGTCTTATGATTTAGTATATCTATAACAGTAGGAGATTCTTGAACATATTATTAGGAAACATGGTCACTCAGTATTGTGGCAGCATGGATATATTAAATACAAGTGTGCTCTGAATATTGATGGAAGTAGGTGTCATAGTGTCACTTTAGAGCTGGTATACAAATGCATCTAGTCTTTAAGGATAGCCGATTCTTTTAAACACAATTGTGGAGGTGCCAGTGTGTTTTTAGTCTTTGGTTAGTCTTGAATTTTTAAAGCAAATTATTTATATACTTTTTTTTCCAAGTATCAAGTGTAGACCTTATAAATAATTTTTAAAAACCATGTTTATGGAGGTCAGCTGCATACAGTTAACTTTTTATAAGACTTAAAGACAGGTTTATTATATTTAAAACACTGTACAGCAAATATGATCTTATATATTCCATATTATCCCATAAAATGATGGCTGTGACTCATTTTGCCTTTGTTATTTACATTCAATAAAATTCTTGAAAATTAGCAAAAATTTCAGAGTCCATTCTTGATCTCTATTTTAACATGTGTGATGCCAATTCAGTAGTTACTGTTTACAAAGACTTTGGCTATGCTGTATTTTAGTCTTTGAAATGTATTTATTTAAGACAAAAATGCTGTGGATTAAGCAATCTTTACCTCCAAGGCACCCCGTATCCATCCTGCCTATGCCCCCAAACCCAATATGTGCTTTGGTAGGCAGTGAATACAGTGAAGCAGAAATGACTGTGAGGGGTCCTTGGAAAAAATCCGATGAGTGTTATAGGCCAGTGACAGCTCCAATGCTTTTTCCTTCTGTGCAGTGCTTGCAAGATTTTGAATGCCTATTTGTCCCTGCTCTTTTGATGTTTGCTGTTTCTCCTGACCGACTCCCATTCACAGATATCCTATTGCAGCGGCACAATTAGTGTAGATAATGTGAACATAGCTCATGTGGCAAGGGGTAGTGTTGTAAAAAGTATTATTAGTTAGTTTACTTCATTGTCATTGCACATCATACAATGAAATCAAGCACCATCTTCAGTGCACATCATGACCATAACCATGAAAATAAACACACACATCCCTCGTCCTTCACACATTGAACCGAAAACCCCCGACACCACACCAATACTGCACTATATAGTAGAATTTAAAAGAGCTCCTGCCCTGGGATAGAAGCTGTTTTTCAGCCTATTTGTGCTTATTTTTAATATTCTGTACCATCTGCCAGATGACAATAGTTCAAAAAAAGGGTTCACATGATGAGATGGATCTTTGAGAATATTTTGAATTTTCTTAAGGCAGCGGGAGCTATAAAGCTCTTCCAAAGAGGGGAGAGGGCAACCAGTGATCTTCTGGGAAATGATATTAACTCTGGAGTGCTTTCAGTGTCATTATACTAACTCTGGAGATATTAACTCTGGAGATATTAACTCTGAGTGTATCTGCCACTGTGCAATTGGCAAACCATACAGTGGTGCAGTAAGTTAAGATACTCTATGATGCAGTGGTAGAAGGTCATCAGCAGTATTTCATTCAGTTGTTTTCTGAGAAGTCTCAAGTAGTATAATCTCTGCTGGGCCCTTTTGACCAGGGCTGCAATGTGAGTACCCCAAGTCAGGTCCTCTTTTATGGTAACACCCAGAAACTTAAACCTGGCCACTTGCTCCACTCAGTTTCCATTGATAAACAAGGGCTGGATGTCTGATCTGTTACTTCTATAGTCCACTATAAGTTCCTTGGCCTTGGTGTTGAGGACCAAGTTATTGTCTCCACTTCACGAAAGCAACCAGTCCACCTCATCTCGGTAGGCAGACTCATACTTTGAAAGCATTTCATTTCTCATCTAAGAAGCTTCTTCAGTTCATCCTTTTGTTAAAAAACACTATTTGGACAACCATGATTGAGATGTCCATAGACAATTAAAAATTATCACTAACAAAATTAATGCTGCTGGTGGAATCCATTTTTCATCTCCTAATTTCATCTCCATTTTTCACCTCCAAGGAAGAGGCTCCCTTGCATTTTCCAATTCTAAATTGGGAAATCTAGAGTAGATATGGAGTTCAGTTTTGAAAAACATGGGGAGGGCCCAAGAGGAAAGTCTGTGTGATACAAGTTCAAACTAACTTTTTTTAAGTTTCCATCTTGATTTGGTTCTATACAATCTTTTGTCTTTCCTCCTCAACTGTAAAATCCAACAAATACCTTAATTTGTGAAAATAACTGCTTCAAATAGTACAATCTTTGGCCCAAGATATTCTGTACACACCACAAAACTATTTCCAAACTATTTCCAGTGTATGTAAGCATGTGCTGTATCTATAAAGACTGCCTGCAGCAATCACTTTTAAATGAATTGCCCCAATTAACTTCAGTTTGAATAAATTGGAAGTTAATTAATCCAACCATCTCATCATGTAGTAAAATAGCATTGAAAAGCTAGCAAATAATAAAATAGAAATTAGGTCATCTTTACCATCTGGGGAAGCTGATATAGAGAATTTCAGTCATAGCTGGTATTGGAAGTTAAAACCCACCCCTCTCCTAGAAAATTGAAATATTTTGGGATACACTAAAAAGACAGAATAATTTCCCCTTAAAGAGAAGAAGAAACTCGAGAGGAAGAAACTCAGCCCCTGCCCCATCTTAGTTAATGGGCCATTAAGGCCTGGGCCTTACATAACAAAGATCTACCTCCTTCAGGCAGAACCATTTAATTGCCCTTCACTGCATCATCCAGCAAGATTCAACCAAACTTAGCACACAGACAACCTACAAAATTAGCTATGACCTCTGACAGCAACCAATCAGAACGCTCTTGCTGTGCCCCAGGAAGTTGAAAGCCAGAGAGGGCATAAAACCCAGGGACTCTCAGCATCTCTTCCCTTTTCACCCAGGAGCTCCAAGGCATATGATCCTGTCCACCATTAAACCATCTTTCCAAACAGCCTCCATGTTTCCAGTGTCTTTTCCCCCACTTGGAACTGCACCCAAAAGGATATTTCTTCCAACACTGGTATTCAAAGGAACATTCTGATTTTGCTTTTTTTGTCTGAGTGGCATTCACTGATTTGTTAAGACAGTATGTAGGTTGCTGTTCTGAATCCCAAAAATTATTCAGATTTTAAAAATTACATTAAAAGAAATGCATACTGTTGTGAATGAATAATGTCAATAAAGTTATCTTGAGCTTGAAGTCAAGTGCAGGGTTCTGGCCCTGCACTTCTGATTGGCTGTTAATGGCAGGATCGGATTGGTCCATTCAGAAGCATCTGATTGGCCATTAACAGGCCATTCCCATTGGTTAACGGAGCTAGCGCTCCAGGATTGCTATTGGTTGAATAGTTAATAAGTTGCCTATATAAGGAAGGCTATAGCAGCCCTCCAGTTTGAGCTGTCACACCATGTAAATAAAGAGTTTGAAGTTCACTGTTTCTACCGGCTCGTCTCCATCATTCGCACCCATGCTCCAGACTTAACACTGGCGACGAAGGTGGGATTGGATGACATCAGAGCCAACTAAGACAACTAAGCACGTGGCTGAAGTGCACAACGACGGAACCATGTCCGGCGGCGTAGTACCACCCGCTCCGTTCGATCCAGCTCAAGAGGACTGGGAGTCCTACATGGACCGTTTCCAAATGTTTTTGAAAACGAATAATCTGAAGGAGGCCACAACCGGGAAGAAACGGGCGTATTCCTAACGCATTTTGAATACCGCGGCCCGACGGTATTCAAAATGGCTAAGGCATTAGCGAAACCAGCTGAAGTGAAGGCCATGGACTGGGATGTCCTCGAACCGCTACTAAGGGCCCACTATGCACCGACCGTTCCAACGCTCGTAAGACGATACGAGTTCTATCAAAGAAACCAGCAGAAAGGAGAAAGCGTTGCCGATTTCGTTGCAGACCTCTGGAACTTGGGAGGCCTTTGCGATTTCACCGACCTAGAGGAGGCCTTGCGAGACCAAGTAGTCCTCGGGTTAGATGCTCTAAACCTACAGAGCAAAATAATGGCAAAGGGCAACATCACCCTTAAAGATGCCATAGCTGAAGCTATAGCAGCGGAGGCGACCAAGAAGTCGGCTGCCCAACTACGCCGAAATCGCACTCCAGCACACCAACCGGCTGGCAAAGTTTCACCTAAGGCAGAAGGGCAGCTACAGATAGCCCACCATGAGGACCTCTCTTTGTCGTCAGACAGCGATGAAGAAGAGGTCCATCGCCTGTGGTCCGATCGGGACCGTTACCCGAAGTCCCAGCAACCGTGCACTGGGTGCGGGGCCAACCATTATTGCTCTGATTGCAAATTCCGTGACGCACTCTGCCACGAGTGTGGGAAACGAGGCCACATCGGACGGGTCTGCAGAAGTCTCCTCGGACACAGCCAGACCTCGAAGGGTACCAATCTCCGCCAATCGACAGGGAATCGCCCTGTAAGGCGAGAACCAGCAAACCACTCCTACAGAAACCGACCTGTGAATCGCCTAACGAGACGGGAAGAGGCCCACCAAACACTCACTATTGGCCACGCCTCTTCACTAGATGCTAAGAAAATTCGGGTCAACGTGGACATTGAAAATCAGCCTTGCCAAATGGAAGTTGACTCGGGATCGTCTCTTTCAATGGTCTCATGGAAGACCCTCAAGCAACTCATCCCCACTATCCGGCGCCAAGACCTTCAATTGCAACGGCTCGTGTTAAAGAACTACCAAAGGAACCGGATTCCAGTCGTAGGATCCAGTAGAGTCCGGGTTGCATTCAAGAACCACACGGCGTACTTACCCCTGACGGTGATCGACAAGAACCGACCTAGCCTGTTAGGCCTGCAATGGTTCGCACCACTCGGCATTGAAGTGGCAGGCATTAACCAAATCGGCAGCAGTGACTGGGAGGAAGACCTCACCCACAAATTCAGGGACATCGAGGAAAAGCTAGGCGAGTACAAGGGGACCCTGATATCCTTTAACCTTAATCCAAAGATAGCTCCCATCCGCCTTAAGTCTCGTCGAGTTCCGTTCGCTCTAAAGCCGAAAATCGACGAACAGCTTGATAAGTTGATAGCCCAGGGAGTTTTAAAGCCAACCGACCACTTCCCATGGGAAACCCCAATCGTGACCCCAATTAAGCCGGACGGCTCCATTAGAATTTGTGGGGACTACCGAGCCACCCTAAACCACGCCCTGCAACAAAATCCATATCCAGTGCCGGTGGTGCAACACCTCCTCCATTCCCTGGGGGGAGGAAAAGTCTTCGCTAAACTAGACTTAGCTCAGGCTTATCAGCAACTGCCGGTTGACAAAAAAACGGCACAGGCACAGACTATCGTAACACACCGAGATGCCTTCAATTCGGAGTCAGTGTAGCCCCAGGGATCTTTCAGAGCCTAATGGAGAGACTATTGCAGGGGATCAAAGGCGTTGTCCCCTATTTTGACGATGTGCTCATTGCTGCCCCCACTCCAAAAATCTTACGGGATCATTTAAGATTGGTGTTGAAAAAAATTCCAGGAAGCAGGCCTGAAAGTAAAAAAAAAAAAAGTGCAAACTGTGTACAGATCGTGTTGAATTCTTGGGGTACTTAATTGACAGTCAGGGTATTCACCCTACCGATAACAAATTGAAAGCAATAAAAAACGCTCCCAGACCCCGGAACAAGACCGATCTCCAGGCGTTCTTAGGCCTCATCAATTTCTATAATGTATTCTTGCCGCACAAGGCGACTGTCGCTGAACCTTTACATCGCCTTCTAGATAAAAAAGCAATTTGGGTATGGGGTCACAAAGAAGAGCAGGCGTTCCGTAATGTAAAAAAACTACTGACTTCTGATGCCGTACTAATGCAGTACAATGTGACTTTGCCGTTAAATATCATATGTGATGCATCGCCTTTTGGAGTGGGCGCCATTTTGAGCCATGTATTACCTAATGGTAGCAAAGCCCCTGTTGCTTACTTTTCAAAAAACGCTCTCGAAAACCGAGCGAAATTACAGCCAGATCGATAAAGAAGCCCTGGCAATTGTATCGGCTGTTAAAAGATTCCATGAGTACGTGTACGGCTGGGTTTTTACCATTGTAACTGATCACAAACCATTGCTGGGGATCATCGCTGGGGATAAGACAACTCCCTACATACTTTCTCCCAGGATGACCCGCTGGTCAGAATTCTTGGCTGCCTACAATTATCAGCTACAATATCGTCCCGGTAAAACCATTCCCCACGCCGACGCATTGAGCCATGCACCGCTCCCTGCAACTATCAACGATCCTGCACCAACGATGACAGCGTTGCAGATCGAGACACTCCATATGCCACCATTAACTGCCTGTGACATCGCGAGAGAAACAAAACGCGACCCCATCTTAGCACGAGTCCTCACATGGGTGGAACGCGGATGGCCATTGGACCAAGTACCAGACGACTTTGCACCATTCAAAAGTCGTCAAACAGAGTTGTTCTCGCAGAAGGGCTGTATCATCTGGGGCGATAGAGTCGTTATCCCAGAACGACTCCAAGAGACACTGCTAAGAACCTTGCACGATGGCCACCCTGGCATTGTGCATATGAAGGGCCTCGCACGAAGCTACGCGTGGTGGCCAGGCATTGACAGACAAATCAAATCGTGGGTTAAAACTTGCCAGAGATGCCAAGAAGTAAGCAACGCTCCACCAAAGGCAACCCCAACCGAATGGGAGACGCCGCGGGGACCCTCGTCCCGCATCCATCTGGACTTTGCTGGGCCGATCAAAGGCCACACGCTTTTGCTTTTTACTGTCGATGCCTACTCGAATTGGCTCGAGATTCACCGAATGAGCAACACGACCGCCGAAGCGGTCATCAAAAGACTGGAAAGACTGTTTGCAACCCACGGATTACCAGATATTCTGATATTCGACAACGGACCCCAATTTACTGTGCTGTCTTTTGAGCAGTACCTGGCTGACCGCAGTATCCGACATGCGCTTACTTCGCCTACGCACCCTGCGGCCAATGGTAGGGCTGAGCACATGGTACAATCGTCAAAAGGACTCTACAAAAGATAGACTACGACAACATCGACGAGAAAATCAACCGGATCCTTTTCCTACAGCACATCACACCTCACAGCGTCACCAACAAAACTCCCGCCGAGCTGCTAATGGGACGAAAGCTCCGCTCCCACCTCGATCAGTTACACCCAGCCTACGAACCGGAAAAGCCACTCGGATCCAGCGGCCGATGCCGTACGTTCCAGGTAGGTGATTTAGTATTCGCTAAAAACTTATCGGGCGATCCGCTGTGGGTAGAAGCGACCGTAATCCACGTAACCGGCCCAAGATCATACATCGTTCAGTGCCCTGACGATAGACTTTGGAAGTGCCACATAGATCAACTACGATCGCGGCTACCGTCACGCAATTCCGAACTCCCTTATGACCAAACTGAGGAGGGGGGAGATACAGAGGAAAACAAATTGCAACTAGAGGAAAATCTTTTTGAAGAGACTGATAACGGAACTGAAACGCAGGAACAGGGACCAGGGACCGGAGTGAGTTCACCTCAGGAAGTGGCCAGTGATATTGGTGACGACGGGAATGCGAACTCAGAACCAGAGGCATCCCTACCATTAAACAACGATCTACCTCAGAAGAAGTGCAGCCAACTGCCAGGCACTTTGCGAAAATCGAAAAGACTAATAAAACAACCATCCTACCTTAAGAACTATGTAACCGTGCCCCGTGGGCAGAAGCCGGGGGAAAGGGGTGTTGTGAATGAATAATGTCAATTATAGTTATCTTGAGCTTGAAGTCAAGTGCAGGGTTCTGGCCCTGCACTTCTGATTGGCTGTTAATGGCAGGATCGGATTGGTCCGTTCAGGAGCATCTGATTGGCCATTAACAGGCCATTCCCATTGCTTAACGGAGCTAGCGCTCCAGGATTGCTATTGGTTGAATAGTTAATAAGTTGCCTATATAAGGAAGGCTATAGCAGCCCTCCAGTTTGAACTGTCACACCATGTAAATAAAGAGTTTGAAGTTCACTGTTTCTACCGGCTCGTCTCCATCATTCGCACCCATGCTCCAGACTTAACACATACATCTCTAACATTAATTTTCAAAGACAAGACTACTTCCCTGCCACTTCACCCTTCAAGTACTTCTGTTTTGAGACATATTTCAAACTTGATTCTTTATGCAATGAGCTTGACAGATTAATAGTCCATATGATTTAGATTTCCTGCACCAGCTATATATTCAGTCTACAAATGGCCTCAGTGCCAAATAATGTGAAGAAATTTTTTTGTTTAAAAAAGTGAGAAAATATATTTTTTATTCTCACCACTTATATCATCTAATCTTGCAAGTAGCATAATAGTAGAGCATGAAATAATTATATGAAAACCATCAATAATGAATAATATAAGATGGGATTTTGTAAGGCTGTAAAGGACATGTTGCCAATTGTTTTTGCACATTCTCTCAACCTGGGATTGCATCACTACACCTCACCATTGCTGTAATTCAGAGCAAGTTGCTACTTAAATGAGACAGAAGTGTTGCTTGTAGGCATTCTCTCAAAGCAGATTTATTTTTTGATTGTTAAATGAATTTGAAATGGCATCTAGAATGGAAGTCTAAAAATAGGTCAAATGATGCATGCATGAGTGTTTCCAGTTTGTACAATCTGATTCAAAAGAGAGATTTCCAGCAGCAGCAACCAGCCTCCTCCACCTGTTCTTACAAAATGTGTTTTTGAAGGCTAATAATTTACAGATGGAGGCAGCTAAAGTCCTCTGTGACTAAAACATTGCAGGCTCTGGATGAGCGAACCCTGTTTTATTTCACTGTTATCGCTTCAAAGAATAATTGCTTGTAAAATAATACAAAATAATAATACAAAAGTTAATTTTAAAAAGCTTATCATTTTTAATGATGAGCATTCTAATGATGGTAATGAAAGATGAGCATCGCTCATAGCTTGTACTCAAAGGAACATTCTAATCAAAGGTTTCTAATACAGCAGGTTCTGACCAGTTCTGGAGAACCCGTGGTGGAAATTTTGAGTAGTTTGGAGAACCGGCAAATAGTACCTCTGACTGGCCCCGCCCCCATCTATTCTCTGCCTTCTGAGTGCCAACTGATTGGCTGGGTCTTCTTTGGTTGCCCTGCACAGGAGAATGGAACTGGAAAGCAGGTTAGTGGGGAGGGGAGGGAATGGGATTTTGCAGTATTCTTCCCCTGCTATGCCCACCAAGCCACGCCCACAGAACCGGTAGTAAAAAAAAAATTAAATCCCACCACTGATTTTGATTCTGCATTTTGTGTGTATGTGGCATTCACCTATGTATTTTGTCAACTTTTCTACAATTTCTGGCGTCGTGAAATGCTTGAAGCCTGTTCCATAACAACTGGTGACTTTACTGCATCTTAGAAATAAGGCTCCTGTGTGGGGCCTATGTGTCATACATGTAAGAAAGGCATTGATTGGTTTTGGCACATATTTTTGAAGGTTTATGATAATGCATAATTTGACTTGTGACTGTGTGACATACTTGGACTTCAGAAGCAGAAATACTGCTTTGCACTTCAATGTTTGCATATCGCTTGAGAATGAAAGCGATTCGTTGTTCCCATTTCAAAACAAACCCAAACTCAAGATACTTTGCTAGCCCTAGGAGAAATCTAAAAAAAAAACCCTTTCCTCATTTTTTTCCTTGATGCTCAATATGATACCGGTACAGAAACATAATCATTTTCTTCCATTTTTAATATTTTAGTGGAGCTCTTATTTAGTCTCTATGATTCCCTATTGCAGAAGCCTAAGCATTGTTGGGTTCTAAAGGATTAAAAAAAAAGAAAGGGACAGAAAATCTTTTGAGTAGAGAGGGAGAATCTTAACAAGAAAAAAAGAAAAAAAACATTCCAAATGCTACAGGTAGTCCTTATAACCATCATAAGGACTGGAAAACTCATTGTTAAGTGATGTGGTCATCACCTGGGACCATGTGACTGTACCCAATTTCAGGGCCTTTTTTGTTGCATTCGTTAAACAAATCACCCATGATTGTTAAGTGAGACAGCATGTGACTGTGACTTGAGACCTCTGTCTGGCTTCCCCATTAGCTTCATTTGTCAGAAGCCAGCTGGAACATTGCAAATGGTGATGAAGTGACCAGAAGGATGCTGCAATGGTCATAAATGGAAGGAACAATCATAAGTGTCTATGGAGATTCTTAGTCATCAAGGTCATGGTTGTTGACCCAAAGGTGCTTTTTCAACCAGCAACTGGACTTTCTAGTTTTTCTTTGAAGAGTTTCACTTCTCATCTAAGTCATAAGTTACTTTTTTCAATACCATCCTACCTTGGTTGCTAAATGAATAAGGACTACCTGTGCTAGTATTTGCTGGTATATAGAATCATAGAATGTGAAGGCTAGAAAGGATCTTGGTGTTTGTCTTGTTCAACCTTGCACCCAGTGCTGGAATTCACTGTTACATCCCAACAAATGCTATCCAGATTTTGTTTGAAAATATCCAGCAGAGTCCCGCTTTCCAAGGAAATCTCTTTACTGAACCATTTTTACCATTAGGAAATTTTTCCTGAGGTCCAACTGAAACCTCATATCTTGCCATTGAAATCCATTCTTTCTTGCCCTGTGCTCTGGAACAATTCAATACTTCTGTCCTCTTTTCTTTAGGACAACCCTTCAGAATACTTGGAAGACAATCTCCATGTTTCCCCAGACTAAACATACTGAAACCTTCCAACCATTCCTTACACATTTTTTCCAAGCTCTTTACCAATGTTCTTCCTACAAAGTGTCTATGGAGATTCTCAAGCATCCAGGTCATGGTTGTTGTCCTGAAGGTGCTTTTTCCAAGAGGCAGCTGGACTTTCTGGTTTTTCTTTGAAGATGTTTTGCTTCTCAGCCAAGATGCTTCTTCAGCTCTGACTAGATGGTGGGGAATGGAAGCATTTATACTCCTTGAAGATAGCTGGTTGAGTTGTTGAGGCCAGAAGAATGCCAATGACCAGCTGTTCCATCCCCCACCATCCAGTCAGAGCTGAAGAAGCTTCTTGGATAAGAAGTGAAACATCTTCAAAGAAAAAAACAGAAAGTCCAGTTGCCTCTTGAAAAAAGCGCCTTTGGAACTTCCTACAATGTGGCATCCAAAACTAGATGCAATATAGGGAAACAATGACTTTTTGCTGTTGTAGCTCTGTGTCTACCATTTAGGACCGAAAGGTGCTGTTCAAAAGGCAACTGGACTTTCTTGGGGCTTTTTTTCCCCCTTGAAAATGTTTTGCTTCCCCATCATTCAGTCAGAAAAGAAGAAACTTCTTCGATGAGAAGGGAAACATTTTCAAGGAGAAAAAAAAGAAAGTCCAGCTGCCTTTTGAACAGCATCTTTGGAACAACCATGACCTGGATGACGGAGAATCTCTATGTAGACATCTTACATTTAGGAATGCATTTGTATGTCTAGTATCCTATTTTTGAAAAATTCCTCACCCTCTGTGGCTTTAACTTATCCATGCCATCCCCACTTCCCAGACATATTTCTAAATTTGTTGAATCTGGCGATCTTGTAATCAAGTGTGCCTGCATTCCAGATTGTCTTTTGGTAGTATCTTGAACTGCAAAAATGGCATGGTTAGTCTCTCCCTGCTTTTATGTCCAGATTTTCGTCCAGATTTTTCCTATTGGTAAATCAGGAAGACCCTGTCAACCTTCTAGAAAATTAAAACCAGAAAAAAAAAAACTGAGGAATTTTGGAGACTATGCAGAGTGAATTGGTTTTTCAGTAGATGTCTGATGGTTATTACAATGTCTTTCCTTCCTGAAAATAGTATGGCCCAAAAGAGCAATATCCATTTTGCTTGACTTAATTATTTATGCTTAACACAACACAAAAGAATATCTTTGTTGCTTCCCTTATTGGACTCCTACATTCAGATTCATTTCTTAATTGAGAAAATGAATGGAAACATCTCAGTGTTCTTAATGCCCTGTAGTTTCTTTCTTGCTTCCAATTCTCATCAAAGCTGGAGAAAAACATTTCCCTCTTTCCCTTCCACAGCAGAAGCATGAAAACAGCAGAGATTTGGATCTGTTTACCTCTCATTAATAGAATTGCTCATAGCTAATTTTGAAGCCAGGCAAGAATATTGAATAGAATATTGAATAGAATATAATTTTGAAGCCAGGCAAGAATATAGAATATTGGGAAAGTAATATATTATTTACCTTTGGTTACTGCAGCTTTTCAGCAGGAAGGAAGAAAGCATTCACAAAATTAATGTGCTTTTTTGCTACCTGACAACGTTTGTTGCAATACAAAATATATTGTTCCGATGTTAGTAACTAAGATAAGAATATGAAGGTTTTGGGATCCTTGCCAAGATTGTTCTCACCAAACAGACCTTGTGCTTTTTTTCTTTGAAATAACCTAACAGAGGTCTTCATTTTTTTAGCTCCTGCCCCCATATCTTTATTTTCTGACATGCACCTGTCTTGTGTTTGGCTCCCACGCCAGTTCCCACCTTCCGTCCTTCTCTCCCACTCCACAAAGGATCTCCCATAATCTTCAGCAGCCATTGTAGCCCGGCCAATTTTCCAAATGGCCAGCTTCACTGCCTGCTAAACATCCCTCCTTCTGTTTTTTGCCTGGAACTATGTCACAAATAGATTTAAAATAAACCATTTCTAACTTTTGAAAAGGATCTAAATCTCATAAGCCTGCCAAGGCTCTGGGATGAATCACTGGAGTCTCATAAGCTTTGGTAATTTTGTTTGTATGGTTGCTGACTGCAGTTTGTATGGTTGCTGACTGTAGTAGCTTAAGAGCCAGAAACATTTGTCTTTCTAAGGTGACAGACTTTCCAGCACTAATAATTTATAGCATGCTTAAGCCATTGTTGTAGAAATATATCTCTAACTTGCAGGCAAGTTATATATATATCATCATGCGGATGGCAGGGTGATGGGAGTAGTGGGGGAAAAATCATCTTCAAAACTACCAGTCCCCGAGTTCCTTGTGTCTGGGGTAGCTGTTAGAGAGCAAAACTTTATAAGTAAAGATGCAACAGTGAGAAAACATGCTGGTGGTGAAGTTTAAGCTCCACAATAGAATGGGCAATTGTCTAGCCGGTGTTTTTCAGCCTTGGCAACTTTCAGATGTGTGGGCTTTAAGTCCCAGAATTTCTGACAAAGGAGGGCAAATGACCAATAGAAAATCATGATATAATGATGCAAACTCTGTCCCATTTATATTTGTGTTACAATATTGCAAGCAAATCAGTTAAGGGCAAACCCCGGGATATGATGTTATGATGTCAGAGAGAGACTGCAGAACCAGGGGAAGGAGTCAAGCAGGGAATTAATCCAGAATCTTTACATAGGCATAAGAAAGGAAGGTCCAACACACCCACACACCTTGAATGCCTTATCTCAGGGGTGTCAAACTAGATTTCATTGAGGGCCATATCAGGGTGTGTTTGACCTCAGGGGTTGGGGGGCATGGCCAGGACGGCTTGACGTCACTTGTGTTGGAGGCACCCATGGCAGCCCAAGCTGTCTACCAGCAAAAACAGGCTCTCAAGCTCCATTTTTGGCTGCAATGGCTTCCTGCAATTGTCTCCCAAGCTCTGCTTTCACTGGCAGAGGAACTGTGGGGTGGTCCTTCGCTTCTTTCCATGGCAGTCCTGTGGGCCAGATCTAAGCACCCCGCAGGGCAGATCTGGCCCCAGGCCTTGAGTTTGACACCTCTGCCTTATCTAATCTGGCCCAAGTGCATATAGCTAGCCTGAGAAGATTCCTGTGAAATAGGCATGAGCAAGATCAAGTCTAATGCCTGAAGAAAAGGACATAGTCAGGACTTTCTAGACAGTATGAGTTGGATAGGCTATTCTAGCAGCAAATTTTAAGGCTTTCCTGGATTTGCATCTGTGCCCTTCATATACATGACTCTGGGCAGCTCTGGGAATTCAGGGAGTTGAAATTCACAGGTCTTAAAGATGCCAGGGTTGGATAGCCCTGTTCTAGAAGGTTCCAAATTAGGCTGGGCTCACAACCTTTGTGAGCCAACACACAGGCCTTTCTGGAAATGCATGCAAAGGAGATTAAAATACATTTGCATGAATTTGTCATATTCAGCCCATCTGGTACAACTTCACACAACAGTTGGACCACTCCATTTTAACTCCTGAAGATGAGACCAAATGGGCGGAAGAAGCATAGACCAAGTACAGTAGGTGATACAAGATATAATTTATTGCTAGGCATATAAATGTAACAGAAGATGTGAATGATAAGAGCTGCTGATGGAATTGCTGGGGAAAGTAAAGGATACTTCTGGGATTACTTTTTCATGAAAAATGTTGTAAATTCTC
Organism: Hydrophis major; assembly: GCA_033807585.1. Taxonomy (NCBI): domain Eukaryota; kingdom Metazoa; phylum Chordata; class Lepidosauria; order Squamata; family Elapidae; genus Hydrophis; species Hydrophis major. The sequence continues at coordinate 80,284,135 of CM066331.1, forward strand.
AAATTATCCACTCACCCACCCACATGAGCAAGGAAGCAAGTAAAAAGTGAGCCACTCTTTCTCTGGTGACCCAGTTTTTCTGTTTGATGTTTCCTTGTCCTCAGAAACAGCAATATTAATTAATTGTGATTGTCATTATATATTAACATTCCTATTTTAGAATTTGCTTGGGCCTCCACAGATGCCAAATCTTAAATTAGACTGATGTTTTTAATCTTTAAATTCTTGATCTGGGCCAATGGTGGGATTCAAAAAAAAAAAATACTACTGTTTCTGTGGGTGTGCCTTGGTGGGTTTGATTGGTGGGCGTGGCTTGATGGGTGTGGCAGGGGAAGGTTACTGCAAAATCCCATTCCCTCCCCACCCCACTAACCTGCTTTCCAGCTCTGTTCTCCTGTGCAGGGCAACAAAAGAAGACCCAGCCAATCAGCTGGGATTCAGGAGGCAGAGAATAGATGGGGGCGGGGCAGGTCAGAGGTGGCATTTACTGGGTCTCTGAACTACTCAAAATTTCCGCTACCGGTTCTCCAGAACTGGTCAGAACCTGCTGAATACCACCTCTGATCTAGGCCTATAGAATCTGAAAGCCAACATGCCCTACAGATCTGAAAGACTTAATTCAGATGGTTTGTTTGCCTTCTAATGTTAACTTGAAAATCTTGATACTACTGTACTATTCAAACTCCAGAATTAACTTTGTAAAATAATTATGTTTTTCTAACACCTTCATTGCTATTAGACTAAGCCTAATCATGTTCACTTTGGCATTTAACTTTATCAGGTTTTACATTCAAATTACTTAAAAGTTTGTTTTTTTTTTAAAAAAAAACTGTTATTCTTCTTCTCTTGGCTTTTTGTCTGCCACTACTGCTCACTTTATTGTGCTATAGCCTTAGATTTTAATTTTGTTGGACTTTTGTGAGATGCCTTGAGATAGTACCAAAATGACAAGATATAAATCTCTAAAAATGTCATCCATGGTTGAGAATTTTTCTTGCAATACATCTGAATACACCAAGGGTACTGTAGTTCTGAAATGAAATAATGTTAGCAACTGTAGTGCTCTAGAAATCTACATTTATCTTATTTATGACAATGTATTCTCCCTAAAGTTCAAAAACTATTGGATACACTGACCCAAGAATACACAGCAGCCCACACAGTGTTCAGTTAAAAAGCAGGTGCCCCTATTAGAAGCAGGCACTCTTGAACTGACTTTAAGGTAACATACCGGCTATTTGCGCCCTATTTTATCTTGCTTATTAGGAAATGTTGTGATGTCATTTCATTGTAAGTTCTTGAATTTGAGTAGCACAATTGCTGATAAAGGAGCAGCAGAAATCCACAGGAGACAATAATTATCAGTTATGCCTTTAAACATGTTTTAAACTCTGTACCAAACATGGCCTCTAGCCCACTCTAGTGGGGAAAAAAGTAAATTTATAGCACATTGAAACCTTGCTTTTTACATGCAATGCAGGTAGTAATCCCCAGGTTATGAGCATTCCCACAGCGAACCTTCGAAGTTACACGATAAGTACCCCCTAGCATTTACGAACAAGCCCTGAAACAACAAAGCTTGCATCACCATGGCAATTGTTTGCCCTTACGAACCGCAGACTCTATGCAACATTCATCCTGATCCACCCTCCAAAGCTTCATTTGGGCATCCAGAGGCCTCACCCCACCCATTGTAGGCTGAAATGGAGATCCGCCCCCTAGATGCTCCATTTCAGCCAGCAACATGCCAGGTGAGACCTGTGGAGGCCCAAACCAAGCATCGGAGGGGCGCCCACGGCTGAGAGGCTGGAGACTGCTTGCTAGATCTTCACAAGTTTAAGTGATCTGGCATGGCAGGTTGGAGGGGGGGGGAAGCAATTTGGAGAATATGAGGTATTTCAGTGGGTTGGGGAGGCCTTAGGTGGTCTAAGGCAGGTGGCCTGTTCCATCAGTAGCCCCCCCCCAATGACTTTCCCCACCCTGAAATACCTCATGCGCACTTAACAAGCCTCGCATTCGATTAGCAAATGCGAGGGCGAAAAGAGGGAGTGATCTTGTTCACGGTACAAGATTCACTCCCACGAATCCTTGGGTTACTATTATATTCGTAACTCGAGGACTACCTGTACAGTGCAGAGGGTCTTCGCTATAGGCCTTGGGAAATTTCCAATTACTCAGCAGGATTACCATTTAATAGATATGTTCCTGAACTAAATGTTGCTCCTACTCCATTTCATCCTGTAAATCTCACTTGAGTAGGAAAACGAGGCCCATTGTTTCTCAATACGGCTTCTCCATGGTCAGAACCAAATTGTTGTAAAAGCTACTACTTTTTTTTTCTTTCACAGTACAAATGCAATGACATTTTTGTACCCCATGACATGAATATAGTGTTTTCACTGAAATTCCCCCATAATAAAAAATGCTCCTTAGCATGCAATACAATTTTCAGAAAAACATGAACCTTAGTAGGGATATTTTACCAATTGCAGTTATGCTGAGGTAACTAGAAAAGGAGAGTCTTTCTCCGTGCACCAACATTCTATAATATTTCAACATTATCTTGGTAAAGTTGGATAGTTAAAATATTTTTTTTGTGCATGAGGACTGGTTCAATGGAAAGTATTTTTGTGGTAGGAAGTCACTGATAGCAGGTTGAGGTTGTATATGAGTAGTAGTCTAATCAGAGATCAATAAGCTGTAGTCCTTCACATATTATTGAACTACAAGATCCACATAGTAAAGACAGGACTGTTACATCAAAAATATTTTTTTTCTTCCATGATTATTCAGTGAAAAAAACAAAGGACATTATGTGGGATAAAAACAAGTTGGCAGAAGACTGATGGCATACCATTTGTGCTCAGTGTAGGTATTTATTCTAGAATTGTGGCTTAGAAACCATAGTTCTCAGATTATTTCCCACAAATTTCATACATTGAAGTGAAATTAAAATATAGATTTTATTATAGGTAAAGTATAAGACACATGCTTTAAAAATAAGTAAATTGTCAAAAGTGTGTGTCTTAAATCTTTCCTCAATGTTTCTGTACTAATAAACAGAAGCAGTACAATGCTGGAAAAATAAGATATGACGGGAAGGCAATATTTTGCATATAACTGAAATGCCCAGGCACAAGTCCAGTTATCTTCTAAGTCATTGTTTTTTCAATTTTGGCCACTTGAAAAAGTGTGTAGACTTTAATTCCCAACATACCCAAACTATGTTCTGACTAGAGAATTCTGGAAGTTAAAGTTCACACATCTTCAAGTTGTCAAGATTGAGAAATATTGAGCTAAGCTGAAGGAAACCGAATCCAGTCTGGACAAGCTGAATACTCCCTGCTGAATAAGATTTATTAATTCCAATAAATTTCAAGATATGAAGGCTACAATTCCTAACACACCCATCCAGTACAATCAATGGCCATGTTGGCCACAAATGTTCAAGCTTGACTGCTAATACATGTATAGAATTTTAGGTTAGAAAACCCAGCCTATAGTTTAGAACAGGGGTGTCAAACTTATGGTGATGTCATATGACATATCGGGGCTTTTTTCTCCTTCGCTAAACCGGGTGTGGGCATGGCCAGCATATGATGCATCCAGCCTGTAGGCCGGGAATTTGACAGCCTTGTTGTAGAAGGGTATTGCTACATTAACTATCACCATCTACCTGCTTTTTCCTGAGACTGCAGCAGTGATAGCACAGTTAAGTAACACAGATTCTGCAGAGGATTAGCTTCCCACATGGTTGTAAGTACCTTCAAGCATGCTTTTAAGCAGGTGCCAGGAGACTTGTGATTATCAGCCTATCATTCCTAAAGGTAGTTCAAAAGCATGTTCATTCCTTTCCTCTGGGAAAGGAAAGAATAGAATCCCTAGGCTGACTGAGGTTGCAGACAACAGTTCTGAGGGGAAAAGTGAGTACTGTATAGTTAAGCAAGGCCTCTTCACATCTGCAGTCCTCTTAGGAAAATGACAGAAGAGTATAGGAGGTGACTTGCAGCTGGGCATCTTTTATTGATTACCTGAAACAAAAATGATAAAGGAAGTGCCCTGTCTTCTGCCTAGTAGGCTTTTGAATCCATTTCATGGTGCTGGTTACTACCTATGATGCCCTTCATGGCACAGAATTAGGCTATCTGCAAGACTGTCTGTCCCCCAATCTTCCTGCTCACCCCACTGGATCAAGTAGGGAGGCATGCTCTGGATCCTTTTCCTCAAGTGTTTTTGTTAGACTCTGGACTCTGTTTATGCCTGCTGTGAAATGAACAGCCTTGTAAGCAAGCAAGCAAGCAAATATATGGCTGCATGCTTTTTGAAGACAAAGAAAGGGAGAAACAGAAAAATAAGAAAGGGAAATCTCTGAGTATAATTCAGCCAAATTTAACCATTGTTCAGCCTTATTGGTCTCCTTAAACAGAAGCACAACTCCCCATAACAAATCAATACAACTAACTTTGCTGCTTCTGCATTTTATTAAATCGTGATTGTAAATCTTTTATTTTCTACCTTTAAAAAAAAAACAATGGATTTCCTATGAATTCATTAGCCAATAACCACACTTACTGGCTTATATCAATGCAAACATTTTAACAAGAAAGCCATTTCTTCTTAGATTCACATAGAACATTCAACACAAGGCTAATTAGACTAAACACTTTCTAAACAAACTAATTAGAGGCAAGTATTCAGTTTTTTAAATGCAACATTTTAAGTCTATGATTGATTACTAGAACATGCACATGTCACCCACACTTAGGTCTTGAATTCAGTTTGGAGTTTTAACTCTGTAGTAGAATCTATTGTGCTATGATGCAACTGAACAGGGATCAGTTGGCAAACCATGTTGGCACTTTAGCTTTCTTGAGGCATTAGGAAAAACAATGTGTGGATGGTCTGAAAAAAAGACTGGATCCAGGCTTGTCTGAACATGGTTTATCATGTATGAAATTATGAATCCTTAGTGTTAGGATTCTGTATCCCATGGGGACAATAACTACATAGGGCTGTGTGTGGTTCTGTACTCACTACTAGACCTTACTTGTGAATGCAGGGAAGTGGTGGTGTTCTTTACCCAGCACTCAAAAGGCTTTTGACTTTGAACATTCCTGTTGGCATGCTTGCAGCTCTGCTTGTAACATTTGACACTATGATAAAATAACTGGTGGAATAGCATAATCTAAACATCTGGACTATTAGCCTCTTTAAGTATTTCTCCCTTGACATCAAGTGAAGTTTTAATCATAGTACTAACACAATAACATTTACCATTCAACTGTAATTTGGATGTGCTATTTACCTGGCTATAATCTACAAATAGTGGCACTGAGAATAAAGCTTTGGTTTCTTTGTATATCTACACAAACAAACTTGATTTTTCTTCCCTTTCTAATGATTCTTATGAAATATCGGTTGTGGACAATGTTTTGTTTCTTACTAACATCCACATAAAACTGTGGAAAATTAATCATGTTTTCATGGTAGTCCATATAAAAGGGATTATATCTCTGTTGTGTTGTTTGTTGAATTGACTGGATCATGAGTTGCTCAGAATTCCATCTTAATGGCAGGGAAATAAAAAACTTGTTTCAGAGAAAATTGTAGCTTCAGAAGTAAGGCTATAAGGATTCCTGTTTCCAAATGACTCTAGTCCAATGCTAGTAAATTGGTTTCAATAAGACAAGGCAGGTGGGTGGAAAATGCATCGACATTAAAAGCATGCAAAGTTCACTTTCTTTCAAGAAAACACAAGTGAGATACAAACAGGACAATCTCTTCGAGGCTTGAACAAAACTGGAGTGAAAAAAGTTACAAGATTTATGTACAACATATACGCTAATGTCAAGGATTCCTAGAGTTTTAAGAATAAAGCCACAATATAGTAAGAAAAAGCCTCAAGGCAGTCCTACTATTTTTATCTAGGGTAAATCCACTACATTCAGTGGATGTTATCCCCAGTAAATATGTGTAAGATAGCAGCCTTGGTATAAGAAAGAGGGAGAAGTGACTTTAGAAACAGTGAAAAAAGGCAGTAACCACAGCTGGAGCCAGCATCAACGTTTTCCAGTTTTTGTAAGAAGTTAAGACAGGTGCCAATGGTTGATATATTTAAATCACACTTTGAACAGCATGAAGAAGTGAATTAAATGTTACTTCCTCGATCATTAGGGCATCTCAATCAACCCACGCTAATATCCTGCTCCTTTACAGGAGTGAAGAAAATGCTAACCTTAGTTCAGGTGCTTGTAAGCATACAACAATTCCTTGAAAGTCAAGGACAGCTTTGTGGAAAGATGCAGTGGTTTGCCAAACATAAAATTACCTTGCACTGCACCCTATTTTAAAAACCCAGCTGTAAAAGTCAGGGCAGTTGGCCCAAGATGGGTGGATTCCAAAGCACTTGTTAAATCAGAGATCAAGCTTATTAAAAAGCCACATGAAGTCAAGGGCATCAGTTACGCCTGGGCCAGTGGGTAACTCTGGCAACTGCTGTGCTCTGTAAGAATCCACAAATGCTCTGAAAAACATCAAGGGGCAATTTTGCATGCCGCTAGCTTTTGTCTGACTGTTAGGACAGTAGTGGTGGGGCCTTTTCAAATGCTTTAGCCCTCCCACCTTGCCCGCTTTCATTCGGCATGTTCTCGGATATATGTTGCATTCGTGTCCCTGAAATATGTTTCAGATCACCTATCAAAAGAAACGGACAAAGAAAGAAATGGAACAGTTGTGTTGAGGTGTTGCATAGTAGCAAAGTTTCTGGTAACAGGAGATCTTTTTTTTTCCAATCCATGAGTTCTGTAAGAACTACTTGCTTTTTCTGTGGCTCTGCAGTGTTGGTTTGTGTGACTCGCCTTCTTTCTATTTCCCCATCCACAAAAGTACTTGCTGTACTGTCCTCTGCAACCTGAGAATGTTTTATGTAAGAGGCACACAAGCTTTTGGCCCCTTCGGCCCATCCTCCTAGCTGCTTCCTGTAGAGGAACAGACTGAGCTACACAGGTTTACATTGGAATGTTCAGATTCTGTTTCCGTTTCTGTTTCATCAGTGGTTTCAGGAGGAGAAAGGGACTCATTCATCTGATCCTGGCTCTTCTTCAACCTATACAAGAAGGTAAAGCCAGTTATGTATATGGCAAAGTAAACAATCAGAAAAGCATTGTCCTGAGATGAAATATTTGATATTTGATGGAGATTAGGATTCAGGTAGGCTTGTAGAACTGTGTCTAAGGTGCCTTGTCACCAGGGGTGGGATTCTACTGGTTTGGCCTGATTCGGATGAACTGGTAGCTCCAACAATCGGCTGTTGCCCCCTTCCTCCCCACTCCTAGTCTGTGCTTTATTTCTGGTTTTTCCAGCTCAGCTGCTTTGCATGGCATAGCAGATTGCCACTCATCAGCTGTTTTACACACAGGGCTTGTAGCAGAAGGTGAGCTGCAAATGCTGCGCACGCAAAGCACGCACTCACCTAACTGGTTGTTCGAATCCCACCCCTTCTTGTCACTTCATTCTCCATACACTCCCTGGATATGCATTTCTGTCCCCTGCATATCCTACCTTTCAAAGGTTCCCTGGCAGACTGTATTCTTCACGTTTACTTGCTTTAGTAGTTCTAAAGCTACTCTGAGCATTCTCATCAAATGAAATAGGGCAAGTGAGTGTTAAGAGCAGGAACATCTAATAACAACATTCCTGTTAGTGTAGAAAAACACCTAAGTTTGTCTGGTGCCATCTTCATTATTCTTTTGTTGCCAACTAAGACTTATATATTATGTTTTAATTAATTTATATCTTATATGCAGTGTTTTTTAACTGTGGCAGCTTGAAGTCCACACACCTTCAAGCTGCCAAGGTTGAGAAACACTGCTTAAAAGTCTTAGATTAGAATTTACAATCTCCATCACTCAACAATCGGAAGGCTCTCTCCAACTTTAGATATACAGTAGGTTTTTGGTGAGACATAAAAGAACTGAAAATAGGAGAATTTTTCTCCAAAAACTGAAATCATAATTATCCAGTCAAACCAACCATCTTTCCACCTTCACCTCCCTTTTAAAAAACAAATTTCAGACTCACTTTTCTCTGTTAAAAATGACAAAATCGTGCTGAATTGCTTCAAGGCACTCCTGCAGGTAATCATTTTCCTATAAAAAGAGAAATATTACATTATACTTTCTTGTCTAAATTGCAGTGAATTAAAAACAGAAATAAAATCAATAACAACATCCATCTTTGTGTCACTCAGAATTGTAACACTGTATGCTTTTCTTTTTTTCCTATTAGTCGGTTATTCTGGAACCTTATTTTCTTAATAAAAGAGTCTGATATGATATAATCATTAACGTCAGGCAATAAATAGGAGACAAATTAAAATCCATGTTCAGTCATAGCTCATTAGATAGAAATAAACCAGCCATCTATCCACCTACCCTTTTTGTCAGGTGTAAGCACCAGAACAACCCTGAGATTTTGTCAAATAGGTTTCTTTATTGTTGATCACCAAACTGTCAGTTTCCCCTTAAAAGACAGCAGATACAGACCCAAAGGATTGAACTCAAATGCTTCCTCCCCCAAATGGACTCTAAGCTGGAATGTCTTTTGACACCCCCTGCTGTGCAAAAATTGGGGCCTCCAATAGAAGATGATCAGGCTGTGGGAGACGATAAGCATGTCCATAAGAGATCTAAGTCCAACCCACCTAGAATTACATTGATTAATACCATCAATTTCTTTGACTGTTGGTAGTTCAGATTCTTGTAGAGAGAGTTAGCATGCAATAAACCTATTTGAACCACCCTGACTTTTGATTTCCTGCATTTGACGCCTTCTCTCCTTCAGCTTGTGGTTTCTACTCTGGGCTTCCTGATGTAGAATGAGGCCAATTCAAATACAATAATATGCAAAGTTTATATGTCACACATAAAAAAGATGGAGATGCAGATGACCTACAGAGAGGTGACATCTTAAGCATCCTCTCCTTCAAAAGGTGTTTGGCCATCTTGTAAACTCCAATATAGAGAGGATGCTTCATGTACTCCATTCCAAGAGATGGAGCAGTTGGAAAGTAGGGTCAGGGTCAGGACTTTTTATGAACAGCTCCTCCCTCTCAGTTTTGGGCAATCCACATGTTGTGTTGTTTCAACAAGGTGGCTAAAAAAGCATTATTCTGCTGGGCTGCTGGAGCTTAAGTGCTGTAGATTGTACAATTTTCTTCCTTGTTATTGGAGGGCCTGTTCTGGTTATATGGTTTGTTTTATGGGATATTGAATGGTTGTTTTATGGGACTGATTGTGGGGCAGGCTGATACGAATGTTGTCTAACTGTGATTGAACATAAATACTGTAGCCAACCAACCAACCTCTGGCAATAAGAGAGAAGCTAAAAACAACAATGAGAGTAAGCCAAGTAGGGTTGTGTGCAGCATTTCAGATCTACTCTACAAAAGATGCTTCAGAACCTGAAGAAATAGAACTGTAGCATCATTCTACACTCTCAAAGAACTCTTCAGCTAGTGGCCTATCACAATCGAAGATGGCAAAAACTGATAGAATCCAGGTGTAAGGATCTTCCCCAGTTGGTCCCTCAAGAAAGTAAGACTCTTGAATCCATTAAGTTGAATCAAAAGAACTTTTATTGAGAGAAAATGATTGCAGGAAAGCAAGGCAGAATCTGAAATTGTTTCATTTCCCCAAGCCCAACTGCCCTGACCAGTCCACCAGCAGCCAATGTGATGTTGCAAGGTTGTTATGAGAACACTGAGGAACTAGGCAGATAACAGTTCACTCTCAGGGCATGACAGCCTTGAAACCAGGTTGGACCTGGCCGGGAGAGAATCCGCTCGCCTCTGAGGACAATCCCCCTCCCTAATTCCCAAGCAGTTGCAAGCAAAAGCATGTGAAAGTGCCAGCAAGACCCCCCTCCCTTTCCAACAGAATGGCAGGACATGGTGGTGGGCCTGACACCAGGCAAAAGAAACAATGATCCCAGGATACATCGCAGCTACTTTATGAAGTTGCAAATAGACTACAAATGTGCTCCTGCACATTATGAAGCACTTTTTGAAATTAAATCCATTGCGCCGCATAGCCCTAGCACTGAATAGGGACATCAGGACTGGTACAGCTATTATCTGCTTAATTTTTTGTTTCACGAAATAGATTTTCAGTTTAGTTGATTTGAGACTTTGGTTTTTTTTTTAAAATGGAATAGTTGGATATAAATTTGCTAATTTATTTAGAAATACAGCGGGAGGGATTATTTAATTTCAAAAAATGAATTATTGCTGTAGAAAAAGCCCTACATTCTTAAAAGCCAGTCAGATTTAACTGAAGCTAGATGACTGACAATCTAACATTTATTTTTATTTTTATTTTGCTAGCTTTCAGCCAGTAATGAATTTACTGGGATTAAAAGACTGAATACACTTTGGCTCTTTTCTTGGAAGGCTCTTTCATACCTCTTAATACTAAGAACAGGTGTTTTTTGAAAAGCATTATTAAAAGTGAGAATTTTGACTAGTTTTTACCTAATTCCAATTAGAATATGTTGCCTGGCAAACCTGATCATTACAACAGGATGCTATCCATATGCCATTGCTTATATACACTCTTTCTTCTAACCAGCATCTGCTAGTCTATCTCTAACTTCAAAAAAATAGCATCTCTTTTATTTTATTTTTTTAGTAGTCTTCCTCTAATCAGCCGTCATGGACAGATAGTGATGAACAGATCAGTCAGTTTCTAGAAATCATTGGTCTGCTCAGTTACCTTCATTTCACGTTTCTGCTTTTGATCCGTTTTCATGCTTAAGAAATGCAGACAAAATTTGCATCCATTATTCAAATATTTTCGGTCAGAATGATTGTTTCGATACATGGCTCTGAGTTCTTACATTAAATGCCATGCATTTACTGTTGGTATTTAAGGAAAACAACAAGAAAAGCAACAATGGTGTCACTTATGAGCAGCAGTTGGCAAGAGGTTGGTTCTTTGCCATAATAAAACCATGTTTGCTTGACAGACCAATATGATAGAATAAAGTAGCCCAGATAAGGAGGACAACAATGAAGACTAGCTCTGGCTTTATCGAAAGGCTACTTTAACAGAATCTTGTAAGTCTAAAAGAATTTCTCCCTATTTTCCATTAGTCTCTGAAAAACTAGGGAGGCTCGCTTCTAAAACAGTGTTTTTCTAGTGAAACCAGGCAACCTGGTCTCCCTGTCATGCCCCTGTTAGACTCTGAGGAAGAGGAAGAGGAGGAATAGCCGACAGGGAGTGGGAGTGTGGCTCTGGAGGTTGTGGAGGAAACTGGGGAAGGGCACAGGCTGGCTGGGCATTCAGAGAAAGACCCAGGCCCATTCCCTCTTCATCCTTGGGCAGGCAGGGAGGAGCAGATAAGGGAGAAATGTGAATGGCGTGGTCTATGTAGGAGGAAAGGGTCCCGATCCCCTTCATGGGCTGCAGCTGTGAGTACTGTTTAAAAGGACAAACTGCATGGCCCAGTGCTGGAAACAAAGCGTGAAATAATTCTAGTCTTTCAGTTCTTATCTGAGTTCGGGCATCCTTCCCACTGTGTATATATTTTGATATCTGTGGACGTCCTCAAGCCCTTATCTTGCCTTATCTCATTAATTGCTTCAGTGTGGTTTGTGTGGTTTGTGTTGTTTTTTTCTATTTAAAATTTATATGTATTTTGATTTTGAACGAAATTTCTTCCTTTTCGCAACTGTTTGTGGGGGAGTTTTTTTCTCCAGTCCATGATAATTTGGATCTTTGAAGCCAAAGTGAAGAAATTAAAGGGACTTCACTTGCTTTTTGATAACTTTGTTGCTTTTGGGTCCTCACTCTACCCAAACATGGGAATGAGCATACTGCTTCTGTTTTCACCTTTCAGCTCCAATCCAGGAGCCTTCACAGGCAGTTGCTTTTGTGACAAACTATTTTTGTGTTGAATTTATATTTTACTGACAAAGAAATAAAGGGAGACTAGGATAGAACTATTTCAAGCTATTTAGCTCTCGTCAGCTAGCTAGAACCTTTCTCGGATTCGAACCTGGCTACTTGCATATTAGGTAGATATAGTAACCTCTAAGCCAGTGGCCCCCAATCTTTTTTGTGCTGTGGCCCGGTACCGGCATCACAAAATGATCCGCGGCCCAGTACCGGCATCAGCATGCATGACAAGGCAAGGCAAGCTGAGCGACCAGCCAGTCAGCCATCCCCCGCTTCTCCCCACCACCTTCAACTCCTCCTTTGTACCTTTGTCGGTGGGCTTTGCTTCGGGACGGCTGCTCAGGTCGCCTTGCCTTGGGTGCTGAAAGAATTCTCGCACCTTAGTTTTGTTCAAAGCCCCCCCCCCCGATGAAACTGAGGCGCGAGGATTCCTTCAGGATCCAAACACCGCTTTCCAACTGGAAAAGCTCAGCCGGAAGCACTTTCTCGTCAAACAAGATGGCGGCGCCCAGCAAACCAGCGGCCCGATAGGAAATGTTCCACGGACCGGTATCGGTCCGCGGCCCAGTGGTTGGGGGCCCCTGCTCTAAGCCACAGGCTCTCCTCGCTTTGTCAGCTATACCAGGGGAGAGAGATGAAATGTTTTTCCAGAAGCAGTATGCTCCGTCCTATATTTGGATAGCCCAGGTTGCCATGATAGATCAGTTTCATTGGAAAAACACTAAATCTCTCCCTTGATATAGCCAACAAAGCAAGGAGAGCCTATGGCTTAGAGGTTAATACACTTACCCAATATGCAAGTAGCCAGGGTTTGAATCTCAGAAGGGGTATGGCTAGCTGGCGTGAGCTAAATAGCTTGAAATAAATCTATACTAGTCTCCCTTCATTTCTTTGATGGCAAAATATAAATTCTCTCCTGGAACACTTCCCATTCCCCACTCGTTCCCCACTCCCATTTCTGAGGACTGAGATCTCTTCAGCCTGATGGTTGTCAGGTCTGTGGCTCTTCTTCCTGTCTTTCAGGATTATTCCCACATCCCATTATAACAACAGGAGTTGTGATTTTAGCAGCTTTAGTCTCACCTAATTGGGGGGAAATAATGTAGGAAAGAGTGAGGAGACTTAGATTGGTGCTGAAGAGGCAATGTGCATCAAAGCAAAGAAATAACAAGAGTTTGCTTCCATGAAGTACTGCACCTGTTTGAGGCTTCCCTGTGTCTGTTTTCCCTACTGCTTAAGCCAGAGGTTCCCAAACTTGGCAACTTGAAGACTTGTAGATTCAACTCTTTAAAAGATAGTTGAAGTCCACAAATCTTCAAGTTGCCAAGTTTGGGAACCTCTGGCTTAAGCAGTACTGAAGAAGACCAAAGCAAGAAGAGGCTTCTGTGCTACAACAGGTAGTTCTTGACTTACAACAATTCATTTAGTGACCTTCGAAGTTACAATGTCACTGAAAAAAGTGACTTATGACCACTTTCCACACTTATGACCACTGCCACATCCTCATGGTCACGTGACCAAGATTGCGATGCCTGGCAACTGGTTCATATTAATGACGGTAGCAGTGTCCATGAGTTGCATGGTCCACTTTTGCCACCTTCCGACAAGCAAAGTCAGTGGGGAAGCCAGATTCATTTCACAACTGCAGGGATTCACTTAACAACCATGGCAAGAAAAGTGGTTAACATGGGGCAAAACGCACTTAACCAATGTCTCACTGAGCAACATAAGTGTGGGACTCAAATATGGTCAGAAATCGAGGACTACCGATACTGTAATGCAGGGGTGTCAAACTCAATTTCATTGAGGTCTGTATCAGGGTTGTGTTGGGACCTCTGGGGACCAAAGCAGGCGTGGCCAGGGTAGGCGTGGCCAGCTGTATGTCTCTCGTATTGGGGGCACCTGTGGTGGCCCGAGTGCTCTGCCCACGAAAATGGGCTCCTGAGCTCCGTTTTCAGCTGTGATAGCCTCCTGCAACCCTCTGCCAGTAAAAAAATAGAGCTTGGGAGGGTCGTGTGTGGCCCTCCCGAGCTCCCGTTTTGCTGACAGAGGCACTGTGGGCCAGTCCTTCATGGTTTCCAGGGCATCCCCATGGGCCAGATCTAAGCATACCACGGGCCGGATCCAATCCCCCAGGCCTTGTGTTTGACACCCCTGCTGTAGTGACTTCAGAAGCAACTTTTTTTCCCACGCTTAGAAGTGAAAGATCCCTGTTGCTTTGTGGAGCAACTCAAGGAAGGACTTTGCTTGAGACTTCAGCAAAGATTAAAATCATGCACGGCCTTACAAGTTGGCCAGGAACACAAGTAGAGTTATTGCAGAGCCCCATCAGAGGCATTTGAAAGTGAAATGCCAGTTCCTGCAATCAGAGAACACGCAAAGGATTTCAATTTACTTTGGCCACTGTGAGGGAAGACTTACAGACTGTGAGCTGTCCTTGCTGTTGTCCCTGGATTTGTTCTTTGCAAGCCTCTTCTTTTTCTTGTGCAGGGGCCTTGACTCCAGGATCATCTCTTCTAGCTCAAAAGTGGGGTCGCAGTGCAGACGGCCTTTCTGTGAGAAATTGAGACAGAGAGGCTGCCGTGTGAATAGCAAACTAATCATGCAAGCGGTATTCTGAGCCCAGGTTTGTTAGCCATGGGGATCGGGGTGGGAGGAGGAAATGCAACTGTTATGTGTGGAAATTGATCTTATACACCTTAGAATATAAATAACCAGACTGATTCCATGTTTGCTCTTTATCTGAACTGTTTAGGGATCAGAACATTTATGTGACTTGTTATGAATGTGTTCACTGCAAAAGCTATGCAGAATTGCAAAATATTCTGTCCTTGGCTTGGTTTGAGATGCATACTAAGGTCACCCCGACATTATCAGACATATTAAGAGATATTAATGATCTCTTGTGTAATCTTTTAAGTAGAAAACTTAAATCTGATGATAAAGTGGTGAAGTGAAGAAAGTTGGGGAATTTTCAGGGATGCATGGGGGGAATTATGAAAAACATCCAGAACTTTCCTATGGGATTCGCTGTAACTGCTCTGTGTAAAAAACAGGAAGTGTTATGTAATCGTTTAATTGTGATAATCCTATATAAGGGTGTATTTACTGGAAAGGAGTGTCTCCTTTTGCTCATACTGCAGTCTGAGTGCTAAAGGGGGCTGATATTGCAATATCAATAAAGTCAGTTACGGATTTCTGATTATCACAGTCTGTTGTTTTATTTTTGGTATAATCTCACAGCAACCTTCCGTCATGAGTAACAGAAACCCACAACCGAAACAAACACACTCAACACTTTGACTTACGTTAGGAACGAAGCCAGGCTCCACTTTCTTCTTGCAAATTTCATCCCAGTCCACATTAGATAAGTAGGAGGAAGCCTGAATGTTGGCTAGACTAGAAAAACGATGCTCAGGGTTGACTGTCAAAAGCTGAAAATGGAAATCAAAGAGGGGCAAGGAAAATTTATTAAGGGCGAAACTGGCCAACTGGAGTGGGGGGAGGGGGGGAGAGAATCTGAGCTGTTTTACATATAGTCTTCGACTTACATCCATTCGTTTAGTGAACATTTGAAGTTACAATAGCACTGAAAAAAGTGACTTATGAGCATCTTCACGCTTAAGACTGTCGTAACATTCCCCGCACGGCCATGTGATCAAAATTCAGGGACTTGGCAACCAGCAGGTATTTACAATGGTTGCAAGTATCCTGGGGATCATGTCATTTTCCCATTTGTGATCTTCCCAGCTCAGGTAAGCAAAATCAATGGGGAAAGCTAGATTTGCTTAACAACCACATGGATTCGCATAATTGCAGTCATTTGCTTACAACTATAAAATCGTAAAAAAGGGTGATAAAATCAGGTACAACTCACTTAACATCTGCCTCACTTAGCAACAGAAATTCTGGTTCCTACTGGGTTGTAGGCTGAAGACTACCTTCATCTCTCCACACAGGCAGTGAAGTGTATACAGTAAAGAGAAATCAGCTTCCTTTTCTCAACAGTTAAAAATATAACCTCTCATTGAATTTGTTTTCCACTCCACAAAATAGCTAAATGTGATTTATTCATTTTTAAATCAAAGACCCATTCAGTTTCCTTCAGTCCACCATTAAACAAACTAATTTTTCTCATGTTAGATGCCCAGGGATATTTGAATGCAGAGGCAGTACTACTACTACTACTACTACTACTACTACTACTACTACTTCTACTGAGTAGGAAAATGCAGCCCTTCTGACTGAGTTACATTCATGGGTCCAACAGCACTTAAGTCACTATTTGACCAAGAACATCAAGGAAGCACCAATTCTTCATTGTGGTAGTTGCCATGCCTTCCATCAAAGTCAAATGGCTCCACATAATTAAATGGCATATTTTTAAATGGGAAAAAGGATGAGAACAAAGTCTCTTAATTGAATCAGTTCAGAGATTCTATTGTTTTCTGTGACTGGGAATAACATCACACTCCTTCCATACTGATGCTCATCTAATTTAAATATGAACAACAACCTCTCCTCGCCTCAACAATTCATTCTTCATTTGGGTTTTCCACAAATGCTCCTCTTCAGGATGTTTTGTGCCTTCCACTGCTTATTACTTTCCATAGACAATGTATGTTTGGAGGCTATCTTCCTTTATTAATCCAGCAGAGGGAGTATTCTTGTTGAATAAATTGTCCATAACACAATCCTACTTTAAAAGTACACATGCTGTTCATTTGAGACAGATTTATATTGGGAGTCCTTGATTCTTGTCACTGTTGTACATACATATTTCCTTTCTTTTTTACAAGAAAAACAAGCCCTACCCAACTCCGTTGTTACAGCCTCAACCCCTCACATCTTCAACTGTAAACTGTGTAATGTGGACCTCACCCCATTCCTAAAAGGTCCTTAAAGGGGGTCTGCATATGCGCACCAGCATGCCTACCATCCCTGTCTTACTGTCCCCATTTATCTGTATTTATTCCCTTTGTTCTTGTTTATGTTCACATTTATACTTGTTACCTTGTATATGTTTGACAAACAAACAAACAAATAAATAAATGATACTCTTAAAAACATTCGACCATTACAGGCCTCAATGGCACTTTACATTCCCCCCACCCCCACCCCCGATATTGAAGCGGGCTGGCAAAGAACTTGAAGGAACATTTTGTAATGGATTTGAAGGGTGCTTTCCACAGCATGTTGGCACGAGGGAATCTCTCCCTCATTGAAAAGAAAATGGTCAGACTGTTATGTCCTGCAGAAAGCTCATTATAAACATTTTGGGGCCTTTCAAGGCATGCACAAACATCTTTCCACTGGACTGTGGATGAAGTGAGGGAACTGTGCAGGCAGGAAAAACCTGGGAAAATTCCAAAAAGCAGCTGGAATAGGAGACAGGAGCTTTGCTCAGGCCAATATATTCTGAAAAATCATTCCACTGCACAAATCTAGCATTCATGATCCCATGGCCTCTATACACACAATTTCCAGTGGGCTGAATTTGGATGCTCTAAGTGCTCTTGTTTCTCTTTTTTTTATCTTTTAAAGACTATTTGTACTTTTATTCGCTTTCCCTCAAGCATGCCGATCACTTCTTGCTTCTCAAAAGTCCTATGTTGGGAGTCAGTCCTGGCAAAAATCGCCTAAGTTGGCTGTCAGTGGAAATTATAAACGTATTGCACTCTCAGGCTTCCAGAAATTGACACCTCAGTCTCAAGTGATACCAATCATTAGCACAATTAGTTAATGTTTCATACATGGGGAGACACTTGCTTTTATGAAGAAGTCTGGCACTTCCAGTCTGATACACAGACGACCCTTGATTATTCACAGTTTGAACTTTCACAGAGGGCTGTTACCATCCAGACACAATTTCAGCCTCCTCCAGACATTCCCTATGGGAATGCCAGAGGAAGGAGAAATTGGATTGTGAGACACATCCCACCTGTTTCACACATTTTTGTCTTTTGAATGCCTATAGGGGGTGTCACAATCTGAAAAAGATAATATGAAAATAAGTCCTTATTAATCAAGCCAGCAGAAAGCCCTATAACTTCCTGCAAGGTATTTATTGGCAATTAGAAGTATAGCCATTGCATAGCTTTAACAATAAGATTACATGCTGCATTACATGTAAAGGAAATACGTTTTCCTCTCTGACCATGCATTTACATCTGCCCAATGAAAGTAGCAATAGCAATAGCACATAGCCTTATGTACAGTTCCACAGTGCTTTAGAATAGAATAGAATGGAATAGAATAGAATACCTTTATTGTCATTGCATTCCACAATACAATGAAATTTGAAAGCTACTCCAGCACAGTGCCCCAAACACCACATCACAATCACACTACAGAGTATTTAAAAATTATAATAATTATAATCATAATAGGACTAAATCACAAATGCACTGTTGGATTCAAGACAATTACTGCCTTGGAAAAGAAACTATTTCTCAATCTATTAGTCCTCGTTTTAAGATACCTATAACGCCTCCCTGATGGTAACAGGTCGAAATATGAGCCCTCTCTAAGCGGTTCATGAATGTCAACATATTGCCCTTAGCAATCTTGGTCCTCATTTTACAGAACTGAGAAGGGTAGAAGGCTTTGTCAATCTTGAGCCACTCAGGATCGAACTGCTGGCAGTTGGTAGAGTAAACTTGCAATATTGCATTCTAACGACTGAGTCACCATGGCAGTAATGCATCTATGGAGCTGGAAAGCATTTGAAGGATAGGAGACAGTATTTCTGGTGCAAAACACACTCTCCCCACTACTTCAGTGCCTAGGAGGACTGTGGGCATGTTTCCCTGACACTGTTCTTGGAACAATGAAGTAATGTGCTGAAGGCAACTGTTGTTACACAGACATATGCAGCATGTTGGCAAGTCAGAGGGAGCACATATTTTTGGATCAAAGCCCATATTTGTGCAGCGATAATGAATCATTGCAATCCTTACCAAAGAAACAATGATTTTACCTTTCTTAATAATGCCACCATGTCTTTTGACCAAGCTGTTGTATACTGAACACTCACAGTGCTGAACAGCTGAACTAACGATTCCACAGGACTATTGGAATGGATGTCGTAAGGCCTCTGAGGGAGAAAAAAAAAGATGAATAAATAAAAATACATGAGAACTCCATATTTATTTATCAAGCATTTAATGAATGCAGTTAGGTATACTTCTGTTACTACTTTATTACTATCATCCTGATGCTTTGGTCACCTTGTATTTCAACTATCACTATCATATTCAACTGTCAATGAATACTTCAGCTTCAACCATAACAACACAAGAGCACACAATAGATACAAACTCAAAGTTAATTGTATCAAACTTGATTGCAGGAAATACGACTTCAGCAACAGAGTGGTCAATGTCTGGAATACTCTACCTGACTCTGTGATTTCTTCCCCAAACCCCAAAAATTTTAACCTTAGACTGTCTACTATTGACCTCACCCCTTTCCTAAGAGGTCTGTAGGGGGCATGCATAAGTGCACCAATGTGCCTACCGTCCCTGTCCTGTTGTTTCTTTTATTTTTTTATTTTTCTTATATTTATCCATGTATTCATAACTATGTTTTTAGTTATACCTATTATCTTGTAAGCAATTGACAAAAATAAAAATAAATAAATAAATAAATATCACAAGATATATGGGGCTGTCTTGAGACACTTTGGAAGCCGCAGCTGGCTCTGAATGCTGTGAAACAGGCATTTATGGGCATGTGCCCATATGTGCTGGCCTCTTTGTTAAGCTGCATTGGTTGCCAGCAGCCTTCTGGATGTGATTCAAGATGCTGGTTATCACCTATAAATGATTATCCAAAAGACCATCTGTCTCCCATAGCTACTCTCTATCCCAGATGGTTGGACAGAATCCAGATTCCACTGCTTTAACAATGGCACCTGAACAGACCCACAAAGTTGTAATGCTTGTCTTGCACCCATCAGAATAGAATAGAATTCTTTATTGGCCAAGTGTGATTGGATACACAAGGAATTTGTCTTGGTGTAAATGCTCTCAGTGTGCATAAAAGAAAAGATACATTCGTCAAGAGTCAAGAATCATAAGGTACTTTACAAGTAGCTGGACAGTGTTGAGGGACTTATTTGTTTAGCAGAGTGATGGCATTTGGGGAAAAACTGTCCTTATGTCTAGTTGTTCTGGTGTACAGTGCTCTATAGCGTCGTTTTGAGGGAAGGAGTTGAAACAGTTTATGTCCAGGATGTGAGGGGTCTGTAAATATTTTTACAGCCCTCTTTTTGACTCGTGCAGTATACACGTCCTCGATTGAAGGCAGGTTGTAATTGTTTTTTCTGCAATCCTAATTACTCTCTGAAATCTGTGTCTGTCATGTTGGGTTGCAGAACCAAACCAGACAGTTATCGAGATGCAGATGATAGACTCAATAATTCTTCTGTAGAACTGTATCAGCAATTCAACTGTATCCTTGGGCAGTTTGAGCTTTCTGAGTTGGCGCAGAAAGAACATTCTTTGTTATGCTTTTTTGATGACGTTTTTGATGTTAGGTGTCCATTTTAGGTCTTGTGATATGATAGAACCTAGAAATTTGAAGGTCTCTACTGTTGATACTGTGTTGTCTAAATGTGTACGACCCCCACCTTAGCTCTGGAATAGAGGGTGTGGCTCTTTGTGGGATGACTGGTTTCTTACGAGACTCTGTCCCTTTTTTCATATTTTGTTTTGTCTCAAATTGTTTAATATTGTATCCTGCCCAGAACCATGAAGGAGTTGGGCAGCAGATTGATGATAGATAGTCAGATAGAAATGCTCTGTCCTACACATAGGTAAAAAAAAAAAATAAGTACACAGAATACAAGCTAGGTGGATATGACCTCATTGATGACCCTCACTCTGTCAAGGACTTTGAAGTACTCATATCAAATGACCTAAGCACCAGAGCTCACGGCAACAGCATTGCCAAAAAAGCATTAAGAGTTGTAAATCTAATCTTATGAAGCTTCTCTGGTAATACTGAATTGCTAATTAGGGCATACAAAACCTTTGCTAGATCAATACTCTAATACAGCTCATCTGTCTGGAATCCGCACTGTATATAGGACATTAATACAATTGAGCAAGTCCAGAAGTATTTCACGAGAAGAGTAGTACACTCCTCTGCTCACAACAGAATACCCTACACCACCAGGCTTGAGATTTAACCTAGAACTACGCCGCTTATGGTTAGACTTAAGTGTAGTATACAAAATTATCTGCTACAATGTCCTATCAATCAATGAATACTTCAGCTTCAACCGCAACAATAAAACTGCAACACAACAGACACAAACTCAATGTAAACCACTCCAAACTTGATTGCAGAAAGTACAGCTTCAACAACAGAGTGGTCAATGCCTGGAATGCACTACCTGACTCTGTTGTTACATCCTCTAACCCCCACTCCTTTAACCTCAAACTATCCACTATTGACTATCCACCCTTTCCTAAGAGGTCTGTAAGGGACATGCATAAGCGCACAATTGTGCCTACCGTCCCTGTCCTATTCTCCCCATTTATTTGCACCTATTTCCTGTATTTAAACTAATGTTTATTCTTCTACCTATTATCTTTTAAGTGATTTGACAAATCAAATCAAATCAATAAATAAATGGGGGAGGGAGGGAGAGAGAGATGATGGATGAACAGACAATAGAGAGACAGAAGCAGGGAAACAGAGACAGATAGATGCAGACTAATTTAAGAGAGCAAATCCAAGGTGAGCCATTTATGGCAGAGAAAACTTGATGTTAAGAACTGGTATTGCCTCATATATATTGTTGGTATCTGACAAACAAAGAAGTGTGTTCAATTAGAAATATGAATAACTAGTAGAAAAAATGAACTCTGAAAACCCCTCCAAGGGATCAGCTTCAGCATAGATCAATTCAGGAATGGCACTATATATTAACTCATATGAAGCTTCCAATAGATGAAGAACATTAAATTCTGATCTGAATTTACACTCATATTTGTGTTATATTTTGTAATTGCTTTCTTCAATAAGATTTTTTAACTTCTACTCATTTGTATGTTCATTGCCTTGGAATCCATGAACCTACTACCCACGCTTTAATGGGACAATGCCATTTCCAAAGTATTTTTAAAAATAAAGAATATGTCAAGCACCCATCCACGCAGAAGCTCATATGCTATCACTCCCAGAGACCACCAATCGACTTCAAAGGAGTACCCTGATCCTCCATTCAGAAAGGAATGAAAGATCTCCGGAGCTGAAAAGAAAAACAAGGACATCATTTAATACCTCCATCATTGTTAATTTCAGTAAAACTGCTGTTGCTGTTTTTGCATATCCCCACAGTTGTAAAATGAGATATTCTAACGTAAATGAGATACAAGATCTTCTGAGCTGTAACTAGGTATGCTGGCTTTAGATGATATGAAAGAGAATCACATGTTGACTTCATATGTAGGACCAAATATTTGGGAAGATTAGCCATCTGAAAGCAGGGTAAATGAGGTTCAGACCTTAGGACTCCAGATTGGTAATAGTACTTGTACAGTTATACTAGCTCTACACAAGTGCTTCGCTACGAAACTATGTGATTAGGCTTAGTTTTTGGGAAGGAAAATAAGGGAGGTGGAATTGTGCCTCTGCCTACCAGCATCCATCATATTCATCTGGCTAGTGTCCTGTCAGTGTCTGAGAGAGTTGAAGGCTGTTTGGAAACTGAAATAATATTTGTTGTGTGAGCAAGGAGACAGCAAGGAGCCTGGGCTTGGCTTAGCTCAACTGTTCTGTACTAAAGCTGGTTGGTGCTGTGAAACTGAAACTCCTCTCCTCTGCTTGTGTTTTGCATTTGGAACAGATTTCTTTTCAGGTGGGGAGGGGAAGTAGAACTCCTTAGCATCAGAGCGTGTTAATAATAATATACAAAATACTAATGCTCTGATGGTCATTTCAAAAAATCCTTTCTTAGTGAGCACCTAGAAGCCAAGAGAAACACATGTGCCAAATTTCAAGTTTGTAGGCTTTACGGTTCTGGAGATTTTGTGATGATGACTGGTATTTCACTTTTATATATATAAAGTGAAGATTAAGAAATGGTTGCTAATATGATTCCCCCCTAAATAGCTTGCATTTACCTAGACTTGTGAGACCGCTTACAGCTCTAAAAGGTGGATGGACCATATGCTTAATCTTGGAGATATGATCTATAGCTGGCTTCTGCTATAAACAGCCAACCAAAAAGCAAAAGGGTTCAATTAACAAAATATAAAATTAAAGCATTCTTAAACCTAATTAATCTCTTTATGGGAAGGGAAGATAGATTTAAATTAGACAATTATTTTATGCCTAAGGCAAAATAAATGAAGGGTGTGGGGATTACTATAAGCTAAATATTATTATTTTTAATGTAAACAATGCTGTGCTTCAATGTTTATCTAAACATCTGGCCTAGGCATTAGTATTTGAACTTACATCTTTTTAACATTTATATTTTATTGTTTTACTAATCTAGGTGAAATGTTAATATATATTACTAGTCCGTGTATGATATGCCATATGTAAAATATATTTTATTTCATTTTTTATTCCCCTCAATTGTGTCAGATTCTTAGAGACTACCTGGACGAGGTCCTGCAATTTATTTGTCAAGATTTTTCAGAAATGGTTTTGTATGGCTGAGAAAGAGTGACAAGTCCAATGTCACCCAGTTAGCTTTGTGCTTAAGGTTGAACTAGAATTCACAGTCTCCTAGTTTGTAGCCTGGCATCCTAACCATTATACCAAAGTGACTTTAATATATCATATATGTTCAAATATGGTACAGAACACATTCATACACACAAACACAACAAAGTAAATATGATGTGACAGAATCTCAAAATATGAACCAGTTTAGCAGGAAAATATATATTTCATTTGGACTGAGTGCAAAAATGTAATTTTGGATTTAAGATAGGAAAAGGTGACTTTTCAAAGATAGATAGCCACCTATTTCTAATTTATTGGCTTCTAACCCCCCCATTGGGAGATTTAGCTTTCTTTACAAGTAGATTTGCATTAGATTAATGAAATCTACCGTGTTTCTCCAACAATACGACCTCCACCAATAGGAAGACCCAGCATGTTTTCTAAGCATAAAATGAAATTAAGCCCCTCCCCCCAAATTTAGGCCTATTTTAAAACATGCAAAATGGGGGGAAGGGCGGGGGGGACTTGCCGTTAGGAGCACCCCGTGGACAGCAATTCCTTGCCACCAGCTGCTCCTAATGGGCGATCAGGGCAGAGCGCAGAGAGCTCCCTACTCCTGCCAAACACCTTTGCGGCAGACCCAAGAGCTTCAGCGCCTGCCGCTGTTGATTTCCCTTCTGCCCATGCCACTGCCGCATTTGGAGCTGCCACTTCCACGTTTGGAGCACCACTGCTGTTTGGAGCACCGCTGCTGTTTGGAGCTGCTGCTTCTGCATTTGGAGCTGCCGCTGCGTTTGGAGCTGCCGCTTCCACATTTGGAGCGCTGCCGCTGTTTGGAGCTGCAACTTCCGCATTTGGAGCTGCCGCCATGTTTGGAGCTGCCACTTCCGCGTTTGGAACCCCACCGCTGTTTGGAGTACTGCCACTGTTTGGAGTTGCCATGTCTGCATTTGGAGCTGCCACCGCGTTTGGAACTGCCACTTCTGCGTTTGGAGCACTGCCGCTGTTTGGAGCACCACCGCCATTTGGAGCGGCACCACCACTCCAAACACAGTGGCAGCTCCAAATACGGAAGCGGCAGCTCCAAACGTGGCGGCAGTGCTCCAAATGGCGGTGGCACTTCAAATGGCAGTGGCACTCCAAACATGGAAGCGGCAGCTCCAAACGTGGTGGCGGAATGGGCAGAAGGGAAAGCAATAGCGGCAGGTGCCAAAGGTCTTGGGTCTGCAGCAAAGGTGTTTGGTAGGAGTAGGGAGCTCTCTGCTCTTCGCCATGATCACCCGTTAGGAGCGGCTGGTGGCAAGGCTGCCTGTGGGGCGCTCTAGATGAGGATGCAAAGGGGGGAATTAAGTCACCCCTGAAAAGACGGCTTAGTCGTTTCTTCAGAGCTCAAAAAAATGTAAGACCCGGCCTTATTTTATGAGAAATACGGTACTTGTTATGCAGATTTTGTGGCACTTTGATCAGAATAAAAAGAATTTAGAGGTTAGTCTACTTTTCTTTGTTGGGTACTGTATACAATGGTACCTTGGTACTCATCATTAATTGGTTCTGGGAGGCGCAATTAGTACCAAAAGCAAAATAATTTTTTCCTATAAGAAATAATGTAGTAAGTCACAAGGCAGCTGACATTTACAAGTTCTAGACTGTGTGTTGAGTACCAAACAAATGATGAGTACTGGGACAAAATTTTCACATCAAAATGTGTTGGGTACCAAATTCGATGAGTTTCAAACCAGTTGAGTACTAAGGTACCACTATATTGGGAGATGTGTGTGTGTGCAGGGGTAGGATTCTATCTGATTGGACTGGGTTCTATAGAATCGGTTGTTACGATTCTGCGCAGTTTGAAGAACCGGCAAATCACGCCACTGGCTGGCCCCTCCCCTCCCCACATACCCACTCCTTACCTGGCATGTGCACCATCAAACTTGCCTGCCCTTGGTAAGTTGCTATTTTTCCTTTTTATCCCCTGACCATCAGCTGTTCTGCTGTGCCAGGAGATTTAGATTAGCTAGAAAACAGGAAATCATTGGATTTCTTGCTTTCTAGCTAATCTAAAAGCAGAGCTGAACCTTCCTTAGGACTGAAGCTTCTATTTTTCAGTGCAGACTCAGGTAGAAGATTGCAGAATAGTAGATCTCTGAATGATTCTGAGATTCTGTGAGCAATTCAATCTGCCTGCCTGCTTTGCCTGATTTTGGGTAAAAGTTGCTCTTTTTTGTTTATAAAAAATATAATATTTACATACGTGGTGTGTTGTGAGTTAATTTTGTGAGTTTGCTTGCTAGCAAATTTTATGTTTGCTTGAAAGCAAATTTTATGTGATAGACTCAGGTAGCAGATTGCAGATAGATAGATCTCTAAGTGAATCTGTGATTCTGTGAGCAATTCAATCTGCCTGCCTACTTTGCCTGATTTTGGGTAAAAGTTGGTTTTTTTAATTAAGAAAATTCAATATTTACATAAATATTTATAATATTTACATCAAGCCACGCTCAGCCAGTCACATGACCACCAAGGCACACCCACAAATTAGGCCACACCCACAGAACCAGTTGTTAAGAAATTTGAATCCCCTCCCTGTGTGTGGGGGGGTGTTTAATATTAAAGATGCTTCTACATAGTAGATGAGCCCACATAGTAGGCTCTTAGTATTATGAATGGAGATAAAAGCCTGTCCCTTGTTTTTTGACTCCTTAATGTAAAGGAGTCTATGTAGTAATAGAAGAAGAGAAACAGTAGAGGATTACAAATGAAAGATGAGATTTCACAACAAAGGCCTTCTCTGGTTGTGCCCTAAAATAATTAATATCATTTTAATTAATTTGTTACAGGGATAAGATATTTTTATTTCTTTCCATTTCATAGTGAGTTTTAAATCACTTGTTTTGTGACAGTCATTGTTTTCCGAGGAAAACCCTAATACTACTGTATACCTGAAGAATATGGTTCATCAGCCCATTATGAATATGCAAGTAAACCACATCGTTAAGCAACCACATCATTAAGCAACATGTCACTTACCCATGTAAGGCTTAGTTCCAGCTAGAGCAGTTGCTCTTTCACCATCTCTGATGATTGTTGCGATATTAAAATCGGTGAGGTGGGTGTGGCCTTAAACAAAGCACAAAATATGACATTTCCATAGAAACACCCTGTAATGTTAATTTATTCTGAAAAATATGATCTAAGATAATAATACAATTAAAATAATATGATAGTAAGAGTTCTTATGAATTGACATAAAAATCAATGTGAATCATAGGGCATTCCAACCATTAGAGAACATAGTATTAAAGGTAGATAAAAAAGGAAGTTGTGTATTACTATCTTTTAAATATAAAGCAATATATATGATACAAATTTTGAAATATCACAGTCTTTTTTACTGTATTGCTTTTAAAAATTATGACAGATAAACAAAAACTCGCAAAGATAAAATACATGCACTGTCAAGGACAAGAGGGGAAAAACACTTGAAAATGTTTTTTTTTAATCAAACAAATACAACAAACAAAATGTAATTTGGTTGTAAATAGTTACATTTCTATACACTGTTATCTAATGCAATTATTCCAATACATATATTTTAACCTCAGTATTTTGTATAAATGACTCCCAAAGTTCAATAGATTTGTTCATACATAGTCTAATGTCTGCAGGCAATCTCATAGGTGACAAGTGCAATCAGGATTTCAATCCACTGAATGAAGTATCACATTCTAAATCAGTGGTCGCCAACCAGTGGGCCGGGGACCACTGGTGGTCCACGAGAAAATTTTAGTGGTCTGCAGAGAAATGTCACTCCCCAAAGCAATTAATCCAGGCTATGCGGGAACACAAGGCTGCGCCGCCCACATGCCCACGGGAACACAAGCCTTGCATCTCTTGCATTGCGAACAACATGAGGTAGTGAGGGGAGGGGGAAAAGACCAGAGGGGGGGGGAACTTGCCCCATGCACCCCACGCGGGCCTGGCCACTGGGCTACTTTCTGCTTCTTTCTTCTGCTTTTGGAGGCACACAAGGAAAGCAGCAAAAATCTTTCTTTCTCTCCCCCAAACTGCGCCACAAATGAGTCATTGGGACCCTGCAAGGCATCCTGCTCTAAGAGGCTACACTGGCGCAACAAGTCTCACAAAGACTCATTTCTGGCAGAGTTTGGAGGAGAGAAAGAAAGACTTTTGCTGCTTCTGCTGCTTTTCTCGCATGAAGTTCTCTCTCTCACACCCACCCACCTGAGAACAGAGCTAGAGACGGTATCCTGCGATCCTAAATAAAGAATGATTGATCAGTAGGAAAACGGGATGGGAAATTTTCCTGCAGACTTTTTTTATTATTATTTTCCCAGAGTCTCTGGTCTGCAGGATTTAAAATTATGAGTTTGGTGGTCCCTGAGGTCCAAAAGGTTGGCAACCCCTGTTCTAAATCATAGATGATTTTTTAGAAAGCACCCAATTAACTTTTTACATTTTGGTTAAATGATCTGAAGTTTCACTATACAGTCAGGAAAACTAATATATCAATAAAACTCTTTTAGGTCAGCAAGCTCTTTCACACATTATCATATTTTCCTTTGTGATTATGCAAGAGCAAAGTAGTACTGTCTTATCTGTTACTCAGAATAGGAAAAAAATGTTGCATCATAGAAAAAAATCAGAACTCATTTGAAACTCTTCCTGATTGATGGATTAATGGCTAAGCTGTGACACTTTAAATATAACTTGGATTACACATGAATACATAAAAGCTGCTTCAGCCAACTTACCTTGCACTTTCCTGTTGTGTGAAAAGCTATTTGATAAGCTTTTTAAAGAATTCATTGGGGAATACGCTATTGTCCGAGTTGGAGTGATGCACAAAGGAATCTTCTGGCAATTGATTGCAAAACCATTAAAATTCCACCTTGTGGATATTGCAATGCACTCTACATGGAGCTGCCCTTGAAAAGTATCTGGAAGCTTTAATTGGTTCAAAATGCAGTAGCCCTCTTAGTTTCGTGCAAGCCTAGATTTGTGCATGTGTCACTTTATCTTGCAGGAGCTGCATTGGTTGCCAATTTGCTTCCAATTCAAAGCCCTGGCTGTCACTTTCAAAGCCCTACATGGCTTGGGACCAGGTTATTTGAAGGACTATCTCTTTCCAGTCATATCTGTCCAACTCACCAGAATGGAGAGGCAGGGAATGCTATGGGTCATTTTTAGCACTAAGACTTATGCATTGCTTCAGAGTGCTTTATAGCCCTTTCTAAGCAGTTTACAGAGTCAGTGTATTGCCTCCATTTTACCTGGCTCCTCATTTTCCCGACCTCGGAAGATTGGAAGGTTGAGTCAACCTTGAGCTGGTCAGAATCAAACTCCTGGCAGTGAGAAAGCTTGCAGTACTATATTCTAACCACTGTGCCACCGTGACTTTTTGAGGTCCATCTAGTGGGACCAAGAAAAAGGCTCCTCTCTGTATTGCTCCCTCCCTTGCTCCTTCCCTTGCTCCCTCCCTTGCTCCCAGAACATCATATCTGCCTCCCACTTTTGCAAGGCCTGAAGACATGGTCTACCAACAGGCCCCAGAATGATGTGGAGTCCACTAGGGGGATGGAAGGTTATTGGTTTTTATCCTTGGTTTTTATCTTTATAAGCTACCTTGGAGTCACCAAGGTAGCTACCTTGGAGTCACCAAGAGTGAATTCTAAATAAGTAAGTAAATAAATAAATAATATAAAATTAAATAAATAAATAAATAAATTCCATTCAAAAACTTCCTCTGACATGAAATGGCCTCTCTGTTGAGTTCTAAAGGAAGTGTCTCGTTACAGAGAAAATGAAGATCAACATGGATATCCATAACATGGATACCAATCCTTCAAATATCAAGGTAGAACTGCAGGACCAACCAATACCATGGGAAAGTGAATTAGAGCCACAAGATCTAGAATTGACATCACAGGAATGACCACTAGATGGCAGCCAGAATCAAAGGTTTCTGTACCTCAGAGCTGCCCTCTAATGGTTGCCTGGATTTTTGCAGCTTAGCTGTCTGCACTCCAGGACAGGGGAGCAATGTATTTATGTATTTTTTAAAGAATTAAAAACACACACACATACATCAACTCTGATTTAAATATACGACCTTACTACAGGAAGTAGTTTTCAAACTATACTATTCTAGAGGTGATTGATATCAGCTTGTGTGTATTAAGAACCACATCTCGCTTGTGCTACAATTAGGCATGCTATATCATCTCTCCTAAGCTGCTACTACTAATCAGCTACTACTAATGCTTTCATGCCATGATAAAAATGCTAGTCTGAAATCAATCTCTGCCTCTTCCTTTTATTCCTCCAGCAGGTAGATTTCTAGCATTTGGGATTCATGAGACAAGGTTAGATGAAATAAACAGACAGATTAACTCATGATGTCTTTTGCCTGGATTTATCTCTATATACACCGTCGGTATGGTTGGTTAATGATTCAGGGCAGCTTTGGGGGACAGCCTTGGTAGATTTATTTTCTCAGTACTACTTGCTTGCTCATCTCTTCCTTTGGGGATGTATTCCCATTGCCAATCAAAAGGGAACAGCAGATACGTGGAGACAACAGTTCCTTTCTTTCACATCTTCAACTTCGCTATTTGCTTTCTGCTTTTTACCTTGAAGTAGAAGCATACACCTCAATAAGTGTCTGAAACTGTTAGGTCTACCTTTGGCACAATGCCACCACAGCATTGCAGGCACATTGGAGACCTGGCATCTGGACACCTGGCCTGGCCTGGCCTGGCCTGCAGCAAACGGCAGTTATTTTGCTAAGGAAGTAAATAAATATGCAATTCCAAGCGTCTATCTGAACAGTCAAATCCCGAGGGAGGAAAGAAAGAGCACGGTTTGGGAGGCTGCACCTTTCAACTTTCCATAACTAGTTTTCAGTGATTATTTGTGAAGACTGATGATACCCAGGCAATTCCATCAAGGGAAGAGACATATTTCTATTGCTCGAAGTAAAATGAGGAAACCATGGCTCCTGTGCATTTCATCTTTGCATCACTGGAAGGGTCATACTGCCAGCCAGAAAATGAATTCAATGAGTCATTGTCTATGCTAATCCAACAGCAAGTCTCCCCAAAATGTCACAATAGAAAATTTTCTCTAGTCTGGTTTGGAGAATGCAGGTACTAGAGCTGTGCTCCTTTCACTCTAAAGTGGTATTTCTCAACTTTGAGAGCTTTTAAGATGTGTGGACTTCAACTCCCAGAACTCCCCAACCAGCATGGAATTCTGAGAGTTGAGATCCACACATCTTAAAGTTCCCAAGGTTGAGAAACACTGCTCTAAAGCATATGACACACTTGTAATGTATTATCCTCCCAGTATCTGAAGCAGACTTTCTTCAAATCCAACCTTTGTCTTGATTCTGCCATCCTAGGCATACAAACAGATTAAAAGGTATCTATACTAGTAAAAGATAATGAATATCCTGCAAATAGTATTCCGCTACAATTTTGATGGCCCACAGGGAGCTCTGCCTGCTTTTCCTTACAGTGCATCTGATCAGCCTGGTAGGGAATAAATAGATGGTTGATTTCAACTGTTACTGGGAATAGGAAATAATCATTTTTGAGAAAAGGCTTAGGAAGGTAGTGAGAAGCCTCATTGGTTTAATGATCTGTCTTCTGGTTGCTAGACTTCATAAATCATAACAATAAGCTTGTACATGTAAGACGGACAGACAGACAGAGGAGAGAGGGAGAGGAGTGGGGGAGAGAGAAGAGTAAGTATACATGAAAGTATGTGAATGGAGAGAAAGAAAATAGATGAGTAAAAGAGAGAGGGAGAGGGGAGAGAGAGAGATGGATGCTTTAAGGCTTGTAGTTGTTTTTTGCATAAAGTTGCATTGGTCAGAATTGGAATTATAGTAGCTATTAATGTCTCTTTTCCACCAATTATTTCTTCATTTATTTTGTGCAACATATAAGCTGCCTCCACCATCAAAGCAAATCCTCATTATATACAAGTTATTAAAGCAATAAACCAGGAACACAACACGGTAATCAAAACAAAAATGTAATATATATTACTATTATTAGGGAAGAAAACACCATAAATACTAAGGAATAATATCCTAATATAAATGCAGGAGTCACAAATGGCTGTGCCCTAGGGCTTGCTGAGAAACCCAGTTCAAATCCTGTAAGCTTGTGTGTCTGTCACTGCTGCAGAAGTTAGAGCCTAATATTAAAATACTGAAATAAATTCCCATGATACAAAGCACCAAAAAAACAGCAACCTCACATCACCCATTTTCATTTAGACACCAGGAGACCAGAAATAAAAACCATGCAATTTTTCCTTACCTTGTTCATCAAGGAGAATGTTGTCTGGTTTCACATCTCTGAAAAGCAAAATAGATGTGTGTGTGTGTGTGTATGTGTGTGTATATACATATACATATATAAAACTTAATCTTGACAGAAAAAAGGCAACTATTGTATTTCTTTTTCCACATCAAACAAATTGACTTAATAAGCCATTAAACATACTGAGTTTTTGTTACTGTTTCCAAGAATGTAAAAACATTATCTATTATCAGCTACATAAAAACAAAGTTGTGAAATATCCAAGATATTCTCAAAGAAATATCATTTGAATGTAACATATAGAAATTTTCTCAGCAAACAAAGGCATGTCAGGGATTGAAAACAATTCTTGCCAGTTGGAGTTGTCTTATGATGAAGATCCTTCCAACTTCCAACTGTATTAAATAAGCAGGTGCCATGGGTCCCTAGATAAGAGTCAAATTGGGGTGCACTGGCAGGATAGGTGAGTGTAATTTTTCCATTGGCATATCCCTGAGAATGCATTTCTCCACATGAGGATCTATCTATTCTATGGTAGTTAAAATATGGGAGTAAAGTTCAGGAACATCTAGTTCCAAACGTCATTCAGTACGAAATTCACTGGATGATTCTGAGCCAGTAACTCACTGGTTGATATAAGCATTTAGGGGAGGAGTGAAATTATATATATGGTAGGTAAAAAGGAAATTACTCTTCCAGAGTGCCAGAGTTCTAATCTCAGTCCATAACCTATGTGCCTCCTTAATAGGAGGGGGAGGTGGGAGGGGGAAGGGGGAAGAGGAAGAGAGAAAGAGAAAGAGAAAGAGAAAGAGAAAGAGAAAGAGAAAGAAGAGGCGGCAGCTAATGACCTGGAAATGAGATGTCATTAATTTAATGTTCCCCAACCTGGTGTCTTTTAGATGTGTTGGTACTTCAGTTCCTACAATTTCCAGAAGAATTGGCTAAAAATTGAGGAACCCATTTAAAAAGCACCATATTGGTAAAAGCTGGATAGGTTTTTTTCTGCATTGAAACAATCTTGACTTATGATAAAAGAATTTTTCCAGACATCTGACATAAATAACAATAAAAATTTTTTTTGATACAGCAGCCACTAGTCTCAATTATAACCCTATGGAAAGAAATCAATTACACAGAAGTGTATCTAAGATTGAGATGAGATGATCATGAAGTTATCTGCATATTCAAAATTCTATGTAAATAGAATATAGATCAAGATTACAGGATTAGAAAATTAGGTTGTGATTATTTCCTACAATAAATAGTCCTTCCATTTCATGGTAGGACTAGAGAAAAATTACTGAAGAAAATTTACTTTGACTATAAAATCAATTTCAGAGTTGAGATTCCATAGAGTTGTTTCCAAAGGGCTAGAATGAGATGAGTTCATAGAGTTAGATGTGATCCTCACAGCTGCCAAAAACAGAGTGCAAGATCACCTGTGTATAATACGCTGACTGCGCAAATAGTCCAAAGCTGATGCCATTTCACAGATATATAGTTTAACTGTTTCTTCTGTAAACTGCACATTCTGTTGAAGATGATAGCGCAAGTCACCACCCAAAAGTAGATCCACCACCATGAACATGTCTTCTTCATCTTGGAAGGAGTACCTATAGAAAAATGAGGGAACAGGGAATTCCATTATATTTGCACAGACAATATTACTATGCCTTATGATAGTTCTCCATGCCACATAATGACCTGGAAATGAGACGTCCTTTGTATTATATTACCTAATCCGGTAACCTCTGGATACATTGGGACTTCAGTTTCTAGAATTTCCAGAAGAATTGGCCGGAATGTGCTTGAATAATACTTCTACCGATCTAAATATATAACCTTCAACTTCTTTCATTTGTCCCAGTTCTTTTGAACCACTGATATTTATATATTTGGGGGTGTCATTTTGTTTTAATGCTTATTACTGTTAGCTGTCCCCTATTCTGTATCTAGTAGGGAGCAGCTGTCGAATACGAATACGAATACGAATACGAATACGAATACCTTTATTG
This sequence comes from Hydrophis major, assembly GCA_033807585.1. NCBI lineage: Eukaryota > Metazoa > Chordata > Lepidosauria > Squamata > Elapidae > Hydrophis > Hydrophis major. The sequence continues at coordinate 80,318,140 of CM066331.1, forward strand.
TCACTATCCACGTGTACAACTTGCATCATACGCATACACAGTGAGATTAAGCGACTCGTCGTTCAGTACAACCATACATGTTAAAAAGAGAATGTGCATAAGAATATCTAAAAATATCTAAAACAACAAAGAAGAATAAAATGAGTAAAATTACCAGCTTATTGCACTTAATTTGTGCCTATTCACAGTAGGAGTTATTGCACTTGTCAGCCAGCACAGTAATAGTCATGATATATTGCACAAAAATTTCCCAATTGTCCCAAAGTATTATTTACAATATGTTTGACAGGACTTAAGTCAGTGCATATGTAAGTTCAGGGTAGTTATAGCTTTGGGAAAAAAACTGTTTTGAAGACGATTTGTCCTTGACCTGATGCACCTATAGCGCCTCCCCGAGGGCAACAGGTCAAACAGTCCGTTACCAGGATGGAAACTGTCTTTTATGATGTTCACAGCTCTACTAAGACAGCGTGAGGAATAGATGTCTGACAGGGAGGAAAGAGGGCAGCCAATGATCTTCTGAGCTGTTTTGACTATCCTCTGTAGTCTCTCCCTGTCTGCCATAGTACAATGACCATACCACACTGTAATGCAGTATGTCAACAGGCTTTCAATGGACGCACGATAGAAGGTAATCAGCAGGCTGGAGGCCAGATTGTGCTTCCTGAGCACTCGCAGGAAGTGGAGTCTCTGCTGAGCCTTCTTAATAACTGCCGTGGTGTTTTCCGTCCAGGAGATCTTATCAACAATAGTAACACCCAAAAACCGGAAAGTATGGACCCTCTCCACCTGCTCTCCATTAATGTAAAGGGGAGCCAGGTCAGTGTTGTGCCTCCTAAAGTCCACAATGAGTTCCTTAGTTTTCTTGGTGTTCAGAGCTAAATTATTGTCCGAACACCAAGCAGCCAACATCAGGACCTCCTTCCTATAAGCTGCCTCATCTCCCCTCGAAATGAGTCCAACCACCGTGGTGTCATCAGCAAACTTCACAATGAGGTTGCTATCATGGTGTGGACTACAGTCGTGGGTATAGAGGCAGTACAGGAGTGGGCTCAGCACACAGCCCTGTGGGGAGCCAGTGCTCAGCGTACGTGTGGAAGAAAGGTGGGGACCAAGCCTCACAATCTGGGGCCGATCACTCAGGAAGTTCTTTATCCAGGCACAAGTAAGGGGGGGCAAACCCAATGTATCCAGTTTTTTGATTAAAATTCCTGGGATGATTGTATTAAAGGCAGAGCTGTAGTCCACGAAAAGCATCCGGACATAGCTCTGCCGTTGCTCCAGATGGTTCAGCGTAGCGTGCAGAGCTATGGCTATGGCATCCTCCGTAGACCGATTAGTGCGGTAAGCGAACTGATAAGGATCAAAATCCAAGGGGAGATGATTCATGATGTGCCGGAGCACCAGCCTCTCAAAACATTTCATGATTACAGGAGTAAGCGCCACTGGGCGGTAATCATTGAGGCTGGAGATGGGAGATTTCTTCGGCACAGGGATGATTATGGCAGATTTCAGACAGGATGGTATAACTGCCTGGGCCAGGGAGAGGTTGAAAATATCTCTGAAGATGGAGGCAAGCTGGGGGGCACATGCCCTAAGCACCTTGCCAGGGACTCCATCTGGGCCAGCTGCCTTTCTGGGGTTCGCTGCTCGGAACACCCGTCTGACGTCATCCTCCGTCACAGAAAAAATACTGGGTGGGGTAGCAGAACTGAATGTAATTGGAGGAGGGAGTAGGGCTGGTGCAGCTGTACGCTGTTGTGAAACTTCAAAGCGAGCAAAGAAGTTATTCAGCTCCTCTGCTAGCGCTGCACTCAGATGTTCTGTTGTTCCGTGACAACCCCTATAATTAGTGATGTCATGTATGCCCTTCCACACCTCCCGTGTGTTATGGCTAGACAAGTGGGACTCAATACTCCTCCTGTGATCCATCTTGGCTTTCTTAATCCCCCTCCTCAGGTCAGCTCGGGCGACTGTATACAAAGCTCTATCGCCTGACCTGAAGGCTACGTCACGGGCTTTAAGAAGTCCACGGACTTGAGTAGTCATCCAGGGTTTCTGATTTGGGAAGACCCGGATGTTTCTGTCTACAGTCACATTTCCGATGCAGAACTTGATATAGTCCAGCACCGTACTTGTATGCATTTCCAACTATTGTTTTAATGCTTATTACTGTTAGCTGTCCCCTATTCTGTATCTAGTAGGGAGCAGCTGTCACAATTCATTTTAACTTGTTCAAGTAATCCTGTTTCTATATCTGGCTGGATCACATGGCTTCTATAATATGATCATTACACAGTAATTTTTTCCAGGCATAATCAATAATGTACTGGAATACCAAGCAGCCTGTCTCATTTCATTATCAAAGGATAACCAGTGCCATCAGTGTGAATGACTCATTGGCAAAATTTTGTTAGTCTGAGCTGCCTGGAATCTTTTTAATACAGAAATTCTGGGATGTCATTAGCTGGACATTTTTGCTCTATCTGCCAAAGCTGAGTGGAAAAAAACATGAAAGAGTTGATCAAATAGGTCAGAGAATTATTTTCTTCTAAGAATATCTAGATGATACAATTGGCTTAGAAACACGAGTTAGAAACATCCACTTCTCTTTATCACCTCTAATAAGTGGAGTGTACACTTTACTTGGATCTTTGTAAAACAAACACATAACATGGTTATTCCTTTATACTTCTACATTTTTCAACAAAACTTCTAGGAGAAACACTCATAAGAATTTAGATGAGAGTGTAAGATCTCAGGGATGAAAATGTTGAAAACTTAACCAAAAATGTTTATAACATGTGGTGCATTTTTATTTATCATTTTATTTTATTACTATTTTTTATTAAATGTCATTTCATAAGATGACTCAGTTGTGCCTATCTCTTGGGGGGGGGGGGAGCTAAGATCTGAATTATCCATTCAGAAAGCTACAGGAAGAATGGGTATTTACATTTCAAAGTGTTGTAGATAAAAACAAGACAAGACAACCAAAAGGATAAAAAAGCTTGAACAATTCCCCTGTGAGACACATTGCTATTCAGTGCTTTTTCAGCTTAAGAGTAAAAAGGGGACCCAAAAACACACACATTATTAGTATAGATAGATATCCATGAGTGGCTACATAGAAATTATTCCTTCATATAATACCAAAAGGAGAAAGTCTTCATATATTACAGTTAACTTCCACAATTTATTATCAGAAAAAGGAGTAACAGTACCCAATCTGAACATTTTGAAAGGAAGTTATACAACTGCATATGAAATAAAGCTATCAATGCTTAGTACTCAGCATAGGTATGTCTTATTTCCAAGACTGGATCTGTGCACATTTCAACAGCAGATTGCTGTAGAAAATGAAACAGAAGAAGCTACTGGATCCATGTTATGTTTATGGTTCCTGGATGGACATTTAGAAAGAGAATGTGAAATTAACCTTTAACTTTGATCCAGCATACTTTTTCCTCTTACATTCTTAAAACAACAGGGATGTGACTTCTATATTTATTATTATGCTAAACTTTCTCCTATGCAATCCAAGTAGGCGACATGTCCCCACCCTGCCTCCTTACTGTGACACAGTAGTTAAGGTAAGAAGTAACATTCAAGTTACCCCTAGCCATAAAAGCTCACAAGGGGACTTTGGGTCAATCACCCCACATATTTGTTATGGGGGGAAGGAGGGGAGAAAAGAGTGCTATGTTTTCAGTCTTGAGACAGGGCAACTGAATTTCAGTAGAGATGTGACTTTTTATTCTAATGGACTGAGAGGTCTATTCCCCAAATTATAACCTTGCTGATGTCAGTTCAGTATTTTTTTTTTCTGTAGCCCTGTTCCTCACATGAGCTTGTGGTTGGTTTGAAAACTATTACGAATGACAGTAGAAAGAGAACTGCTAGATACTGTAGTAAAATAATTCAATATAATTCATTTTTATAAAACAATAAGTTTAAATGAAAAAAGTAAATACACCAAATCAAGAGGAATTCTCCAAAAATTATTGTAGCCTTCCTGTGAAATCCTTCCCTAAATGAATAAGATACAGATCTCAGAATCTCATTGTCCAATTGTATCAAATAAAAAAAATCCTGATTAATGTGATTCCCCAATTAATCAAGGTGGTATATTTGTCTTTTCCACTATTCAGTGCTTAATCTTTATTAAATTTCATTGCATTCTTCATTTATTCCATTTGTCCTTTTGACATTATACTATTCCAATTGGTTCCTTTTTCCTCAACAGCTTTCTCCAAACTTCTGTCTTCTTAAATTTCAGCTCTTATAAATTCTGAACCAACATGGGCAGCCAGGCAACCAGCCAGCCAAACTAATCTAATAATTATCTAATTCTATAATTGTACCCACGTATTAAGAAGCTATGTTTTATCACAGGAACTCTTTTCATAAGCCAGCTGTTGTATAAATGGATTCTCCATTTCTATAGATATATTTAATTAAGACACCGGATTTCTATAATGCTAAGTTTTGTTTCCTATAGATTGTGGACTCTGCCATTTTCTTTTTATGTATAGTCATAGTGGAATTTTAAAAATCATACTCTATGCACTGCAGTACTCAATACTCTTTTCTGAAAAGACTAACATGCTTTCTGATATAGTTTCAGGCATGGGTGAAATGACTGGAGACAATCTTAGTTGGTGAACTTTCAGCTCTTTATTACATAGTGACTTAAGAAGTGAACAACAACAACTCGGCCTTATATAGGCAACCTTAATGCGAAATAACCAATAGGGAGCTGTAAGACGCTAGCTCCAGAACCAATAAGAGTCCTTCATTAAGGGCCAATCGGATTCTCTGAACCCAACCAATCCGATCGAGCCGCTTAACACCCAATCAGAAGTGCAGGGCCAGAACCCTGCACTTTACCCCAAGCTTGCTTTATTTAAACTATTTACATACATAACACCCCTTCTCCCTGGCTCCTCAATTATGGTGTGGTTATATAGTCCTTCAAATAGGACGGTTGTCTTTTGGGTCTATTAGATTTTCTTTGGACTGGCTGTGTGCAGTCCTGTTGAGGTAAAATGTTGTTTGGTAGTGGCTCAGCTTCTCGTTCTGGTGTGATTTCCCTTGGAGTGTATGATTCTTCCTCCTGCTCCATTTCCTGAGTTTCATTAGATTCATCGCTCTCTTGGAACAGATTCCCTGGAATGTCGTCTTCTTCCATTCCTTCCCCCCCCCCTCAGTTTGGTCGTAGGGGAGTTGCTGGCTGGCCGAAAGGAGTTGTGACCGTAATTGGTCAATATGTCGTTTCCACAGTCTTTCATCAACACATTTTACAATATAGGATTTGGGCCCAGTCTCGTGTATTATCGTTGCTTCAATCCAAACCGGGTCGCCCGATAAATGTCTTGCATAAACGGGGTCGCCTATCTTGAAGGTACGGTAGCGTCCACTGGATCCTGCAGTCTTTTCTGGCTCGTAAGCAGGGTGCAATCGGTCGAGGCGGGAACGGAGTTTTTGCCCCATGAGAAGTTCTGCGGGAGTTCTGCCGGTTATGCTGTGCGGAGTGATGTGTTGTAGAAGTAGAATGCGGTTTATTTTTTCATCAATATTATCATAGTCCACTTTTTGCAAGGTCTTTTTTACAAATTGGACCATGCGTTCCGCTCGGCCGTTGGTAGCAGGATGCGCAGGCGAGGTGAGCGCATGGCGGATGCCATTATCAGCAAGGTACTGTTGAAACATTAGCGCTGTAAACTGTGGTCCGTTGTCGGACACCAGGACGTCCGGCAATCCATGAGTTGCAAAGAGTCTATTGAGGACTTTAATGACAGCTTCGGAGGTTGTATGGGTCATTCGATGAATTTCCAACCAATTAGAGTATGCATCGACAGTCAACAGTAATGTATGTCCTTTAATCGGCCCTGCGAAATCCAGGTGGATTCTGGACCAGGGCCCGCGTGGCATCTCCCATTCAGTCGGTGCAGCTTTTGGCGGTGCGTTGCTGTTTTGTTGGCACTTGGTGCAGGCCTTGACCCATTGCTCGATGTGTCGGTCCATGCCTGGCCACCAAGCATAGCTCCGTGCGAGTGCTTTCCTCCGCACGATCCCAGGATGTCCTTCGTGCAAAATTTGTAACAGCGAGTTTTGGAGTCGTTCTGGAATGACGACTCTATCACCCCAGATGACACAGCCTTTTTGCGAAAAAAGTTCAGTCTGTCTTGTTTTAAATGGCGCGAAGTCATCTGGGACCTGGTCCAATGGCCATCCACGTTCTACCCAGCCTAGGACTCGAGCTAGGGTGTAATCTCGTCTGGTCTCTCTCGCGATATCTCGAGCGGTCATAGGAGGCGAGTTGAGCGTCTCGATTTGTAACGCCGATACTGTTGGTGCCGGATCGTCGAGAGTCTCTGGTAGCGGTGCTCTGCTGAGTGCGTCGGCATGGGGAATGGCTTTCCCCGGGCGATGTAACAATCGATATTTATAAGCAGCTAGGAACTCTGACCATCGAGTCATTCTTGGGGACAATATATAGGGGGTTGGTTTGTCCCCAGCGATTATCCCTAGTAAAGGTTTGTGGTCAGTTACAATGGTAAATGTCCTTCCATATACATACTCATGGAATTTTTTTACGGCTGCCACAATTGCAAGAGCTTCCTTATCTATTTGTCCATAGTTACGTTCTGCCTGAGAAAGAGTCTTCGAAAAGTATGCAACAGGGGCTTCGTTTCCTTTAGGCAGCCCATGGCTCAAAATAGCGCCCACCCCAAACGGTGAGGCATCACAAGTTATAACCAATGGTAATGTTTCATTATATTGCATAAGTACAGAATCAGATGTAAGTAAATCTTTTACATTTCGAAACGCTTTTTCCTCCCGGTAACCCCAAACCCACAATGCTTTCTAATCTAATAACCGGTGTAATGGTTCAGCCACAGTCACCTTATGTGGTAAAAACACATTATAGAAATTAATAAGGCCTAAAAATGCCTGGAGATCTGTTTTGTTACGGGGTCTGGGAGCATTTTTTATCGCCCTTTTTTTTTTTTTTTGAAACAAATTTTATTAATTTTAAAGATAAAACAACACATCATTAACCATTAAATACATAAATACATAAAACCTCTTAACATTATAAATTTTTACAAGTCGAATAAAACATTATTTTTATACAACATAATTCTAATTTATCCCGTTTCCATATGGACACATAAATATCTTTCAGCAAATTTCTCATTATTTCTCTTTACTCTTATTCAATTTCATTTCTTTTCTATATTTATCCATTTTATAGTCATCATATTCATTTCTTTCTGGCTTGTATAAATTATTCTCGTCTAGCATTCCTCCAAGGTTTTATTGATTCTTTCCTTTTTTTTTTTTTTTATAAAAAACAAATTTTGTTAGTTTTACCATAAGCACAATACACAAACATACAAACACAAAACATAAACAAAACTAAAAGATCTTTTCTGAAGGTTGTCTGTTCCCGGGTTAAAACTCTTTACACAGACACAAATTCAAACATCATATTCAACCCATATCTCCTTCCAAATCTTATTATCATTTTCTTTTTTATATATATATATAAAAACCATTTTTATCAGTTTTATAAAAACAATACACAAAGAATCAAGGCATAACAGCTTATAAATTCTTTTCTAGGAAAAAATAATAATAAAAGACCAATAAGGCATAACATTTCCAAATTATAATATCAATACTTCATATAGTATTAACTTCATATCTTATCCCTACTTCTCCTTTCCATCCCAATTATTTCTTATTAATTAAAATTTTATTGCCTTTTGTCAATATACAAAATCCAAAAAAAAGCATATATATCCTTCCATATCTTATTACCATTTTCAACAACATTCTTTGTCTGTTCTATTTCCAATTATCCATTCATCTTTTTTTCTTTTACTATACTTCTCCTGTACACCAATTGGAGTAACATCTATAACTCATTACCCTAACTTAAAAATACTTCGTATAGCAATTTTTCTTGGGATTCTGTTTAAAAGATTCTAAGATTACATAATGAATTTTATATTCTAAATACACATATAAAAACACAAACTTATGTACCCTCCAGAATCCCTCTTTTAATCTAAATTAAATTCACCCATTGTCTCTAAATAAACTTTTTTTCTTTAGATCTTGCTTCCCCCCATTAAGGCTTCTCCTCCCCCCCTTTCTCTCTTGCTTATTCTTCTCCTTGCCCTTTTTACCCCTTTGCTTTTTCTCCTCGCTTTTCTTGCTCCTTTTCCTTTGCTTTCTAACCTTGCCTCCACCTTTTCGCTCATTTTTCTCTCTTTTGGTTGTTTTTATAATTCTTAAAATCCCCTTTTTCTTATCCTTTTTCTCCTCCTCTCCGGAAGGGACCCATTGTTCATCAAAGATGGCTTCTTCTTCCTCTTCTTCCTTGTCCCAGTCCTTCTGCTGCGTAATCAACTTTTCAACAGAACATAACGCCATTTCTAAGAATTGAAACAAAGTGCCCAAAGTATCTTCTTTTTTATATTTTTGATATTCAATCTCTAGTTCATCCACAAACGATGCCATTATGAAAAGGGAAACTTTTTCCAAAACAACCACAAGTATTTTTAATCAAAGACAATCAAAAGCAATTAAAAAAAAAGTTCCAAAAGTTAATACTTTTCTTCCTTCTTCTCTTTCTCTTTCTGGGGTTAATTTTTAATCAAAGAGGTCCAATTACCATATATCTTCCTTTGGGCTTCTAGGCAATCTCCTCCTTTTTCAGCTTCTGCTCCAATTTTTTTTTTCTCTCCCTTCCCACTTGCAATGTCAATTTTAAATAATCAGAAATCCATACCTCCAACAAGGGTTTTCCAATTTCTTAAATTTTTCAATGTTCAAGAATCCTTTTGTCTCTTAGCTTCAACTCTCAAAGCAATTCACTTTCAATGTCCAATATATCCAAATATTTCTGCTGTTTCCATGGGGTGGGAGAGTAAAAAAAAAAAAAGTTCCCTTTAACAGCTTCTCCGCCGCTTTTCGCTCTTCTTAGGGATACAATGTATCCTCCAGCACAAACAGCTCAGTTCCAGGCAATTTAAAAGATGTTACTTGACCCGGCTCAGACAAAACTTTCACTCTTCACACTTCCTCCAGCACAATCTTACCCGGTTGCAGGCTTCTTCGTGGCGGCCATTGCTGACCGCCGCTCCACCGCCTTGTGAAAAAGGGGTTTTTCCGGAGAAGGGGGGGGTCTGCGACACCCCCACCTCCCTATCCGACTCCCCTCTCTCTTCAGCTGTCCCTACAGGGCAGCCATATCCCCCTGACCCATCTGGATCGGGGGTACCTCGACGGCTAGCACAGCAGGAATCGCGAGCTGTCGCGAATTCCTGCTGCCCCGAAGCCACGCGAAACCGGAAACCTTTTTTATCGCCCTTAATTTACTCTCAGTAGGGTGGATACCCTGACTATCAATGCGATAACCTAGAAATTCAACACTGTCGGTATACAGATGACATTTATCCTTTTTTACTTTCAATCCCGCTTCTTGGAATTTCTTAAGAACACATTTTAAACGATTCTGTAGAATTTTTTTACTAGGAGCTGCAATTAACACGTTATCAAAATACGGAACCACGCCCTTGATTCCCTGCAATAATCGTTCCATTAAACTTTGGAATATTCCCGGGGCTACACTTACCCCGAATTGCAATCGGGTACATTTAAAAGCACCTCTGTGCGTTACTATCGTTTGAGCTTGGGCTGTTTTATCGTCCACGGGCAATTGTTGATAGGCTTGAGCTAAATCTAACTTAGCAAAAACCTTTCCGCCTCCCAGGGAATGAAGGAGGTGCTGTACCACCGGCACTGGATACGCGTTCTGCTGGAGGGCGTGGTTTAGAGTGGTCCGGTAGTCCCCACAGATTCGGATTGACCCATCTGGTTTAATTGGGGTTACAATAGGAGTTTTCCATGGAGAATGATCAATGGGTTGCAGTACCCCTTGTTTAATTAGTTTGTCAAGTTGTTCATCTATCTTGGCCTTAAGGGCGAACGGAACTCGACGGGGCTTTAAACGGATCGGGGCGACCTTAGGGTCAAGGCTAAACGAAATTGGGGTCCCCTTATACTCGCCCAGATGATCTGCAAAGACATCGCTGAATTCAGTAATAAGGTCCTCCTCCCACTCACAATCACCGACTCGGTTCACGTCGGCTACTTCGATGCCGAGTGGCGCGAACCATTGGAGGCCCAACAAACTATGCCTGTCCCTATCGATGATCGTTAGAGGTAAGTATGCCGTATGCTTTTTAAACGAGACGCGGACTCGACAAGACCCAACCACAGGGATCCGATTCCCTTGGTAGTCTTTAAGGATGAGATGTTGCATTCGAAGGTCTTGGAGTTGGATGGTAGGAATGAGTTGCTTTAATGTCTTCCACGACACCATCGAGAGGGACGATCCAGAATCGACCTCCATGTGGCAAGGTTGGTTCTCTATGGCCACTGTGACTCGAATCTTCTTAGCGTCCATGGCTGAGGTGTGACCTATAGTGATAGTATGGTGGGCCTCTTCTTTCTGCAACGCTCGATATCTGTAGGAGTGGTTAGCTGGATCTCGCCTTACAGGACGGTTTCCTGCCGATTGGTGAGAGCTGGTTCCCCTTGAGGCCTGACTTGGTCCCGGTAAACTGTGACAGATCCGACTGATGTGGCCTCGTTTTCCATACTCATGACAGATCGTATCACGGAATTTGCAGTCTGCCCTGGGGTGGTTTGCCCCGCAACCAGTGCAAGGGCGTGAGGGTTTAGAGCGAGGGTCCCGGTCAGACCGCAGTCGATGGACCCCTTCGTCGCTGTCTGATGACGAAGAGAGGTCCTCGTAGTGCGTTGTCGCTAGCTGCCCTTCTGAGCTGGGTAAGATGTCGCCTTTCGGTGGGGTCGTTGGGTTTCGGCTTCGCCGTAGTTGCGCCACGGACTTTTTGGTCACCTCAGCAGCAGTGGTTTCAGCGATGGCGTCAGCAAGGTTGATGTCGCCTTTCGCCATCAGCTTACTTTGCACGCCTAGCGCATCTAATCCCAGAATTAAGCGGTCTCTCAGTGCTTCATCTAAGTCTGCGAATCCGCAGAGGCCTCCCAAGTGTTGGAGGTCTGCCACGAAGTCAGCCACACTCTCTCCTTTTCGCTGGCTTCTTTGATAGAATTCGTGACGTCTCACGAGTGTAGGTATGGTTGGCGCGTAATGGTCCCTCAGGAGAGGTTCGAGGTCATCCCAGCTCATTGCTTTAACTTCTCGAGGTTTCGCGAGTGCCTTTGCCATTTTAAAGACAGCCGGGCCGCAGTACGTCAGGAACAGCTCCCGCTTCTTGGCTGGTGTGGCGTCCTTCAGGTTGTTTGTTTCAAGGAACATTTTGAAGCGATCCATGTAGGATTCCCCATCCTCTTGGTTCAGATCGAACGGAGCGGGTGGTACGATGCCGCTGGACATGGTTTTCGTTGGTGGCGTCGTCTTGGCACGTGCTCTGTTTTTCTTCCCAGTTCCTTAAGATCAGATGTCTCCAAATCCCACCTTCGTCGCCAGTGATATAGTTTCAGGCATGGGTGAAATGACTGGAGACAATCTTAGTTGGTGAACTTTCATCTCTTTATTACATAGTGACTTAAGAGGGTGAACAACAACAACTCTGTCTTTTATAGGTGACCTTAATGTGAAATAACCAATAGGGAGCTGTAAGACGCTAGCTCCAGAACCAATAAGAGTCCTTCATTAAGGGCCAATCGGATTCTCTGAACCCAACCAATCCGATCGAGCTGCTTAACACCCAATCAGAAGTGCAGGGCCAGAACCCTGCACTTTACCCCAAGCTTGCTTTATTTAAACTATTTACATACATAACACTTTCAACTAGATGCATACATTTGGAAAATCAGTGGAACTGATACATTCTTTAAAATATAAGAAAAAAAGAAATTTACCAAAGGTTCACTAGGAAGACATGCTCAATTTCCTGTAGAATCTCTAATTCTCTGAACACGTTCCGAACCTCATCTCTTTCAATGCACTGTTGTTTATTCATGTACTTCATGGCATACATCTTCTCTGTGTCTCTCTTTTGTACAATGCACACCTAGATGTAACAAAAAGCAACAACAAACAAAAAGTTGAATTAATGTGTCTTTATACTTTTTTATCTATTGTAATCAGTAAACAATGGTGAGATGTTGTGATGACCTCCCCAAAAAATCATTTAGCAAGCCACGTTGTTTTCTGCACAAGTTCATTCAAAAAATTATGAAGGAAAAGGCAAGTCTACCTTTTGATAAAAGCACTTTTTTAAAAAAGTGTCAGCATCTGGTAATGCCATTTTAGCAAAATATCTAAAGACAATGCAGTCAATCAAATGTGTTGGTTTTCCTCTCTTATAAGTAACCAGTATGTCTGAAAGGCTACGATGGCTGAGAAGAATATGAGACTTGACATCAAATGCCCTTATGCAGGAGAAAGCTGACACAGGGACTCTTATGAGAATACATAGTAGGTAGCTTGATTCTATGATAATTTTTAGCCTGTGATGAGAAGGTAGGCTTAAGACAACAGTTTGTCAGAGAACAGCCTTTCCCAGACTCTTTATATTTTAGATATATGTCCTTCACCTCCCAAAATTTCCTAGTCAGCAGAAAAATTGCCAAAATCCATGGAACCCCAAAACCACAAATATGGAGAAAGCCAAGGATGGCATTAGATTCTTTCATTTTAAAGTCATGTATTTACTTGTTCACTGGTTGTGTAATTCTAGGCAGCATGCAGCTAATAATTTTTTAAAATTATATAATAACTGTATCACTGTCATCATCAACATCATCAGTACAGTAGAGTATGATGATTCCCATTTTAGCAATGTCCCAACACTCAAGAAGGCAAATACAGACTGTCACATTTAGACCTCCCAATGTTATAAGGGCAGAACATGAAATAATCATTTTCCATTACCAAAGGTAATATCTGAATTATACTTAGAAGAATATAATTTAGTGATAGCAATGAAATAATTCAGTGCTAACAACTGCATGAACCATCAAAGTAAGGGTATAGTAACAAAGGGCCAACAATTTCAGCATATATGGTATCAAACACTGTGATTGGGGAATTGTTCTTCCACCAAATGTATTCTCACTACCATGCCACCATGGCTCTTATACTACAGGTGATACTGCAGGTAGTATCTTAAGGCCTGGTCACACTGCAAGAACTTTGCTATAGCAGTCCTGGAGCGGTGAAAAAAAATCATCACCGCTCGTAACCGTTCACCACCGTTTAACAGAAGTTGGCCTCCGTTAAGGCAACGCCATATACGCTCGGCCTCCGCTTATAGTCCCTCCTACCGCTCCGAAAGTTTTGAGCTGCACAAAATATTGCGAGCGGTGAGGAGCGCACAATTTTCCGCTCTGGCAAAGTTCACCACCGCTCCAACAACGCCCGGTCAAAGTTTGGTACCGCTAGACGCAAGTTCGTGGACGCTTGGGTCCGCTAGGCCAATGCAGAAATCTTCAACGCTGGACCACCGCTGTTTTGCAAGCTTTGCCTGGGCGGTGATTAAACGTTGCACTAACTTTGGTGGAGCGGTTGTAAGCATTTTACGAGCGGACACGGGATTCCTGGAATGGTGTCAGGCGTTGAAGCAGCGATCCATTGCGGTGATGAACTTTGGTTTGGCGTTGGTATGGAGGTGTTGGAGCGGAATTTGGCTATAAATACGGGGAGAAATGGACCAGTAGCCCTTTTGGAATAGCCATTGAGTGCAGACATCTCTTGTATCGAATTTGCTTCCGAATTTATCGAATTTGAGAACTTTATCAAGCGATCCGTACAGCTCCATTACGGTAGTCCAAAGCGGCATGTCGCTAAATCAATTACTTCAAACCCCCACCGAGCCAACGCACGCATGCGCAGAACACCGCTTTATCAACGCTCGCGTCACCGCTAAACCAACGTTCCCTACCGTTAAACCAATGCTAAAGCAACGCCGGCTTCAGCGGTGCACCGCTAAGGCAACGCCCGTGTTTTCAAATTTTTTTCTAATTTTGTGCGCGGTGACGAGCGGTGTCGAAATTTGTCCCCCTCTTCCTACCGTTCAAGGACCGCTATAGCAAAGTTCTTGCAGTGTGACCAGGCCTTTAACAACAGCAATTGTGACTTGGAATTATGATTCTATGATGGGGAATGATTTCCACTGCCTTCACATGAGATTTTATTATTTATTTATTTGCATTTTCAGTCTAAGTAGTCTACATCTTTGTGGATAAGTCAGGTCAAATGCTGCATTGCTTGTTCAAGATCAGATAAGTCAATTATGGGCTGCCATTTGCTTGAGTAAGCCAATACTAGACAATGTTATAATACTGCAATGATCAGTAATATCGAGTCAAAATCAGCACAGGCACATGAATTTCATTGTGGGAATTGCACCACTTACCAATGTGCTTCTGAGTAAATTTAAGGCACTGGTGATTATCTATAAGACAGACCTATCTTGAGTTTTAAAACATCTTGGGTCTGGGACATCCCTCATTCAAACTTGAATCTGCTTATCTAATTCAGGTAAGCGCCGAAAGCATGCTGTCAGTCCACACCTGAACTAAGACAATCCTGGAAGAAGCCTTCTCTGCTATGGCTCCTTCTCTCTGAAACAGTTTGTTTAGTCAAGAAGGTAGGTATCTTGCTGTTATTTCACACAGTTTAATGAAGACCACTGGGATGTATGCCAGTGGTGGGATTCAAATTTTTTTACTACCTGTTCTATGGGCATGGCTTGGTGGATGTGGCAGGGGAAGGATGCTGTAAAATCTCCTGTCAGAGGTGGTATTTGCCGGTTCTCCGAACTACTCGAAATTTCCGCTTCCGTTTTTCTAGAACTGGTCAGAACCTGCTGAATACCACCTCTGATGTATGCCCATGACCACTGTGTTAACTAAGTCCTCCCCAAAAGAAATTTCCAGGAAGATCTTCAGCACAAGAACTATTTTTAGCTAATTTTATGGAGATCTCTCTGAGATAAGAGGAATGAGAAAGGGAAATATGTGATTCAGAATTACAAGGCAGCAATTTGCAGAATAAGCATGGGTGTTGTCAATGTTTCATTCCATCTACATTGTATACTGTCTTTTAGGGTTTTCCCTGGATAATTTAGAAAATGCCCATTAAGAAGAGTTCTCATATTATTCAAGTCTAACATCTTACTTGCAACGATTATTGTAAAGTAGTTACATGCTACCCAAAAGTCCACAGGGTACAACCCAACAATTCACTCATAGTTACTACTTAATAATAGCCTCTGAATCCAAAAGCTTTACATAGCAGTCCAAAAAATTGCTACATAAAATAATAGAACACATTTAGTACTGCATCTGATCTTTTTCCTTTGATTAAATTATGTCAAAAAGATCTGGAAACAAGTTTACTCAAGCAAGATAGAAGATCTCTCCCATCTATAATCACGTTTATGGGACTTCTGGAAAATGTTATATCAGTCTGAGGTTTTGTTTTCATAACCAAAACAAATAACATCATCATTGGTGTCCTCCTTATTTCAGTTATTTTTATTAAAGAAGGAATAAGTTCTTAAGGTATTTAAAAATCAGGTTGATCTTTTTTAAAAAATAATTGTATATCAAGCTGGTTCCATAGGGCTTCTTGATTAGAGAGATTTAAATGAGTCCTAAAGTTGTATTCTGTGAGCTCCTATTCAGAAAATGAGAAGGGAATTCAACCACTATCCTAGTATGTAGGATAGAACAACTCATGCACATATTTTAACATTGAGTAAAAATTTCAAGATTAATTTTTATAGATCTGTTATTGAGGTAAGCTCTAAAAAAAGAAAATCTTAACTGTAAATGTTTTTTCTAAAATAAATGATGGAATCATAGGTGATCTTAAAGTTTGAAAATTAAATTATTTTATTACATCCTTCAAGAAAAAGCACGCAATGTATGCAGGTAGTGCTCGACGTTCAACCACAACTGAGCCCAACATTTCTGTTGTTAAGTGAGACATTTGTTAAATGAGTTTTCCCCTCATTTTATGACCTTTCTTTCCACAGTTGTTAAGTGAATCACTGCAATTGATAAGTTAGTAACCCGGTTGTTAAGTGAATCCAGTTTCCCCATTGACTTTGCTTGCCAAAAGGTTTCAAAAGATAATCACATGACTTTGGGACACAGCAATGGTCAGAAGTATGAACCAGTTGCCAAGCATCTGAATGTTGATCACATGATCATGGGGATACTTCAAAGGTCGTAGATGTGAAAAACGGTCATGTCACTTTTTTCAGTGCTGTTGTAACAGTAAATGAACTGTTGTAAGTCTATAGTTTTCTCAAAGGGGGAAAGATTATAAATATAATCATCCTGTTCTCTACATAACGTATTTGTACATAGAGTGCATGTGTGAGATTGTATCATTCAGAGCAGGGGTGGGATTCAAATTTTTAACAACCAGTTCTGTGGGCGTGGCTTAGGTGGTAGGCATGGCTTGGTGGTCATGCGACTGGGTGGACATGGCTTGGTGGTCATGTTATTGGCTGGGTGCGGCCAACTCAATATCACTCACTTCGAGGCACGCTTCTCCTCGCCTGGCCTCTCATGACTGTGGGGATGCTGTAACAGTCGTAAGTGTGAAAAACAGTCATAAGTTACTTTTTTCAGTGCCATTGTAACTTTGAATGGTCACTCTACACAAGCAAAGTACCAGCAAAGGAGGAAAAAAAACTCCAGAGAAGTTCCAGAGACAGGAAGTCTAGTCCTGCCAAGAATGTAATAAGGGGTTAATGGAGAGGCAATTTCTATAAGCAACACCAGAATGTTTCCTTCCTGCCTTCCTTACAGGATTAGGCCAGTAATTTCTTCTAACAACCGGCTCTCCGAACTGCTTAGAATGTTAACAACCGGTTCTAGCGAATAGGTGTGAACCTGTAGAATCCCACCCTGGTTCAGAGGTTTAGATCTGTCTCCATGGGCTTTAGTGGTGTATTTTTAACCTACAACAATGATGGGAAACAGGTACCAATTCATATATTGCAAAACTACAATTCCCAACATTCCTCAACATTGGCCTTGCTGGTTCTCACATTTACCAGGAGTGGTAGTGTGAGATTCTGGTTCACATGAAACGTATGACACGACACGGAACTTCAAGCGCGAGGTGCTTTATTCGATTCTGCAGAAGCGGGTTCACATCCAAGGCAGCAGGATGGAACCTTGAGCATAGTTTGCTCAACATACTTATACCCCATTTCCCTGCCCCATCATACAAGGGCTTGGCTTACAAACGTTATCAGACTTCATCCTTATAGGAACACCCATTGCTTATCAGTACTTTCCAGGCTACCAACTGACAGTTAATGGTTTGGCTATTTTCTCTGGAAAAGTACTGAAGCTGCTTTTGAAACACACATGTGTACAAAATGGATTCATATTGCTCTACTTCTTACAGTAGTTAAGTAACAATTCTGGAGACTTAAGAATTCCTCATGCCAGCATCTGAACTCACATGTGTATAATGTAAAAATAAATTCCATGGGTTGCTACATTTTAGAAATAGAAACAGTTCTGCAGAACTATTTCTAAACAGACTATTTGTAGATGTGAAAATTTGCCTGGAGGCACAAATTTTCAAGAATCAAAGCAATTACGATTAATCTTCTTTGCTCCAGACAGCCCCAACATTTAAAATAACACTCAAATTATATATCCCACAAATTAAAATAAAAAAAGAGAAATGGGGTACATTTGAAGGGGGGGGAATCACAGCAGCTGGCATGATAATGATGCTATTGTCACTGAAATTATCTCATTATTTTTTAAGAACTTTTTTTTTTGCCAACAACAGATTTGGCGTGTAGAATTTAAATCAGCAGATCTCAACGGGTTGTGGAGAAACAGGGTAATAATTAGTAATGCCATGAAACAATGAACAGTTAGTCTTTTCCAATTATAGGTTTAAAATATGAAAATAAGTCTAGAGTAAGATCAGCAGTTTGGTTAACTAAAATGTTCCCTATTTCTAAATCAGTAATCATTGATCCCATAACATATACTGCTTGTGTCTTTTACAATAAGAACTTAAAACTAGTTTCTCATTGCAAAGCAAAATTGTTATTGGGAAGGAGGAGCTTCCTTATCTCTGTATAATTCCTCAAATCTGTATTTCATTTTTGAGCCAACCACTCTTATTCACCAAGGAAAAAGAAAGGACACTTTTCTTCTGTTTTAAATAAGTTTCTCTTAAGCGTTTCTATTTGCAAAACAGCGGCAGGCTCAGCTACTTTGGGTGCTCCTTCCCAATGCAGCAACAGTAAGAGCCCAATTTATCTTTCTCTGCAGATTTAATGCTTATTTTGGTAAATGTTTGTCCTTTTGTGCACTTAAGGGATGATTATTTTAAAAACATAGCAAATCTTCAGGCTTTATACAGGGCTCTGAGAATATCTGCCTCATTTTATGTTAAGCCTACTTTATCAAGTCTGCTTAGAAGGAACCTACAAGAAAAGTACAGTCCGGGTCCCTCCATCTATTGCCTTGCAATCCTTTCTGATGAAGAACAAGCCATTCTCTCCTAACAAAATAATTACTGGTGGGATACATGCTTTGCATATTGATGTCTTCAGTTGACCTAGGCTTGGAGGTCAAAGGGCAAGACTGCTGGCTGAGATTACGCAGAGCTATTTGAAGAACAGGGTTAAAGTTATGAATAAAACTGTTAATGAGTAGAAACTTAGTAATTCATCTTGCATTTATGTAGTCCATTTCTATACCTTCATTGTCTTCAGCATCCATAGATTTTTTTTTTAACTGATTTAAATAGAATAGAAGATTGAACTGAGACTCATCTGAGTCCATCTGATTCTATGTCCCTAATCTCTGGATTCTCAATTCCTCACCATTTTGCATTGATGGAAACATAAGGAAGCTCACAAATGGTGAAGTTCAATGTTATTCAACCACAGAGTCATTAACAAGATATCCTATTCAGACATTTCAATGCCATTAAGAGTTCCAGGAAGAACAGCTTTGTACCCTCTCCCTATCTTTTCCCACTTGCTGCTCTCCAGGCATGCTGTACTAAAAGTCCTAGAATTTCCAGACAAAAAGACTTTCTTCTCTTGAAAACATGATTATTGGATGATGATTCTTGAGATGCAATTTGCTCCTTTAAGAACATTCCATTTCAGGCTATTTAATGATACTTGAGTATTTAGATTATGATGAAATGAGCTATGAACCTTGCTGAGATTAAAAGTCCTCTAATAACATATCCACAGCTATCTCATGCCAGCTATACAAGCAGAGCGCAGAATTGAAAAGCAACTTCTTTGTATTCTGGGCAATATGCAGGCGCAGTATCAAATGCTGGAAAATAATTGCTTGAGCTATGTTAAGCCAGGATGTCTAGAGGGGATTTCTACTTGAAATTCCATATATAATCTCTGGCTCTTATCTGTTGCATATGAAGAGGAAAATATTCAAGGAGTTTCCATTCTACCAATGTAGTTTCTCTCATTGCAAGGCATAAAATAAAAGCCCATAGCAACATTCTCTTGTTTATGCAGCTATCTTAGCCCATTCCTTTTGAACATGACTGGAATGACAACATCTTGATAAGCCATAATGTTTTTGTTTTCAGCTTAATACACTGTGTACACTTAATACACTGTTTTCAGCTTAATACACTATGCTACTATCAGTGAATAAACCATGGGTTAGTAAATAAACCATAGTTTGGCTTAGGACACTAAACCACTTTCCAGTCATAAGTTGGTGTTAGCAATATATCATATTAAACCAGATGTTTAAAAGCTCCAGTTTAACAAAACCGAACAACTCATAATTATGAGATGGGCAGTAAATTAACTAATTAAATAGTACATCCTGTTTGACTATTCCCATTACAATATCCCCCGTTAATTATTTTTAGACGATACAGAATCATATGCAGCATCTGTCTCATTGGTCCACAATTCATCCTTAGTTGTTCCAATTCTGTGTACTCTGTCTTCTCTTAGTACAAGGCTTAACAGATGGATGATATGTGTGGCCTTGTTCACAATCTTGTAGATAACACTGTTGGGGCTAGCATCTGCTGAACTCCTATCTGCCTACTGAAACTGCTGCAGGTACATCATCACTCCTGTGGGGATTGATTGACTTGTGTTCAGAGATTGTCCAAGTGTCAAGTCCCTGGTGCAAAGCATCTTCACTCTGATATCTTGAATAGCTACCACTTCCATGCCATTTGACCTGCCACACTTTAAGGAGAGCCATTACTGGTTGGGATTTCCAACCAACTGGTGGAACCATCTACCAATTATTGCCCTTAAATTGTTCTGGAGTACTGCTATAACCACACAACCACTCAATGCCTCATTAATGAGAAAGGTTAGAGCTTGACTGTGAGGCAGAGCAAACTATATTGATATATTTTCCTGTTGATGTGCACACTGATGCAACTATCATTCTGTTTCTGAGCTGTTCAAGAAACCACAGTTAAAACATACCATGATTTAGAATAGAGAACCTCATGTCTGCCTTAATTTGTGATATTTAATTTCTAGATTTGCCTAAATACTTCAGATTTTACTCTCTCAGGCATGAGCCATTTTCAAGTCTGAATCCAGCAAGCTTATGTGTTCAGCATTTCTTAATCGAGCACTGGAATAGTTTTGACATTCTCTTACTAAAAAAAAAGGAGAATGTCAATAACAACAAAGCAAAGATCAAGCAGTTTTGAATGACAGACAAAAAGAATAGACTGAACTAGAAAGAAAAAGAACAAAGGGTCAAAAGAGAGAAACAGAAATATGAGGACAGCAGTCTCCTTCAGTTTCCTGCAGGGAAGTGAGTGTTTAAAATCCACAATGGTGGTCAAATAAAGATAGCAGGGCATACAAAATGATACCATACAAAATCAAATTATTGTTAGAAAAGTGAACATTCAGAAATCAGAAAAATAGTCCATTAATTATTGCATTCTCTCCTTGTCCAAATCCCTAAACAATCTAACATCGGTATCAAAGAGAATCTTTGAAGAGCATTATAGGATATTTATTCAACAAATCATTGGGAACCCCTGTGAGATAGGTAATAATAGAAGACAGAACTTTTCATTGGTGATTTTACATCTATAAATAATTAATTATCCATGGAAACTCACTTGGTCATCTACTGTTATGTTTTTTGGCACTAGGCAAAGCTATGATTATACCAGAAAAGCTCACATGAAATAATGAAATGATAGATGTATTACTTTTTGACCATATTTTGTAGATTGTGTCTCTCTAGAGTTATCCGTCCTTTTTTCCCCCTTGAGAGACAATAGCAATAGCACTTAGACTTATAGACTGCTTCACAGTGCTTTTTCAGCCCTCTCTAAGTGGCTTACATGGATATTGCATCCAACAATCTGGGTCTTCATTTTACCTACCTTGGAAGGATGGAAGGCTGAGTCAATCTTGAACCTGGTGAGATTTGAAATGCCAAATTGCAGGCAGCTGGCAGGCAGCAGAAGTAGCCTGCAGTACTGCACTCAAATCACTGTGCCACCACGGCTCATAAACCAATGTCACAAGGAATAAACATAAATAAATAATAAATAAATAAAATTAAAGAAATGCTTAACTTTAAATATTAAAATACTGATAGTTGGTATTGTAAAAGATAGATTACAAAGTGTTCTGAACTGGAGACCGATAACTGCAAATGAATGGGGTAAGAAAAGGATTTGAAAGAACATATAAATATAAAAGCAGAAGACAAACAAGTTGGCACTGATCAGCTACCAATAAGGAATAAATTGCTTTAAATAGCAATCACACTTAGACTTCTATACTGCTTCACAGTGCTTTACAGCCCTCTCTAAGTGGTTTACAAAGTCAGCATATTGTCCCCAACAATCTGGGCCCTCATTTTAATGACTTCAAAAGGATGGAAGGCTGAGTCAACCTTGAGCCGTTGAGAATCAAACTGCTGGCAATCAAGAGAATTTGCCTGCAATACTGCATTCTAACCGCTGTGCCACCACAATCCTTAAAGAATCTAATAATATAGATTCCCTGAAAGTTTGGTTCATTTTTAAAGAAAAACACAATGCTCTTAAGTTGTACAGATGAATAAAAAGGTTTGTAGTACAAATAAAATAAAAATTAAATTTAGTGCAGTTTCTAGGTGTATGTTTATTTATCTCTACTCAAGTAACAGACTCTTCGATTATATTTTCTTTCTGATTCCACTAACTTAGTCTCCTAAATTCCAAACATTAATCTTGGAGCCAAAGGACAACAAGGACACAGCTTCTTATTCAACCCGTTTCTCCACAATTTTGCTTCAGTGAGTCTCTTGCTGTATACCAAGGGAACATTTGTCACCTAAGAATTCTAAAAATCTGTAAACATCTGACCCATTTGTCCTAGGAAGAATTTTAAGTGTTAATATGGTGAATGTAGGGTGACTTTTACATAACTGTAATATATTTAAAACAAGTGTTTTTTCAGTGGTAATGTTTGGGTATGAAACATTAAGACAGACTGATAAAAGGTGAATAGATACCTTAAAATTATGCTTTTGAAGATGGCTATTAAGAGTGCCTTGGGCTATGAGAAAAAACAATAATCAATGCTTGACCAAAGAAAGGCTGATTGTACAGTTAAGATGAGTATTAACAAGTATAAGTTACAAATTTTGGACATGGAATGCAAATGCATGAATGGTTAGAAATATATATACAGAAGCCTGATGATGGCAGATGAGATTCTGCTGAAACGTTGCTACAACTTTAAAAGCACCACGTGGGAAAATACCCGAACAAAGCTGAATGCCAGACATGTAAGTACCCGCGAAAACTTAAGAAAACATATATATATATATACATACACATATACACACATGTATGTTTTCTTAAGTTTATATATATTTCTTAAATATATATATTGTGCTTGTGTGTGTTTGTTATGCTTGACAAGACTGAAGGAACTGGAAGGGTTCTCCCACGGATTAGATAGAACCAAAGAGATTACAGTAATGTCCATGAAAAAGCTATAAGTTATTATTATAGACTGGTCAAGGCAATGAACATTTGTCCATGAAATCACTAGGTGTCAAGCCCAACTTGAGGGGACCACCTAATTAAAACCTTTAATTAAAGATTTTAAAAATATTATAATGTTTCATGGAGAATTAATAGTCCTTTTGATAAAAATTTAGTTGAATGATTCCTCACTGACTGTTTTTATGGGCTTTATCTATTTTGATGTTTGCCTCCCTGAACAAACCAAACCTACCACCAATTACCTAATTAAATAAATAATTTATGTAACATCAGGGATCTTATACAGCAATAATATCACTCTAAATCTAACTATAAAAATGTTTAAAACAAGACAGCCAATATAAAATAAAATTAGATTTTTCTTCCCACACTAACAACCTACTTAAATGCTAATTTTGCTAGAAGAACAGAATAAAGCTACATCTTTGCATATTTAGCCAAGTTTTAAAATCATGTGAAGTTATAATTTCACCTCATTCCATACTAATTTATATTTATTTGTATACTGGATTCAATTCCAAACACCACATTTTCTAAAAGATATGAACAATATGACATAGTGTTGTGTCACAAGATGAGTGCCACAAAGGTAGTTAAAGTAAACCCTAACCCTTCCAAACAGCTCCACCTGTCCTCAGTCAAAATTGCATCCTTCCATTCCAATTTGTCCTACTTAGTCCTACAATCCTACTTGTTGCTAATGAAAGAGGAAAAGACACAGTGATAGGATAGGAAGTGATAGGAAAACACAGCAAGTTTATGTGGAAACTTAAGTGGAAGTTTGAGTGGGAAACAAACGAACCCTCTAATAATCTGTAACTCATTATACAAATATCACTTGCAGAGTATCCAGGAGAATAGTTTAAGATGCACACAATAGCATTCTTTAAATATCTAAACAGTTTTCACATAACTGTAGGTGAGAGAAAAGATGATATAGGTATCTATTGGGATGGGTTTAAATTACAGCAGGAGTGGTTTAACATAGAACTAAGCACTGGACACAACTTAGGATATTAGACTCTCTTCATCTGGAGATCTTCAAAGAAAAGATGAACCACTATTTGGCTGTCCTGGGTCTTGCTTTGAATTGTAAAGAGCAGGCTGACAATCAAAATCAGAACTTTTGGTGAGGGAGGGTTGTTTAAGCCTTAGAGTTGAAAATAATTTTCTACTATCTCTCAAACCAATATTTGAATGGGAAATTTTACAAATCTATTACTGTAATCCTGTATCCTTACAACCCATAGATTTCCACAGTTCAAGTCTTTATATGAAGAGGAAACCAATGGGAAAGAACTTCTCTGAACAATCTGTTCCAAAGTTAAAATTTAAAAGTGTACTTTGAACTTAATTAAACATCAAATTCAGTAGAAAGATGGTTGTTTCACAGTGAAATAGGCTTATTGTCTTTGGTCCTATTTATCCTACTAAAGGAAGAAATATCTCTTGTTATTGTAACAGTAAGTAGATTTAGAATTCCAAACAATTGCATGAAGTCCTAGTTATTTGGATCACGCAACTCATCCAATTCTGCTTTTGTTCCATGAACAGTTTTCACAACTGTTATCCTCAAATATTATCTTTATCACCTCGAGAATCATTTAAATGGATTGGACATCTGTGGCAGTGAATTAAGTGGTGATTTGCATAACAATATCTGTACTTAGTGAAGCAAGATACTGGTGGAAAATAATTCTTATTCTTGTATCATTAATAAGGAATTTTTCAATTCACTTGTGGTTATTTTAAAATTGCAAAAAACATCAAGTTACACTATTAGAATCTCCACAGTTTTAAAAAGCAAAGTACTATAAATGGCATTGTTATTGTTTTTAACCAAATGACTGAAATCTAACCTGTTGTGTATGCAATAAGATTAATAAAGTGTGAGCTTGGAGTAAGTGCAGGGTTCTGGCCCTGCACTTCTGATTGGCTGTTAAGCGGCCGGACCGGACTGGCCCGTTCCGGGGAATCCGATTGGCCCTTAACAGAGAGTTCTTATTGGTTATAAGAGCTAGCGTTCCTAGCTCATGATTGGTTAAACATTACAGGGTTTGCCTATATAAGGCGGGTTTTACTGCTGTTGAATTAAAGAAGTCACAATGTAAATAAAGAGCTGAAGTTCACTGTTCAGAGGCTTGTCTCCATTCTTTCTCGCCCATGCTCAAAACTTAACACTGGCGACGAAGGTGGGATTTGGAGATACCTGAACCAACGAAACTTCGAAGAACACCGAGCACGTGACAGATGACGCTACACAACGGAACCATGTCCTGCGGCATCGTACCACCCGCTCAGTTCAATCCAGTACAGGAGGACTGGGAGTCTTACATGGATCATTTCCAAATGTTCCTAGAGACGAACAACTTAAAGGACGCCACAGCCAGGAAGAAACAGGCGGTGTTCCTAACGCATTGCGGTCCAACCGTATTTAAGATGGCTAAAGCACTAGCCAAACCCCGAGAAGTGAAGGCCATGGATTGGGACGACCTCGAACCTATCCTACGAGACCACTATGCCCGACCGTGCCTACACTCGTAAAACGCCACGAGTTTTATCAAAGAAGCCAGCGAAAGGGAGAAAGCGTGGCCGACTTCATAGCAGACCTCCGAAATTTGGGAGGCCTCTGCGGATTCACCGATCTAGAAGAAGCACTAAGAGATCGCATAGTTCTGGGATTAGATGCACCAGGCGTCCAAAGCAAGCTGATGGCGAAAGGCGCCATCAGCTTGCCGATGCTACTGCAGCAGAAGCAACCAGGAAGTCGGCTGCACAACTGCGCCGAAACCGCACTCCGGTACTACCACCAGCCAGCAAAATCTCACCTAGTTCAGAAGGGCAGCTCGAGACAACGCACCACGAGGACCTCTCTTCGTCGTCAGACAGCGACGAAGAAGGGGTCCTTTGACTGCAGTCCGACTGGGACCCTCGCCCGAAGCCCTTACGCCCTTGCGCTGGCTGTGGCGCCAACCATGCCAGATCCGAATGCAAATTCCGCGACGCACTCTACCATGAGTGCGGGAAACGAGGCCACATCGGACAGGTCTGCCGCAGCTTGCCAGGACCCAGCCAGGCCTCAAAGGGGGCTGACTATCGCCAATCGACAGGAAACCGTCCTGTAAGGCAAGAGCCAGTAAACCACTCCTACAGAAATCGAGCTTTGCAGAGAGAAGAGGCTCACCATACTATCACTATCGGTCACGCCTCAGCCTTGGACGCTAAGAAAATCTGAGTCACGGTAGCCATCGAGAACCAGCCTTGCCACATGGAGGTCGACTCGGGATCGTCCCTCTCGATGGTGTCTTGGAAGACACTCAAGCAACTCATCCCCACAATTCAACGCCAAGATCTCCATTTCCAACACCTCATCCTCAAGGACTACCAGGGGAATCGAATTCCCGTCGGCGGGTCCTGCAGAGTCCGAGTCTCCTTCAAGAAGCACACAGCGTACTTACCTTTAACGGTCATCAATAGAGATAGGCCTAGCCTTCTGGGCTTCCAATGGGTCGCGCCACTCGGCATTGAAGTGGCCGGCGTAAACCGAGTCGGTGGCTGTGACTGGGAGGAAGACCTTATCTATGAGTTCAGGGACGTCTTCGCGGACAGCTTAGGCGAGTACAAGGGGACTCCGATTTCATTCAGCTTAGATCCAAAAATAGCTCCCATTTGTCTAAAGCCCCGTCGAATTCCGTTTGCCTTAAAATTAAAAATCGACGAACAACTCGACAAACTGATAGCTCAGGGGGTGTTGGAGCCCATCGATCACTCCCCGTGGGAAACCCCTATTGTAACACCCATTAAGCCAGACGGGTCAATCCGAATTTGTGGGGATTACCGGGCCACTTTGAACCACGCCCTGCAGCAGAACGCGTATCCAGTTCTGGTGGTGCAGCACCTCCTCCATTTCCTGGGGGGTGAGAAAGTTTTCACTAAATTGGATTTAGCTCAGGCATATCCGCAATTACCAGTAGATGAAAAACGGCACAGGCACAAATGATTGTGACGCACCGAGGTGCCTTTAAATGTACCTGGCTGCAATTCGGAGTGAGTATAGCCCTGGGGATTTTTCAGAGCCTTATGGAAAGGTTATTGCAAGGAATTAAGGGCGTGGTTCCCTATTTTGACGATGTATTAATTGCAGCCCCTACAAAAAAAATCTTACAGGACCGGTTAAAATTAGTCCTAAAAAAATTCCAAGAGGCCGGTCTTAAGGTTAAAAAAAAAAACAAATGTAAATTGTGTACTGATAGTGTTGAGTTTTTAGGGTACCTGATTGATAGCCAGGGCATTCACCCTACTGAAAGTAAATTAAAAGCGATCAAAAACGCTCCCAGGCCATGAAACAAGGCCGATCTCCAGGCGTTCCTCGGCCTCATCAATTTTTATAATGTATTTTTACCGCACAAAGCAACTGTCGCTGAACCGTTACACCGATTGTTAGATAAAAAAGCAAATTGGTTATGGGGTTACCGTGAAGAACAGGCGTTCCAAAATGTTAAAAAAACTGCTCATTTCTGACTGTACTCATGCAGTATAACGAGACTTTGCCATTAGTTATAACCTGTGATGCATCGCCTTTCGGGGTGGGCATCATTTTGAGCCACGTACTGCCTAATGGGAACGAAGCCCCTGTTGCATATTTTTCAAAGACTCTTTCAAAAACGGAACGGAACTATGGACAAATTGATAAAGAAGCCCTCGCAATTGTCTCAGCTGTGAAAAGATTTCACGAATATGTGTATGGTAGGGTTTTTACTATTGTGACTGACCACAAACCTTTGTTAGGGATAATAGCTGGAGATAAGCCGACTCCCTACATATTATCCCCTAGGATGACCCGATGGTCAGAATTCTTAGCTGCTTATAACTATCAGCTGCAATACCGCCCAGGGAAAGCCATTCCCCACGCCGACGCATTGAGCCGAGCACCGCTTGCAGAGACTCTTGATGATCTGGCATCAACGGTAACCACGTTGCAAATCGAGGCACTCAACTTGCCGCCACTGACCGCCCGAGATATCGCGAGAGAAACCAAATGCGACCACACCCTAGCACGAGTCCTAGGCTGGGTAGAACTGGCCATTGGACCAGTTATCAGATGACTTCACATCATTCAAGTCTCGACAGACCAAGCTCTTCTCCCAGAAAGGCTGTGTCATCTGGGGCGATAGAGTCGTTATCCCAGAACGGCTCCGAAAAGCGCTACTGAGAACTTTGCACGATGGCCACCCCGGCATTGTGCGAATGAAAGCCCTTGCACGAAGCTACGCATGGTGGCCGGGCATTGACAAGCAAATCGAACAGTGGATTAAAGCTTGTCCCAAATGCCAAGAAGTCAGCAAAGCCCCACCAAAAGCCATGCCTACTGAATGGGAGACACCACGTGGACCCTGGTCCCGAATTCACCTGGACTTCATGGGGCCAACCAAAGGCCACACTTTCCTGCTTACTGTCGACGCCTACTCGAATTAGCTCGAAATTCATTGCATGACGACTACGACCTCTGAGGCAGTTATCAAAATTTTAAACAGACTATTTGCAACCCACGGATTACCAGACGTCCTGGTATCCGATAACGGCCCACAATTTACTGCACTAACATTCGAGCAGTACCTCGCTGACCGCGGCATCCGCCATGCGCTCACCTCGCCTGCGCACCCTGCGACCAATGGCCGAGCAGAACACATGGTCCAATTTGTGAAGAAAACCTTGCAAAAGGTAGACTACGACAACATTGACGACAAGGTCAATCAAATCCTCTTTTTGCAACACATCACCCCACATAGCATCACCAACAAAACTCCCGCTGAACTGCTAATGGGACGAAAGCTCCGCTCCCACCTCGACCGTTTGCACCCGGCTTATGAACCGGAGAAACCACAAGGGTCCAGCGGCCGCTGTCGCACCTTCCAGGTAGGAGACCTGGTTTATGCAAAAAACCTATCGGGCAACCCGTTGTGGGTGTAAGCGACAGTAGTACGTGTAACCGGCCCCAGATCCTACCTTGTGCAATGCCTTGACGATAAACTTTGGAAACGGCATATCGACCAATTACGATTGCGGCTTCCAGTGGCCAGTCCGCAAATCCCCTTTGACCAAACTGGGGGGGGGAGGTACAGAAGAAGATGAATTCTTGGGAAACCAGTTCGAAGGAAACGATGGTTTAATAGAAACTCAGGAAGCGGAGCCCGAGGGAGAAACGGTTGCACCTCAGGGAATTGCAGAAAATGTGGGCAACGACGTAGAAGTGAATTCTGAACCAGAAACAGCCCCACTGCCAAACAATGATCTACCTCAGCATGATTGCAACCAGCCGATACAACAAAAATCAAAGAGACTAAAAAGACAACCGTCCTACCTAAGGGACTATGTAACTGCGCCCTGAAATAAGAAGCCAGGGGGAAGGGGTGTTGTGTATGCAATAAGATTAATAAAGTGTGAGCTTGGAGTAAGTGCAGGGTTCTGGCCCTGCACTTCTGATTGGCTGTTAAGCGGCCAGACCGGATTGGCCCGTTCCGGGGAATCCGATTGGCCCTTAACAGAGAGTTCTTATTGGTTATAAGAGCTAGCGTTCCTAGCTCGTGATTGGTTAAACATTACAGGGTTTGCCTATATAAGGCGGGTTTTACTGCTGTTGAATTAAAGAAGTCACAATGTAAATAAAGAGCTGAAGTTCACCGTTCAGAGGCTTGTCTCCATTCTTTCTCGCCCATGCTCAAAACGTAACATAACTTAATGTCTATGAAAATTCATATTACTTCAAAATGATAAGGAGAGGATGGAATATATGGAAATCTGATTTTTTAGTCAGTCATAAAACTAAAGCTTCATATCTCCCTTGAGGGAAAACAATAGGAAAGACCCACTAGCAAAGTTGAGTCAATTCAAATGCAACATCAAACCATAGTTGAGCCGCAAGTGAACAAGCCCTAGACTTCTATGTTTCCAACTCCTTTTTTTCATAATAATTCCCTCATTTGAATATGTATTAATGACCATCAGTAATTTTTTTTATTTCTCTCAGACCAGGAAGCTATAGTTTTGCACTTGTATGTAAACCAACAATTCAAACTATGATCTGATTTTTAAGCAAAGGAAATGTAAAAAAAGTTATTACTCTGCAGAAGAAAAGAACATGAAATCTCAATCTTGTCAGAGCTCTTTTATATAAGGGTGATATGAGATGGATGAGAGCAAGCAAACTAAAACTTAATCCCCACCCAAACAGACTTGTATATGTCAAAGTGTAATTTGGGGCTGCCTATGAAGAAAAGAAACTTTACATTTTTATCAATGAAACTGGCTGTGATCCTTTCTGCATGGAATGCAACTTACCTTGATTATTTATATTCTGGTAATATCCAGACTAATATATCACATGTAAGGCTGCCTTTAAGATAGTTCAGAAGCATAAACTAATAGAGAATTTAATGGTCTGGCTGCTGTTGGTCAAGGTGCTTAGAAGATGTAAAAGCCTTCTGTTATAAAGCATGTGAGTCTCTTAAGACATGAATACGTGTACAGCATGTATATTATTTTATTTAATTATTCATCAAATGTACTATAGCCAACATCTCACCAGAAGTGACTCTAGGCAGAATACAGCACAACAATTAGGACTGTGCTATTTTCTAGAAACAATAATTTGAAGCATACCTGGATGTGTACCTTGAATATACAGGCATTTCCTTAAAACAAATGCAGTCCACTTGTTGCTATGGGAATAAAGGAAAATACACAACTTATTTAAGCAGTTGCTGATAGATGGAACATGTGTACCCAGGTACCTTCCAAATCAGATTTTCCCTGCAGAACCCAGACAACTATACTATCCCAATTGATATTATTAGGGGGTGGAGGAGGGAGTCATAACTAACCTAAAACATCCTTCCACTGAGAGGCAAAGCTTATCAAAAGAAGATATGTGATATTCAGTTATTCAGACAGTTCTCATTGTTCATGAATATCATTTCTGTCAGTTCCTGAGTTATTGAAAACTCATATTTGTATCATGGGGAGAGTATCTAGCCATCTGGTCTTCTGTTGACCTCTTAACTTGAAAAAAATATGACAATGACATTTCATTATATTGGTAGTTACTTTTTACTACATGTTATTTTAAGTAATAAATCCATTGTGTCACTCATTTCATTCCAGTCAGGTCCTTGATTCCAAATTTTCTGCATAATAGCTTATGGCAAACAATAGGTTCAATCACTTTAAAGTAGGTTTTGCCAAAGTTAAGAAAATGATTTAGGGGAAGAAAAACCTAATTTAAAGTGATTGAATCTGTTGTTTGCCATAAGCTATTATGCAGAAAATTATAAAATATTATCTGTTTGGCCAAGTTATCTGAAGAGTTTGTCATAAGCTGCCTGAACTGAATCCGTCTATCCTCTTGTTTCTCATTCCCAATCCTTAAATTGGCAAAGAAAGAGGATAAAACATGGGAAGAAGTGCTTCTCTTTTCAAGAAATCTCCTAAGGTATCATGTTCATTTTCTTGGCAGTTGTTATATTTTGTTGTGATGATTTTTCTTTTATTGTTAGAGGGGTTTCAGTATTCCCTGCAATTTTTTTTGTTCATGATTTATCTGATAGATGTGCTTCAATGTCTTAATTGAAGAGTTTTAATTTTGTGAAGTGTGTTTTGCTTCACATTTTGCTTCATTATGTAAACTAATGTGGAATTGTTGTAATTTGGGGTTTGGTTTGAAAAGCAGCAAAATACAAGGAAAACATAAAATTAAAATAATTTTGTATAGTCTGATGAATGCTAACTTCTAATTATGCTTTAGGGTATTCAGATTTTAATATCATTGACCTAGATTGCAGTGTGATTGACCTGAGTATTGTTTATCTAACACTACCATTAAGATTATTGGGCGTCTAAAAATTAAAGCAGCTGACCCATTTATCTTTTGTCTAGACTACAAACATTCAAAACATAGAAAGTTTTGCTTTCAAAATATTATTTTTTGCATTTATTGCTGATGGCAGATATTGAAATCAGTATTTACTGAGACCATCACAACTTTTAATACAGAGTTGTATGCTGGCATAATTTACAAGGCTCTTTTGCTTTTTCTTTGCTTTTAAATATTTCATTGGAAATATGTCCACTGTAACCTTTCAAGCAAAATACATTACATATCTCAACCAACACAATCCAGATTTCACTGTTGCAAACCATATTTTTCCTATTTTAATACTTAAATACTTATGCAGACACAAAAAATTTCTGCTATCAAGCCAGAGCTGTAAATAGGCTATACTTTGCCTGACATATATAACAAAGTCTGGCTTCTTAATATGCTGTGCAACTATTACAGTAATGTTTGTTGTGTCAGAGGGACTAAACTTATTCATAAGATTCCAGTGGTTTCATGAGAATGAAATATGCATAGAGGGAGACAGATTCAATTCCCCTAGCACGGTGCCACTGTGGAGGTGAAGAGCTTACTGGTTAGTTTATTGAATTGTGAGTAATGCTACCCATCAGGCAGAAAAGGGAGAATCTGCATTTCAACACCTGCTATATAACTGTCTTTCAAGAACTCAAAAACTAAATATGGAAGAGGGAGTGAAAAGGCTGAGATGGCAGTAATGGCAGTTTTGCAGATTCTCTGCAGTTGCCATGCTGCCTCACTCCTCCTCGCCACTCTAGTTGCCAATAAATCAATCTTTTTCTTTCTTTGGAAAAGCCATAGCTTAGCAGTTGTACAGGTAGTCCTTGACTTACAACTGTTTGTTTAGTGAACGTTCAAAGTAACAACAGCACTGAAAAATGTGAGTTATGATCGTTTTTCACACTTACGACTTTTGAAGCCTCATGATCATGTGATCAAAATTCAGATGCTTGGCAACTGATTCATATTTATGACTGTTGCTGTGTCTCAAGCTCAGGTGAGCCCCTTTTGCAACTTTCTGACAAGCAAAGTCAATGGGGAAGTGTCAGCTGGTGCTCCATTCAAAATCCAAGAAAGAAATACTTAGACTCCATTAATCACTGGAAATCAAGCGGTAGCAACAAAAGAATTCTGAATCTGAGAAAATGGGCGCGCAAATCACACCTACAAAGTAATGGCAATGTTCCCACCCCCAACAGTTCAACTGGCTCATCCAATTAAAAGTTGTATATATCATCATGTGGGCATCTCCAGGTGGTGATGAGGTCTCTGTCCACTGACCTTGACATATTTTGATAAAGAGTTGCAGCTGCGCATAGCATAGGATAGATGCCTAAGCAAGAATCTACCCTCCCCAGCTTATACAGTTCTGTTTTGTAACACCTTCAGCTCACTTCCCATAACCATTCCCCCCACCTCCCCCGTTACTTATGATAGCCGAAAGATGCAAAGCAAAGGGAGAAAAATCTTGAAGGCTGATAGGAAGACAGATTCATTAAGCAACCGACTTCCTTCCTTCCTTCCTTATTCACTTAACAACTGTAGCAAGAGAGGTCATAAAATGGGGCAAAACTCACCTAACAAATGTCTCACTTGACAATAGAAATTTTGGACTCAAATTGAGCATCCCCTGTACTCAAGAATGAGTTATTTAAAATGTGAAAAATGGAAACTAGCCAAGGTCATCAACCGTGATTTGAGATACTCCCACCGATCTGCCCACTCCAAAAAAGATTTCTTGCAGAAGAGAATATATTCCTATAAATACTTGCATGCAAAAACCCTGATAAAGAGATTGATCTGCTCTAGATAAATTTGAAATCTAAAGACTGAGATGGCTGTTCCTTTGGGGACCTGTCTTTTTCAACAGCTCCCAAGACCATGAGGTCTGAATCCCCCTACAATCCATCGCCATTCAAAACAGAATCAAAAGCTTCCCAATTCCTAAGGATGGCTTTGTCAGAAAAGGTAAGGAAACATGAGTTCAGGCATGTGAAGCATCCAATTATTTTTTGCAAGCTGAAAAGAAAAGGCATCTGAACGCCACAGATATTTCACCCACTCGTTGGTTTTCAGATTATGCATTCAGTCAATGCTTATAAAAAGTAGGGGAAAGTATTGGTTGATTCTGGCCCTTCTTTCTGTTCTGTCCTTAATTAGCATTCTTGAGATCCCCGCGCTTTGATTGGCCAAAGCGCGGGGCTCTCTGATTGGTCAGGCGAGCCGCGCCGATTGACCCGCTGAGAATCTCCCGCGATTGGTCCATTCGGATCGCGGGAGATTCAAAGCGGTGCCATTGGCCACGGCCGCCGTGGCTAAAGGAATAAAAGCCGCGGGCTTTTTCCCTTACGCCAGTTCGGTTCCAACTTTAAATAAAAGAGCATGATTTGAAGTCACCGACTCCTGGCATCATTTCGCGGACACAACACTGGCGACGAGGATGGGATCCAGACCCTGAACCGAACCACGTATCCGACGGAAGCCAGACGAACCATCACAATGGCGAAAATCGCACCCCCCGCACCCTTCAACCCCGCCACCGAGGACTGGGAATCGTACTCCGACCGATTCCGCATGTTCCTCGAGTGCAGCGACCTGAAGGACGCCACCGGCCCCATGAAGCGCGCCGTCTTCCTGACCCACTGCAGGACCGAGGTCTTCAAGATGGCCAAGGCGCTTGCCAAACCCGCCGATGCGACCGCGATGGACTGGGACGTCCTCGAGCCAATACTTCGGCGGCACTACGCTCCAGAGGTACCCATCCTGATCCGACGCAACGAATTCTACCGTCGGGACCAACGGTCGGGTGAGAGCTTTAGCGACTTCGTTGCCGAGCTGCGGCGCCTAGGGGGGCTCTGCGAATTTGACAACCTGAACGATGCCCTGCGAAACTGAATCGTGCTCAGTTTGTGGGACCCCGTCCTCCAGAGCTGGCTGATGGCCAAGGGCAACATCAGCCTAGCAGACACCCTCACCGCAGCCGCAGCCGCCGAAGCAACCCGAACTTCCGCCGACCACATGCGCAGACCGAACTCTGGGGACCGCAGCGGAAACAACAACCCGGCGAGGTCGACCGAGGCCCAACCCAAGACGACCACCCACCAAGGCGACTTCCACTCGGCATCGGGCACTTCAGATGACGAGGAGGACATCCATCGCCTCCAGACAGGCCGCGACCCACGGAACCGGCGGGGTCGTAAGTCGAGGACCAACTGTGCCGGTTGCGGCGGCGACCACCCCAGGTCGGAATGCCGGTTTTTCGAATCAATCTGCCGGCATTGCGACAAGAAGGGACACATCGCCCGTGTCTGCCGCCTAAAGAAAAATCGCAGCCTGGCACGATGGGACCAGAGCGACCGGAGGAGAGAGAGCACACCACCCCGGACCAGAGATCGCCCCTTGGACAACAGATGGGACCGGAACGGACGATCCCTGCGAGGCGGCGATAACCGGCGAAGAGAGGAGACCCATCAGACGGTCACCGTCGGCCACGCCATAACCAATGACGCCCGGAAGTTCCACGTGGAGGTATGCATCGAGGGCCAGCCATGCAAAATGGAGGTGGACTCCGGGTCCTACCTCTCCATGATAGCATAGCATGAAATTAAGCGCTTGGTGCCTACCCTCCAAAGGAGGAACCTAGACAGCCAGAGACTCATTGTAAGGGACTACCAGGGAAACCGCATCCCGGTAGTTGGAACCAAACACTTCAACATCACATATAAAGGGCACACCGAAAGACTTCCCCTGACAATCGTCGACCGCGACCGCCCAAGCCTACTGGGACTGCAATGGTTCGCCCCGCTCGGCATCGCAGTCACGGGAGTCGACCACGTCACCGACGACAGCTGGGAGCAGCAACTGGCCCGGGAATTCCAAGAGGTCTTCGACGGAAACCTAGGCAAGTACCGAGGGCCCCTTATATCTTTCAACCTAGACCCAAACGTCCCCCCAAAACGCCTGAAACCAAGGCGGGTGCCATTCGCACTTAAACCCAAGATAGACGAGCAAATTGACAAGCTCGTCAAGCAAGGGGTCCTACAGCCCATAGACCACGCCCGGTGGGAGACCCCCATAGTCACCCTGATCAAGCCCGATGGGTCGGTGAGGATCTGTGGGGAGTATAAGGCCACCCTAAATGGCGCGCTACAACAAAGCGCCTACCCCGTCCCAGTAGTGCAACACCTATTGCACTCACTGGGAGGGGGCAAGGTTTTCGCCAAGCTCGACCTCGCCCAGGCATACCAACAGTTGCCGGTCGACGAGCAAACGGCAGAAGCGCAAACCATAGTCACCCACCGGGGGGCATTTAAATGCAACCGACTCCAATTCGGAGTCAGCGTGGTACCGGGAATATTCCAAAGCCTAATGGAAAGACTACTGCAAGGCATCAAGGGGGTGGTACCTTACTTCGACGACGTCCTAGTGTCGGCAGCCAACCAAGCTGAACTAGAGGGTCGCCTAAGGGAGGTCCTAACCAAATTTAAAGAGACCGGACTAAAAGTCAAGAGGGAGAAATGCCAGCTATGCACGGAACGGGTAGAATTCCTAGGATACCTCCTAGACCGTCACGGCATTCACCCCACAAACAAAAAAATCAAGGCCATCAAAGAAGCCCCCACACCCAAGTCGAAGACGGAACTACAGGCATTCCTGGGGCTACTTAACTTTTACAATGTGTTCCTGCCCCAAAAGGCGACGGTGGCGGAGCCCTTGCATAGGCTCCTGGACAAGGCGGCGACCTGGACTTGGGGGAAACGCAAGCAAGCCACCTTCCAAAGAACAAAGGACCTCCTCACTTCGGACGCCATCCTTATACAATAT
This sequence comes from Hydrophis major, assembly GCA_033807585.1. Classification (NCBI taxonomy): domain Eukaryota; kingdom Metazoa; phylum Chordata; class Lepidosauria; order Squamata; family Elapidae; genus Hydrophis; species Hydrophis major. Next base: position 80,354,925 of record CM066331.1, read on the forward strand.
AACGAGACCCTACCTCTGGCCGTCACATGCGACGCATCACCCTTCGGCGTCGGCGCTGTCCTCAGCCATACCCTCCCCGATGGAAAAGAAGCGCCCATCGCGTTCTTTTCAAGGACCCTCACCAAACCGGAGCGGAACTATAGCCAGCTGGACAAAGAGGCTCTGGCTATCGTTGCCGCCGTAAAACGATTCCACGAGTATCTCTACGGCCGGACTTTCACCATCATAACCGACCACAAGCCGCTGCTGGGAATCCTTGCAGGAAACCGGGCCACCCCGAACATTCTGTCTCCCCGAATGACAAGGTGGTCCGAGTTCCTGGCAGCCTACAACTACGGACTCATACACAGACCGGGTAAGACGATCTCCCATGCAGACGCCTTAAGCCGCTCACTGCTCCCGGAACCTGACACCGACCCAGCACCCACGACGACCACCCTCAGCATAGAGACTCTACCCAACCTGCCCATAACCGCGTCAGACATTGCCCGAGAGACTAATATAGACAAACGTCTGGCGCGGGTGTTGCATTGGGTAGAGAAAGGGTGGCCGGAAAGGGACAACGACGAGTCCGTCAAAACATTCCGAAACCGCCAAACGGAACTCTTGTTATTAAAAGGGTGCACACTATGGGGGGATAGGGTGGTCATTCCAGAAAAGCTACAAGGGAAGGTTCTGGAACTGCTACACGAGGGGCACCCTGGCATTGTTAGGACTAAAGCCCTGGCCAGAAGTTACGCTTGGTGGCCAGGGATGGACAAACAAATTGAGGCCTGGGTAGCTAGGTGCCAACGATGCCAGGAAACTAGGCCAAGCCCACCCACAGCACCCGTCCTAGAGTGGGAAACCCCAAGGGGACCTTGGTCTAGGATTCACATAGACTTCGCCGGGCCCACAAAAGGACACACCTTCCTCATAACAGTTGATGCTTACTCCAACTGGCTGGAGGTAAGCAACATGAAGACGACAACCACGGAGGCCGTGATCAAGTAACTCTGCAAACTCTTTGCAACACACGGCCTCCCAGACGTCGTCGTTTCCAACAACGGGCCCCAATTCACCTCGCTGGAATTCGAAAAATTCCTAGCGGAAAGGGGCATCCGCCACGCGCTGACAACACCGGCGCAACCGGCGGCGAATGGTAGGGCGGAACGGATGGTCCAATTCACTAAGAAGACCATCCGGAAAATAGACCACGGGGAGATCCAGGAGAAAATAAACAAACTACTCTTCACCCAACACATAACCCCAAATACCACAATGAATAAGAGCCCAGCCGAACTATTAATGGGCAGGAAACTAAGGTCCCCACTTGACAGGTTACACCCCACGTATAACCCGGAGAAGCCCCCAGACTCAAACAGCAAACACCGAACCTTCACACCCGGCGACCCCGTATACGCAAGAAACCTGACGGGAGACCCACTATGGATACCGGCCGTCATCACACAAATAACAGGCCCACACTCGTACCGGCTACAAACAGCAGACGGACGAGCGTGGAAACGCCACATCGACCAACTAAGGTCGAGGACTACCAACCAAGAGACCACCGACGCACAAACAGGCGAAACCAACCCCCACAACACAATCCAAGGGGGGAGGGTATACCCAGGGGACCAAAATCAAAGAAAAATAAACCAGCCGTACTTACCGGAAAGCAGCCATCACGACCCCTCGCCAGGAAGAGACAGCCAGGCCAGCTCGACCGACCCGAAAAGACCGAGCAGGAGCGGCGAAACCCGCAGCTCAACCAACCCGGGAGGCTCAGGAGGGAGCTACAGAGAGCGGACCGGCCCGATCGACCAGCCGGTTCCCACGATGGCATCAGGAGCAGCAGAGATCCCGACCGAACCGGCCGCGATCCAACCTACGACTGAGCTGCGCAGGTCCAGTAGGCTCAGACGGAGCCCCGCCTACCTACGTGACTACGCGATGTAAGGACCGAACCAAGAGGGGAGGGGTGTTCTGTCCTTAATTAGCATTCTTGAGATCCCCGCGCTTTGATTGGCCAAAGCGCGGGGCTCTCTGATTGGTCAGGCGAGCCGCGCCGATTGGCCCGCTGAGAATCTCCCGCGATTGGTCCATTCGGATTGCGGGAGATTCAAAGCGGTGCCATTGGCCGCGGCCGCCGCGGCTAAAGGAATAAAAGCCGCGGGCTTTTTCCCTTACGCCAGTTCGGTTCCAACTTTAAATAAAAGAGCATGATTTGAAGTCACCGACTCCTGGCATCATTTCGCGGACACAACACTTCCTATGTTCACTAAATATGGAATTAGAATAACAATCACAGTGTGAATGTTCAAACATCTATCACCACATCTTAGAGAGTCTGCCTACGTTCATTCTTGTCAGAGAGGCATAGATTTTTTTCCCCTTGATTACATTTTGTGTTTGATTTTATTTTAATCTAGAGTTGTGTCACCTACTTTGATAAGTCTTATCAGTATAAATGTTTCCCTTGACAGATAAAGATTTTTTTTTGTAATTCCCTTACATATTTTCAATAGTTGCACATTAGCTGTCTATCCTCAAGTGAAATAAGATTCAAGAAATACGTCTAAAACATTCAGGTTCTCTTATACCCAAAAATAGATGTATTGCTAAGTATGGAAAAAGACAATGAAGGCGTGGCTTCTTTATACAGTTGGTCCTTGACCTATAAAAGTTCATTTAGGGACTGATCAAAGTTACAACAGCATTGAAAAAGTGACTTATGACAATTTTTCAGAGTTATGACCTTTGAAGCTTCCTCATGATCATGTGATCAAAATTCAGACACTTGGCAATTGATTCACATTTATGACAAATGCAGTGTCCCGGGGTCATGTGATTCCCTTTTGCGACCTTCTGACAAGCAAGGTCAACAGGGAAGCCAGATTCACTTAACAACCAGGTTACTAATTTATCTACTGAAGAGATTCACTTAACAACTATGGCAAGGAAGGTTGTAAAATGGGGCAAACCTCATTTAACCAATGTCTCACTTAACAACAGAAATGTTGGGTTCAATTGTGGTTGTAAGTTGAGGACTACCTGTAATGTCAGTGCAAAAGTTTTGAATTAAGAAATCCTATATATAGTCCCGATGTCCAAGCCTCGGCATTTGTCCTCAATGCCATGTTACCAGATCTTTACCAGCCCTTGACTCCAGCTACTGTTTTTAAACATCAGGTTGGTTTGCAATAAATCTACTCTCCTCCACAACTTGATTGTGGGTAGGGAAGCTGACCTGGCATGTGTTTCTGACATCTAGGTGGGTCCAAAGGAAGGAGTTTCCCTTCTCTAGAATGTGGGTTTCAGGTTTGTCACTACACAAGACTCCAAGGGAGGCATGGGGTGATAATTGTTATTTGGTTTTCTTTTTAATTGTAAAGCTGCCCAGAACCACTGTGGGGTTGGGCTGCTTCAAAAATGAATGGATGGATGAATGAATGAATAAATGATTGAATGAATGAATAAATGAATGAAAGATAGATAGATAGATAGATAGATAGATAGATAGATACAAGAGAACATACATATTTATCATAAATGATACTGAATGAAACTCTTTTGCTGTGGCAGTGATCTATACATAGCACATATTTGAAGGATCATCAGAGGATAGTCTAAAACAGCGATTGCCAACTGGTGGGCTGCGAGAAAATTTTGATGGGCCACAGAAAAATGTCACCCCCAGAGCATACCCCAAAGCATTTAATCCAGGCTGTGCAGAAATACTAGGCTGCGCTGCCCACATGGCCCGCGGGAACACTCCCCTCCCACTCACTCCTTACCCAGCAAACTTGCCTGCTCAATTGCTATTTTTCCTTTTTCCGACCATTATCTGTTCTGCTGTGCCGGGAGATTTAGATTAGCTAGGAAGCAGGAAATGGTTGGATTTCTTGCTTTCTAGCTAGTCTTTAGATCTTTGGCTCTGCTTTTAAGCACAGCCCAACCTCCCTTAGGACTGAAGGTTCTATTATTCAATGCAGATTCATGACAAGCAAATTTGAGGGACTGAGCTAGCCGATGGCAGATAGATAGATCACTGAATGATTCTGTGAGCAACTCAATCTGCCTGCCTGATTTGCCTGATTTTGGGTAATAGTTACTCTTTTTTAAATAAAAAATTCAATATTTATATAAATATTTATAATATTTACATACAAGCCATGCCCAGCCAGTCACATGACCACCAAGCCACACCCACAAATTAGGCCATGCCCACAGAACCGGTTAGTGGTCCCTGGGATCTAAAATGATGAGTTTGGTGGTCCCTGAGGTCCAAAAGGTTGGCGACCCCTGGTCTAAAGCAGGGTGTCAAACTCAAGGCCTGTGGGCTGGATCCAGCCTGCAGGGTGCTTAAATCTGGCCTGCGGGGCTGGCCTGGAAATATCAAAGGACCAGTCTTTGGTGCCTCTTCTGGCCAAAAAAGGGCTGTGCTGAGGCCCCATGAGGTCCCCATGTGGCCTGTTTTTGGCCTCCTCGGCTTCCAGCAGCACTCCGCTGCCCAAAAAAGGGCTGTGGGGGGCCTCCGTGCATTCCGTTTTCAGCCAGCAGAGTGCTGCTGGAGGACTGAATTGGACTGGATTACAATTATATGGTTTCAAGAAAGTGCCTGATCTGGATATAAAACAAGCAACATCCTATGTTAATTCTACAGTTTAATGCTGGATTTTACATACTGTATGCCCATTTAATCTACAGTCAACAATCTATAATTGACAGCCATTTCTACTTACTATCCTGGAAATTTGCCTCTGCTGTTAGATCTTGTATTATCATGTTATTTATGCTATTGTATTTTTATTATTAGTTGAATAATAAACATACAATAGTATAAACAGCTTTTATGCCTGGAAAAGCAATTTACGATTAATCAATGAAGTATAAATTTAGAAATAAAAAGTTTAGTGGAGTATGAAGAATAAGTAATAAATGTTTGTCAGTAATATCTAATAAGTAAAAAGTAAAAGATATAGGAAAATGGGTTTAGTAAATAAGTGTGGAGAGAAAGAAGGGAGGGAAATGCATCTTGAGCCTGTGTCAAATGCCCAACAAAGTCTATGCCCACCCCTGGCCACATACCACCCCCGGTCCTCCAAGGTCAAACACAACCCTGATGCAGCCCTCAATGAAATCAAGTTGGACACCCTATTCTAAAAGAATCAAAAGGAAAGAAGGAAGAAAGAACAGAACATTTGAAAAATTCCTTTAAGAGTAAATACCTGCACAGCAGACAAATAGAAGCACAGAACTCCTGGTTATAGATTACTGTGGAAGTAGTAGACTGTATTTCATTATAGGTAAGATATAGATAATTTATTAAATGCAATAAAGAAAGAAGAAAATAGTTAAGGAAACAAATGGAATATATGAAAAAGGTCATGTTGTTCTCTAGGATCCATAAGATTCTCATGTGGTTAGTTATTGTAAATCACATAATTAGTGGCAATATATTCACTACAATGAGACTCACAAGGCTGAGGTTGTAGCCCACCCTGTCCCTCAGTATGTATCAATACAAAATTAATTGGATCTATTACTGCATATCATTTGAAAATGATACTTCTGCTGATACATTCTAAAAAAAAATTTTTTTAAACAAATTTTATTGATTTTTAAAGACATACAAAACATAAGACATAAGAACATAAAACCTCTTTTCTGAAAGTTATTTGTAAATTTTAACAAAACAAATAAAACATTTTATACACCATTGACACATCTCCTTATAGACACATACATATCCTTTCAAGTTTCTCATTATTTCTCCCTTTACTTTTGTTCAATTATATTTCTTTTCTTATATTTATTTATTTTATATGTTTTTATTCAGTATACTTATTTTTCCTTCTAACTTACTTTATTCTCTTTTATCTTTTATTCTCAATTGTCCTCTTCTAACTTTCCTCCAAGGTTTTATTAACTCAATCAAACATAAAACACACAAAAACACAAAACATAGAAACATAAAAAACATCTTTTCTGAAAGTTGCTCAGTCCTAGGTTACAACTCTTGGTACAGACACAAATTCAGATTCAGATTCATTTTGTATACAATTCTATATCTTATTACCATTTTCAATTTTCTATACTGCTTCTCTAAATTTTCTTAGCTTTATTTTATTTATCTCATCTCAATTCAAATCATAATATTTATTATTCTTTGTCTGTTCTATTTCCAGCTATCCATTTATCTTTCTTCTTTAAACAAAACTTCTCCTGTGCACTAATTGGAGTATGACGCCTTTATCTCTTTCCCCTACATTTATAATACTTAATATAAAATACATAGCTTACATTAGGATTCTGTTTGGTACATTCTAAAATTATACAATATTGTCAATGCCTATACAAGTCTATTCATTAATAATAATATGCATTTATATCTTAAACACTTAACACATTGCTTTTCAGTTAAATATCATACTTTTATGGGGACACCTATTTTCCATAGTTATTTCCCCCCCATCACATATTTTAAATTATTATTTCATTAGAATGTTCCCCCTTCTCCTACTTCAAATCTCTCTTCTATTTCATTGCCTTCTTTTTCTTTGCAAAAAAATTCATTGGAATAACACAATCTAATCATTAATATTAATATTCATTTATATCTTAAACATTTTACCCATTTCAATTAAATATCATGCCTTTACGGGAACACTTATTCTTTCCATAGTTATTCCCCCCTGCCCCCCCACATCACATATTTTGAATCATTATTTCATTAAAAAATTCCCCCTTCTCCTACTCCAATTCTCCCATTTATTTCATTGCTTTCTTTTTCTTAACAAAAATTTCACTAAATTACACTAAATATTTTATCACATTTTAAATTACATATTATTTCCAATTTTCCAAGATTATTTCTAAGTACAAATATAAAAATACAATCTTGTGTACCTTTCCAGAAACCCTTTTTCAATAAAATTTACCCATTATCTCTAAAAGACTTTTGTTTCTTTGCATCTTGCTCCCCACCATTGAGGCTTCTCATCCCTTCCTTTCTCCCTTGCTTATTCTTCTCCTTGCACTCTTTACCCCCTTATCTCTCCACCTCCCTTTTGTTCTGCTTTCCTCCTTTCTGTTGTTTTCTAACATAATATCCCCTTTTCACCTTATTCTTCTCTTTTTTGGTTGTTTTTCCAAGTCTTAAAGTCCCCTTTCCCTTTTTCTCTTTCTCCTTTCCTTCCCCAACTAAAGTCACTTGTTCATCAAAAATGGCTTCTTCTTTATCTCAGTCATCCTGTTGCTCAGTCAGCTTTTCATAAGTACAAACCGCCATTTCTAAAAATTGAAAAAGAGTGCCAAGAGAATCCTTCCCTTCCTGTTCTTCTTTTTTATATTTTTGGTATTCAAGTTTCAATCCATCCACAAGTGATGCCATTATAAAGAGAAATTTTTTTTCCAAACAGCCACCCAAGTGCTTTTAATCAAAGATAGTTCACAAAAGTTCCAAAATCACCAAGCAATCCAAATAAGCTGTTTCTTTTAAGTACTTTCTCCTTCTTCACTTTCTCTTTCTGGGGTTAGTATTTAATCACCAAGTTCCATTTAAAATATATCTTTTAGAAGTCTTATTGATGTTTAATAACTCTTTAAAGTTCTAGGCAATCTTCTCCTTGTTTTCAAATTCTGCTCCAATTTTTTTTTCCTCTCCCTTCCCACTCATAGCAAAAAAGGTTTTTTTTAAAAAAAAAAAATGTTCAGAAATCCTTATCCCTTCAGCATTTAGTTACCTCCAATGCAGGTTTTCCGATTTCTCTTGTGGTTCCATCTGCTGTCACGTTAGGAAGGAGAGTGAAAAAAAAAAACTTTCCCTTTTAGGATTCCATTCGCCGCTTGTAACTCTCTCTGGAAACAATTTATCTTGGCAACTTTCAAATTCCAGGGTACTTTCTCTTACTTTATCCTGGTCAAAAACCACTTTCGCAACTCTTCCGACTTTCTTCCTCCTGCACATTCTTGTCCAGCTGCAGGTTTCTTTGTGGCGGCCATTACTGACCGCCGCTCCTCTGCCTTGGGAAAAGGGGGTTTTGCCGGCTGGGAAGGGGGTCTGCGACATCCCCAAACCCCTATCTGGATCCCCCCTATCTTCAGCTGCCTCTATGGGGCAGCTGTATCCTCCAAATCCAAACGGATCGGGGGCACCTTGGCAGCGAGCGCAGCGGGGATCACGCGGTATTGTGAATCCCTGCCGCTGCCGAAGCCTTGCAAACCGGAACTGACACATTCTAAAATTGTGTCTGTATTTTTTGTATTTATACTCATGAATCTACCTAATTAATTAGTCATCATTAGTCTTCCAAGATTTTTTTCAAATACATTGTTATTACCAAGCCAAGATTCCCCATCATCTCCCAAATTTAGGTTTAGGTTACGCAAGCTACAACCTGGAATGTCACATTCTGAAGGGGAGGGGAGTCTCAAAATTTCAGAAACTTTTCATATGTTACTGTTTTATTATAACACTGTAAGTTTCGGTTCTTCTGTATGGCTCACATAAACCTCTTTAGCTATTAAGATATCCATTTAAATAGGCCTTTCCCTACCCGTCACAGGTTTGTTATGCCTCTTAAAGGCATGCTTGCCAAATTACACAGCCTTATTTCCTATTATCCCTTGGCAAACACAGCTTCTACTGCTTCTCACAATTTATGACTTCACAAATCAGACCCTGCCTCTGGCTGTATATTTAATTTATCTTCCTAGAGTTTGCATTTACCTTTCTTAATGTTATTTCTTAGTGTTATTTGCAGTTTATTTTTCTAACTTATCTATGTAGTTTTGACAGGGGTTCGTTGCCCGGTTGCTGGTGGGCATAGCTATGGGAGGGTGTGGCCTACCAGAATTTCTGGGAGGGCCATTTTTCACCTTCCCAAGGGTCCAGAAGCCTCCCCTGGGCCTCTGGGAGGGCAAAAATGGCCTCCTCCAGGCTCTGGAGGCCCACCAGAAGCCGGAAACAGGCCTATTTCCGGACTTCCAGAAGGCCCGTTTTTTCTCCCTCCTAGAGCCTCCGCGCAGACCCTCCACTTATCTCAATCAAAAATGGGCAGCATGGAGACTCCTGGGAGGGATGGGGAGAGGTGGGCAGGGCCAGCCAGTTGGTTCAAATACCAGTTTGGCAAACCAGATGCAAACTTAACATCTGGTTCACCCGAATCGGTAGAATCCCATCCCTGAGTTTTGAAAGAATTTTTTTTTATGCCTACCAGAGCATTAGCCAACCTACCAAACTGTATATCAACTGAAAATCTAATAAACATTCTTTCAATTTCCTCATCCAAATCATTAATATATTTTTTAAAGTACAAGGCCAGGACCAAACGTCTTGCACCTTCCTGAATATTTTATACTATAAGCTGATGAGGAATCACTGATGAGCATACTCAAAGTACCCAAAGTATGATTTTAATCTACCTTCTAATCTGTCATTTTATCTGCCTGTAAGTAATTGGCTTGCTAATCAGAATGTCATGGGACACTTTGTCAATTGCTTTGCTAAAATTAAGCTGATTTTCAGGTTTCTGGTGTGCATGTGCAGGGGGGGTGGGAGATGTGTGTCTATGTGCAGAGATGCATGGCACGGGGGATCACACGCACATGCGCAGGGTGCATGGGGACTCCCACATGCATTGCCTTCTGGGTGCTGGCATGTGAGCACACAAGCGCAATCACCAGTGATGGGATTCAAAAAATTTTCCTACCGGTTCTGTGGGTGTGGCTTGGTGGGTGTGGCAGGGGAAGGATACTGTAAAATCTCCAGTCAGAGGTGGTATTTGCCGGTTCTCTGAATACCTCAAAATTTCTACTCCTGATTCTCCAGAACTGGTCAGAACCTGCTGAATACCACCTTTGGCAAGCATGCACAAAATTTTTGACATGGGAGATGAAAAAGTTAGCCACCACTGCTATATAGTTTCTACCCAAAAGAGAGTAAAGGAATAGCCTTGGTTTTTCTTCTATTATATATCCCCTTTTGGTCAGGTATTAAAACATTTTGATTTTGTCCATTACCTTGCTGTAATATATCAATTTTAAACAAATAAATCAATTTCATATTTATTTCCCTTCCTTTACACAATACCTTATCATTTTCTCTAAAAATATAAAGATATATCTATAAACAAAATTTTAAACTTCATCGTTCAAACTTAATTGAGAAAAATCCCATTAAGAGATACTAGAAACAACAAATTAAAAGTATTAACCTTTAATGCCATCAAATGATGTCCCACAAATTAATTACTTACCATTTACTCTTCATCTCTCAATTTTAATACCATAACTTACCACCTTCTCTAAAAATACAGCAAAGCATTCTAGGGCACAGCTCCTTCCTGTGGAGGAGGCTCTGGGATGGCCCCTAGTTTGATTTTGCTGGGCCCAATCCAAAACATTTTCAATGAATCTAGAAATATTTTCAAACCCTAAATTATACAATCTAGAATATGAATGAAAAAATATGTATTTCTGTCCCTAGGAAAAAAAAAATTAATTGGTTCTTGCTTTTCTTCTTTTTACTCAGCTGAATTATAATTTAAATAATTATTCAGTCAAAAAAATGCCAAAAATTATACATAATTAGCGAAAAGTAGTAATGTTTAGTTGTTGAAGAAATTTCAGGATTGTTTTGGATAAATCTACATCATTAAGATGGGATTCTTAAAAAGGGAAAGCAAAGTCCATAGAACAAAACCAATCTTTTTCTCACATTTTTTTGGGGGGGAAACATTTTTCACAGAAATTGAAGTGTGGTGTCCCTGACTAACTGCAGTCTTCAATCTGGTCCACATTCCTGGCAGGAGCACCGACTGCTCCCATTGGTTGATGCCGTTTGACAGCCGGCTATAAAAGGAGCTGTCAAACGGCATCAGCTGCTGCCGCCAGCTGGCTGCCAGCCCAGCCGGGCAGCCGCGGCAACCTGTTATGCTTCAAATAAAGCAATGTTAGCCTTTAGATCCGTGTCTGCCTCGTGTGTCCGCCTGCAACACAACATTGGCGACGAGGATGGGATAAACAACAAGAGGCAACCGGACTAAAGCAACCTGAGCAAGTCATTGATTAAAAGAGCTGAAGCCGCTGAGAGCTGAATGTCAGGAGCCGCAGACAATCTCTGCGCGCGCCAAGTTTAAAAAGCCTCCTCAACTGAGGAGACAGGCACTGCCTAACAGATACTGCTGCGAGCGCCCTTTTGAGGGCGCGAAGATCGAAGCCTCCCTGACTGAGGAGAAAGGCACCCCCCGCTGGCACTACCAAGAGCGCAAAAGTCTAAAGCCTCCCCAGCTGAGGAAACAGACGTCGCCCGAAAGGCACCCCCGCCGGCACTACCGAGAGTGCAAAAGTCTAAAGCCTCCCCAGCTGAGGAAACAGACGTCGCCCAAAAGGCACCCCCGCCGGCACTACCGAGAGTGCAAAAGTCTAAAGCCTCCCCAGCTGAGGAAACAGACGTCACCGCAACAGAAGGCACCCCCACCGGCGCTACCGAGAGCGCAAAAGTCTATAGCCTCCTTAGCTGAGGAAACAGACGCCGCCTGAAAGGCACCTCCACTGGCGCTACCGAGAGCGCAAAAGTCCAAAAGCCTCCCTAGCTGAGGAGCAGACGTCACTGACAGGCATTTCTGAAAGCCGGGATGCAGCCGGTCTACCCACAGCCGGTCTACCCGCAGCCGGTCTACCTGAGAGCCGGCCTACTCAGCCAGCACCAGTTTCCCTGCCGTACTCGGTCTACTCAGCCGCACCGAGGGTTCCCTGCTGGACCCGGCCTACCTGGTCTACTCAGCCGCACCAAAGGTTCCCTGCTCTACCCGGTCTACTCAGCCGCGCCGAGGGTTCCCTGCTCTACCCGGTCTACTCAGCTGCACCAAGGTTTCCCTGCCGTACCTGGTCTACCATTCCAGCCAACTTCCCTGCTGAAGCAAGCCGGCTGACAGAACCTGCCTGGCCCGCCGATGGGTTCCCAGACAAAAGTACCTATGGGTCGAACTCCCGCTCCAGCAGCCTCCAATGCGACCCTGGAAGGCTGTTGGGGGGTCTCCAAGTGACTCTGGGGGACGGGGTCTCTCTGCCCCCCTTTCCAAGTGACTCTGGGGGAAGGGGTCTCTCTGCCCCCCTTTCAAGTGACTCTGGGGGAAGGGGTCCTGTATTTAGGGGTTGGTGGGTGTCAGGTGCTGAATAAGGAGGTCCTGTATTTAGGGGTTGGTGGGTGTCAGGTGCTGAATAAGGAGGTGCGCAACCACCATTAGGGTCCTTCCGCGCACCCACCTTCAGGGTCCTTCCCACCTGGGCTTGCATTCCTTGGCAGTGGCAGTACACTCCCAGGGGGGCGAAAAGCTGGGTAGGTGGGAGGTTGGAATGTCCCGTCCTAAGGGGGCTGAGGGAGCACAACGTACCTGCTCCTCTTTTGGCCCTTAGGCATTGACCTTCCCGTCCTAAGGGGGCCGAGGGAGCACGACGTGCCTGCTCTTCTTTTGGCCCTTAGGACTTGACCTTCGTAGTCAACTCCCTAGCTCAGCGGTCCCCCACCTTCTACCTTACGGGAGGGGGAGGAAGAGGAGACGGGTTCCATATGGCTGAGCGCTGTGTGCATCTCCCTTCATACAAGCCACAGCTGAACTCGCACCCTGCTCGCCCAAACGGGACGTGCCTGCCATTTCTGCAGCTCAGTTCCAAACAAGCAACTGCCCAGTACTGGCCCACAGCCCTTGGGGTTTTGGGACCCCTACTCTACCACATGCTGAAGGTCACCAAGGCATGGTTACTCACCAAGATTATCAGGGTCTCCTTCTCAGGCCAGGTGCTCCTACCTTGTGACAGGTTGGGCTCCATTTCTGGAAACCTATGGTGGGGGAGGGGCGCAAAGCAGCTTCTCCTTTTCTGTACCATGGACCCCAGAAGGCTGGGCCACGCATGCTCTTAGCTAGGGGAAAGGGGTGTGGTGTCCCTGACTAACTGCAGTCTTCAATCTGGTCCGCATTCCTGGCGGGAGCACCGACTGCTCCCATTGGTTGATGCCGTTTGACAGCCAGCTATAAAAGGAGCTGTCAAACGGCATCAGCTGCTGCCGCCAGCCGGCTGCCAGCCCAGCCGGGCAGCCGCGGCAACCTGTTATGCTTCAAATAAAGCAGTGTTAACCTTTAGATCCATGTCTGCCTCGTGTGTCCGCCTGCAACACAACATGAAGAATCTTCAATTTTTTAAAGTTTTAAACTCAGATAAATCTTTCTTCACTTCAGGTTGTAGGAAAAATCAGACTGTATAATAAAACTTGTTCTTCTGGAGGCTCTTAACAAGTCTTAACAGCAATTTACAACCACTTCCAATAAAAGTGATTTAAAGAGAAAGGAGGTAAAGTGAGCATCCTTTTAAAAGGCTCCAAACTATAGCTTGAGCAAAACTGTTTCTCCCAACTGCCAGAGCTTTAAAACCCACCAAAGACCATTGTTTTCTGTTCCCGTCATAGGATGCATCTGTAAGGAACATCTGAGTGATCCCAAATCTTCCCTTTGGATTTGAAGAGGAATTTGGGACATTTTCTTCACTAGCTCCACTTTCTACCACAATCACTGACTACACGAAAAGCGAAGCCATTTTTGCCTGCCATCATTTTCCTGGAAGTCAACCAGTGGTGGGATTCAAATAATTTAACAACCGGTTCTCTGCTCTAGTGATTTCTTCTAACAACCAGTTCACCAAACTGCTCAGAAAGTTAACAATCGGTTCTCCCGAAGTGGTACGAACTGGATGAATCCCACCACTGAGGTCAACTCACATATTGAATGTGGATTGTGGCCTTTATGAAATTATTTGTTATGAGGCAATAAAATGCTAATTTTATTTATTATTTTAGCTTCTCCGAGCAGCAATTAATTTATTTTAAATTATCCACTTACTGGTATTGTTCATCTAATGCTGTTTTCCTTCCTTCCTATAACTGTGACCTCCTACATACAGCTGCAGATAAGATTTCCAGATCTTGGAAATCTTTGTGAAATATTACTGTAGACAAAGTATTTAACTAGGCTGGCCCATGATGAATAGCAATCATTTGCAAAGAATGATATAGAAGTGGCACTCTGTTATTCAGAGATTGCTGGAAATGTCTGATAAGAGGTAATGAACTGTATAGACCACATAATGAAATCTACGTTTGGAAAGCACAGATGAAATTAGAAAAACGAGTCACTTTCCAAAGAAGAACAAACCTCAAGTTTATTTCAGCCCAAAGGATGCTGAAATAAACCAGACAAAAATGGATGAATGGATTTTGCCATTGAAAATGCAATAAAGTTCAGCTTTATGGTGCAGGATTATTCTTTTCTGAGAAATGAGAGTTTAGATAAGTGCTGAGATTTAAATCCCTGCTCAGCAATGAAATTTACTGGTCAACCTTGAACAAGACATAACCTGACATAGCCTGACCTATTCCAAAGAAGTGATTAAAATCCTGTGATTAAAAAAAAGAAATCGTAAGTTATAAATATAACTTTCAATGGATTTAAGAAATGTGAAATGACCTAAGAATGAGTATCATAAGGCAGAATTATACCTAGGCCGACAAGTGACTATGGCAGACTTGAACATTTATAGTGGACAAAAATACTGAAAAAGGGGAAATGATTCAATTATTAAGAAACAGCTTAAGAAATACACTTCATTTTGAGTCACAGGCCTGTTTATGCTACTTCGCTTGGTCAGTGAATCAATAAAGGGGGCTTCCAGATTGGAGGAAATTAATATATACCATATTTTTCACACTATAAAATGCACCTGACCATAAGATGCACCTAGGTTTAGAGGAGGAAAGCAAGAAAAAAAAAAAAAAATCAGGCAGAGCCTGAGAGGACCACAGATAGTTTTCCCCTCATGTGCCAGCTCTGCCTATTGATTCCTGCACAGAAGAGGCAGGGTTCCGCACTGTAAAAGGACCCCACAGCGGCGGCCTGGGTGCTATTCACCTAAGGAACAGCACCAACAGACATTTCCACCCACTTTTGGTGTGTGTGTGTGTAGCAGAAATTTTGAGTAGTTCAGAGAACCAGCAAATACCTCCTCTGACTGGATATTTTACAGTATCCTTCCCCTGCCACGCCTACTAAGCCACACCCACAGAACCTGTAGTAAAAAAAATGAATCTGATATATATATATATGGCATTCAGCTTTGTTCGGGTATTTTCCCACATCATTGTAGTTGTTCTTTTAAAGTTATAGCAACGTTTCAGCAGAATCTCATCTGCCATCATCAGGCTTCTGTATAGTGTTCATCTGTGAGTCAGACTTCTACTTTTTCTGTACTTTACTTTACTGTGAGTCAGACTTTTACTTTTTCTGTAAAAGTTTGACTCACAGATGAACACTATACAGAAGCCTGATGATGGCAGATGAGATTCTGCTGAAACGTTGCTACAACTTTAAAAGAACAACTACAATGACATGGGAAAATACCCGAATAAAGCTGAATGCCATACATGTAAGTACTTGCGAAAACTTAAGAAAACAAATACACACACACACACACACACACACATATTTCTGAGGTTCTCGCTGGTATTTGTATGTGGATCTTTGGTTATTCGGGTTTTCTTCCGCGTAAGATTGGAAGTATCTAGGCAACGTTTCGATGAAGTCTCATTCATCATCTTCAGGCTTGGTCTTCATCTCTCTGCTTCTCAGAGTCTCTCTCTCTCTCTCTCTCTCTCTCTCTCTCTCTCTCTCTCTCTCTCTCTATATATATATATATATATATATATATATATATATATATATATATATGTTTTCTAAAGTTTTCGCGGGTACTTACATGTCTGGCATTCAGCTTTGTTCGGGTATTTTCCCACGTCATAATAGTGGTGCTTTTAAAGTTGTAGCAACGTTTCAGCAGAATCTCATCTGCCATCATCAGGCTTCTGTATATACATGAGATTCTGCTGAAACGTTGCTACAACTTTAAAAGCACCACTATTATGACGTGGGAAAATACCCGAACAAAGCTGAATGCCAGACATGTAAGTACCTGCGAAAACTTAAGAAAACATATATATATCTGGCATTCAGCTTTGTTCGGGTATTTTCCCACGTCATAGTAGTGGTGCTTTTAAAGTTGTAGCAACATTTCAGCAGAATCTCATCTGCCATCATCAGGCAGACACTCAGAGACAAACACTATACAGAAGCCTGATGGTGGCAGATGAGATTCTGCTGAAACGTTGCTACAACTTTAAAAGCACCACTATCATGATGTGGGAAAATACCCGAACAAAGCTGAATGCCACATGCTGAAACGTTGCTACAACTTTAAAAGCACCACTATCATGATGTGGGAAAATACCCGAACAAAGCTGAATGCCACATATATATATATATATATGTTTTCTTACGTTTTCGCGGGTACTTACATGTCTGGCATTCTGACGTGGGAAAATACCCGAACAAAGCTGAATGCCAGACATATATATATATATATATATATAATATATGTACTTACATACACACACACATACATAGATATATATAAAATCTTTTACAGTTATTTCATTTCCTCTATTGAACATCTTTGATTATTCAAAAAAGAAAGGAAAACAAATGAGACAGACAGAAAAATATGAAGGGGTTGGAAGTAGAAAGCAATGTCATCTGGACACTTGCATTTTCATCGACTGTCCAAAAGAAGATTTTAATATGTGGACAATTCAAATGCTCTGAGACTGAGGAGGAGGAGATAGTTGGTAAACTGAGTGGCCTTGTTCTTTAAGAAGATGCAGTAATTCAGGTTAATAGCTAATCCTTTAGTATATGCCACCAATTATGCCACTGGACAAAAGTAGTTTAAATATAATTTAGGGAATAAATATTTATCTTGCTTTCAAACCATCCTCTGCTGTCATGTAGGAAAAGAAAATCTGAAGCTGAAAAGACAGAATTAGAGTGGGAGCATAGAATGTAGAAAATATGAACACAGGAAAGCTTAACCCACTGAAGGACAAAGTGAACTGATTACATTTTAAGATCCTAGGCATCAAAGATTTGAAATGGACGAACTGGATCCTTTCATTGGAAGATCATATTGTATACTACTCAGGACATGCATAACAAAGGAAGGATGGCACTACTTTCATAATGAGGAAGGACATAGCAAAGCCAGTGTTTGAGTGCAATGCAGTCAATGACTGAATAAAATTGGTTAGAATTTACCTAATGACTGAATAATATTATTATACTTTGTCTAATATGGCGATCTAGGTTTATATGCTAACCACTGATGAGAAGAGGAGGAGTTTGAGGATTTTATGATCAATTTTAATCTGAAGTTGACAGAACAAGATGCACTATTTGTGGTGGGAGATTGGAATGCCAAAGTTGAAAATAGAGGAAAACCCAGTTGGAGTGTATGACTTAGGAAGCAGCAGTGAAACAGAAGACTAATTGATCAATATCTGCTAACCCAATGATTTTTTCATTGATAACAGTTTTCAGATAAAAATAACACCAAAATCACATCTATAGATAGGGATTATCAGATGGAGTACAGAGAAATCAAATTCAGTATATTATTGGTATAAGCAGATTACTGAAAAGCTCTCTATATGGAGTTGCCTTTGCAGAATATCTGAACGCAATAGTTATTTCAGTATGCAGCAGTGTTGGCAGCTATTGGTGTACCTTGGCACCCCCGTATTATGCTTCTCTTTTGTAAGATGCCTGTCAATGTGCTTCAGCATACAATTCAAGGTGCTGATTCTCACCTATAAAGCACTTGATAGCAGGAGCTTCCACACCCCAATTGTTGCTATCCGCCCCATCCCATCTGGAGCAAAGGAATAATATCTAGAAAGTATGCCTTTTTTCTTGTAGTTAATGTCTTCTAAAACACAATTTACTCATGATTAGATATGCCCTCACCCTTTCAGACTTGGATGTGTGGGGGATTAGCTTTTTAGTTGGAGCCCAAGAGGTGGTTGTTTGAATTGAGGGCAGATTGTCTTTTACCTCAATTGTTATTACATACAATGCAATTTTATATTCTTTGTATTATGACTTTAAATGTTGTTAGCAGCCCAGAACCACTGTGGTGAGATAGGTGGCCTTTTAAAATATACAAATAAATAAGGAGATGGAAAAGCTCAGTTATATAGCAAAGACATGGCCAGAGGCTGACTGTAAATCAGATAATCAATAGGTTATATATGCAAGTTCCAAGGCAAGCTACAGCAAAAAAACAAAGTCAATAAGTTTAATATCTTGAGCATATACCAACCGTGTTCAATATGAAGATCAGGAATCACTTTAAAATCCTGAATTCCACTAAACAGAGGATTTGTACAATTAACTCAAATTATTAAGTATGACTGTGAACAGCAATTGCTAAAGATGCAGAAACACGAGGAAGCAGAATAAATGGTGGAAATTGTTAAGAAAAGAAGAGAAGCAAAAGTGAAGAAAGAGAAAAACTTAAGAACTTAACAAAGAATTTCAGAGAGTTGTTAGAAGAGACAGGAAGCAATATTACAACATATGCAAATATATCAAAGATAGAAGCAGACACAGAAAATAAAATAAAGTCTTCCAAATGATCTCTGTACTCAGAATGAAGCTTCATCCTCAAATTGGTATGACAAAGGACGCCAAATGAACAAGTAATAACTTATTCCAAGATCAAATAAAGAAGGAAGGAGTAGATTGTAAACACATCAACATCCAGGGTATCTGCGAAGATATTTCCTAATTATAAGAACCTCTATATGTTTATAGATTCAGCACTCCAACCTTACCATGTTAGAAGGCTATAGGAATTAATGAAACATTACAGAAATATGACAAGTCACATAAAAGAATCGGCAGATCTGGAGAACTGTTCAGTGGCTAACGGATTGAAAGAGGTCAATTTATATGCCAATAATGTAGAAAGAAAACTTAGCAGTGTTTGTAAACAATCCTTAATTTCACATGCCAGCAAATTGATTCTTGGAATCATTCACAGATGAGAGCCTTACATGAAGAAGGTGATGTCAAATGTTTAAAGTGGCTTCCGGAAAGGCTGAGAAACGAAAGAGGTTTTTGCTGATGCCGGCTGCATAATTAAGAAAGTCTCTATTCCCCCACCAAAAAATACATGCTTCATTGATTAAATAAAGGCTTTCAATTGAATCAACCATGTTATACTGTGGAATGTCCTTAGGAAAATACAGTAGTAATTGCACAACATCTCTTTATCCTCAGGCAAATCCTATATGCAGAACAAAAATCACAGTCTTTAATTATTGATGTCCAGCATGTGCAAGATCTGCAGAAGATTTCTGCTTGATAGCAGAAGAAAAATAAACATATTCCAAACCTTTCTGCCAGGGTGGGCTGAATTGACATAGATTGACACCTATGCCACAGGTGTTTCTGTCCTAAACTTGGAAGGATCAGGAAAAAGCAGGGGGAATTGCCCCTCCAAATGAAATGATATTCCTTAAGGAAAAGGAATGTTTTCACTCCCCTTATCATCAGAAAGCAATTGTTTCAAGGCTTGCCAAGAAGACCCTCATGCAACAATGGAAGGCAAGATACATTTAATGAGAGAAGTGCTGAACTGCCAGGAACAAAAATGATGCACTGTCTGGTATTGATCTTTCTTTCTTTTTCTCTGAATTTCCATCAAATGTCATGTGTCTCCCATTCCATCCTGAAACTCTATAAAAGGCAGACAATTACATTCAAGCCACAGAAATCCCTAAGAATATAAGACTACCTCCCGATATTCACATCTTAATCTAACCAAGAGAATTAACTGATGGTGACCAGCTGGCTAATAGTAACTAGTAGTATTTGACAGTTCAACACAGAAAAATTATATCTAGATGCAAACAGGATCATATCCCCCACTTCCAGATTTGGCCCACCATATATTATTACTGAAAGAAGGTCTGTTGAAGGTTCATATCCAAGAAGAGAAAAGGAAGGGTGAGGCCCAGTGACAAGTCCCATCTTAGTACAGAATTGTGAGGTTCTTAAAACCTTCATAAAGACAAACAGATTTGGAGCATTCCTGCTCCTAGGAGGCAAAACATTTTGGTGAGGAAGACTCCATTGAGAAGACTGAAGAAAGATTAAGGTTTTCATTTCTGTTGTAATCAATAACAATAAATTAGTGTTTCTAGACTCCCTGAGATGTCTCTCTCTTAAACTAGCCTTAAACGACTAGCATCAATTTTAAAAAGCCTGTTCTATGTCCCATGTTATACTAAATAAAATCTAAGAGGGATTATTTTGATTATTTCTTTCTTAAACTTCTTTCAGTCCCTGAATTGTATAATCTCTTCTCTGAGTTCCTCCTTAATAGTCTTTTTATCTTCCCTAAGTTAGTTCTAAATCTCTTTATATTTAGCTGGTTTGGATACAACTTTGTGTTTTTTTTAATATTTCAGTTGATTGTAAACTGTCATGAGTGCTTTATTGAAGTGGGTGGTCTATAAATAATTGCAGATTCTCAACTAAAAAGCAGATTCTCTACTATTGAGCTATGGCCCCAAGAAGAATCATCCATGTGTGCACATGTGTGCAAGTCTTTCCTCAGGTATACAGAATCTGTCAAATACTGTTTCCCAAAACAAGTTCCCTGTTCAAATATCAAACTCACAGAGAGATGTGTAACTTACCCTTAGGGTATGTAACATAAATGGAGACATTTTAAATTATATATGTTTTTACATCAGGCTGACTTGTTTTGTATGATAATAGAAGTGCTGCTGTTGAGAATTGTACAGTCAAATCCAAACCTGGGGAACGCTATATTCTTTTCCAGCACCTTCATTGTGTAACACAGTGAGATTTCTAATTCCTATTAATGCTTCATTTATAATAAAGAGATTCATTGAAGGTTTCTCCCCATCTTTATAATTTATATGCTTTTCTGACAAGCTAAAAATAAGTTATCAGTTTTACCCAAATCAGAGTAATTTCATCAGCACTTAATGCGCAGTGAATTCTATTAACTGGATTCAAAATATATAATATGGTATGAAAGGCCAATTAGATAATTACCAGTGACCTCATCTCTATAGCCTGCTTGTCAGTGGCATTAAGCAGGGGTCTCCAACCTTGGCAACTTTTAGACTTGTAGACTTCAACTCCCAGAATTCCTCAGCCAGCATATCTGGCTAGAGAATTCTGGGAGTTGAAGTCCACAAGTCTTAAAGTTGCCATGGTTGGAGACCCTTCGCATAGAGGGAGTCAAAAAATTCATGATGGCACCTGCATTGGTCAATCAGCTGACAGTCCTTTGGAAACAAACAGAACATCGAGATCACATTAGAATCACCTGGATTCTACTGAAACATTCCTACTTTTTTCCTATCTAATAAAGCCTTAATATAGGGTCAACTTAATCCTGCCATGCTTTTCTCAGATGAAGACTAATACCTTGGAGTTTGCAGCTTCTCTTCCTTGCCGTAAGAAATATGCAATGGTTTTATCAATTAGCAGCCAAACAAGATTTGATAGCAATTCACCTGCCACTAAAACCTAAATCTTTTCCTGAACCTTGTAGATGGAACTGGGAATTTAAAATGAAAAATGAAGTTGATCTGATCAATCCACCCACCTAATAGATCAAATTTATGTTCTGGATGAGAAGGTAGAGAAAGACGTTCCAACTTTGTGAAATAAGATAAAAATAGGCATCTAAACTCTCATGTGAAAAAAGTTTGTTTTGTTTTGCAAAACATGCACTTCGGTTTTGCAGTCACCCAGGCTCCTCCGTGCTGTATCACTAATGCACATTTCATTTCATAACTGCTCCAGTGAGAAGCCTGCTGAGGGTGAATAAGTAAGCCCATTTCCAGGATACTAATAGATAGTGGAATAGAAAGCTTCCAGGCTGTATCAACCCCTCGATAAAAGAAATTATTTTTTTGTGGAGGGCTTGGAAATGAACTGTGGCTTAGCCCTTTGTATACAAGCCATTGAATAATCATAATAAGGCTCTTGATCAGGGACAGGAAATGTGGTGTGTTTGGTCACTAATGCGTTGACAAACACTTCCATTAGTATCTGGCAAGCCCTCTCTCTGATTAAAATAAATTAATTAGGAAACTGGTACGTTGCATTTGCAATATCCTCTAACTTCAGCCTTCATAGAGGAAAGCCTCTATGGAAGAACATCCATAACATGCTCTATCATAAAGGATCCCTGACCTCCCTACCCATGCCACTGCCTTTACTGAGTTTTCACATATCCCTTCCTTGCTAAAAGGATGCATGCAAAAGATGCAACTTTTGGCATAGCAACAGAAATGTCATTTGGAGCAGGGGTCTCCAACCGTGGCAACTTTAAGACTTGTGGACTTCAACTCCCAGAATTCCTCAGCCAGCAAAGCTGGCTAGGGAATTCTGGGAGTTGAAGTCCACATCTTAAAGTTGCCATGGTTGGAGACCCCTGATTTAGACAATACAACTAGACTTGTCCTTGATCTGACTCAGTATACAGCAGTTTATTACTTTTCTATGTTGCTTTGTCCTTAAGACTGAATTTGAATGGGTGACCTAAGACAGCATTATAAAGTTTTTGCTTGCCCTTCTCCAAAGAAAACCAGTCCTTTGCCAAACATGCCAGGAGTAAGGCCAACCAATCAAATAACGTTTTAAAATAAAAGAAATGCTTTACCTCCTGCAGCTTTTCATAAAAAAAAAACCTACTTTAAAACTGTTTGTTGTAGAAAGCCTTCATTTTTTCCTCCTCTGTCCTTGGGTGTTTTTTTTTTTAACTGATTGGCAAATATAACAGACCTTGTTCCAGTCATTTTCTTTTAAAAAAATCTCGGTGTTTTTTTTTTTTAACTGATTGGCAAATATAACAGACCTTGTTCCAGTCATTTTCTTTTAAAAAAATCTCAAGCTGGTAAAAACCTCATTGGCATGCCCCTCTCTTCTTCCAAACTTCTCCAGCATATAAAAAGCCCCATATGAAAAGGATTGAATTGTATTTAAATACAATTTTCTTCTGTAATAGCAGCCCTTAATTCATTTCAGTCTGACCTCATGCCAAATCTACTCCACTTTATTACCTGCTTTCAATGAGCAGTTAGGAGAAAGGAGGAAACAATGGAAGGGAGGGAGGGAGGGAGGGAGGGACGGAGGGGAAAAGGTACTTGTAAGACCTTTTCTGGCTGAAAATGTGGTGCTGTCCAAAGTGCTGGTTGTACCTCTGTTCAAGTCGATGTATTAATAATGCATTTCATTGAGCAGCGGAATTTCATGAACAATTAGTTCCAAGCAACTAATTATGAATTAAAATTATCACAATAATCTGAGGGGTAGGGTTCTTATCTTTTTCCTGCAGTTACCATTTGAAAAATGGACTGGTGTTTAGTTCCAAAACAATAGTCTTAGGATGGGTGAGTTTCCTCTGAACTTGGAACCCACAAAAATATTAATGGGTTCAATTTCGAGGACAAAATATTACAGGGTTTATACTCAACACATCTAGAGAACCCAAGTAGAGGGAAGGCGTTTAATCAACAAATCAATTTGATCAATTAGCAATCATTCTCTTCTTCTCTATCCCAATTCACTCTCTACCAAAGGTTCCAAAGCCCTGAAGCACCTAAGCTTCACTTTACTTTTCCATCATACATTATTTAACAACACTTTACATTTTATAATATGTTAGCCCTCGCTACCAGCAAGCCAGACAACAAGTCAATAAAAGCCAAGTTCCAAGTTTATGTTTTGCTTTGATTTTTCAGTTTGCGCTACTGTATAATTTCTGGCACAAATTTTGCCTTTGCCCCAGGAGAGCTGTTGCAATTTGATACCATTTTTTCCCCTCTTGCAGCTTATCGAACAGCCAAACAGGTGCTAAACTGATGGAATTTGCCACAAAGTACTTGGCCAAGTGGGGGATAGCAAAAAAATGTTTCCCCTCACATGGACCATATCACAGGCCTGCCGTGTTGTCACAAACAGGACTGGATAACGTTTTGGTGTTAAGTATGTGAGACTACATTGAATCTGAGCTCACAAAACTTGGGGGGGGGGAACCATTATCACAACTTTTTACTGCAGCCTCTGAATTTTTTTTCCATTATAATTGATAGATGTGAAGAAAGGAGACATTTTAAATGGAGCCCTTAAGGCAGGAAAGGCTTAAGGAATCTCTGACACTGCCTTATATCAACAAGAAAAGTGAAAATTATAAGATAAATATCCTACTTAATACATTTGTATGTCTCAGAGTAATTTCTATTGCCATTAAACAGTTGTCTACTGTACAAACAGTGCAAAGAGAGAAACTTTTTGGTTAGTACTGTTCCACTGAAAGCAGTTGCTATCTCAGGATACTGAACAGTGGATTCTCTGTATAATTCCCGAGGGAGGAAAACAGATGCAGAAGCCATGACTTGCTCCTTTGCCTCCCTTGCCATATGCTGCCTTAACATGACACACAGTGTTAATCTTCCTACATGAAAGGAACAGAGAAGCATATCTGTGAGATGGGATAGGCCAGGGCAACAAGCTGGATATGCAGCTGCATCCTCCTTTACAGCTGCAAGGCTGTTTTGAGAGAGAGAGAGAGAGGATAGAAGGAAGATAGTGTCCCAACCCTACCTTCAAATAGCTTGAAAATGCAAATAAAGCCTAAATTGTAGGTATCAAAAAAGAAGAGGCAGATTTCACCCTCCTTCCTAAATAGCCTTCCCCGTTACAGTGATTCTTTCTGCTTTTAAAAACAATGGATAATTAAAGAGTGATAGTGAGACATTGGCCCTATAGGATAGATGAATAATTTGGCATTTCAGGACTTCACGAACAGATATTTTAGGCCCTTTTCCTCTTTTCTGCCCTTGAAAGCCCTGGCTATTAGTGCTTTTGGTTTTTGCAGGATTTTAGGTCTAATAACTGACTTAAGCTTAATAAAAAATAAAAATAAAAAAGATATGTATAGAATGGATTGATCTATGTGGAATTGTCCTGGACTCCAATGATCCCTTTCTTATTTTGAAGTTTATTAGCTGTCCCTGGTTTAAACAGATTTAAACAGACATTGTTGTACTCCCTATGGGACCCCAAAATCCTTTTGGAGGGGCTACTGCTCATGCATTCAGTAACAACCCTACTAGGACTATGGTCTCTTCCTTATGTGACGTTGCATGAATAATGTACATGAATGATAGTTTCTGAACATGCAAAAGAAAGAATGCTAAGACATCAACTATGGGACAACTCAAACAGCTCTTTTCAAGTCTTCATATGGCATTTCAAGTCGTCATATGGCATACACCCTCCTGAAATACTAAAATTGTCTAAATTTCAAAGTTCAACTCTAAAGACCCACTGTCAATTAGATAGTTGGAAAGGACATTTAAGTTTCATAAATTCAACATTTATCACTGAGAAAGCAATTCACAAACGAGAGGTGGGGAAGATACCCTTTTCAGCAAATCTGTAAAACAGGTGGCCAGAAACAGTCAGACTCCAAAAATTACATTGCTGCTGAAGAAGTTATTGTTCTGACAAGTATCAGACAGGTTTCAAATGTTCTTTGACTGGTATATAAAATAGTTGTGGCACAACTCCCTTTATTTAAAATGATGTTTTTTCATCCTTCTAAAATTCTTCTTTAATAGAAAAATGCCTGGGAAAATGGCTTCAGGAGCCAAATTATGTGATATCTAGGCATACCAGGAGAGTTGGAGGAAACATAGGATAGGGTTTCCCCATGAAGATGAGATTGGTAATAGGCACTAACAATCAAAGTTGACTGATACAGTGTTTGGAGGCCAAGAAAAATGGTTATACATGCTTCATGAATCTTTTTTAATTATCCACCTGTACCTTCTACATACAGTATTTTGCATTACTGTCAGAGGATTGGCTGTGTTAATATTTTATTTTCTTGCTCGCTCTTTGTATATGGCAGGTTCAGCTGGCAGCATTCCCAGGTGAGGGGTAATTTCCTGCGTAAAACACCAAATAATTACGACAAATACAAGGTCCACTGCAGTCCTAGAGTTGCAGAAACTGTAAGATTTTCAAAAATGTTTGTCAGAAATTTCTATTGATTCCTAACAAACTCTGAAAATTACTGATAAAATATATATTTCAAGATAGCTAAAGCAGAACTCCTATAAAAGATTTGGGGAAAGCACCAGTCTCTCCTTAGATTATATTGCTTATTCCATCATGAAGAAAAATGACGCTTTTCAATTAAGATGTGGAGGTAAATGCACCAGAAAAAGCACAGATCTTTGTAGAAGTCAATAAATCAACAGACTGACAGACTATATCATTCAGATCAGCAAAAGCATTTACAAATTAACCCTTCTTTAATTCAAGGAATATAATTTCTAAAGAAAGAGAAATGGATTTAGAAATTGTAAGATAACTGCCAACAAAAATTTGTCTATTCTAGTCTAATTCTGAACTGTGCATGAGCAGAAAATATGGGAGGTTATTGATTGAACTACAAATAAATGCCGGTGAATAAAAAGTGAATGAGGACAAAACCTTGTTCTTCTGCAACAAAATAAAAATTTCCCTTATGGGAAAGGTCCCCAGGTTGTTTTGCCCTACTGCTAATTTATTTTTTTAAAGGGTAGAATTCACAATTGTAAATACAATATCAATGACAGATTTCAAGCCAGGATTCAATAGTGCCCATATTTGTTGATGCCTTTGATGGAAGTTTGATAAGGGATAGGATTCCTTGGTAGCATTCAATAAGGTCAACTACAGTATCCTTCTGAATCTGCTTTAAGGGCTGGGAATTGGAACCTCATCATACAGGGATTCTCTTCCTTTCTTTATACAGCTGGTTTAATCAGTATTGATTGGGCGGGGAGAGGTCACTCCACCAGTCTCTCCTTTGTGGGGTGCCACAGGGATCAATATTTGCTCCTCTTCTTTCTAATAGCTATCTGAGTGCTGATGTCATCTGTTGGTTCAGGATTTAAAATCAATACCCTGATGACACTCAGTTTACATCTCTTGACTCCAAGCAGTCAAGTGATACTGTCAATATCTTGTCCAAGTGCTTCAAGGCTGTGCAGGTTTGGATGGGGAGAAACTGACTTTGACTTAATCCCATCAAGACTGGGTGGCTGTGGATATTAGAATTCCCCAGATCTGGGGACTTTCCCTATTTCCTATCTTGGACTCTTAGATCCTGCTCAAAGAACAAATAGCAGCTATAGCTAAAAGGGCTTTGTATGGCTTCATCTTATATGCAACTTGCTTCCCCTCCTGGATCTTGTTGCTTTTCGGGCAGTCCCTCACACACTGAGGTCACCTCACAACTGAACTATTGCAATGTGCTGCCAGTGGGGCCACCTTTGAAAACCACTTGGAAGCCTTAATCAATTAAAAATGTAGTAGCCCAAGCAGCAATGGCCAACCCTAAGTGTGCCCTTGGGGCACCTCTACTTCATGAGTTACACTGGTTCCTGTGTATTTCCAGATGTAAAAGTGCTGGCATACAGCCAAGTTACTTGAGAAGCTACCTATCTCCCATGATTTCCGCCTGAGCCAGTAAGAGGTGGCAGAATTTGCATGCTTTAGGTTCCTTTAGTTAAGATCATCTGTCAGGACCCAGTAAGCATTCATTCTCTATTGTAGTGCCTGCCGTTTAAACACGATCTCTGAAATATCTCTGTGTAAAAAAACTCTGATGGGAGTTTTTTGAAGCCTTCAAAACGTGGCTGTTCTCCTGGATCTTGCAAGTAAGTACGGTGGATTGGGGGCAGGCCTTTTTGCATGAGTTTCTCTACATTTATTACATTGATTGAGTGGATACTATCTTGCTTATTCATATTGAATTGTGTTTTATCTTTTTATTATTTGATACCGTGAGCTGCCTAGTAAGTTTGAGGTTGGAAGTCTAATAAAATAATAAAACAATTCAGTAAAATTTAAAAGGAACCACTAATTAAAGGATGGTAACATGTTCTTTCTACCTGCATACAAGAGGCATAGGTTTTGTGTTTAACACACAAACAAAAATTGTTGAAGCATGCTATTCATTTATATAAATGAAGATTTAGAGTTGCATATACATGAGACAGAATCAGCTGCATAATGCAGAGTTCCCCAACCTTTCCACCTTTGTGAACCAGCCTTGGGGGAAGGGGAAAGGAGATAGTTCACAAACAATGCTGCGCTTACCCACTGCTTAAGTGGGGCCTGCCTCTTCTGCAGCCCAATTCCTAAAGACTCAAGGCCCAGTAGTGTGCCTTGGCCTGGAGGCCCCTGATAATAGAGTACATACACTTGGTGTGGCACTTCCGGTGGAACATCCCACCTTTGAAGGCAGGAGAGCTTTTAGTTCCCCTACAGACCTTCCATAGTTGAAGGTTTAGAGTGCTTTCGAAGCCAGAAGAAACACCCCCCACCCCAGAAGAGGGGGAGGTTTTGGAAACAGCCCTTTTTGCTTCCCTGGGCAGCCGGATGCTCTCAGACTGCTTCTTGAAGAAAAAGAAGTAATCGGGTGAGTCTCTGGCTGGGGTGGGACAACCAAGCAAGTTCACTGTGGAAGAATAAGCCATTTTGAACGGACAATAAAGAGTGCCACTGCTTCTTAACCTCCAGTTTTTTTTTTCTTTTATGCTGAAAGAGGCTTTCTCTGGTTGCAGCCTGCCATTTCCCTTTTTGTGGAGTTATCGTCATTTTTGAAAGTTGGCTACCTCTTCTCAGTAAAGATATTCAGGAACATAGACACATGTGTTAAAATTATCAAGGGAAGAAAATGTATTCTCCAAGGGAAAATAAACCCTCCTTTTTTGTGTGTAATCCCCAAATCTTCCAGCAATCTCCCTGCCAATTTGTGGAAGAAAGAAAACTAGCAAGAAATAGCAGTTGATTTTCAGTCTTTGGAAATGTTGCAATGTAAGCCTTCTTCTAGGTCAGGGGTCTCCAACCTTGGCAACTTTAAGGCTTGTGGAGTTGAAGTCCACAAGTCTTAAAGTTGCTATGGTTAGAGACCACTGTTCTAGGTTTCCCAGACCAGCCTCCAACTCCCCTGAAATTCTTCCCTGCCCCTGACACTGTTCTCTATCCTTCTGTAGCTGTTTGCCATCTTTCCTTTCAAAATAAAGTAAAAGACATCCTATTCCCAGGCTTAAAGCAGCTGGAGGTTTATTTTAAAAGTGATGCAGTCCTATGAATGTCTGCTCAGATGTAAGCTTGTTATATGGACCATGAAACAGGGTGCCATATCCAAGATGATGTTTCTAGGGTAGAAGGTAATTCCATTTGTTCAGGAGCTTTTCTGGATTCACAACAGCATGTCATTAAAACTGGAAGCAGACTTATTGAATCTCAATGTAAATGCAGAGCCTGTTCCATTCTGTACTTAGATTGTTCAATTTACTGTTGATTGCCTAAAATACAAAAGCTCCAAATTAAACAGTTTTTGATCTTCAATCTGCAGGATAAACAGTTACTCCTAGTGTCTGCTGTTTCTGTTCCAATCCTAGAAAGACAGAGGTGCTGGAAAAACTTCATTAAGTATTTTTTTTTTTTGTCAAATATCTGATCAGAAAGACATCTCTCTCCTTTACCCCCTTGGTCATAAACAGGCACATGTACAAACAAACACAGAGATGCAAGCATCAGAGAAGGAAGGAAAGAGTAGCAAAGTCTAGATACCAATTGTAAATAAGTCATTCTCCAGCAATATATACATCTCAAAAGCATCTGGTTCTGAAAAACTAATGCATGAGGACTTGCAAATAGAACTTTTCCATCTTGCCCTTAAGAGCATATAGATTGTTGAAATAAGATGATGTAATAGAAACTAACAAGAGCAGAATGTTTGTGTATGTACAGGAATACAGCACTGTATATGCTGGGGTACAAAAAGGAGCTACAAAATTTCAAAATAATGCAAATATAGCCACTTCTGAATTTGCATCAGATATTGGAAAGCAGGCATGTAAGAAAGAGGTTTGAATCGTGGTGTCATCATGTACATGTTGTCATTTTTTCTGTGGCCTGTAGTAACTTATACTATCTGTGTATCCATGTCTACAATGGATATAAAAAGACTTCACACCCCTGTTAAAATTCATGGTTAAAAGATGCTTCTACTCTTTTAAGAGTTTACTCTGCAATTTCACATCTTCTCAATCAACTCCTTTCCTTCCTTTCCTTCAAGTTCAAAGTGCTGAATAGTACACACACACACACACATTGAATTTGGTTAGTTGTCAAGATTATGCAGAATTCCTGATTGTGCAAGTTGTCATGATTATGCAGAGTTCCATTGGTCTTTGTCAATAATTTATAACTTTTCCTTTAATTTTTAATATTTAATTACCGATTGTTTTGTGGCAATGAAGCAAACAATATAGGTGAATTAGGGATGTCCTCACTATCACGATGATTCAAACAGGCATGTCCTAACTCAGTCTACAGGTAGAGGTGAGATAGTTCCACACTGGGATCTTTCCATACTATCTCAAATCCTTGATTAATTCCAACATAAATGTCAATTAAGGCATAAATATGTTACAATTTATGCTGTAATCTTTCAAAAAAGTACAATTAGATTGTTAGGTGAATAGTAATGAAATCCAAATCTGCTTAGTTCCCATCTTGCTTCATATCAGATCTTTCCTAAACTTCTCTGAACAGTGTGAACAATTAGGTGTGAAGTCTACTGAAATCTATTTATCTACTGCTGGACAAATCTACTAGCCTCATTCTTGGATTTATTCATCACATGGTTCTATGGAGGAAAAATAAATCTTTCTCTCTCTGTAAATTGTGTGTGTGTGTGTGTGTATGTGTGTTATCTACATGCAGCATCTCTAAAGGATTTACAAATAAAGGAGGCTGGAATGTTTCCATTATGGTGCCATTCATTTTACAGTGAGTCTGTAAAATAATAAAAAGATATTAATTAGACACAGA
This sequence comes from Hydrophis major, assembly GCA_033807585.1. Classification (NCBI taxonomy): domain Eukaryota; kingdom Metazoa; phylum Chordata; class Lepidosauria; order Squamata; family Elapidae; genus Hydrophis; species Hydrophis major. The sequence continues at coordinate 80,385,806 of CM066331.1, forward strand.
ATGTCTTCTGAAATCTTTCATAAATGATAGGCAAAAAATGGTCTTGGAAACAACAAAATATATATGGATTTTTTTGTTCGAACAAAACAAGAAATCCATCACATATTTAGTTTTGTTTATTTCATACAGTTATGAACGGATTACTTAACTCAATTTTATTTTTTAACATGATTTTTAAAAAAGCTTCTCTCAATGGGTCTAATAATAAATGTAGGTAGGATTTAATTTTTTCCTTTATAGCTTAACTTTGTTGAACTAGTTATAGCACTTTTAGAAACATTTTCCAGAGCTGCTTTTCAAATTCTTGCATAACATTTCTTACTTCATAATGACTGAAATGTCAATGATAGTTCTATAACGTGGGTGATTTCTTAGCACGTAAAAATAGGACCTTTATTCTTTTCCAGTGTGAAATTATCATAAACCAGTAGGAAAAGGGAAAGCAAATATATATATTTTGTCAGTGATGACAGGAATTTTTTTTTCAATCCAAGGATATCTTTTAAGTGAATGTATTTATTATATGTTTATAGTATAGACATTGATGACATTGACATAAATACATTACAAATTTGTCATTTTCATTTAAACTCATTAAAACTAGGCCAGAAAGGTATCTGAACAGCCATCTCTACACAAAACTACCCCACTCACATCAGCAGAAGAGGTTTGCTATGGATTTAATCTGCTAAGGAATTCCAACAGGTGGTCAAGGAGAAGAGCTTTTTCCACTGTGGCCCTCCCATCCATGTTGTTCTACTAATTTGTAGTAGCAATTGAGATCCTGTAGATGGCACTAGCAGCATGCTGCAGTGTCTAATACAGGGGCCTCTTTGCATGATCTTATTCTCTATCTTAGGTGGGAAAGTCCTGGACTTTCCGGACTTATAGGTGATCTCATTTTACTAACATCACCACTATTCCTAAGGATTGGTTGGGAGGGTTTACCAGTGTGGTTGGGAGGTTGTACCCATCCAGATCAAATACTGTATCTATGTTACTCTTCCTTGTTTGTAAAAATGGTATAAAAGAATAAACGCTATCCAGGCAGTCAGACATCTTGGCACAATGACTGATCTTTGAAACCCATCATCATGTGAAATATTCTACTACTGGAAGTGGGAACTGTCCCTCCCATTTGGTCTTTTGGAAGGTACTAAATTTGGCTTTGCCGGTTGGCTTGAACTGAATGTGTTTGATGGGGTAAGAGGACCTCATTCCCATAATATTTGTCTTCTAGTTTTGGTTCTGTATACAGTGGTACCTCAATACTCATCATTAATTGGTTCTGGGAGGTGTGCTGAGTAGTAGGAATGATGAATACCAAACAAATTTTTTCCATAAGGAATAATTTAGTGAATCACAAGGCAGCTGACAGCGACAAATTCTAGCTTGTGCATTGAGTACCGAACAAATGATAGGTACCGTGCAGTGGTGGGATTCAAATTTTTTTTTACTACTGGTTCTGTGGGCGTGGCATGGGAAGGATACTGTAAAATCTCCAGTCAGAGTTGGCATTTGCCGGTTGTCTGAACTACTCAAAATTTCCGTTACCGGTTCTCCAGAACTGGTCAGAACCTGCTGAATACCACCTCTGGTACTGGGACATAATTTTCACGTCAAAATGCATTGAATACCAAATTCGATGAGCTTCAAAACAGTTGAGTTCCAAGGTACCACTATAGTTTTCAAAATTAATCCATGCAGATTTAATATATTTCAATTATTTTTCTATTTGTTTTATAATCTGTGAGCTACCCAGAGTATATGGGAGATTTGCATATGGAGATTTGCATATGGATGGATGGACGGATGGGCAGAGAGATGGAGAGGACTGAACTACTTGTCAGAAGCAAATTACATTAGCCTTCTTTTCTTAAAAGAATAGAGCAAAAGCTATCCTCCACTGAACTCATATAAAATCTTTTCATGTCTTTCTTAAATTAGGAAATCAGTGGAATTTGCTGGTGAATAACACAACACTTGGATGACTCTTCACTTCATGACTAATTAATAATGACTTACAGCTGAATATGTTAACTATACCATGAACTGGAGTGATGCAAAGTGATAGCAAATGTTCTCTCTGCATTGTTTGTTCTGTGACAATCACTTCACAGATATATTTTTACTAATATTGCAACTAATGAAATATGCACATACAAAACACCCTTACTTCCAGGTTAAAGTTGATTAGTAGTGCTGAAAATGTACAGGTAGTCCTCGATTTATGACCATAATTGAGCCCAAACTTTCTGTTGCTAAGCAAGACATTTGTAAAGTGAGCTTTGCCCCATTTTATGACCTTTCTTGCCACAGTTATTGCCACTGCAATTGTTAAGTTAGTAACATGGTTAAGTTGATTCCCCATTGTCCGAAGATCACAAAAGATGATCACATGACTATGCGACATTGTAACCATCATAAACATGAATTGGTTACTGAATGTCTGAATTTTGATCACATGACGATGGGGATGCTGCAATGGTCCTAAGTGTGAAAAATGGTCATAAATCACCTTTTTCAGTGCTGTTTTAACCTTGGTCATCAAACAAACTATTGTGAATCTAAGACTACCTGTATTCTCAAAAATTAATGGACACACAGCTCTTCTTCTAGCTTACAAAGTATAAGGAGCCTCTGTGGCGCAGTGGTTAGAGTGCAGTACTCAAGCTACCTCTGTAGCCAGCTGCCTACAATTTGGCAGTTCAAATCCCACCAGGCTCAAGGTTGACTCAGCCTCCATCCTTCTGAGGTGAGTAAAATGAGGACCCAGATTGTTGGGGGCAATATGCTGACTCTGTAAACCACGTAGAGAGAGCTGTAAAGCACTATAAAGTGGTATATAAGTGCTATCGCTATAATACCTGTCAATAAAGTGTTCTAACTTTGTTAGAGCATTCTAATCATGGAGAGGCAGGATAAGTTCTGCATCTTCTTTTAGATCTCTTCTATTGTCTCTCTTAATTTCTTCCCATGGAAAGCAGTAGGACAGAAATTATTTAGGCCAAGAAACCATATTTTCTTCCAATAGAAGTATAAGAGGAAAAAAAAATAAAAATAATGGGAGAAAGACGGCACAAAATCTTTCAGATCCTAGTCCCTCTTGTCATCTCCAGACAAGTATCCAATAAGCCACCCTTTGAAAATCAGCTGTCAAATACAGAAAGACAGAAATACAATAGCCCCAACAAAGCCATTCTGTGAGACCCTTAGCTTAAGCATATCAACACACACAAACACATATTCACACATACGCAAATAGCATACCTTCAGTACGAGTTGAATAGATAATTTCTTGTTTCTTGAATGTTATTTTGCCAATTGTATTTTCATTTTAACTGGATTCATTTGAGGCAACTACCTGTTCCTTTGTTAATTAATTTATGTACAGTGTCCATGCTCTATGTGGAATGTTATTATTTATAACATCAATTTTTGAAATTTAGTTAAGCACACTTCTTTTAAAAAACCTAATTTATTTAACTCTCTCATGCACAAACATACACAGACATATATTTCCTGAATTTTCTCTTGATAAATATAAAACATCATGGCCAAGATAATCACTTAGTCAATGATATCCTATAGGTATCCAGTAGAAGTCATTATAATGACAACATGACCTAAATGATATCCAATATTTGTTTCATTTGCCTACTGACTCATGATGTCCATGATGTCATTCTGCTCCCTCTTGGTTACGCATGAGATAGTAAGTTCACAACAGAGTAATATAAAACCCAGCAATAAGACATTTTTGGCTTCCTAGCTAATAGTTTTTTGGGGGGAGAGGCACTTCTAACTCTATATATTAATGCAAAAGATTTTATTAGATAAACTATTTCCATTATGATAGTACACAAGACCTATATATAAAACAAGCCTCTGAATACTCTTCAAGGATACTCCCATGTACATTGCAGTAATCCAAGTGGAGATGGCTCGGGCTTGAGTGTCTGAGTGCAGGGACTCCTGATCCAGAAAAGGACACAACTGGTGCACAACCTGAAGTTGTGCAAAAGCTCTCCTAGCCACAACTGCCACAATTTTCCAAGCCATGACTGCCATCTTCTCTTTAAGCAGGAGTCACGAGGCAAGTAGGAGAACCCGCTACTTGGATGGTGAGAAGTTAAGGAAAGCAAGGATGGATGCATTATGGCCTTCCCACTTTCGCCAGAGATCACTGAAAAGTGTGACCAATGCTGCTTCTGTCCCACAATTGGCCATGAAACCTGACTGAAAGGAGCCCAGATAATAATAACTCACTATACCCCATCCTCATATGAACTGGATATAGACAATTCTTTTTTTCTATGTTCATTCTAATTTTATATATTCCTCCACCACAAATCCAAGATAAGAATGACAAATGCTAACTGTTCTGAGAGAAAGAGAAAGAAGCGTGTGCTAATTGAGTTAAGATTTTATAAAAGGAAGAACTGTACGCTGCATTTATCAAACTATTTTGAAAAGAGATCCCATTCAGCTAAAATGTAAGTAGGTTACAAAGATAATTTCTTGTTTTTACCCAAAATAGATGTCCGAGCACATGATGGAATGGGAACAAGTGTATTTAGCTATATTTGCAGATACCCTGACTCTGTCCTAGCAAGGCTCCAAAGATAATAAGGAAAGACATCATCTCAATATGCAATATTATGGCCACAACTCCATACTGGTTTGAATATTTAATTTTAATGCTAACATCACATGTATAAAAGAGGCAAAGAAAGTATCTTATGCAACGAGAGCTGTGGTGGTGCAGTAGTTAAAATGCAGTATAACAGGCTAATTCTGACAACTGGCAGCATTTTGATTCTCACTGGCTCAAGGTTGACTCAGGCTTCCATCCTTCCAAGGTCAGTAAAATGAAGACCCAGATTGTTGGGGGCAATATTCTGACTCTGTAAACTGCTTAGAGAGGGCTGTAAAGCACTGTGAAGCTGTATATAAATCTAAGTCCTATTGCTATATCTGTATGTATCAGTAAATACAGCAGATTATAGACAGAGACTGGAAATGATTTTTAAGACCCAACTCTATAATACATATCATAAAATTACTTCCTTCTTATCTAAATTATGGTGCAGAAAGGAAAAAAACCCATATAAAATAAAGCAGGTAAAACTTGATTTTTCATACAAAAACCTATTCAATTCTAGTTTTCAAAGTAAATTCTGGAATTCAGCTTTCTACATTCTTAAGGTATACAAGTAAATGATGCAGGCAGCTTTGTATAATGTAGAGATTACTCAGAAAGAAAAGAAAAACAAAGCAAACATCATAAACCTTGAAGCCTTGGAATTCGCTATTACTATTATTATGTAATATTACCTGTGATTACCTGTAGAAATTTATATTGAGATACCCACTGTACCATCCAGCCAATGACCCCCAAATGTACACATCTTTGGTAATTATTTCCATATTAAATAAATATAAGAACAGGCTAACGACTTATCAAACCCAACTTCTTGTTTCCTACATTTGCAAGTTGGATTCCTGTAAGGAAAAGGAAATTTTGTAAGAGACCATCTTTCCACAATGGGTAGTGCTTTATTGTCCCTGACCACCAAACTGCATTTACAACAGTATCATATATGTTTTGTTTTAAAGCAGACTTAAGACTTTACTTTTTTTTTTTTTAACTTAAGTTGAGAGATAATTTTAAAAATTTACAATGTTTTATGTTTTTAGAACCAAAGAAAGAATCAGTTACATGGAGAGAGTGATCAACAACTCCCTTTTCAGTGGAAAGTATAGTTATTAAATCAGTTGTACATGGATGAAATGAAGTGTCTTCTCACTGTTCTTTATGACATGTTTGAAGCTTCCTCTTTATGTTTTGGCATGAGAACTCTGAAAACCGGCTTTTTCTACACATGTCTACCAAATAAAGAATTGATGTTTCAAACACTTCAGAAACATAGTGAGTGCTTAATATGCAGAAATGGTAAGCATTGTGACACGTGCCTGAATCTACAGACAGAATTTTATTAGCACCTTTATCAGCCACTGATTTTAAAGGTTGTACATCATAATGGAAATAACAGCTCACACATAGCAGCCATAACAGATTCTTGAGTCACTGGATAGCAGGTTGAGGCTCAACTTATTCTAAGATGCTTTTTCTTACTTAATCTTTATTACATTTGGATTAAGACATGACTAAGATATACATTTCAAATATACTAGAAGATTTAAAAAAGAGAAAAGCTTTTCAAATCAAAATGTTCAAATGTATACAATTTGGAATTTTGCTCCAAAGGACTAGAAGATAATTCTGTCGAAGCCAAAAGATTCCAAATTTTTATTTCAATTTGTAGGACTTCTACAAAGATTTCATACTATGGAATGTAATCCTCTGCATGTTTACTCAAAGTGCAATTAATTATCAGAGAATTAGGATAAAAAACACACACGCTTTCTAACAAAAACAAAGACTATTTTGTTTCTTAACTGCATAGCACTTGATCTCCATCCAATTCCAACTGCAATGTTCCTTACCTTGCCAAAGCTTCCTTTTCCAATTGCTCGAAGAATCTGGAAGTGATCAAAGTTCACTATAAAACAAAACAAAACAAAAGCTGTCATTTCTTCTTACTCCTCTGTCAATGTATTTTATAGAAGAATAGCATAGGAAACAGTTACTATAGTAAGTTAATTTTTAAACAATTGTTTCATGCTCCTCATTTAACTAGCTGCATTCGGACCTTCTCTTTCATGTAATCTATTGCATAAAAAGGATGTGGGTTTCCCTGTTTTAATCCTGTTATCCATTCTTTGAAGTTGTATGTACACTGGGGGGGGGGGGAATTACTGTAGTCTAGATGCTCATATCGCCCATAGATCTAAAATTATATAATCAGAGAACTTGCATATATGGAGTAGGCGATCTCTTTGCCTTCTCCCTTAACATACACGCAAGGGTATCACAAATCTTGGAATACTTGCTGGTTAAGATGCCTTGATATCTGCCCGTGATCAAAAGTATTCCTTTCCAGGCATGAGCCTCATGCAGAATCTTATTTAGCAAGATTTAGTGATATAAAAATGATGGAGTTATAAGAAGTCCAGTTATTTCCGTCTTAAAACCAAGACATCCAAAAAGTAGTGTAGAGACTCATATTCTGTTTAACTATCTTCCTATGAACTGCCAAACTATTAGGTCTTTTCATAAAGGAATTTAGTGATAGAGGTCTTTATATAATTGTGATCTGAATCTTTGTCAGTCTGGAAATGAACGAATACAGTTTGCATCTTCTTGGAAGAAGGCAAGCAAATCAGATAAAATAAAGGAGAGAAATCATTGCTTAAAAATAGAAAGGGTTACAAAAACCAATTTATTAGCTTTTACCCTGATAACTGCTCCAAATTTAGAAAGGTCATTTTAACCAGAAATCATTAAGGTCCTAAGTCCAAACGATATGTAAGACTGGGACACCCTGCAATTTAAAAGCAGGAAGACTGCTTTTAATTGCAGGAAATAGGAAGACTGACATCTCTGAAATATAATGCACCCCCCCCCAAAAAAAATCACAAGGCAGCGGGTGATGGTTTAGCAAGAACTTTCTGAACTAAGCTGCAAAAATCCACATGTGGACTGGATGGAAACAAAGAATTAGTTTCTGTGTCCCTTAACCTTCCGTTTATAGTGGTTTTCATAGAAAGAAAAATACTTATCATCAAAATACTATCAACATCAATATTTCAAAATCTGTTTTTTGTTTGCAAAGAGGCAGCAGAAGATTTTTAAAAAAACACACGGCAGTCTATGTAATTATTATTACTGCTAGGAGGAAATCAACATTTTGAAAACAGGCCACTGGCATCTGTTCTTTTGATTTATGGCTCCATTTGAACTCTTGCTCCTAGCTAATACCAGAGCTATAATGGAAAATAAAGGAGGAAGGAAATGAGTTTATATATCATTTTAATTATATTTAAAGTGGCCTGTATATGCAGACAAAGCAACTTAAAAAATTATTACTATTAGGATAATGGCCACAATCTTTTAAAAGTAATCATAACATGAGATGCTATATTATTAATTTATCTAGCTAAATGAAAATCTATACCAACAATATATAAATATTTTTCTTTTCAGAATCCTGGTAAATGTTATGGAAATTAATAAAATAAAATAATCTCATTTCAATTAAAACCTGATTTTAAATGGCAGATATCTTACATCTGGATCAGTGGTGGGTTTCAATTTTTTTTTTACTCTTGGTTCTGTGGACGTGGCTTGGTGGGCATGGCAGGGGAAGGATACTGTAAATTTTATGCTAATGTCCAGAATCCGGGTATTAAGGTCCACTTCAAATTTCTGGTTTTTATCTATGGTTTATCTTTCATAGCTTGGTATTGTTGGGATTTCCTTGAGATGTTAAGGTGGACAGGCCTGGAAACAGGTCTTTTGGTTATAATATATTTGGTTTAGAGTGGCTTGACCTCATAGAATCCAATAGCTCCATCCTTATTAATATTTCAGAAATCAGTGAAGACAGTCTTTTTCTACAGAACCTTCAGAACAGAGTGTGCAATAAATGGAGGCAACTATTGGATGGACACCATAATCATTTACAAGCATTACTATATTACCCACTTGGATAAGATTAAAATCAAAATTATAAGCCAGTATCAGGAACAATATATAAAATGACCTCCCAAAGCATCAATAATAAGTGATTAACCGCCTACTGAAACGGAATCACTTTGATAACTATGCTGTCTGGGAATTCTGGGAGCTGAAGTCCACATATCTTAACATTGCTAAGGTTGAGAAACACTGAAATAAAAGACACCTAGTGCATATCCAAGGATAAGTACTCCAAATTAAGGGAGGGGGAACAGTGAAGAAAAGGCTTGATATGGCTATTATTTGATGGTCTTATTGTACTGTATATCTGAAGACTTCATGAGATTTAAGCCACTGAAAATTGTTATATGGATTAGTGTATATATACACACACACACACACACACACATATACTAATATGGATCTTTGGTTATTCGGGTTTTCTCCCACGTAAGATTGGAAGTATCTAGACAACGTTTCGATGAAGTCTCATTCATCATCTTCAGGCTTGTGTCTTCAGCTCTGTGCTTCCCAGAGTGATGTGAGCTTGCAGCTGCTTCTTCCATTTAACTGCTAGTGTGGGTGTGACTTGATTGGGTGGGGGCTTGGTTGTGTTCTGATTGGGTGGGAGTGTGTTCTCATTGGTTGGGAGTTTTGCTGTGTTCTTTTTTTTTTTTAAACAAATTTTTATTAATTTTAAAGATAAAATAACACATCATTAACCATTAAATACATAAACACATAAAACCTCTTAACATTGTAAATCCTTACAAGTCAAACAAAACATTATTTTTATACAGCGTAATTCCAATTTATCCCATCTCCATATGGACACACAAATATCTTTCAGCAAATTTCTCATTATTTCTCTTTACTCCTATTCAATTTCATTTCTCTTCCATATTTATCCATTTTATAGTCATCATATTCTTTTCTTTCTGGCTTGTTTAAATTATTCTCATCTAACATTCCTCCAAGGTTTTATTGATTCTTTTTTCCTTTTTTTTATAAAAAACAAATTTTGTTAGTTTTACCATAAACACAATACACAAACATACAAACACAAAACATAAACAAAACTAAAAGATCTTTTCTGAAGGTTGTCTGTTCCCGGGTTAAAACTCTTCACACAGACACAAATTCAAACATCATATTCAACCCATATCTCCTTCCAAATCTTATTATCATTTTCTTTTTTATATATATATATAAAAACCATTTTTATCAGTTTTATAAAAACAATGCACAAAGAATCAAGGCATAGCAGCTTATAAATTCTTTTCTAAGAAAAAATAATAATAATAGACCAATAAGGCATAACATTTCCAGATTATAATATCAATATTTCATATAATATTAACTTCATATCTTGTCCCTACTTCTCCTTTCCATCCAAATTATTTCTTATTAATTAAAATTTTATTGCCTTTTATCAATATACAAAATCCAAAAAAAAAGCATATATATCCTTCCATATCTTATTACCATTTTCAACAACATTCTTTGTCTGTTCTATTTCCAATTATCCATTCATCTTTTTTTTCTTTTACTATACTTCTCCTGTACACCAATTGGAGTAACATCTATAACTCATTACCCTAACTTAGAAATACTACATATAGCAATCTTTCTTGGGATTCTGTTTAAAAGATTCTAAAATTACATAATAAATTTTATATTCTAAATATACATATAAAAACACACTCTTATATACCCTCCCGAATCCCTCTTTTAATCTAAATTAAATTCACCCATTGTCTCTAAATAAACTTTTTTTCTTTAGGTCTTGCTTCCCCCCATTAAGGCTTCTCCTCCCCCCCTTTCTCTCTTGCTTATTCTTCTCCTTGCCCTTTCTACCCCTTTGCTTTTTCCCTTCGCTTTTCTTGCTCCTTTTCCTTTGCTTTCTAACCTTGCCTCCATCTTTTCGCTCATTTTTCTCTCTTTTGGTTGTTTTTATAATTCTTAAAAACCCCTTTTTCTTATCCTTTTTCTCCTCCTCTCCGGAAGGGACCCATTGTTCATCAAAGATGGCTTCTTCTTCCTCTTCTTCCTTGTCCCAGTCCTTCTGCTGCGTAATCAACTTTTCAACAGAACATAACACCATTTCTAAGAATTGAAACAAAGCGCCCAAAGTATCTTCTTTTTTATATTTTTGATATTCAATCTCTAGTTCATCCACAAACGATGCCATTATAAAAAGGGAAACTTTTTCCAAAACAACCACAAGTATTTTTAATCAAAGACAATCAAAAGCAATTAAAAAAAAAGTTCCAAAAGTTAATACTTTTCTTCCTTCTTCTCTTTCTCTTTCTGGATTAATTTTTAATCAAAGAGGTCCAATTACCATATATCTTCCTTTGGGATCCACAAAGACGTTCTAGACAATCTCCTCCTTTTTCAGCTTCTGCTCCAATTTTTTTTCTCCCTTCCCACTTGCAATGACAATTTTAAATAATCAGAAATCCATACCTCCAGCAAAGATTTTCCAATTTCTTAAATTTTTCAATGTCCAAAAATCCCTTTGTCTCTTAGCTTCAACTTTCAAAGCAATCCACTTTCAATGTCTAATATATCCAAATATTTCTGCTATTTCCGTGGGGTGGGAGAGTAAAAAAAAAAAAAAAAAGTTCCCTTTAACAGCTTCTCCGCCGCTTTTCGCTCTTCTTAGGGATACAATGTATCCTCCAGCAATTCAAGCAGCTCAATTCCAGGCAGTTTAAAAGATGTTACTTGACCCGGCTCAGACAGAACTTTCACTCTTCACACTTCCTCCAGCACAGTTCTTACCCGGTTGCTGGCTTCTTCTTGGCGGCCATTGCTGACCGCCGCTCCACCGCCTTGGGAAAAAGGGGTTTTCCCGGAGAAGGAGGGGGTCTGCGACACCCCCACCTCCCTATCCGACTCCCCTCTCTCTTCAGCTGTCCCTACAGGGCAGCCATATCCCCCTGACCCATCTGGATCGGGGGTACCTCGACGGCTAGCACAGCAGGAATCGCGAGCTGTCGCGAATTCCTGCTGCCCCGAAGCCACGCGAAACCGGAAGTTCCTGGGAGTTTTGCTGTGTTCTGATTGGTTGGGGGGTTGGTCGTGTTCTGATTGGCTGGAGGTGTGGTGAACTGTGATCTTGCTATTTGGCTTCGAGTTCATGGTCGTGCTGCATCTTCATGGTGGGGGTCAGTTCACTTCATGTATGGCTCAGAGGGGTTTGAAGTGGGTAGTGATGCAGCTGCAGTGAGGCTTCTGGTCTGACCAGAACAGACCAGAAGCTGCACTGCAGCTGCATCACTACCCACTTCAAACCCCTCCGAGCCATACATGAAGCGAACTGACCCCCACCATGAAGATGCAGCACGACCACGAACTCGAAGCCAAACAGCAAGATCACAGCTCAACAGCTCAAATCCCCCAGCAACTAAGACTAACCTGAGCACAACCAAGCCCCCACCTGAACAAAACACACCTCCAGCCAATCAGAACACGGCCAACCCCCCAACCAATGAGAACACAGCCAAACCCCCAACCAATGAGAACACACTCCCACCCAATCAGAACACAGCCAAGCCCCCACTCAATCAAGTCACACCCCCACTAGCAATTAAAAGGAAGAAGCAGCTGCAAGCTCACATCACTGTGGGAAGCACAGAGCTGAAGACACAAGCCTGAAGATGATGAATGAGACTTCATCGAAACGTTGCCTAGATACTTCCAATCTTACGCGGGAGAAAACCCAAATAACCAAAGATCCACATAAAAATACCCGTGAGAACCTCAGAAAACATACTAATATATATCTATATCTATATCTATATCTATATCTATATCTATATCTATATCTATATCTATATCTATATCTATATCTATATCTATCTATCTATCTATCTATCTATCTATCTATCTATACACACACACATACATATACATATATATACATACATACAGACATACATACAGACATACATACATACATACATTTATGCTTGTTGTAGCTTGTTTGTCAATTTCTGGTTTATTACCTTTCATTTTTAGCCGTTCTTGCATCCCCATGGATTAGAGATTTGGGAAAGGGATGGGTAGAGAAACAACCCACAGATTAACTAAGTCACCCTAAACAAATTATTTGTCTCTTTTCAGACAACATACTAAGCCATGATAGCAATCATTAAGACAACCCTGAACAATGCTTTAGAATGGCGATCTGCTGCTGTAGAATAAGCTAAGGCTTACCTGCCGACTCCTATTCACACAATTGCTAAGACAAAAACAAATAGCACAACTCGTTACCCACAAAGAATTGAAGTGTAAGTATTCAGAATTTCAGCTGACATTGATACAAGAATCTTCTATTTCATTTCCCTCTTCCTCATCTTGATTTTTTCCCTCATATCTTTTGTCCATGTGTATGTATATATGTGTGCCAGTGGTGCGTTTCAAAATTTTTTACCACCAGTTTGGTGAGCGTGGCCTGGTGGGTACACTTTGCATGCGCACATGTCAAACACGCACTTTGTGCAGGTGCAGAGGCATTTTGACTTACCTACTGCAATCCTACACTCTCCCTGTCGCTTCAGCAGCTGCCGTGCAACAATCTGCTGTGATGTGCAAAGCAGCTGCGCTTCAAAAGTAGGACATAAAGGTTAGTATGGGAGCCTGGGTGGGCCCAATAGCAGAGGGTTGGAAAGAACCAGTCTCCGCTGCTCATTGGCGCTACCAGCTCGGTAGAACCGGGCCAAACCAGTAGAATACCACCACTGGTGTGTGCATTCCTTCATTCATTCTTGGGACTTCTGCCATGTTAGAAGAAGGGTGGGGATTTTTTCCCCTATGTAAAGATTCACACAACTAGTTCTCTATTTGTAGAGAATGAAGTTATCACTCTGACACTGAACTTTTGATGATGCCTATATATCATTTTAGGGGAAAGTACAAGGTAGGTACAAGCTCAAAGTGAATAAGGATCATTAAGGATGGCTCCACATTATGAAGATAAATATATGCATAAAGGAACATAATAGAGCTACAGATTGAGGACAATAAATCTTAAACTAAATCTCAAGTTAACAGGAAACTCGGCTTACAGACACATAGGAAAATCTTTCCACTTTCAATAGAAGCTGTGGGGGGAAAATAGAAAATTGGAAATAGATTGTTGAGAAGAGACTACACTACATAGCTTTGTAACCCGAACATTAGAACAATGAATGATGCCAGTTTGAAGAACAGACTAGAAAGTTCATTTGCTTCTATGTAAACCATTCACCATCTATCAATTTCTAAACATATTAAACACAGATCTCAAGAATTTTAAGCCAGCATGGCCTTCAACAGCACCCATGAGGACTCAAAAAAAAATAATCAAAAATCAAGAAAATGGCTACTACCACATGATCAAAGCTCAATAGGATCAACATTGATCGTCTTGGGTACCCTTGCTTTAAAGCAACTTTCCCCAATCTGGTGAGTTCAGGAATTACTATACTATAGCAACTCCCCTGGTCAAGAACACCCCAGTTTAAGGATAACCTATAGTTAAGTATTGAGCCAACTGTAGCAAACTTTGAGTTAAATACAAAAGTTCAAGTTCATTAAACAATACCAATACAATATTATACGGTAATATTGTTTTGGCTTACATAGAAATTCAACTTAAGGACAGACCTTGGGAACAGAATTCGTTAAACCAGGGACTCCCTGTATGCTGAATTGATCCTCCTCTCATTCTATTATTTATAAAAATAATAATACATTTTTGCAAAAGATTTGATTCTTCCAAAAACAAAGTTGCTGAGAACCACACACTTTCTCTCTCCCTCCGTCCCTCCCTTTTATTCCCCTCCTTCCAATGCCAAAAATGTTGTCTTTCAACAATAGCTCAACTATTTTATTGTTGAGTATGATTTGCAACAGCCAAGATATGTATAAAAGTATGGCTAGAATTTCATGGCACACAGTCTCAAACAAAATGACAGCTGTTGCCTATTCAAAATGAACCATTTTCACCCACTGAAGTGTCTTCAGTATGATATCATTTTGACAGCAGCAATCCATTAAAACACAAAAAGGCTTTCAACTTGACAATAATTTGCCTGAAAAAAAGCATTCTGAAAAATACAAATGAAACGGAATGCAGCTGGGTTGCATAATTACATAAACAGAACAGAAACTTGAAATAATGGGGTAATATACCCAATGGTGTCCATCTCCGAATGCAAATAGCATTGCCCAATAGAATGGATGCTTGCCTTTCTTCTTCACTGAGCCTTCCCTATTATTTGTTTCAATAGCACACAGATCATGTAAAGCAGATTTATAGACGTGCGAGAGGATGTTTTAAGCCAGTGTTTCTTAAAATATGGCCCAAGGATTCCCTCAGTAAGAAGAAACAAAATCAAAATTTTTACAAAATCAAATTTGCCAGCCTATATTGGGTAACTATACAATATTAAAATCCCATCAATCCTATTTTTAATATGCTAAATATTGATAATTATAGTCCATACAAATGAACACTTTCTTGGGGGTCTTCCATAACTTTTAAAAGTGGCAAGGGGGAAAGAAACAAGTTTAAGAAATAACATTATGCTCATTAACAGAGCTTAGTATTTCACAAAAAGGCCATGGGAGAAAACTCTCAAAGGAAACCCACTGCTTTTTTGTGTGTACAGGTAGTCCTTGACTTATGACCACAATTGAGCCCCAAATTTATGTTGTTAAGTAAGATGTTTGTTAAATGAGTTTTACCCCATTTCATACCCTTTCTTGTGAATCACTGCAGTTGTTAAATTAGTAGCATGGTTGTTAAATGAATAGGGCTTCCTCATTTACTTTGCTATCAGAAAGTCTCTAAAGGTGGTCAGATGACCTGGGAACACTGAAACTGTCATAAATATGAGTCAGTTGCCAAGCATCTGAATTTTGATCACATGATCAGAGGTGGTATTCAGCAGGTTCTGATCAGTTTTAGAGAACTGGTGTTTTGAGTAGTTCAGAGAACCGGCAAATACTACCTCTGACTGGAGATTTTACAGTATCCTTCCCCTGCCACGCCTACCAAGTCACGCCCACAGAATTGGTAGTACAAAAATTTGAATCCCATTACTGCATGTGACCATGGAGATGCTACAACAGTCAGGAGTGTGAAAAATGATCCTAAATCGCTTTTTTAGTGCTATTGTAACTTTGAACTAAACGAACCGCTGTAAGTTGAGAATTATCTGTGTATGTGTCCTTTTGGAAGGAGGTGAGCATACTTCAAACTGAAAGGAGCGCTTCGTTTTGCTTTCTGAAAACAATGTTAGAAATACACGGTGCTAAAAAAAAAAAAGCCTTGATTTCCAACATGCCTTAATTTTTTTAAATTAGAGGGACAGGGTAATTTCTAAAAAGGCAGTTGAGATAGAGAACAAAGTTTGGCTTTGGTACCACCCGTTGATATCATGCATTTCCAGCCTAGTTGCTCAATTGCAGTGAGTTAGTTTATCCATATTTACATTCACCACATCAACAAAAGCATTCAACTATGCAGGCTTTCTTGCGGTATCTGCCATCCCGCATCTGATGGGCGGCTCATGAAAGGGAGCGAAGGGAAGAGAAATGACAGGAAGCGAAGTTTCCTCTTGATGAGCGCGCCCCGAATGTCTTGGCACACGCTCTTTTATTGTGCTTTAGCCCCATCATGCTTGCTTCCCATTTCTCAGAATATCCTGACTCAGGACTTCTGATTTTTGTTTTACTTAAGGCAATCTAGCTGGAAAGGATTTGTGATATCACCATAAGAACAAATGGCTTGGATTGCTGCCGTTCATATAATTTTGTGTACTGTACAATAATTAAATTAAGGAAAGAGAGATTTCTTGCTATACTGATTAAACTGATGAAGATTTCCCCAGAAGATAGCAGAATTTGCTTATTCATAGCAAACATGAACAGAAAATGTACTGAAAGCTCTGAAATATAGCCACAGCGGAAAAATAAAATGAACCAAACAACTACTTTGCAGTCTTGACATGTCGCACATATTTTCAGAAGAGTGGCAATTTCATATCTCGGTCCTTTTTGAAATCCTGGATGGATAGCATCTAGAGCTAGTAATTTGTTTGTCTCTAATATACCAGTAAAATCTAAAAATCTGTATCTTTTTTTAACTTCTGGGACTCAGGTCCTTAAAATACCTCGTTCTTAGTTTCCTCCATTCGTCCTTGTCATTTAACAACTGAGCTATCTATTTATATTTAAGATTTATATTTAAAATTGCTTTGTTGAATGTTATTAATCTACATATTAAAATCTATTTCATTTTACTTATCTCCTTGCATTTATATATTTGCATCTATAATATTATTTTATCATTTTCAACAAAGGATAGCAGAAAACAGGGGGGAAACATATATTTATATTTGGCACATGTCATTTCACAACTGAACAACCTTGTAATATGTTTTGCTGGGCTTCATAAACATTTCTTCTTGCAAGTTATAGTGGTTTCTTTTTCATAATTTGTACATTAGCATATGCTTTTATATTTTCAGGGATTTTATAAAAATGCTGATGAGTAAGTGGTTTTTCCTTCTAACCAAAACAGCTTTCAGACAATTGCCTTTCATGTACTTTGCAATACAACTGCTTTCTTTTGCTCATAGAAAAATAAACATTTCAGTAACTCAAAGGACTGTTTATTTCCAGAGACCAAACACTTCCAGTGATGCTACCTGTTGTAAATATGTATCATTCATGTGTTTGCAACTATGTATCATTGCAACTATGTATCATTCATGCATTTGCAACATTGTATCATTCACCTGTAATCATTAACTTCTGTCTCTTCAGTGACCTTTGCAAGGCACGTACAAGAGACAAGGAGCTAGACGTTTTGTTAATAAGCTAATCCACACTGTAAATAATCTGTCCGGTATGCAGCTTTGTAAACATGCACATCCTGATGAGATTACCATGTTTGACTTGAGCTTTGATTAAATCATTTTCTTGTAAAAAAGCACAATAAAAGAGCGTGTGCCAAGACATTCGGGGCGCGCTCATCAAGAGGAAACTTCGCTTCCTGTCGTTTCTCTTCCCTTCACTCCCTTTCATGAGCCGCCCATCAGATGCGGGATGGCAGATACCGCATTCTGGTGACCCCGACGTGATTCCCAAAGGGGGATACGCAGCGACGCGCCCATATCTTATCAGCTCGATGGGAGCTGTGCATTGCCAGGCCTGAAGCGAATTGCACGTCATCGGATCTGAAACACGGTCTCAACTTTCGTAAGTTTGGGTGGAAACTTTTCTCAACAACAGACGCAGCATCTGAAGGAATTGAGGGAGTTAGTCGCTTCTTCTTCTAAATACTCTGCTAATTTAAAGGGCTCGTCTGTAAAAAAGAAACCGATTGCTACATTATTGGCTTATGTGTGGCAACATTGTCCTAATTATTCAGAGGAAGGGTCCTTAAAAATTTCCAATTGGCAAAAAATTGGTGAACATCTCCATAGTCCTCCTCGTGCACCTATTGGCATTTTGGTCACTTGGAGGAAAATTATGGAGGCTTTAAAAGTCCATTATAAAATAGAAGCAGGGAGTGTGTTTGAATCTCCCTCGCCAAGTTATGATAACTTTTCAATTTGCTCTAAGTCAGGCAGAAGCTGCTGCCATTATTCAACAATGCCCCACATGTAGTAAGCAAGGACATTCCATTCCCATAGGAGTAAATCCTAGAGGATTAAAAGCTTGTGAAATTTGGCAAATGGATGTAACTCAGTATCCACCTTTTGCCCCTTGGAAATATTTGCACGTTTCCATCGATACATATTCAGGGTTTATTCTGGCTACTCCTCAAAGGGGAGAAACTGTAAAACATGTCATCAATCATTCAATTCGTACCTTTGCCTCGCTGGGACGTCCAAAAGAAATCAAAACAGACAATGGATCTGCCTATACAAGTTCTGCTTTCCAGGACTTCTGTAACAGATGGGATGTAACCCACAAGTTTGGGATTCCCTACAACAGCCAAGGGCAGGCTAATGTGGAACGAGCGAACTTGTCTCTGAAAAGTGCTCTTGATCGATATTTGTTGTGGGAAAAAACCCCGAACCTCCCAGCATTGCAAAATTCTCTTAACATTTGTCTTTGCACTTTAAACTTTCTCAATCTGACTGGCATTCCTCCCACTTCTGCTGCTTCGCGTCATTTTTCCTCCCCCTCACCCCCGCCTAACAGACCTCTGGTATATTATTGCAGATTGCCAGATCCTGCCTGGCAGGGTCCTGCTGAGCTTCTCACTTGGGGACGAGGCTACGCTGCGATCTTACTGCCAGACAAAACCACTTGCTGGATCCCTGGTCGGGCAGTAAGACCCTATCATGGGAATTCCTCTGCTACATCTTATCTTAAAACTCTTCCTGATATTCTTGCCTATATCTTCTTTGCAATTTCTACCTTACTTCAACAAAACCTATGCTTCCTGTCAAAAGACTATTCGTGTTAAAACCATTTCATTAACAGAAGGCTATTATACTTGCTCCATGTGTGTATGCCATGAAAATGCTACCCGTAGTTTTCACACTGTCACTTCTGTTTTATTTAAAGAAAACTCTACCACTCGCTCTTTTGTTCCTTCTTTACTCTTCCTATGGAAAGGAACCTTAAAATCTTTTCCTCTATTCAATCTAAAACATAGGGGGACCTAAATGTCCTTATACTGTATTATGGGTTTCCCCACCCCAACTAACATCCTTGATGAATTACCAAATTAATCTTTATTGTCATTATTGTAATTATTATCCTTTTTCTACTAATTGAATTCCCTCCTCATCTCGTAAATGTTCTACAACTAAATTGTCCATAGCCCTCTCTCCTACTTGTCATGCTTTTATATTCCCGAACTCTGATCCTGTCAACAAACGACGCTTCAAAAGAACTCTCCATGACGATCCGCAGAAGCCTCATAGAAGATATAATATTGCTTGGACTATAACTGACTTTCAAGGCGTTCGTTTAAGTTCTACAACCAATTTTTCTCGCATAGAAGACTTCTACCCACCACTTCAATTCGATTTGGCAGACGCACCCACACAACCAGGGGATATCCTGCAATCTACACCACTGCAGGAGGAACTTTAACATCACGCCTGAAAGGAATGTATTTTATCCCTGGCAATAATTTTGTTTGGACTTGTTCCACCGGTTTCATGGCATGTATCCACGGGGATGAAATTGTTAAATCCAAATCATTTTGCATTCAAGTATGGCTTGTGTGTATAACTCTGATGATTTTATATCCCTACAGGTACCCATGGAATACTCCCTCTTGCAAAATCGTAAAGATTTAGATTGTTATTTTTAAAAACAAGGGGGATTGTGTGCTATGCTTAAAGAAGAATGTTGTCTTTATGCTGATAGCGGGGGGGGGGTTGTTTTCTATTTCGCCATGGCTTACAACCTTTTTAACTGCATTGGCAGGATCATTAATAATCATTATATTGATATGTATTATAGGACCTTGTTTTTATAGAATATTGCAATTTTTTAAAAATTAATTATCCTCTGCTGATGTTAATGTGCTATTACAAGCTCATGTTATATCCTCAACACCGGACGAAAAAATGTCATTGCTGAGTTACCGCTCCTTGGACAACCCTGACTCTGACGGGTCGCACTTTTGCCTAGATGACGGGGATGGCGAACATTTCAGAAAAATGGTTCCTGTCTTCTCGGATGAGGAAGAAGACTCGTCATAAATAATAAAAACAGAGGAGATGTTGTAACTATGTATCATTGCAACTATGTATCATTGCAACTATGTATCATTCATGCGTTTGCAACA
The DNA here is from genome assembly GCA_033807585.1 of Hydrophis major. Lineage (NCBI taxonomy): Eukaryota > Metazoa > Chordata > Lepidosauria > Squamata > Elapidae > Hydrophis > Hydrophis major. Next base: position 80,406,205 of record CM066331.1, read on the forward strand.
TTGTATCATTCACCTGTAATCATTAACTTCTGTCTCTTCAGTGACCTTTGCAAGGCACGTACAAGAGACAAGGAGCTAGACATTTTGTTAATAAGCTTTTCCACACTGTAAATAATCTGTCCGGTATGCAGCTTTGTAAACATGCACATCCTGATGAGATTACCATGTTTGACTTGAGCTTTGATTAAATCATTTTCTTGTAAAAAAGCACAATAAAAGAGCGTGTGCCAAGACATTTGGGGGGCGCTCATCAAGAGGAAACTTCGCTTCCTGTCGTTTCTCTTCCCTTCGCTCCCTTTCATGAGCCGCCCATCAGATGCGGGATGGCAGATACCGCAGCTACCTTATTTAGCCTGATTCCATAGCTAATGAAACATCCTAGTTTTGCTGATATATTTCTTTTTTTGTTTGTTTTTTGTCAAACCAGGTGCCTTTGCATTTCTGTAGTGGTGACAAACAGATTGGGGTTTAATAACCTTTTTTTGTTTGTTTGTTTTCAAAGATGGAGAATCCTTTCCTTTGTAGCTGAAGGCTGAGTAATCCCTGACTATGATTACATCTCTAACAAATCCATTCTGCTTGCAAACCCCATTTTGAGACCAAGTATGATCTGCAAAGCTAATTTTTATACTGTTTTCATCTTCTTCTCTCACTTTTTGTACCATTCACTTTGATGCAAAATTCTAAAGTACAAAAAAAATTTCCAAACATCTTTGCTGTTCCTAATATTTTTCTTTCCTGATGACTACCACCTCTTACAATACTAGACAACACAGTATCAACAGTAGAGACAGGGGTGGGATTCTACCAGTCTGCACTTATTTGCTAGAACTGGTTGTTAACATTCTAAGCAGTTCAGAGAACCGGTTGTCACAAGAAATTACTGGCCTAATCCTGTATGGAAGGCAGGAAGGAAACATTCTGGTGTTGCTTATAGAAACTGCCTCTCTGTTAACCCTTATTACATTCTTGGCAGGACTAGACTTCCCGTCTCTGGAACTTCTCTGGAGTTTTTTTCTCCTCCTTGGCTAGTACTTTGCTTGTGTGGAGTGACCTTTCAAAGTTACAATGGCACTGAAGGCACTGAAAAAGTGACTTATGACCGTTTTTCACACTTATGACTGTTGCAGCATACCCACAGTCATGAGAGGCCAGGTGAGGAGATGGTGCCTCAATGTGAGTGATATTGAGTTGGCCATGCCCAGCCAATAACATGACCACTAAGCCACGCCCACAGAACCAGTTGTTAAAAAAATTGAATCCCGCTCCTGAGTAGAGACCTTCAAATTTCTAGGTTCTACTATATCACATGACCTAAAATGGACAGCTAACATCTAAAACGTCATCAAAAAAGCACAACAAAGAATGTTCTTTCTGTGCCAACTCAGAAAGCTCAAACTGCCCAAGGAGCTGCTGATACAGTTCTACAGAGGAATTATTGAGTCTATCATCTGCACCTCTATAACTGTCTGGTTTGGTTCTGCAACCCAACAGGACAGACATAGACTTCAGAGGGTAATTAGGACTGCAGAAAAAACAATTACTACCCACCTGCCTTCAATCAAGAACCTGTATATTGCATGAGTCAAAAAGAGGGCTGTCAAAATATTTACAGACCCCTCACATCCAGACATAAACTGTTTCAACTCCTTCCCTCAAAACAACGCTATAGAGCACTGCACACCAGAACAACTAGGCACAAGGACAGTTTTATCCCGAAAGCTATCACTCTGCTAAACAAATAATTTCCTCAACACTGTTCAACTATTACAAAGTCTGCACTACTATTACTGTTAATCTTTTCATCACTCCTTATCACCCATCCCCTCTCACTTGTGATTGTAGGACTGTAACTTTGTCACTTATATCCTTACGATTTATATTGACTGTTTCCTAGTATGATTTGATTGTTGATTGTACCCTATGACTATCATTAAGTGTTGCACATTATGATTCTTGATTCTTAACGAATGTATCTTTTCTTTATGTATACAGAGAGTATTTACACCAAGACAAATTCCTTATGTGTCCAATCACATTTGGCCAATAAAGTATTCTATTCTATTCTATTCTATTCTATTCTATTCTATTCTATTCTATTCTATTCTATTCTATTCAATCTTGCTAGATTTTTGTTTTTATGTGAAGTTAATCTCTACGCAACAAGGTAGAATTTGAAGAGTTACAAATAAAAGAACATATCAGAAAGATATTAAGGGAAAGTTAAAGTTAGGTTTACTTAGAATTCAGCAGGCCACACTTCTACATTCTGTACCACTGAACGTTTTTGGGGAACGTTTCAAGGGAAGCCCTATGTCATGTATTGCAGTAATCCAATCTGAAGGTGACTAGGCCATGAATGAATGTAAGCCAATCCTGCCAATCCAGGAACAGGTACAGATGGCTCACCATGATATGACTGCCACCAGCTCTTTGAGCAGGAGTTGGGAGTCTACAAGGTTCTCCAGATTTCCCAATGGGTCTATCTGGAGAAGTACAACCCCATCCAGTACCCAAGATGGCATGATCCTGGAATCAGTGGGCTCCTAAAACCAAAACCAATCTCTCTTGCTAGGTTTCAGCTGAAGCCTGTTCCCCCACTAGTCTCCAGACACTAGGATAAAACGTTCAAAGCACTGTTTAATTCTTCTGTGAAAGAGCTGTATAACTGGGTATCATTAACACACTGAAATCTTAACATTAAGAATCAATTCACATGGAGCGTTATTGCCTAGTCCTGTCATGGTGAACCAGTGGCACGCAGAGCCATCTCTCCGGGCACACCAGCCATCACCCATTGCTCTTCCGGGTCCCGCCACACACATGCGCACTGGCCAGCTGGTCTTTGCATGCAGGGGAGTGACGGAAACCGGAATAGCATCTCCCTGGTGCACATGTGTGGGCCGGGAAGCTGAGCTTATGGTTTCTGGCGCATGCATGTGCCCCAGCCAGCTGGTCTTCGTGTGCGCATGCACTGCTCTTCCAGTTTCCAGCATCCCCCCCTCCCCCACTGTGCATGCCTGCTCCCGTTTTCAGCACTTGGTGCTGAAAAGGTTTGCCAACACTGGCTTAGTCAAACTGAAGTGTCACTTTCAGAGATAGTAGATTGATGAGTATGTTCTCTTGCACATTAGATGTATACCCTGCCTGAAATAAACAAGGTAGTTTATTTACAGGAGAGTAAAATGGAACAGAGACAGGAGCCTGGATCAAGGTGATGCCATGAAAATTCCATGTAATGAAGACGCAAAATGTAGTCACCAAACCGGTAGTAACACGGGTTGAATCCCACCCCTGAACAAGCATCTTGGCTGAGGAGAAGCTAAGGACAAATACATAATAAGGACAAATGGCATAATTCCATTAGAAGCCCATGTATTCATAGTTTCCATAAAAGCTGCATGAATCATATAGAGGAGATGAGCTTTCCAACAACTGTAAAGATAAAATCCTATCTTCATGAATGGCTCTCTTACAGAATGATTGTGTAATAATTACCGTATATACTCGAGTATAAGCCGAGTTTTTCAGCCCATTTTTTGTGCTGAAAAAACCGCCCTCAGCTTATACTCGAGTCAGCTGCTACGGCACCATGCCTGGCCTGCGCTGGCGTGGCTGCAACCGATCGCACCTCCAGGGCAGCATCGGCGCCGCGGCTGTCTACCCGCTGAGGGACACATAGGCGACCCCAAGTGGCCTCTTCTTCCCCATTAACGGGCGCCTGGGGCCCCCGTGAGATCCTGTGTTGCGCGCTTCCAGCTTCGCAAAGAAACTGCCAGGCTCCCCCACCCCCTAGCCTAGCAGCGAAGAGCTGCTCTGGGGGCAGCAAGACAAAGTGCCTGGCTGCGCCGTGGCGGGAGCCACCGGAGCAGCTCTTCGCTGCTGGGGGTGGGTGGGGAGGCTGCCTGAGCCTGGTAACCCCAAGCGGCTTCTTCTTCCCCATTAACGGGCGCCCGGGCCCCCCGCGAGCTCCTGTGTTGCGCGCTTCCAGCTTCGCAAAGAAACTGCCAGGCTCCCCCACCCCCTAGCCTAGCAGCGAAGAGCTGCTCTGGGGGCAGCGAGACAAAGTGCCTGGCTGCGCCGTGGCGGGAGCCACCGGAGCAGCTCTTCGCTGCTGGGGGTGGGTAGGGAGGCTGCCTGAGCCTGGCGACCCCAAGCGGCCTCTTCTTCCCCATTAACGGGTGCCCAGGGCCCCCGCGAGCTCCTGTGTTGCGCGCTTCCAGCTTCGAAAGAAACTGCCAGGCTCCCCCACCCCCTAGCCTAGCAGCGAAGAGCTGCTCCGGGGGCAGCGAGACAAAGTGCCTGGCTGCGCCGTGGCAGGAGCCCCCGGAGCAGCTCTTCGCTGCTAGGGGAGGGGGCGGGGGAGGCTGCCTGAGCCTGGTGACCCCAAGCGGCCTCTCCTTCCCCATTAACGGGCGCCCGGGGCCCCCGCGAGCTCCTGCGTTGCGCGCTTCCAGCTTCACCAACAAACGGAGCTGCAAATCTGGTCATCGCTTGTGGAGCCTCGGCACGAACCCCTTTCCCCGCACTCCCCCCCCCGCACTCCTCTGGCGGCGGCAGGCGGAGAAAGCCCCACTTCCCCCTGGCTTTGATGGCACGCGTGAGTTGGCTTCCCACTCTTTTTTTTTTAACTCTCCTCTTCCTCCTCCTCCTCTCCTCTCCCTGTGTTGTCTGGTCTTCCCTAAGGAAACTCGAGGGCTCACACTTCCAGGTGTTTCTCCCTGTCTTTCTCCCTGTCAATGATCTTTTCTTCCCTTCCCTTCTCTCAGCCCCATCCTCCTTTACCTTTGTCACCACAATCCTGAACAGATGAAGTTTGTACTTCTCAAGAAAGATTGGATGTTCCTTTTGAGGAGGGAACCTAGTGTGACATCTGTATGTTGACCTACTACTGAGCCGTGGCATGTGTGCACATGCAATGGAGGCATGAGGGAGAGCTGTGAAAGAGATGGTGGCTCTCTAAAACAGGATGTACATGCAGCACATACACATGCTTTTTTCTTGCAAGGGAGAGAGTGACTCTGTTTGGACATACAGATGAGGAGGAGGAATCCAGTTTTGAAGGATTTTAACTCTTGTGTTTTAGCTTGGTGGCTGATTGAGCTAAGGTTTTTGTACTTTTAAAGTTATTGTTGATACCATATTGGTTTTGTTGGCTCTCTTTTCCACTTACAGAGCTAGTTTACTGTTTTTCTTTGAAATAAATATTCAAAAACATTTAACCTACTGATGCCTCAATTCATGTAATTTTATTGGTATCTATTTTTATTTTTGAAATTTACCAGTAGCTGCTGCATTTCCCACCCTCGACATACTCGAGTCAATAAGTTTTCCCAGTTTTTTGTGGTAAAATTGGGTGCCTCGACTTCTATTCGGGTTGACTTATACTCGAGTATATACGGTATTCTATTTCATTTGAAAAATACATATATAATTCTCAAAAATTAAATAGCTTGCATTCATAGAAAAAAATCATGATACAATTTAAGTACCGTATATACTCGAGTATAAGTCGACCCGAATATAAGCCAAGGCACCTAATTTTACCACAAAAATCTGGAAAAACTTATTGACTCGAGTATAAGCCGAGGGTGGGAAATGCAGCAGCTACTGGTAAATTTCAAAAATACAAATAGATACTAATAAAATTACATTAATTGAGGCATCAGTAGATTAAATGTTTTTGAATATTTATTTCAAAGAAAAACAGATTAATCAATTTGGGAAACGATCTCACTATCATGAAAGGTTTAATTGATTCACTAACCCAAAAGAAGATGACGATGACAGTGGGAGGCAGGAGTCACTCTCTCCCTTGCAAGAAAAAAGCAAGAGCCATTCTTATGATCTCTCTCTCTCTCTCTCTCTCCCCGTAATACAGTCAAGCCCTTTCCAGCACGCGCGATCTGCCACCGCCGCTTTGCACCCTGCAAATGCAAAATCCCGCGGTTTTTGCATTTGCAAGGTGCAAAGCGGCGGGGGCGGATCCCGCGTACTGGAAAGGGCTTGACTGTATTACGGGGAAAGAGAGAGAGATCATAAGAACGGCTCTTGCTTTTTTCTTGCAAGGGAGAGAGTGACTCCTGCCTCCCACTGTCATCGACATCTTCTTTTGGGTTAGTGAATCAATTAATTTGGGAAATGATCTCACTGTTATGAAAGTCAGTGTTCTCTGCCAGTGGGGCGTTTGGAAGAAAATGCCCCGCGGCATATCCACACGCGTGTAAGGGGAATCAGAAATCCCCGCGTTCAATGCCTAGCACAGCAGAAGAGAAAAAGCAGCTGTGAGCAAATACTAGGAAAACCTGATTGATCAGAAGGAAGGAGGCAAAAGAGGGAGGGGTGGTGGTGGACGGAGGTCCCACTGGTATTTGTGAAACACTTGGTCAGCAGCGCTTAAAGTCAACGTCCTCGCTTCCACCTACCCAAAGCCACGAAGTCCCCCAATTGTGCAGCCCAGAATCGCCCTCCCCTCGGGGCAGCAACGACGCCCGGTATTTCCCGAGATGAAGCTCCGCCATTGCAATGAAAGCGCCGTGGCTCTAGGCTCAGAAAACAACGCGAGGCGAGGTCGCTTCGGCTCCATTCAGCTTCGTTTCCTAGCTGCTTTCAGTCCGCTCGGGAGGAGGGGGAGGAGGTGGTGGCGGCAGCTTGCATTGTTTTCTGAGCTCTAGGCCACCACCTCCTCCCCCTCCTCCCGAGTGGACTGAAAGCTGCTAGGAAACGAAGCTGAGCTGAGCCTAGAGCTCAGAAAACAACGCGAGGCGAGGCTGCTTCGTTTCCGCTCAGCTTCGTTTCCTAGCTGCTTTCAGTCTGCTCGGGAGGAGGGGGAGGAGGTGGTGGCGGCAGCTTGCGTTGTTTTCTGAGCTCTAGGCCACCACCTCCTCCCCCTCCTCCCGAGCGGACTGAAAGCTGCTAGGAAACGAAGCTGAGCGGAACCGAAACGACCTCGCCTCGCGTTGTTTTCTGAGCTCTAGGCTCAACTCAGCTTCGTTTCCTAGCTGCTTTCAGTCCGCTCGGGAGGAGGGGGAGGAGGTGGTGGCCTAGAGCTCAGAAAACAACGCAAGCTGCCGCCACTACCTCCTCCCCCTCCTCCCGAGCGGACTGAAAGCAGCTAGGAAACGAAGCTGAGCGGAGCCGAAGCGACCTCGCCTCGCGTTGTTTTCTGAGCCTAGAGCCAGGGCGCTTTCATTGCACGGTGGAGCTTCTTGTCTCAGGAAACACCAGGCGTCGTTGCTGTCCCCTGAGGGGAGGGCAATTCTGGGCTGCGCGATTGGGGGACTTCATCGCTTTGGGTGGGTGGGTGGATGGGAGCGAGGATGGACAGAGTCCATGAAGTGGGGCTTGCCTGCAGGAAAGCAGCTGCCCAGCTCCGGAGCTCCACACCATTTTTTTTTTTCAGAGGGGAATCTGACTCGAGTATAAGCCAAGGGCGGTTTTTTCAGCACAAAGAATGGGCTGAAAAACTCGGCTTATACTCGAGTATATACGGTATATGCATTTCATTTGTGTAATTCATGAATTACACTAATGAAATACATATACTTAAATTGTATCATGATTTTTTTCTTCTACCTCTGGAGTTTTCAGGTTTCTCCTCCATCCCAATCTTTTGCACATGCAGTACTCTATTTTAGTAACTTTGCTAAATTAATAGTCCATCAAATGGCACTGTTTCATTGCTTATTCCCTATCAGAGGCTAAATTGTGAATATATTGCACTTAAAATTATAAAACTTTAATACCTAACCACATTAACCACAGAAGATGATTCTGGCGTGCTTTACCTTTTCTTAAACCCATGCTAAATTTAGACATCTGCTATTTAATTCAGTTCATTAGTATGAATCAGGCTGTATGACTGGAAAATCAGTGAAGTATTAATTCTAAAGTTTCCTCTACCAGTAATTGTTTTGCATCAGTTTTATCAAAACTATTAAATTGAATGGAGAAACTAAATGTTAAGTGTGCCATTTTTAGGGACTGCTATTTTAAGAGATTTAAGAGACTAAAGTTTACATACCCTATATACTATTATGTATACATATGGTTACACAGAACATGGTTAACAGACATATGCATACATAAGCATATGGATTTGATATTGGATTCTATTAAAAATTACTTAATTATAAAAACAAGCCTTTTTATTTTTCAATGGAGGCAAAACAACTTAGAGAAGTATTCTATACTATATAAATTATTTTTTCTTTGATTTATAGAGAACTCTTGCTAGATTCTGCATTAAATAGATAAATAAGTTATGAATCATAGTAACATGACTCAGGACTTCTCAAAATTATCCCTTTAAGCTATATTTAAATGGCTGGCCGGCCATGGTAATTTAACTAGAAATGCAATTATGTTAACATCTTCACAGAGATTACTAAACATAACTCTGAATAATGTTTTAATATAGTACTAAATAAAAAAAAAAAAGTGAGGTCAACTCCAGCTCTTACACTTTTCAAACATAATAGGGTTTATAGAAGAAGTTGTATACCCTCTAAGAGGGAACAGCTTACTTTCCATCCTTGAACAAGAGAATTCCCCTCCCTCCACTCTTTTCTATTGAAAATATTTTTGGATTTCAAATAATGTATCGGTTTATCTTGGAAAAAAAACTAGAAAATCTTATTGAACAGTCTTATTTCATGTGTATATGTGTCATGTACAAGGGGCTTGTTTAATAAAAGAAAGTGTTTTCCTTTAAATAATAATTTTAACAATTAATAGAAAAGGCAGGGTCCAGACCAAATTCAATATGATGCAACCTGTGGAATACTAATTCAGGGGGAATGTCCTCTGAAGTCAAAGGTAGCCATTAAACACCCCTATTTTCTTCTCCTGTTTGTTGGCTTTGTTTTCTCTTTGCAGGCTAGTTGACACTACAAAGATAAAGATCTTAGCAATATTATCAATTCACAATCAGGAATTTTTAGAAATAATTTCTAGTCTAAAATCTCATGTGTGCAAAGGAGAGATGTGCATTTTTTTTCCTTCATGCACACATAAATGTATATAACATTCTATAACATATAATGGCAGATGGGAGTACATGTAATCCATATGTATGTCAAAACAATTTGGTATACTTGAAATATTTCTTTAGAAGATAGCTGAATGTGGGTCTTTCTATTAAGTCTTTATTTATGGATAAAAACCAGGATGAGAAAATAGACTAATGATTTCTATAAGCAATTATATGCTTTAAATCTGCAGTGGAAACTGTACTATATTAGCATACTCCAAACCCTCGCAACTGATTGGTCCGGACGGACAGTGACCTGATTGGTCGAAACCTCGGCCGTGATTGGAGCGCTAGGAATCTACCGCGATTGGCTGCGCCGATTGCAGGAGAATCAAAGCGCTACCATTAGCTGCCAAGCCACTAGCCAGCCCTATATGAAAGGCTGCCGTGGCTCGTATTCCCCAGACTGTTCTTACCCTAAATAAAGAACTGAACTCACTGAGATGGTCTCGTGTCTCCTTCGAACCGATCCACCCCAGATTTAACATTAGCGACGAGGGTGGGATCGTGAGACAAGGAGACCACCCAGCATGTGGCGAAGCGGCACGCGGCAGCAGGCAGCATGGCCAGCATCAACTCCCCACCCACATCCTTTAACCCTGCTACAGAGGACTGGGAATCCTATATCGATAGGTTCCAGATGTTCCTCGAGAGTAGCAATCTTAAAGACGCCAATGGCCACAAGAAACGAGCCGTGTTTCTCACACACTGCGGGCCCATAGTGTTCAAGATGGCCAAAGCCTTGGCCAAACCAGAGGACGTTAAGACCATGGAGTGGGGTGACCTCGAGCCCCTACTGCGAAGCCACTACGCCCCCGTCATGCCCATCCTTATCCGGCAGCACGATTTCTACAGGCGGGACCAACGCAAGGGCGAGGGGCTTGGTGACTTCATGGTGGCACTACGAGACTTGGGTGGCCTGTGTGAGTTCGCCAACCTGGACGAGGCACTGCGAGACCGCATTGTCCTAGGATTCCGAGACCCCGTCCTCCAGAGCTGCATCATGGCAAAGGGCGACATCTCCCTCGCCGATGCCCTCACCGAGGCAGCTGCGGCTGAAGTAGCCAAGAAATCAGCAGCTCGGATGCGACAATCGATCATCACACCATGACCGGCGGCCAGAGAGACGAATTCGACCCCTGAGAAACGACCCAAAACCGACCATCGAGACATGACCACACACCATGGCGACATCGACTCCTTCTCAGAGACCGAGGAGGAGGAGGAGGAGGAGGAGATCCACCACCTTCAAGCAGCGTGAGAGCCACGAAGTCGTAAGTCGAGGTTCCAGTGCACCGGCTGTGGCGGCGATCACCCCCGGGCGGACTGGCGATCACCCCCGGGCGGATGCCATTTGCCGGCATTGCAAGAAATGTGGGCACATCACCAAGATGTGCCGGAATAAAAGACACTACAGCCCGCGACGACGAGAAGGCAGCCCCAAGCGACGAGACGGCAGCCCCTGACGGCGAGAGAGCACCCCCAGCAGAAACTGCGATCGCCAGACAGAGAACCACTGGAGCCGAGAGGGTCGGAACAGGTGACTCCATGAGGCAAGACAAAGGGAGGAAACACACCAAACCGCCGTCATTGGCCATTCCTCCACAAGCGACGTCAGAAAGGTATTCGTGACGGTGGGGATAGAAGACCAGCCATGTGACATAGAGGTGGACTCCGGGTCCTTCATCTCAATGGTCTCATGGCACACCCTCAAGCGCCTGGTCCCCACCATCCTCTGCCACGAACTAGAAGACCAAACACTAACTCTCAAAGACTATCAAAGGAACTGCATCCCTGCAGTCGGCAGGGGCCATTTTAAAGTCACCTTCAAGGGCCACACCAAAGTGCTACTCCTGACGATCATCAACTGAGATCGACTGAGCCTATTGGGACTGCAGTGGTTCGCACCCCTGGGCATCGAAGTAACCGGCATCCACCACATCGGAGAGGCGGACTGGGAAGCAGCACTCGTGAGGGACTTCCAGGAAATCTTCAATGACAGCCTAGGCAAGTAGCAGGGGTCCCCTATCTCATTCAATAGAGACCCGAGCATCGCGCCAATCCGCCTTAAGCCCAGGTGAGTGCCATTTGCACTCAAGCCCAAAATCGATGAGAAGCTAGATAAGCTCATTGCACAAGGGGTGCTGGAACCAATCGATCACGCCTGGTGGGAGACCCCAATTGTCACCCCCATCAAGCCAGATGGGTCCGTGAGAATCTGTGGTGACTACAAGGCCACCCTAAACCATGCACTCCAACAAAGCGCATACCCCGTCCCAGTAGTACAGCACCTTCTGCACTCACTGGGGTGAGGTGGGATTTTTGCAAAACTCGACCTGGCACAAGCCTACCAGCAACTGCCGGTCGACGTCACAACCGCAGAAGCCCAAACCATCGTAACACACCGGGGGGCTTTCCGCTGCAACCGGCTCAAATTTGGAGTCAGCATGGCACCCGGGGTCTTCCAAAGCCTCATGGAAAGACTCCTCCAGGACATAGAAGGGGTGGTGCCCTACTTTGATGATGTGCTGGTGGCCATGAAAAATGAAAAACAACTGGAAGCCCGGTTAGGGGAGGTACTAAAGAAATTCAGAGACTCGGGACTCAAAGTTAAAAAAGGGAAATGCCAACTATGGGCAGAGAGGGTTGAATTTCTAGGGTACCTCCTCGATAAGCAAAGGATCCACCCCACAGAAAAGAAACTGAGAGCCATAAGGGAAGCACCACAGCCCAAAAACAAAACAGAGCTACAGGCTTTCTTGGGACTGTTAAACTTTTACAATGTCTTCCTACCTCAAAAAGCAACCGTGGCGGAACCATTGCATAGGCTGTTAGATAAAACAGCAACCTGGACTTGGGGATCATGGGAGGAGAGCGCCTTCACCAACACAAAGAACCGGCTAACATCTGACGTGGTACTAATCCAGTACAGCGAGACCCTGCCGCTAACAGTGACATGCGACGCATCGCTCTTCAGAATCGGCGCCATCCTCAGCCACCAGCTACCGGACGGAAAGGAAGCACCCATCGCCTTCTCATCAAGGACACTTTCAAAACCAGAGAGAAACTATAGCCAGCTCAACAAAGAGGCCCTAGCAGTCGTCGCCGGCGTCAAGAAATTTTATGAATACCTTTACGGTAGGACTTTTACAATCATCACAAACCACAAGCCGCTTCTAGGAATCCTGGCAGGGAATAAAGCCACACCGAACATTCTATCACCAAGAATGACGAGGTGGTCCCAATTCCTTGCAGCATACAATTACCAGCTGGTACACAGACCCGGAAAAGACATTACCCACGCTGTCACCCTGAGCCGCTCACCCCTACCCGATCTGGAAGACGACCCAGCTCTCACGACAGAGGTACTTCAAATAGAAACAATATCCAACCCGCTCGTGACCGTGCCAGACATTCCCAGAGAAACAAATAAAGACAAGCGGCTGGCACAAGTCCTAAGCTGGGTTGGAAAAGGGTGGCCGGAAGGGGACAGGGATGAACTATTCAGACCCTTCCGAAACAGACAAACTGAACTTTTTACCGAGAAGGGCTGTATACTTTGGGGGAACAGAGTGGTAATTCCGGAAACATTACAAGAAAGGGTATTGGGGATGCTGCATGACCCAGGGATGGTCAAATGAAAAGCCTGGCCAGAAGCTATGCATGGTGGCCAGGAATGGATAAACAGATCGAAACCTGGGTGGCCAAATGCAAACAATGCCAAGAATCCAGACCAAATCCTCCCGCTGCCCCCAACCCAAGAGTGGGAAACGCCAAGAGGCCCGTGGTCTAGGATTCACAAAGACTTTGCGGGGCCAAAAAAGGGATACATGTACCTTATCACAGTAGATGCTTACTCCAACTGGCTGGAGGTAAGCACCATGAAGTCTACCACAGCAGAGGTGGTAATAAAGAAACTGAGCAAACTCTTTGCCACACACGGCCTGCCAGACGTAACAGTGTCGGACAACGGGCCCCAGTTCACCGCATTAGCGTTCGAACAATTTCTGGCAGGCCAAGGAATACGCCATGCGTTAACTGCACCAACAAATCCGGCGGCGAACGGACGGGCTGAACGCATGGTCCAATACACGAAGAAAGCCATACAGAAAATAGAAGCAACCAACATACAGGACAAAATCAACAAAATGCTCCTCATTCGACATATCACACCTAGCGCAACCACAAATAGAAGCCCAGCAGAGCTAATGATGGGCAGGAAACTACGGTCAACGCTAGATAGAATGCATCCCACATACAACCCTGACAAACCCCCGGGCTCCTCCAGCAAACACAGAAAATTTAATATAAGGGACACAGTTACACGTGAAAAACCTGTCAGGGGAACCACTCTGGGTACCAGCAACGATCACCCAAATAACCAGCCCCTCATACTGATTAGAGACAAGCAACGGAAAAAACTGGAAACGGCACATTAACCAGCTAAGATCAAGAATAGCTGTCACCAACAACCATACACCCAAGCAAAAAACTAGAAGGGGGGGGAAACGGCAAGCATTAAAGAAAGAACTGAAGGGAACCCCCTAGCGCAAGCAGAACACCCCCCACCTAGAACAAATAAACCACAAATAAACCGGTCCTACTCACCTGTAAACGCAGGACCAACAGAACAGGAAACCCCGGAATCTTCACCTGGAAGGAGCAGCCAAGCCAGTTCAACCAGCCCGGAAAGATCCGGCGGGAACAACAGGAGCGGCAGCTCAACCAGCCCGAGTAGACCGGGAGGGAGCTACCAAGAAAGGCCCAGATCAACCTTCCAGGCGGTTCCCTCCCAAGGAACCGGAGTGACAGAGAAGCCTTCCGAACCGGTCGACGACCACGCTAGAACTGAACCATGCAGGTTAACTAGGCAGGTACGAAGTCCGGCCTACCTACGCGACTACGTCACGACGCACCGACAGACAAAAGCAAGAGGGGAGGGGTGTACTATATTAGCATACTCCAAACCCCCGCAACTGATTGGTCCGGACGTACAGCGACCCGATTGGTCGAAACCTCGGCTGTTATTGGAGTGCTAGGAATCTACCGCAATTGGCTGCGCCAATCGCAGGAGATTCAAAGCGCTGCCACTGGCCGCCGAGCTGCTAGCCAGCCCTATATGAAGGACTGCCGCGGCTTGTATTCCCCAGACTGTTCTTACCCTAAATAAAGAGCTGAACTCACTAAGATGGTCTCGCGTCTCCTTCGAACCGATCCACCCCAGATCTAACAGAAACAACATTTTTTCCATCCTACCTAGCACAAATCTATAGGTTATAGAGTACATTAGTGTATAGTGCAGGGGCTTCAAACTTGACAGCTTTAAGACTTGTGGATTTCAACTCCCAGAATTCCTCCTCTAGTCATGTTAGCTCAGGAATTCTGGGAGTTGACGTCCACAAGTCTTAAGCTTGCCAAGTTTGAAGACCCTTGGTATAGTGAAACAGCAGTTCAACTTGTGCACAATTTGGCTTCAACAGTTTTGAATAGTTGCTCAAAAGCAAGGACATTTTTAAAAAGGAATAAATTACACCACTTGAAAAAATGTTTGAGTAGTTTTCTCAGGATATTTATCCATCTTCAGAGGCTTACTAATCAAAAGAAATTTTGGGGGAAGGGAAAGAAAAATTTCTCAAGTCCACGTATGAAAGAGTTGATTTATCACAATTAAATCTACCAATCTAGTTAAAATTTCTCAATCCCAGAAACATTAAGCTGTGTGTGCTGCATTCAAAGACTAGCAGCAGTCCTCCCTCCGGTCCGCCGCCAGCACGGGAGCGCCGATCTCTCCCATTGGCTGATGCCGTTTGACAACCGGCTATAAAAGGGAGCTGTCAAACGGCATCAGCTGTCGCCGCCAGCTGGCTGTCAGATAGCCTTGGCAGCCGCGGCGACCATTTATTCACTAAGAATAAAGCTTGTTAAATTCAGTCTGGCTCCGTCTCTCTCTGTGACCACTACTCCACAACACTGGCAATGAGGGCGGGATACAGCAAAGACGACCAGGCAGGAAAATTGAGCCGAAGTCACAATAAGAAAGAGCCAAAGTTTGAAGAGGACCAAATGGAGATGGAAAAAGAAGAAGGCGCAATAGGTGGACAAATGGAGATCAAAGAACAATGTGAAATAAGATCCACAAGAGCTGTTAGACCTAAATATAAAGCATAACCATGGGGGGGGAAAAACTGATTTCCATGAATATAAATGGACTGAACTCAGCTATCAAAAGAAGGAAAACTTTTTACAAATTAGAGAAGCTAAAATTTGATATAATTTGCTTACAAGAAGTACACATTAAAAAACAACATGAACAATTATTGATACAACCAAAGTTAGGGAAAATATTTACTTCTCTGACTTATTGTAAGAAAAGAGGAGTGGTTTTGTACATCAAAGAAACAACTCCAGCCAAACTGATTTATACTGATGAAGACGGAAGAGTATCAACAGTTGAAATAGTGGATAATAATATAAAAACACTCTTGATTGCAATCTATGCCCCAAATGATAAACAAGAAGAATTTTATAAAAAATTACATATGAAAATAATTGAACTGGACTATGTTAATATACTTATGATGGGGGACTTCAATGGAATTGAAGACAATAAACTGGACTATACAGTAAAAACAACACGACAAAATAGGAAAACTCTCCCTAAATCCTTTTTCAAAATGACAGATGAACTAAATTTAAAAGATATATGGAGAGAAAGAAATACTAAAACTCAACAATATACTTTTTATTCAAACAGGCATTTATCGTGGTCCAGAATAGATATGATTTGCACATCAACAGAATTATTATCTAATATTCAAGAAATAAATATTGAAACAAGTACATGGGCAGACCATAATCCAATGACAATTAAATGGAAAGGACAAAAAAGAAGATCTAGGTGGACATTAAACAATACTATTCTAAAGGAAAAAGATTTTACACAATGGATGGAAAAAGAATTGGCCTTCTTCTTTAATGAAAACAAAAAAGAAGATACTTCAATACAGAATGTTTGGGATATAATGAAGGCATATGCAAGAGGATTAATAATTGACTATACAAAGAAAAAGAACATCAGGAAGAGGCAAATGATTAAAGCTCTAGAAGATGACCATAAAAAACTGGAAAAAGAATTACAGAAGATGCCACAGAAAAAAGATATCAAACTTAAAATGTACATAATTAAACATAAAATGGATCAAGCAGAGAAGGAAGAACTGGCACAAAAAATTAGAAGTGCTAAACAGAACTATTTTGAAGATGCAAATAGCCCAGGTAGATGGTTAGCATATAAGTTGAGAAAAGAGAAAGAATCAAGGAAAATATCACAGTTAATAGATGATCATGGTCAAATTTGTTATGGTAATAAGGAGAAAAAGGCAATCATTCGAGATTTTTATGGACAATTATATAAACAGGAGGATCTTGATGAGGAAAAAATTAAACAGTATTTACAAAATGCTAACCTACCTAAGATACCTGATGAAACTCGGAAAATGTTAGAAAGTGCTATAACAATGATGGAATTAACCGAAGCACTCAACAAACAGAACAATGGAAAAGCACCAGGACCAGATGGTTTCCCGGCAGAATTTTATAAAACATTACAAGAATTGTTGAGCATTCCACTGTTAGAAGTCATGAATGAAGTTATGATAAATAAGAAAATACCTGAAACATGGTCAGAAGCTTATATTACACTTATTCCAAAAGAAGGGGTTGACCCATTACAAATTAAGAACTATAGACCTATTTCTTTATTGAATGTAGACTATAAAATCTTTGCTTCAGTCTTGGCAGAAAGGCTTTAAAAATATCTAAATAACTATTCACTCTGATCAGAATGGTTTTTTACCAAAGAGACAGATTAAAGACAATATGAGGGTAATCCTGGACACATTGGAATATTATGAGGCGCACCCGGAAAAACAAATGGCTTTGATATTCTTAGATGCCAAAAGGCATTTGATAATGTGAACTGGAGATTTATGTTATTACTATTGGAACAGATGGGCTTTGCTAGAAAATTTATCCAAGCAATAGAAGCCGTATATTATAAGCAAACGGCAAAAGTAATGACAGATGGAGAATTCACAGACTCTATCAATATTAAAAAGGTACAAGACAAGGATGCCCATTATCTCCTTTGTTATTTGTATTGACCTTGGAAGTCTTAAATAGAAATATTAGAGAGGATATAAACATAAAAGGAATGAAAGTCAAAAAGGAGGAATTCAAATTGCAAGCCTTTGCGGATGACTTGGTCTTTATTTTGGAAGACCCCTCAGAGACAGCTTTAAAACTATTGGAAAAGATAGAGACGTATGGTGAAATGGCTGGTTTAAAAATAAATAAAGACAAAAAGATTCTGACAAAGAACATGTTATTAAGACAAAGAGAAGAGCTGGCAGATTTATTGAAAATTCAAGTTACGAACAAAGTTAAATATTTGGGGATATATTTGACGTCAAGATGTACTACACTGAAAGAGAATAACCATATTAAACTTAAACAGCAGATAGCATCCGACCTGAAAAAATGGGAAAACCTACAATTGTCATTGATAGGTAGAATTTCAACAATTAAGATGAATATTTTACCCAGAATTTTATATTTGTTCCAAACTATACCAATTAGGTTAAGTAAGGATTACTTTGAAGAATTAAATAAAATTGTGTTGAAGTATATATGGCAAGGCAAGAAAGCGAGAATAAAATTAAAACTTTTACAGGATGCTAGAATTAGAGGAGGATTTGGCCTTCCTAATTGGGAGTTGTATTATCAAGCCGCAAACTTAATGTGGGTTAAAGAATGGATAACGTTAAGAAAGACTAGATTGTTGACATTAGAAGGTCATGATTTATTATTGGGTTGGCATGCTTTTTTATGGTATAAGGGAACTAAATCACAGGGTTATTTTAGAAGGCATTATATACGGGAATCGTTATGGTTGAATTGGAAGAAAACTAAGAAACAATGTTATTTGAAAATTCCAGTTTGGTTATCAACTATTGAAGCTTTTTCGTATCCTATAACTTATAAGAAGGAACAAACAGTTAGATATGGGGAAATATTAGATGAAAAGGGTGAACTTAAAATGATGCAAAATTTAGAACAAGGTATAAAGATGAATTGGTTTTCATATGCGCAAATACATGCAAGGTATCTTAAAGATTCTAAAATAGAAGGATTTTATGATAAATTGACTGATTTAGATAGGATTTTGACAGGTACTGATGAAAAAGTGATTAAAAAACTATATAGTTATTTGTTGGAAATTAAATTAGAGGAAGAACAAGTTAAAGAAACAATGATTGCTTGGGGGAAGAATTTTGGATATGGGATTGATTAGAGAAATGGCAAAAATTGTGGTCACAAAATTATAAAATGACAATGTCAACAGCACATAAAGAAAATTTGTATAAGATGTTTTACAGGTGGCACTTTCCCCCGACAAGAATAGCAAGAATGTTCAAGAATAAATCTGAAAAATGTTGGAAATGTCATCAGATACCTGGCTCATATTACCATATGTGGTGGACTTGTGAGGAGGCCAGGAAATACTGGACTAGAATTCGCATATGGCTGGAAAAAATGACAAAGAAACACATAGATTTGAAACCAGAGATTTTTTTATTGGGAATCGTACCTGATATATATAATAAAAACTTAAAGTATTTGATTGTAAATGTATTAACAGCGGCTAGGATTGTATTTGCTAAACATTGGAAGAGTGAGAAAATACCATTAGAGGAAGAAATTATGAAGAAAATATTGGAATGTGCTGAAATGAGCAGATTGACATTTGAAATTAGAGAACAAGGAGATAAACAATTTTATGAAGTTTGGGATCTTTTTTATCAATGGTTAGAAAATACAATGTAATTATAGAATATTTAGAAATTTAGGAAATAATGAATACATAATTTTTCTTGTTTTTGATAATTTTTCAGAATATTTTATTAAGATAGATTTGGTATGATTCTATGATTTGTTATAAAATAATTTAACTTAATTATAGTTATCTCGCTTAAGTATGAATTAGTAAAATTATAGGCAAATGATTGTTCAATAATGATATTGGGATATTTTACTGATGATTGATAATGTGAGTTATTATGTAACATAATTATTTTGATGACTATGAAATGGATGCACAAAAGGGAGTGGTAAACCAACCGATACACTGTAAATTTATGAAGAATGATATTTTTTTTATGTTATGTTTTATGTCTTATATGTTTTTTGTTTGTCGTTAAAATCAATAAAACTTTTATCAAAAAAAAAAAAAAGAAAGAAAGAGCCAAAGTCACAATAAGAAAGAGCTGAAGCTGCTACGAGCCAATCGAAGTCACCGCCGCTGACGCTGTCCAAAGAGCGCGAAGTTTAAAGCCCTCCCAGCTGAGGAGCCGAACGCCGCTGACAGGCGCAGCCAGAAACGCTTTTCTAAAAGCAAAAACTCGAACTTTCCTCAGTTGAGGAAACCACGCTGCCACTCTAATGGCCTCGAATCCAGCATTTCCTCACTTCCAGCCGGGGGCAGAAACATGGGAATCATATATGAATAGATTTGAATGTTTTTTAAATGCCATTGATCTGACTGAAGCTACGGACCTGAGGAAAAGCCCCTGTGAGGCTACAGTTTTTGACACAGACTCTGTGCTAGTGTCCCCACGTTCCACAAAGGCTATTCCCTGGGATGAGTTAAGGGAAATCTTGGCAAACCACTATTCCCCCAGACCCTCTCAGGTAGCTAGGAGATTGGCTTTTAGGAGGAGAATTCAAGCTGAAGGGGAAACTGTGAGTCAGTACATGGCAACATTAAGATCAGTTGCCATACACTGTGGATTTAGGGATTACTTTGAGGACATGCTGCTTGACCAAATTGTGGGAGGAGTGAGGGACCTAAAGCTTCAGAGGCAGTTACTAGCTAAAAAGGATTTAACCCTCGCCTCAGCTATTGAGGAAGCACAGGCTGCTGAATTGTCAGAATTATCAGCAGCTGAAATTCAGGGAAACACCCCTAAGCAAGGGCAGGCTACAATCCACTATGATGAGGTCTCACAAGAAGAAGCAGAAGAACCTCTTGAGGTGAACCGCCTCACGCGTCCAAGACGTCCCCCCCAGGGCCACCTAAGAAAAATAACAGCCAGACAACCAAACAGCAAACCCCCTGTATGAGCTGCAGGGGTAACCACCATAGATCAACTTGCAGATTCAGAAACATTATCTGTCTGAACTGCCAGAAGAGAGGGCACATAGCCAGGGTTTGCCAAGCTGAGCAAGCCTCCACACAAAGGCCTCAACTTTCTGCCTCCTACCAAAGGCAAGTAGAACATTGCTACACTTGTTACCACGCAAACAACACCACCCCTAGGTCTAACAAAATGGGCATTGGTTCTTACCTGATACGCCTCTTCTCGTGGAACTGCGTAGAGCATCCAGAGAGTGGGAGGTGCTCCAGTCTTCACTTCTCACAGGCTGAGCTGAAATTGAGGAATGCCCTCCTCCTCCACGTGATTCCTCCATGCGTTCCCACAGTTTTAACGAAGATGAGAGGACAACAACAACCCTCTAATCTTAAGTATTATACAACTTGAACTACAACACTAGAAATCATTGGCCGAAACAGGATTCCCCCCCCCCAAATGGACCAATCAGGGTGGGGCTGGATGCTCTATGCAGTTCCACGAGAAGAGGCGTATCAGGTAAGAACCAACGCCCATTCTCCGCAGAACTGCTGCGAGCATCCAGAGAGTGGGACATACCAAAGCAAGTCTGTCCTATGGGTGGGAGTCCGTCTGGATTGGAACTTCCCCAGGATCTCTCACCACTTGCTGTAAGACTCGCCTGCCAAAAGATGCCTCAGCTAAGGTGTAATCTTATAATGTCGTATAAAGGGAGACAGGGAAGCCAGGTGGCCGCCCAGCAAATATCAAGAATAGAAGCCTGAGTAGCCCAGGCTGCCGAAGTAGCTGCACTTCTGGTGGAGTGGGCCGTAACCCCACTGGAAACTGGAATAGCTTGAACTAAATAGGCCTTGGATATGGTAGCCCTAATCCATCGGCCCACCATGGACGGAGAGACCTTACAGCCTAGCGTCTTCGGCTGAAAGGACAAAAATAGAGACTCTGTTTTCCTGATGGACTGCTTGTGGGAGATGTAAATACGCAAAGCCCTTCGAACATCAAGGGTGTGCCACTGCCTCTCTTGGTCGCGCAAAGGCTTTGGACAGAAATTGGGTAGGACCAATTCCTGTGTCCTGTGGAATGCTGAATTGATCTTTGGCATAAAAGCTGGGTCTCGTCTCAGAACCACCTGATCAGAATGAAAAATACACAGCTCCTTTCTCACGGATAGAGCTGCAATTTCAGATATCCTTCTAACCGAAGTAATAGCCACAAAAAATACTGTTTTAAATGTAAGAAATTGAGGCGATGCCTCTCTGAGAGGCTCAAAGGGAGATCTAGTCAAGGCCAGGAGAACTTTGTTAAGGTCCCATGTCGGGTATCTGTGCACTACTGACGGGAGCAAGTTAGAAGCCCCTTTAAGAAAAGCCTTGATTCGAGGATGGTGGGAAAGGGGACCGAAAGGGCCACCAGCAACCACTGTTGAGAGAGCCGCGACTGTTGTAACTATCAGTGCAATTCTGTACCATCCTAGCATTGAAACGATTTAGCTTTCTTGTGTAAACATCAGACTCCTGTCTGCATTGTATCTTTCTCATGTAAACATTAAACTCTTATCTCTTCAGTGATCTTTGCCAGGCATGCAAAAGAGAAGAGGAGTTTAAACAGCTGTCAATACAGAATGATGTTTTAATTGACCTGAATTCCTATAAATTACGCTTTCTGATACCCTGTTGTCTTTACTAACCTGAGCTATTATAAATCTTATGTATTTCCTGCTGACCTAAGCTATTATAATTCATGAATGTCTTGTTTACCCTGGGCTTTGAAGAATTTCACCCCCCTGTGAAAAAGCATAATAAAAGAGCCAGTGCCGAGGCATTTGGCGCGCGCTCATCCCGAGGAAACCTCGTCTCATGTCGTTTCTCTCTCCCTTGCTCCCTCTCATGAGGCGCCCATCTAATGCGGGATGGCAGATACCGCATTTTGGTGACCCCGACGTGATTCCCTAAGGGGGATACTCAGCGGCGCGCCCATACTTATCAGCTCGGTTGGAGCTGTGCATCGCCAGGCGCCTGAGCGAATTGCACCTCATCGGATCTGAAAGATGGTCTCGACTTTAGTAAGTATGGGTGGAGGCTTTTCTCAACAGCAGAAGGAATTGAGAGAGCTAGTCGCTTCTTCTAAATACTCTGCTAATTTAAAGGGCTTTCCCATAAAAAAGAAATCTATTGCTGCATTATTGGCTTATGTGTGGCAACATTGTCCCAATTATTCAGAGGAAGGGTCCTTAAAAATTTTCCAATTGGCAAAAAATTGGTGAATATCTCCATTGTCCTCCTCGTGCACCTATTGGCTTTTTGGTCACTTGGAGGAAAATTATGGAGGCTTTAAAAGTCCATCAAAAAATAGAAGCAGGGAGTGTGTTTGAATCTCCCCTGCCAAGTTATGATAACTTTTTAATTTTCTCTAACTCAGGCAGAAGCTGCTACATTCCATTCCCATAGGAGTAAAATCCTAGAGGATTAAAAGCTTGTGAAATTTGGCAAATGGATGTAACTCAGTATCCACCTTTTGCCCCATGGAAATATTTACACGTTTCAATAGATACATATTCAGGATTTATTTTGGCTACTCCTCAAAGGGGAGAAGCTGTAAAACAATTATTCAATTCGTACCTTTGCCTCGCTGGGACGTCCAAAAGAAATCAAAGAAGACAATGGATCTGCCTACACAAGTTCTGCTTTTCAGGACTTCTGTAACAGATGGGATGTAATCCACAAGTTTGGAATTCCCTGCAACAGCCTGGGGACAGGCTATTAGGCTATTGTGTAATGAGCTCACTTTTCTCTGAAACGTGCTCTTAATTGGTATTCATTGCGGGAAAAAACCCCGAACCTCCCAGCATTGCAAAACTCTCTTAACATTTGTCTTTTAATTCTAAACTTTCTTAAATCTAAATTCCTCCTACTTCTACTGCTGTTCGTCATTTTTTCCCCCCTTTCCCCCTCCTAACAGATTGTCATTATTCTGCTTGGCAGAGTCCTGCTGAGCTTGGGGGAGAGGAAACGCTGCGATCTTACTGCCAGACAAAACCACTCTCTGAATCCCTGGTCAAGCAGTAAGACCCTATCATGGGAATTCATCTGCTACATCTGTATCTTAAAAATCTTTCCTGATATTCTTGCCTATATCTTCTTTGCAATTTCTACCTTACTTCAACAAAACCTATGCTTCCTGTCAAAAGACTATTCGTGTTAAAATCATTTCATTAACAGAAGGCTATTATACTTGTTCCACGTGGGTATGTCATGAAAATGCTATCCATAAGTTTTCACTCTGTCATTTCTGTTTTATTTTAAAGAACACTCTACCCCTCGCTCTTTTGTTTCTTCTTTACTCTTCCTATGGAAAGGAACCTTAAAATCTTTTCCTCTTTTTAATCTAAACATAGGGGGATCTAAATGTCCTTATATTGTATCAAGGGTTTCCCCACCCCACTTAACGTTCTTAATGAATGATCAAGTTAATCTTCATTGTCATTATTGTAATTATTATCCTTTTTCTATTAATTGTATTCCTTCCTCATCTGGTAAACGTTCTACAACTAATTTGTCCATAAGCCTCTCTCCTGCTTGTCATGTTTTTATATACCCGAGCTCTGATCCTGTCAATAAGCAACGCTTCCAAAGAACTGCCCATGACGATCTGCAGAAGCCTCATAGAAGAGATAATATTGCCTGGACTATAACTGACTCTCAAAAAGTTCGTTTAAGTTCTACAACCAATTTTTCTTGCATAGAAAACTTCTACCCACCACTTCAATTCGATTTGGCAGACGCACCCACACAACCGGGGGATATCCTGCAGATCACTGCAGGAGGAACTTTAACATCACGCCTGAAAGGAATGTATTTTATCCCTGGCAATAATTTTGTTTGAGTTTGTTACACTGGTTTCATGGCATGTATCCACGGGGATGATATTGTTAAATCCAAATCATTTTTGCATTCAAGTATGGCTTGTGAGTATAACTCTGATGATTTTATATCCCTATAGGTATCCATGGAACACCCCCTCTCTTGCAAAATCGTAGAGGCTTAGATCTGTTATTTTTAAAACAAGGGGGATTGTGTGCTGCGCTTAAAGAAGAATGTTGTTTTTATGCTGATAGCAGAGGGGGGGGATTTAAAGGAGAATGTTGTCTTTATGCTGATAGCAGGGGGGGTGGTTTAAAGGAGAATGTTGTTTCTATGCTGATAGCAGTGAGGTCGTGCTGGATTCTATGAATGAATTAGAAAAATGCTTAAAAGATAGAGAATGAGAAAGGTCAAACATGTATAATTGGTATCAAGGTTCGTTTTCTATTTCACCATGGCTTACAACCCTTTTAACTGCATTGGCAGGACCATTAATAATCATTATATTGATATGTATTATAGGACCTTGTTGTTTTAATAGAATATTGCAATTTTTTAAAAATCAATTATCTTCCATGACTGATGCTGATGTGTTATTGCAAGCTCATGTTATGTCTTTAACATCGGATGAAGAAATATCATTGCTGAGTTACTGCTCCTTGGACAACCCTGATGCTGACGGGTCGCACGCCTGCCTAGATGACGGGGACGGAGAACATTTCAGAAAAGTAGTTCCTGTTTTCTTGGACAAGGAAGAAGACTCGTCATAAAAAAAAAATAAAAACAGAGGAGATGTTGTAACTATCAGTGCAATTCTGTACCATCCTAGCATTGAAACGATTTAGCTTTCTTGTGTAAACATCAGACTCCTGTCTGCATTGTATCTTTCTCATGTAAACATTAAACTCTTATCTCTTCAGTGATCTTTGCCAGGCATGCAAAAGAGAAGAGGAGTTTAAACAGCTGTCAATACAGAATGATGTTTTAATTGACCTGAATTCCTATAAATTACACTTTCTGATACCCTGTTGTCTTTACTAACCTGAGCTATTATAAACTTATGTATTTCCTGCTGACCTAAGCTATTATAATTCATGAATGTCTTGTTTACCCTGGGCTTTGAAGAATTTCACCCCCCTGTGAAAAAGCATAATAAAAGAGCCAGTGCTGAGGCATTTGGCGCGCACTCATCCCGAGGAAACCTCGTCTCGTGTCGTTTCTCTCTCCCTTGCTCCCTCTCATGAGGCGCCCATCTAATGCGGGATGGCAGATACCGCACGCGACCTGCCTCCTTAAAGTGTTAGGAGATAAGCCTCCATCTAGGCCATCTTGTAAAAAGGCCAGGATCTGTGCAACTGAAGGAGAATGTGGATCGATGAATGATTTGTGGCACCAGTTACAGAAACTGCTCCAGGTCGCATCATAAATGCGAGTAGTAGAAGGCCTCCTAGCTGCCAAAATGGTATTAATGACCTGGGCTGACAAGCCCTCCTCAATCAGCCTTTCCCGCTCAACCTCCAAATGGCCAACTGCAGCCACTGTGGTTCTGGATGAAGCAGCGGGCCCTGTGACAGCGAGATCTGATCTAACGGGATCCTCCATGGCGGAGTTTCCGACAGATTGCGAAGGTCCGCAAACCACGGCCTCCTGGGCCAATATGGTGCCACCTTGAGGACTTTTGCTCTCTCGGAAATCAATTTCCGAATCACCCTGGGGATCAACAGAAGCAGAGGAAAGGCGTACAGAAGCCCGGGAGGCCACGGGCAATGCAGGGCATCGTGATTCTCTGCTCCGTTGGAGGGGTAACGGGAGAAGAACCTTGGTGTTTGCGCATTGAGTGGAGATGCAAAAAGGTCTACTAGGGGCTGGCCGAACCTGGCTGTTGCCTCTCTGAACAGGTGTGGGTGCAGACTCCACTCTGCCTGGTCCAGCATTGCCCTGCTCAGCCAGTCTGCTTGGTCGTTGGAGGTTCCGGAGATGTGCTCCGCTCTGATGGACGAAAGATGCGCCTCCACCCATCGATACAGCCGCTTGGCCTCTCTCATGAGAAGGATGGAATGGGTGCCCCCTTGCCAATTGATGTGGGCCTTGGTTGTAGTATTGTCCGTTAGGACCAGGACATGGCGCCCTCTCACCCGATGAAGGAATGCTCGCAGAGCCAGGTACACTGCGCGAAGCTCCAACCAGTTGATGCTCCGACCTCGCTCCGCAGGAGTCCAAACTCCCTGTGCCGAGAGAGACTGCAGGTGGGCCCCCCATCTGGAAAGACTTGCTTCTGTCGTGAGAGTGACCCTTTGAGGCTCCTTGAATAAATGTCCTCTGTTGACAGATGGTCGTGTCCACCATAGGAGGGAGGCGAGGACCTTCGGAGGGACCCTCACCACGAGCCTTAATGTGCTCCTTCCTGAACGCTGATATGACAGGAGGAACCATTGCAAAGATCTGGAATGCAAGCAAGCCCATGGAATAATAGAAATACAAGAAACTAGCTTCCCAAGCAGCTTGGATAAATTGAGCAAAGATGTTTTCCCAGTTCGCCGGATATCCCTGATAGTTGTGCGGATACTAATAAGTCTCTCCTGAGAGAGGAAAACCTTCCCTTCAATCGAGTCAATCACAGCCCCCAGATGGGCTATACGAGTGGAGGAACCAAGCTGACTCTTCTCCCAGTTCACTAAGAAGCCGTGGGCCTGAAGTACTGAGAGGGTAGCGCTAGTATCACTCTCGGCCTGATGTCGGGAAGGGGATACAACCAGGATATCATCAAGGTAACAGTGGATCCGGATAGGAATTTGCCTAAGGCGAGCCGCCAGAGCTGCCAACACCTTAGTGAAAGATCTCGGAGCCGAGACGAGACCAAAGGGAAGGGCTACATACTGGAAATGCTGATTATTATAACAAAACCTGAAATATTTGGAATACGAGGAATGAATGGGGTTATGGAGATAAGCCTCGGAGAGGTCAACTGACGTAAGCCAGTCCCCTTCTCTGATGCCCTATAAAATAGACTGGACCTCTTAAGATCTAAAATGGGTCTCCAACCCCCAGAATGTTTAGGCACCAAAAATAAAAGGGAATAGAAACCCCTTTCCCATTGGGAGGGAGGTACAGGTTGGATGGCCCTAATATCAGACAGATGTTTGATGGCGGAGGCCATAAGGGCCCACTTAGCAGGATCCTTAGAGATGGGTGAAAGCCTGAAATGCTCAGGAGGGGGAGTGTGAAACTGCAGGGTCAAGCCAAAGTGCACTGAATTTCTGACCCAAGTGTCTGAGGTGGATTCCTCCCACTTGTCGGCAAAATGCCTGAGGCGGCCGCCTATGGGAGGAGAACCTGCAATCCTACCTGGGTCGGCGGGCCGCCCTGCTCCCGGCACCCTTAAAGGGCCTTCTGTGACTGCCCCCTCTCCTGCTCCTGTCTCCCGAGTCACCCCGGTCCTGGTAAGACGACCGGAATGATGGGGAGCCCTGAAATCTAGGGGTGAATGATGACTAGAAGGGGGGACGAAAGGAGCCCCTCCAAAAGGGCTGGGAACCTTTGGTTTTCTGCCTACGAAAAAGCGAAGGCAGAAACTTTTTCTTATTTCGAGTTTCCAGAAGCAATGGCTCGAGAGCGGGCCCGAACAATTTCCCCTTTGATATGGGGGCTGAAGCCAACTTAGACATATTTTTAATGTCAGCCTGCCAGTGTCGAAGCCAAAGTAATCATCTGGCAGTTATGTGGGAAGATATAGCCCGGGATGAGAACTTAACTGAATGAAAGGTGGCGTTGGCTGCAAATTCTGCTGCTGCCGTATTTTTGCGATATCTTGATGGGCTCTGGTGTCAGCTGGGGGGATATGTTGCTTCAGCTGTCTGATCCACCTGATGGAGGACCGGATGAAGAAGGAAGCGGCTGTGGCCGACCGGATGGCCCAAGCATCAGAGTGGTGAGCCTGCCGGAGCGCCATTTCCACTCGCCTATCCTCTGGCTTCAGCGCCTCCAGTGCATCGGTAGGATTGGAAGAGGAGGCTAGTCTTACAATCAGATCATCTACTTCTGGTGTGTCTAACATAGCGGAGAAATCCGGGTCCAGGTTAAACAACCTCTTGTCCTGACTAGAGGGGGCAGGAGAAGGACCCACCGAAGCCAACTGCTTTGCGACCAGATCT
Source organism: Hydrophis major (assembly GCA_033807585.1). Classification (NCBI taxonomy): domain Eukaryota; kingdom Metazoa; phylum Chordata; class Lepidosauria; order Squamata; family Elapidae; genus Hydrophis; species Hydrophis major. The sequence goes on from CM066331.1 coordinate 80,434,436, forward strand.
GAGAAGATTGGGGGGGCCGGAATAATGTCCGCTGCTACTTCCAGCTGTCTGAACATAAGGTCATCTGGGCCTTCTGGGTTCGATGGAGGAGGGTCAGAGGGAGACTGCGAGGACAGAGCTGAAACGTTCCTTGCCTTAAATAATAAGGACTTAAATAAATGGGGTTTAAAAAGACCCACAACAGCAGGTTGCTTCGGGAAAAGGCCCTCATCTTCTGACATTTCTCCCTCCATGGGTTCTGCCTCCAGAAAGGGTTCAGAATACTGCAAGGACCCTCTATCAGAACCTTCGTACTCCCCGAACGGTTTAAGGCCCACTACCTCTTCTTCTTGGGTATCCTCCCCCTCTGGGAATGGGGCATCCATGTGAGGAGGTACCTGACCATGCTGAGATGCTGGTTCGGAGAGAGACCTTCCGGATAAAGATTCGACCTCAGGAGTCCTCCCTCGGGAGTCCGGTCTAGACAGCTGCTGCATTCCTTTGGCTATTCCTTGACGGATGGCAGACTGCATCCATTCTCTAATGTTATCAGGTATAATGGTTGGAGTAGGATCTCCAGAACGTAGGCCTGCAGCGGTTGGCGTGAAGGTCGCCTCGGGCATACGGGTGGGCTGGCGGCCTCGGGTGGCGGTACCGCACCTGGAGGGAGAGGATTGGCTTGGCGGGGGGGGTAGAAGGTAAAGCCGGTGTTACAGAGTGTGACTCTTTAGCCCGCTTGCTAAACTCCTTTCTAGGGCCTTATGGCGCCGTAAAGCATCTCTTTGAGAAGCACTGGAAGATTCCTTGTCCCTTTTGCGAAGGTAGTGCGTCTTTGATTTGGCCTTCAGAGAAGAGCCAGTAGGATTAGTCTCTGCCACGGTATTGAAACCAGGAATGGTGGTTGGCACGCCTAGGAGTTCGGCCTACTTACGCAAGCCAGTTTTCCTAAGGTTGGGTCATATCCCCCTTTTGAAAGAAATTTTATTCTCTGAAAAATAATTAATTAATCTAACTATCTATTTAATGTTTTATTTTTATTATTATTATTTTTTTCTATGTAATAAAAAGGAAAAATCTACCTAAGGCTATTAAATATATACACTAACAATTATTATTATTAATTTGTGGGTCCGGCCCAAGTAAGGAAGACCAAACAGACCCAAGAGAATAACAGCAAAAAACCTACTAGCAAAAACCTAAATTCCAAATGAACGAAATGAACGCTGAGGCCAAACAACTATGCAAAAAAACAAGACAAAATGGGCCTCTGTAGGCAGCCTCCAACAACAATGGGGAGTACGTGCCTGCGCCTCTGAGCGAGCTGCGGGCAAAGGAAGAAAGCCAACAATGTCTGACCAAGAGGGACAATAGGGCACGGAGCCACAGTGCCCTCCAGGTAGAAACAGGGGCTCCACACGGCCTGACAGTCCCGCTAAGGGCCTATAAAGGCCTTGCAGCTCACAATTAAATCTAAAAAATAATAGCCTTACTTCGGAAGGATCAAAATGGTGCCGACCACGAGGCGCGCCCAAAATGGCTGCCCGGCTCAGAGTGCACAGCTCAGAGACGCACCAGCCCAATCGCAACTGCAAAGCACAAAAAAAGAGAAAAAGGGCTGGGAGAGGAAGCGCTGCTTCCCCTGAGGCGTTCTGGGGGAAAGACGCAATTGCGCGCTAAAATAATAGCACGGAGCCAAGCGGCTGAGCCCAGCGCGCTTGGAGCGGCAGAGGAAGAATGAGGAGGGGGGGGCGAAAGGGCTCCAAACCCTTTACCTCCCTGCTGAGAGCGAAATCGCTCTGTAAATTAAATTTGGGACCACACTACAATCTGCAGGGACAAGGAGGAAAGGAAGAAATCAAACCTAAAATGCAACAACACCTGAAATGGCCAAGGAACAGAAGAAAAGCTGCCTGTCTTTCTTGAAGGCTGAGCTAAAACTGGGGGAACGCATGGAGGAATCACGTGGAGGAGGAGGGCGTTCCTCAATTTCAGCTCAGCCTGTGAGAAGTGAAGACTGAAGCACCTCCCACTCTCTGGATGCTCGCAGCAGTTCTACAGAGAATAAGCATTTCTCTTTTTATAGAAGGTAAGCCCTGCCGGATGGAGGTAGACACCGGGTCAGCTCTCTCCATCATTTCTTGGGCCACCCTGAAGAAGTTGCTGCCTTCGCTCTCAAAGAAGAAGCTGACCAACTGCCACCTGACTCCTCAAGACTACCAGGGGTAGACCATTCCAGTACTGGGTAAAGGAAAATTCCTCATTCAATTCCAAAACCTTAGAGGTCACTTGCCACTGGTGGTTGTAGATGGTGCCCTCCCTAGCTTGCTAGGACTAGATTGGTTCCCTGCCCTAGGCCTCAACATTACAGGGATTCATTCTGTGGTAAGTTCTGAGGTAGATGCCCTTTTCAGGGACTACTCTGATGTTTTCAGCAGTGAACTAGGCTGTTATTCAGGCACCCCCATATCCTTCGATGTGGGCCCACAAGCCACCCCAATTCGTTTAAAACCTCGAAGGGTACCTTTCGCCATTCGGCCTAAATTGGATGCGGAGCCAGACAAACTTATTAAACAGGAAGTGTTAGAACAGGTAGACTTCACCAAGTGGGAAACGCCCATAGTCACACCCTTAAAAAAGAATGGCAGCTGAGAATTTGCGCTGACTATAAGACGTCCCTCAACCGTTTCCTCCAAATTAATGCATATCCAGTACCTGTAATCTAACACCTGCTCCACTCTTTTGAGCCAGGCATAATTTTTGCAAAGTTAGACATGTCCCAGGCATACTAGCAATTTCCCATTGACCAACACACTGCTGACTTACAGACTATAGTTACACACAGGGGCGCTTTTAGATGTAAACATTTACAATTTGGAGTTAGCGTAGCCCGTGGCATTTTTCAATTGCTCGTGGAAAGAATCCTTCAGGGCCTACCGGGGTGGTGCCAGGGGTGGTGACATTTTAGTTTCTGCCACCAACAAAACACAATTGTTACTCAGAGTGAGATCTGTCCTTGACAGGTTTAGACAAAATGGGCTTAAATTGAAAAAAGACAAATGCACCATTGGCACCAAACAAGTAGACTTCCTTGGTTATCGAATTGACGCCTCTGGAATTCACCCCATAGAAAGTAAAGTTAAAGCTATTCACGAGGCACCTACGCCCTCTAACAAAACTGAATTACAAGCCTTTTTAGGGCTCTGGAAATTTTATGCTTCTTTTCTGCCTCACAAGGCCTCTGTAGCTGAACCCCTACATAGGCTCCTAGATAAGAAAGCCCCCTGGCACTGGGGACAGAGAGAAGCCAACGCTTTCCAAGCAGTAAAGGCTCTTCTAACTTCAAACACTGTGTTAGTCCAATTTAACCAAACCCTGCCCCTGGTATTAGCCTCAGATGCCTCACCCTTTGGTATAGGAGCAGTATTGAGCCATAGGCTCCCTAATGGAACTGAGGCACCCATTGCCTATTTTTCAAGAACTTTCTCTGCTGCAGAGAGGAACTATAGTCAGATCGATAGGGAGGCCTTAGCAGCTGTGGCTGCTGTAAAAAAAATTCCACGAGTTTCTTTATGGCCATTGTTTTGAACTTGTAACGGATCACAAACCTCTATTGGGACTGTTAGCTGGTGATAAGCAAACCCCACAGGTGTTATCCCCGAGGATGACCAGATGGACACTGTTTCTGGCCGCTTACTCTTACACACTGGTACATCGCCCAGGGAAGAGCCACGCAGATGCCCTCAGAAGATGCCCCCTGCCAACTCCAGTCGAGGACCCAGCTCCCATCCACGCAATCTTCAACTGCAACGAACTGGACCTGCCAGTCTCAACTGTGGATATTGCTGCACACTCCAAGAAAGACCAGGTGATCTCCCAAGTCCTGGACTGGGTAGGGAGGGGGTGGCCTGATATTCAGTTTGCCCCTGAATTCATGCCATTTAAGACCCGCAGGCAGGAGCTGTCTTCACTACAGGGCTGTCTGTTATGGGGAACAAGGGTGGTCATACCACCCACCTTGCAAGAACCAGTTTTAAGGGCACTGCACGAGGGTCATCCTGGCATTGTAAGGATGAAGGCCTTGGCCCGCAGCTACGTCTGGTGGCCAGGGTTGTATGCCTGGATCGCCAACTGGATCAACACATGCCAGCCCTGCCAGGCAACAAGAGCAGCCCCACCAACAGCCGCCCCAACCAAATGGGAAGATTCAGGGGCCCCATGGGCCAGGCTGCATATTGACCTGGCTGGTCCCATGCAGGGGAAGACATTTTTGGTTGTTGTAGACTCATTCTCCAAATGGACTGAAGTGGCCTTGTTACCCTCCACCACAACAATGGCCGTCACAAAGGCCTTGACCAGACTGTTTGTTATACATGGACTGCCTGACACATTAGTTTCAGATAATGGCCCCCAATTCAGTTCTAATGAGTTTGCCATCTTCGCACCTAACCTGGGCATCAGACATGCTCTCACAGCCCCCTTTCACCCTGCAAGCAATGGAATGGCAGAAAGGGCTGTCAGGTCTGCCAAGGAAGTTTTGGCCAAGCTGGGCCAGGCAGACTGGCACTCTAAACTGTCCACCTACCTACTTACGCAACACGCCACTCCGTGCCCTTCCACCAACAAGTCCCCTGCCGAACTCTTAATGGGCAGGCGCCTCAGGACCACCCTGGACAGGATGCACCCCCACTATGCTCCCAACACACCACTGGCCTCTGACAGCCATGCCAGGGAATTCGCCCTGCAAGACCTGGTGTATGCCAGAAACTATGCAGGGCACCCTTTATGGCTGCCAGGGCAGATAGTTTTTGTTGCAGGACCCAGGTCATACAGAGTCCTCCTGGAAGATGGTCGAATCTGGAGAAGGCACATGGACCAGCTAAGGAGGCGCTGGGGCAAGCCTGCCACCGAAATCCCGGTCTACCCGCCACTGAACGACCCGGTCTACTCACCACCTACCGCAACCGACCCACCGAAGGGCCTGGTCTACCTGCCACCCGACAACACGACCAACTGACCGCCGTGAGAAGACTCATCCGAGCAGTAGCCAGACAGCAGTCCAAGGATGACCGACGACCCTCTGCAGGTTCCTGTCGCCGCCCGGGAGGAACAGGACTTGCTAGCCGCTGACAAGCCTCGGGAGCTACGAAGATCAGGCCGCAAGCGAAAGCGGCCGTCCCGGCTGCAGGACTACGCATGCTCGTGGCCAGGGGGAAGGAATGCTGTATTCAAAGACTAGCAGCAGTCCTCCATCCGGTTCGCCCCCAACGCAGAAGCGCTGATCGCTCCCATTGGCTGATGCCGTCTGACAGCCGGCTATAAAAGGGAGCTGTCAAACGGCATCAGCTGTTGCCGCCAGCTGGCTGTCAGATAGTCTTGGCAGCTGCGTCGACCCTTTTTTCGCTAAGAATAAAGCTTGTTAAATTCAGCCTGGCTCCGTCTCTCTGTGACCGCTGCTCCACAACAGTGTGTACTTCAATTTTCAGCTGGCAAAGCCTCCCTGTTCTACCAGTCCCAAGAGGCTTGGGCCTTCTCCCTGCTCACCATGCCAGGAAAGCCTCAGTTTTACTTAATTTATTTTATTTATTTGTCAATCGCTTACAAGATAATAGGTATAAGTATAAACATGAGTAAGATGTTTATACTTATATGTTTATACTTATACCTATCATTTGGCTAGGCCTACCTGTTGTGGAGCGGCGGTTACAAAGGGAGACGGAGCCAGGCTAAAGGCTAACAACTTTATTCTTGCGAATAAAGGGTCGCCACGGCTGCCGAGGCTATCTGACAGCCAGCTGGCGGTGACAGCTGATGCCGTTTGACAGCTCCCTTTTATAGCTGGCTATCAAATGGCATCAACCAATGGGAGCGATCGGCGCTCCCGCGTTGGCGGCGGACTGGAGGGAGGACTGCTGCTAGTCTTTGAACACAGCACTCCTTCCCCCTGGCCACGAGCATGCGTAGTCCTGTAGCCATGATGGCCGCTTTTGCTCGCGGCCCTATCTCCGAAGTTCCTGAGGCTTGTCGGCAGCTGGTGCATCTTGTTCCTCCTGGGCGGTGACTGGAACCTGCAGAGGGTCGCTGGCCATCCCTGGACTGCTGTCTGGCAACTGCTCGGGTGAGTCTTCCCGCGGCGGTCGGCTGGTTGCGTTGTCGGGCGGCAGGTAGACCGGGTCCTTCGGCGGGTTGGCTGGCGGTGAGTAGACCGGGTTGTCCGGCGGCGGGTAGACCGGGATTTTGGTGGCAGTCTTGTTCCAACGCCTCCTCAGCTGGTCTACGTGCCTTCTCCAAATCCGGCCATCTTCCAGAAGGACTCTATATGATCTGGGTCCTGCAACAAAGACTATCTGCCCTGGCAGCCATAAGGGGTGGCCCGCATAGTTCCTGGTGTACACCTGGTCTTGCAGGGCGAATTCCCTGGCATGGCTGTCAGAGGTTAGTGGCGTGCTGGGAGCATAGTGGGGGTGCAACCTGTCCAGGGTGGTCCTAAGGCGCCTGCCCATTAACAGTTCAGCAGGGGACTTGTTGGTGGAAGGGCACGGGGTGGCATGTTGTGTGAGTAGGTAAGTTGACAGTTTGGTGTGCCAGTCTGCCTGGCCCAGCTTGGCCAGAACTTCCTTGGCAGACCTGACAGCCCTTTCTGCCATTCCATTACTTGCTGGGTGAAAGGGGGTTGTGAGAGCGTGTCTGATGCCCAGATTAGCTATGAAGATGGCAAACTCGTTAGAACTGAATTGGGGGCCATTATCTGAAACTAATGTGTCAGGCAGTCCATGTATAACAAACAGTCTGGTCAAGGCCTTTGTGACAGCCAGCGTTGTGGTGGAGGGTAACAAGGCTACTTCAGTCCATTTGGAGAATGAATCTACAACCACCAGGAATGTCCTCCCTTGTATGGGACCAGCCAGGTCTACATGCAGCCTGGCCCAAGGAGCCCCCGAATCTTCCCATTTGGTTGGGGCGGCTGCTGGAGGGGCTGCTCTTGTTGCCTGGCAGGGCTGGCACGTGTTAACCCAGTTGGCAATCCGGGCATCTAATCCTGCCCACCAGAGGTAGCTGCGGGCCAAGGCCTTCATCCTTATGACGCCAGGGTGACCCTCGTGCAGTGCCCTTAAAACTGGTTCTTGCAAGGTGGGTGGTATGACCACCCTTGTCCCCCATAACAGACAGCCCTGTAGTGAAGAAAGCTCCTGCCTGCGGGTCTTAAATGGCATGAATTCAGGGGCAAACTGAATGTCAGGCCACCCCCTCCCTATCCAGTCCAGGACTTGGGAAATAACACGGTCCCTCTTCGAGTGTGCAGCAATATCCCCAGCTGAGACTGGTAGGTTAAGTTCATTGCAGTCGAAGATTGCGTGGATCGGAGCTGGGTCCTCGACTGGTGATGGCAGGGGGCATCTGCTGAGGGCATCATCATAGCACATGGTCTCCCCCAGGCAATGTACCAGTGTGTAAGAGTAGGCAGCCAGAAATAGAGTCCATCTGGTCATTCTTGGGGATAACACCTGTGGGGTTTGCTTATCCCCAGCTAGCAGTCCTAATAGAGGTTTGTGATCTGTTACAAGTTCAAAACTATGCCCATAAAGGAACTCATGGAATTTTTTTACAGCGGCTACAGCTGCCAAGGCCTCCTTATCGATCTGACTATAGTTTCTCTCTGCAGCAGAGAAAGTTCTTGAAAAATAGGCAATGGGTGCCTCTGATCCATTTGAGAGCCTATGGCTCAATACTGCTCCTATACCAAAGGGTGAGGCATCAGAGGCTAACACTAGGGGCAGGTTTGGGTTAAACTGAACTAACACAGAGTTTGAAGTTAAGAGAGACTTTACTGCTTGGACGGCGTAGGCTTCCCTTTGTCCCCATTGCCATGGGGCTTTCTTATCTAGGAGCCTATGTAGGGGTTCAGCTACGGAGGCTTTATGAGGCAAAAAGGAAGCATAAAAATTAAGGAGTCCCAAAAAGGCCTGCAATTCAGTTTTGTTAGAGGGAGTGGGTGCCTCGTGAATAGCCCTAACTTTACTCTCTATGGGGTGAATTCCAGATGCATCAATTCGATAACCCAGGAAGTCTACCTGTTTGGTGGCAATGGTGCATTTGTCTTTTTTCAATTTAAGCCCGTTTAGCCTGAACCTGTCAAGGACAGATCTCACTCTGAGTAAAAGTTGTGTTTTGTTGGTGGCAGAAACTAAAATGTCATCGAAGTATGGAACCACCCCAGGTAGGCCCGGGAGGATTCTTTCCATGAGTGATTGGAAAATGCCATGGGCTACGCTAATTCCAAATTGCAAACGTTTACATCTAAATGCACCCCTGTGAGTAACTATAGTTTGTAGGTCAACAGTGTGTTGGTCAACGGGAAATTGCTGGTATGCCTGGGACATGTCTAATTTTGCAAAAATTATGCCTGGCTCAAAAGAGTGGAGCAGGTGTTGGATTACAGGTACTGGGTATGCGCTAATTTGTAGGAAACGGTTGAGGGACGTCTTATAGTCAACGCAAATTCTCACGCTACCATCGTTTTTTAAAGGGGTAACTATGGGGGTTTCCCACTTGGCGAAGTCTACCTGTTCTAGCACCCCCTGTTTGATAAGTTTATCTAATTCAGCATCTAACTTGGGCCTAATGGCGAAAGGTACCCTCCGAGGTTTCAAACGAATTGGGGTGGCTTGTGGACCCACATCAAAAGATATGGGGGTGCCTGAATAACAGCCTAGTTCACTGCTTAAAACATCAGAGTAGTCCCTAAAAAGGGCATCTACATCAGAATTTTCCACAGAGTGAATTCCTGTAACATTGAGGCCTTAGGCAGGAAACCAATCTAATCCTAGCAAGCTAGGAAGGGCACCATCTACAACCACCGAAGCTATCTGACAGCCAGCTGGCGGCGACAGCTGATGCCGTTTGACAGCTCCCTTTTATAGCCGGCTGTCAAACGGCATCAACCAATGGGAGCGATCGGCGCTCCCGCGTTGGTGGCGGACCGGAGGAAGGACTGCTGCTAGTCTTTGAACACAGCACTACCCACACATGGACCTCTTCCCTGCCCTGTCACACCCAAAAGGCTGCAGCCAACTAAGCCCACCGGTGAATGGAAACTTGCTACAGGCCAGAAGGTCTTGGCTGGCTAACAGGCTAGGCCTACCAGTACACAGGTCTCCTTCCAGCTGCACCATTCATAAGAGTCCTCGGCCTTCTCCTTGTCCCATTTGGTCAGAGTCCACTTATTTTTCCATTTTGCTGCATCTGCTAACAAGGCTGGAAGGAGATCTTACTTAAGCCTGGCCTGGAGCAAGAACTTTCTGCTGGCCAGAAAAATAGCAAAGGCAATATCCCTCTAGGCTGGAAAAAGCTTGTCTCGGCCTTAAGGAAGACTGCCTTGATTAGCTTTCCATAGTTTCTGTTCTTTTTCCTGGCCAGCCTTCAGAACTGCTGCCTCTCCAGCCTTGAGGAAGATTGTCTTTGCTAGCTTTCTAGATGGCTAGAATTTGACTGGGCACTTCTGTCAGTAGCTACTGGGGAAAGGAAAGGAAAGTCAACCCAGACATGGTGGGCAGGAAGGAGGCCTGAGGGAGGGAGGGAGGGAGGGAGGGAGGGAGGGAAGGAAGGAATGAGCATTCAAGTGTTTTCAAAACAAATTGCCTTATGTATGCATGTATGTTAGTTTGGATGAAACATGCAATTAATTTCAAAGGCTAAGACCGGTTGCAGCTTACTGACCTTGGCTGAACTTAAAAAAGCTAAGGATTGTTAGACCCAGTTTAGGATTCTGATGGAATGCCATCAGAAAATTGAACGGCTATAGTTTAGATATCTTAAGAAGGCAATGACAAATTATTCTGAAAAGCTTCACAAATATGTTCATGTAGTTAAGCTTGACTTGAAGGAATCTTTATCTCTTTTTGTAATAATTAAATTGGAGTAGGTTACAATATCATTTATCAAAACTGCCTTCTCTAAAACAATTAGCCCATAATAATCTGCTTTAGGAAAACTCTAAGATCAAAATATAGCACACTTAATACAGAAATGTGGCTATTCATTTTTTCTCTCTCATTTGAAACAGCACAGCAATTCATGCCTAGAAAGGACTTCAGAGGTCATCATATAACCATATAAATGTTGAAGAACAATTTTGCATCTCGTAACCAGTACAATCCCTCAAATATAATTTACTGTAAAGTATTCCATGCCCAGGGGCTTATTAACTTAAAATGGATACATTTAATTTTAGAAATGGAGGAAATCTTGCCTAGTTTCAATTAATGCCTTCTATTATTTCTGGTAGATTAGAAAATAAATCTTTGTCACTGCAGGCTGATTAAAACTGAAACCTTTGCAATTTTCTTCCAGTCATTCTTGGATTAAAAATATTAGGACAAAAATTTAACTTTATTTAAAGAATGGCACAAACTAATCATACTGATGAAAGCTAATTTTTTAAAAAGGGCCCTCATTATATTGATACGTATTTTCACTTTCTTCCTACATTATTCAAGACCAATTTTGTAAGTCTTGATATTAAGATTAAATTGAAGCAGCCTGGTGTTTATTGGATGATTAAATTTGTATGCCTGCAAATAATTCTAACACCTCATGAATTACATCACAACAAAATACAACAAAATCATCATTGTAAAGGGGGGAGGGGAAGAAACCTCTGCTACATGAGGTAAAAAAAAATGAAAAGGTTCTGACTTACTGACTTCTGGAAGGCCATTATTAAGAGGGTCAGTCCAACTTCAGCTGAAAATATTGCTTTCTACCCCAACCCTTCTCATCTCAGAAAATGGTGTATTACCAACAGCAGCTTTAGGTATTTTATCTGTGATTTGGTTACAAGTGTTATATTCATCTTATATTTTGTATGTTCTTGGATTTATCCATAATTTTCACTTATTAAAACTTTGACCTTTATTTTATTTTAATGTTTTAGTTGTGCTTTGAAGTAACCAAAAAAAAAAAGAACACAATAAGTATGCCTGAACCATAATGGAAAAGTCAGTTTTGTAAAGAAGTTGTGATGAAGTTTCCATTGTTAATGCATGTGTTTTCTTAAGAAGCTTTCATAGCAGTGGGGTGGCCCAGACATAGATGACAGTGAGACTACCACCCATGGAGACTAAACAGGGAAGGGAGCTGTTTCAGTTCTACCAATACCTGGAAGGGGGAAAAAAATCAAGGATGATTTGTTGAGAAAGTATATACTTGTAGATAAAAATATAACTTGGCAGTTCCTTGTTTGGGTGATTATCTTCTAAATTCCAGCATCAACAGCACTGTGACTTCTACAGGCTGCAAGGGTCACAGATGAGGGAGAAGAAAGAAAGAAAGAGATAGGTATAGTAAGTGAAAATAAATACATGGTATCTTGGTTAGCGCTTTTGATTACCATCCAATTGTTCGAAAGCTTTAAGACAAAATGGTTATAAACTATTGCACAGGATTGTTTGTGCATCAATTGTGGTGATTCTTGGACTGTGAGACCTTTCACTCATGCCATAGTACCTTCTATTTGGATTTCTGTAACGTAGTCTACATGGGGCTGCCTCTGAAGAACATTTGGAAACTACAGCTGATCCAGTATGCACTGGCAAAGCCAACTTTGGGCATTTTGTTGTTGTTATTATACCCATGTAAGCATGTAAGTTGCACTGGTTACTGATAAGCTTATGGATGCAATTCAATGTGTTGGCAATCACCTATAAAGCCCTCCATAACATAGAGCCAGGCTACTTGCAGGACTACTTTTCTTGTACTGTTACTGTCCACCACCCGACCCATATCTAGTAGAGACAGCATATTCTGAGTTCATTCTATTAAACAATGTCATCTTGTTGGACCTCAGAGCTGTGCCTTCTCAGTGGCAGCACTTGTCCTGTGAAACAGCATACACCCAGAAATTTGGATGGCCCTGACCCTGTTAGCTTTTTGTATGGCATGAAGACCTGGCTATTTCCCAAGCCATTTCAGTAAAGAATAGTGGGAGTGTATGCCAAGAATATAAACTCCCAGCAGAAACACCCAAGGAATAAGATCATTCCAGCTGCTAAGGCAAGCAATGATATGTGAAGATGATGAGCATCATTTTTTATTAAACGGAGAAGGAAAATGAAGAAATTTCTTGGCCCCAGCTACCAACAACAATGGAAGAATTAAATCATTTCAGTTCTCATGCTATTCCACCATTTTAACTAATACTACTAAAAAGAAGTATATTCAAAAAGTAGATGGTTCAACTAGAATTAATACTACAGTATATACAGAACCAACAAAAGCTATTCCAAGCAGAATCACAATTCTGTATGAGTTTTCTCTAGGCAAAATGTGAGGTGTAAATAATTCTTTTAAAAAACTATTTTTATTCCTGCTTACTTCAAGAACATTACCAAAACAGCCTTTTGAAAATAGAAAAATATAGTTCCAAACCAATAATAATTATGTTTCTAATGAACTTCCAGCCATAGTATTGAGTATATCCATGCCAGAGTGCAGAGACAATGGTATTTGAGATGTTGCTAAACTATAGCTTCTACAAGTGTAAGAGAGTAAATAGAAAGAAAATCTAGCAACTTCTTGTTTAGCCATGTTTGGAGACCCAAAGAAGCTTAATGGGGGATACAGTTGTTTACATTAATTTACATTGTTTTGTCTTCTTAACCTTTCTATAAGATAGTTGAGACAGAATAAGAGAAAGAGATAAATATGTCCAATATCAATCAATGAATTTTATATTACACAAGAAGATTCAGCGGCGACTCTAAATGAAGATTTCTGCCTGAAATCCTAGGTAATTAAAACCATGTAGTGCCAAAAAAAAATAAGAGTGCTAGATCGAGGAGAGCAATAGTTTGATGATCTATTACCACATTTACTGAAAATTAGAGGTTCTAAGAACAGGATAAAAATGCAAAATGTGGGTGGACTGTGAAAAGAATTTAGAAAATTGATTTTTTTTCAATGAGACCAAACTTATACTTTAGAGCAGTGGTTGCCAACCAGTGGGCCGCAGCTCACTGGTGGTCCACAAGAAAAATTTGGTGGGCCGCAGAGAAATGCGTGGGAACATAAGGCTGCACCGCTCACATGGCCCACGGGAATCCTCCCTGCCCATTTACTCCTTACCTGGCAAACTTGCCTGCTAAGTTGCTATTTTTCCTTTTTTTTTTTCCCCTGACCATCAGCTGTTCTGCTGTGCTGGGAGATTCAGTTTAGCTAGAAAGCAGGAAACCATTGGATTTCTTGCTTTCTAGCTAATCTTTAGATCTTCAGCTCTGCTTTTAAGCAGAGCCAAACCTTCCTTAGGACTGAAGAGTCTATTATTCAGTGCAGACTCAGGTAGCTGAATGCAGAAAGTTAGATCTCTTAGTGAATATTTGATTCTGTGAGCAACTCAATCTGCCTGCCTGCTTTGCCTGATTTTGGGTAAAAGTTGTTCTTTTTTAATAAAAATTCAATATTTATATAAATATAATATTTACATACAAGACATGCCCAGCCAGTCACATGATGATCAAGCCACACCCACAAATTAAGCCATGCCCACAGAAGCAGTTGTTAAGAAATTTGAATCCCTGTCTGTGTGTGTGAGAGAGAGAGCGAGAGGGAGGGAGGATGGGAAAGGGAGAGAGAGAGGTTAGATCAGATCTCTCTCTCTCTCTCTCTCTCTCTCTCTCTCTCCCTCCCTCCCTCTCCCTCCCACCAACGTCAGCAATATTCTGCTTTTAAAAGACACTGGATGTTCACTACAAATCAAAAGAGAATTTTTCACAAACACGATTTCAGATGCTTGTTTATAATTCCTCTAAGCCTGTTCCCATGTGAAAATACATAGTTTCTGATTCTAGACTCCCTCAAAATGTAAAGCATTTTCTTGTTCTTAAAGCTACATTGCCACCAAGTATGGGTTTGAAGCAAGGGTCTTCAAACTTGGCAAGTTTAAGAATTCCCAGAATTCCTGAACTAACATTACTGGAGGAGGAATTCTAGGAGTTGAAGTCCACAAGTCTTAAAGCAGTCAAGTTTGAAGACCCCTGGTTTAAACAATGAAATTGAATAACAATAAGTTCTGGAGAAAATCATTATGTTTACATATTGCTTTAATCTTCCCGTTAGCATCTATTTTACCCCTATGAGAAATAGGATGTGAGATGGATGAATCTTTGGATTAACTCACAAAGTTGTTCTCATGTTTTTATATTCTTAAAATACAAAGCAATTCCCCCATTCCATATTTCCCCAATGACAAATTAAATGCAACTACCACAACTGTAAGGGAATGAACAAGATTGTAAAATTAGTTTACTATTTATAGGCAAGTTCTCAGCATGGCCAGCTGAAGTCTTCAGAGATTTACCGGGGAAAGTGGGAAGATTCAAAGCTGTGAGAGAATAGCCAAGGGCATCTATTCTGTTACCTAGTAGAGCATGAAATTAAAAGAGATTGCAAAAACATTCAAAACAATGAGTTATAAGTTTAAGCAACTTTTAATGGAGTGCCAACTGAAAATGTGAGAAGCAGTATCTGGGAAGAAAAATATGGGGAAATTAAATGACAGATGTTTTATCTATTCCTCATTAAAAAAAAAATCTATTTTGGGAGTGCTGCTTGAACCAAGGCAACAGCAGTGGCAAGCCATGCATTTCACAACTCCACATATTAGTTCACCAGCTGTGAGCACTCCTTAGCCTGTCGGTCCTAGCATATTATACATATATTAGCTACTTCCTGATCTGACTTCCAGAATGCAATCTTTGTGGGCTATGCTTGAGAAGTTCAACAAATTCAATTGGTGTAAAAGGCAGCAATTAAATAGTAAGTGGTATGTGTTGTTTCAAGTTTCAGTGTGATTCTCCTGTTGATGAAATCTGCACTGATTGGGAGTTGTGTTCAGGCACAATTTAGAGATGTTGGCTAAATCCTAAATAATTTAGATTTACTACCTGAGGGTATGATTTACTATTTGTCCTGATATGAACTTGTTGGCAAGAAAGCTTGGGAAAGATGCCCCCTTCTCCCTCTTTCTGAGATCCATCTGTTGAGTACAAAGGAGAAGGCCTTTTCCTGTGCTGACACAAGAATAGGCATCTCCAAGATCAGCTCTGGGTGGTTTTAGTTGTAATGGTGTGGTGATTTTGCTTCTGGAAAAGATGTGCCCTTCTTGTTTAGTCTGGAATTTTTAGCTTGAAATGGTTAATAATAGTATTGCAGGTTTTTGATCCCATTTATTGCTATTTATATTTTATTATTGTTTAAGTATTATTGGTTAAAAGATGACATATAAAACAAACTATAGTAATAATTATATATATGCACTGATTAAAAAGAACAACCTGGTTTCTTTCCTTTGTTTTATTCTGTGCAGATGTTTTATCTGACAGAGTGTGACAGGGTAAATTGGCTTCAGGGATCCACTTCAAATTAGCTTTCCTTAGGTCTAGTCCAATTCTCTAAGCATTAAATTATACAGGACCCTGATATAATCCATCACATTGCATGATGGTCTCCACAGTTGCCATATAAACTGAAACTGAAATAGATTTTTATTTACAATCCCAGACCAATAACGCCACATGGGATCAATAAACGAAAGCAGACTATAAAAACCAGAAACCTGAACAAGTACATAAATATATAACATAAATATCACACACTCAAAGCACATTCAAGCACACTCAAAGCACATTCAAGGGAAAATTCTTTTTATTTCAGGTGCGGCCCCTATTGACAAAGAAAAGAATGTGTCTTAAATTAAAAGAGTTTTTACAAATTTTCTGTCCGAATAAATAGTCTGAGATATAAGCTCCAATTAAAATTCTGGTTCTACCTTAATACTTAGGGGTGACATATTTGCAGGGTCATCTTCTTCAGTTAGAAGCAACCCATCCAGTATGGATCTTTCTAAAAGATACCTGGTTGGAAGTCACAAACTGGTGTTTCTCAACCTTGGTAATTTTAAGATGTATGGACTTCATGCTGGCTGGGGAATTCTGGGATATAAAGTTGCCAAGGTTGAGAAACATTGCAAGATGTTGCATTTTGTACCATTGTATCTTCTTTGTAAATTGAGTTTGTTTGCCAAAGTGTTAGTCTTTATAAAACTTGGAAATAGAGAGGTTGTGTTTCATGACACCTAGGACTGCAAGTATAACTATATTTTTAATTATTTTTATGGTGTGCAGTTTAATTTGTATTATGGAAGGCTTACTATTAGTATTTTATTACTGCTAAAAGTGTTGTGATTTTGGTAGGCTAAACAAAAATCAAATAGATATATAAATTATAAGCAAATAATTTATTATAACATTATATAATGCTTTTAGGGTCACAATTTCAGAGTTTTAATAAACATTTTCTTCTCCTGATGCATAATAATTTCTAATACATAGAATAGAATAGAATAGAATCGAATAGAATCGAATCGAATAGAATCGAATCGAATCGAATCGAATCGAATCGAATCGAATAGAATAGAATAGAATAGAATAGAATAGAATAGAATAGAATAGAATAGAATATTCTTTATTGGCCAAGTGTGATTGGACACACAAGGATACATACAAAGTAAATAGTGAATAGCACCACTGATAAGAACTGTGAGTATATACTCAATCAGTACATCAGTTTTAGATTTCAGAGATTACTATATCAAGCTTTGAGGACTAAAAAGAGTCCAAAATAATTCTGAGTCCTACTTCCTAAAATAATAGCAAAATGCCACGTCCTGACTTATGGTGTAAAAAATGTCAAAATGGTAAAAATTTAGAAATTATTCAAAGTCATCTGTTATCATCAAATTGGGTCTTATGTTCATCTGTAGTACTTGCTACTAAATAAGCCTTATCTGAAGAATTTCATGTGAGCACAGATTGTAATGTAACAATCCAGTCCAGCTAGCAAATTTTGGTTTGCTCTGAGGCCAGATGCTAAGCAATCAGTCCACAATGGGATACTGGTTATTTGAGCTTTTTAAAAAGGCCAGCCAATTGAGTAAAATGGCCCAAATGGGCTGCCATGGGGCAGTTCCTCTATTTTCTTTAACAGGAAATGCTATTCCATAGTTCCTTTCCAGAACAATAGCATGCTTCCTTATGATCTAAATCAGGGGTCTCCAACCTTGGCAACTTTAAGACTTGTGGACTTCAACTCCCAGAGTTCCTCAACCAGAGTTCCTCAGCTTTGCTAGCTGAAGAACTCTGGGAGTTGAAGTCCACAAAATCTTAAAGTTGCCAAGGTTGGAGACCTCTGATCTAAATGATACTCTGATTTAACAATCTATTAATCCCATAGTTCTCCTTCATTTTGTTTCTCAGTTACTGAATTACTGGAACATCTTACAGCAGATTTATTTTTCTTGCATGGAAAGCAGTCTTTTTTCTCCTGTCATAGCTCTGGCAGACATTTCAATGAGCATTCCACATCTGATCCTAAATATGTGAAATTTATTTTGTCCAGGAAATGTTGGCATCATCATACAGAAAAGGAAGAAGAGAAGGAATGATAATCTATTTTTCTTGCAGTCCTAGGCTGATATCAATAAAATTCAAAAATATAAATCAGATTATACACCAACAAAGATTTCTTTTGGAATAATAATGAAAGGAACAAAAAAAGTAGGACTTGATTCTTAAAATTACAGCTTAGTAAAACTGAAAAGGCTGGCTTCTAGCAGCACAAAAACTAGGGAACAAACCCTAGTATGCTATTTTTCATTTATAATATTGCTTTGTCATACTCATTTATCCATGCATTTATCTTGTAGGCAGCATATGTATTTGTACACAGGAAGTTTTTTCTTAGTGTTGATCTTATCAGAATAAAAAAAGTATTAGAAATAACGTGATAGTTCCAGCATAATACCCAAAAATAATGTGGAAATAAAAATAAAAAATCAGTGCAATGCAACTTTGACCCACTGTATTGGTTACTGGAAACCCCTTAAAAGTAGATGCAAGAAAAGAAATACAGAGGAGAGAAGGAAACCACTAATACTATCTTAAGATATGGACCTATTCTAAATTCCTGGTCTGTATTTTACACTTCCTATTTGTAATTTCTGGAAATTCTGATTCTTATCCATGTGTTTAACCTGGTTCTTGTTCACATTAAAGAATGTCACATTACATCTTCAGTTTGTGGTAATCTTGGCAGAGAAGGTTGGTCAGATAACAGCTGGGTATTAAGAAGTGATCCACATCCTTTCCTACAGTCAGCAGAGAGCTTAAATGAACCATTTCAGCTATTCAGTACTAATGCCAGTATTTATGTTTGCCAATCTGGAAATATTCTTTTTTTTTTTTTGTACTTTTACTCTTTGTAAAGTTTTATAAATGCTGGGCATAGCTGTTTTATTCCATTTCAAAGATGATTTTCTCCTCCACTTCTCAACTTCACCCAAGACTTTCTGCTAATCCTCGACTTCGTTTTTGCAGATATGATCTAAAATGCTTCACACTCAATATAACTATTTTCCTCTTTGCCAAGGCCTTTTTTCTGTGTTTGTTATTTGGGATTTCCTACATTCTCAAGGCTTGTGGACTTTGCTCTCCTGCAAATGTCCTCTTCCCCTTCCAGAGTGGTCTTGAGGGGTTTTTTCTTCATCTGCTGAGCAGAGCGACATCAGTCAAAGGCATATGAGCAGGGGTGGGATTCTACCAGTTTGCACCTATTTGCTAGTTGTTAACATTCTAAGCAGTTCGGAGAACCGATTGTTAGAAGAAATTACTGGCCTAATCCTGTAAGGAAGGCAGGAAGGAAACATTCTGGTGTTGCTTATAGAACCTGCCTCTCCGTTAACCCTTATTACATTCTTGGCAGGACTAGACATCCTGTCTCTGGAACTTCTCTGGAGTTTTTTTCTCCTCCTTTGCTGGTACTTTGCTTGTGTGGAGTGACCATTCAAAGTTACAATGGCACTGAAAAAAAGTGACTTATGACCATTTTTCATACTTACGACTGTTGCAGCATCCCCACAGAGGATGCTGAGAGGCCACACGAGGAGATGTGTGCCTCGATGTGAGTGATATTGAGATGGCCACACCAAGCCAATAACATGACCACCAAGCCATGTCCACCCAGTCACATGACCACCAAGCCACACCCACCACCTAAGCCATGCCCACAGAACCAGCTGTTAAAAATTTTGAATCCCACCCCTGCATATGAGCATCTTATGAGTTAGTCTATATGGTTATTTCTGTTTGAATGCAATATCTCTGAGAAATATGTCCCAGATGACACATTAGAATAGTTATAACTTGACTAATAACAAAGTTTCAATAACTTGGAAGTTTGCATATTCTCACCCTCAATTAGGATGGTCTGAACAAACTTTTTATACCACCTACCGGTATAAATTTTGGATTTTTCTTTTTAAGGAATTAACATAACTATTATTGGGGCTGGGGTTACAAGGTGCCTTGGAAAATACGGCATTTAAGTACCCTGATTAGATTCTATTTTTAAGGAAAGAAATTTCAAAGAGTCTGAAGAAGGAGCCTACATTTTGTGAGTGTTATTCCCTATGACCATTAGAAATACAGTATTTGCCTCAACTGGCATTACCAACTGAAATTTCATTTTAGTTTTGTAAATATAAATACAATAATTTACTTGTTTGCTTGTTCTGCACCATTAGGCCCAGGTTCCTATCTACTTAATATGTGGCAGGAAACAGATTGAGAATTAATGGGCTTTGTGTTCCCAGAGCTGGAAAGAACAAATACATTTTTTGGGGATGCTACCTATAACCTGACGTTTTTCACTAAATGTACTTAGTCTACAGCCTTCTTCTTGGGACTAACTGGGAACTGTAGGACTTCATAACATCTGGCTTAACTGTTGAATACTCCTCTTATTCTTGCTCTTGGTATCCACCTGTTTCTGCAGGAGTGGAGAATAATATCTTTCCTGATAGAATTTTGGTACCGTGTTACTTGTAAATACATTGTGATAGATACTGGATTTTCCCCTTTCTTTGCAACAAAACACTCTGTATTCAAATGTCTAACCTAAGATCGGCAGTGTCAGCAATAGATTAAACCCATTCATGTTTTAACAAAATAAGGCACTATACATGAATATTGTATGCTTAGAGGTTTAGTCATCTGCACTCAGGAAATATCCCAGTATGGGTACATTCTTTATATTTTGCAAAGCAGAGTTTTCTCTCTAAACATGGGAAATTCTATTTTGATTATCTGAATGAACTGCTAAATATTGATTAAACTATACTGGGAAATATAATTTATACGTTGAATTAGAATAATGAGGGGCATTGCATTTGCTATTGGCCTTTGCAAATACTTTTTATTCAGCTAATTCTTCTGTCTATTTTACATTACCAAGAGCAAATTCTTGCTGAGGTATTTTATAATCCTTCCTGCATGCTGATCCTGCAGCAATATAGTTGTTTCCAGCCAACCTATTCCCTGGACAATATAGACTTTTTCTTTTTGTCTTTCACTCTAGTAGCAAAACTCATTAAGAGTTTTGGGTGGAATCCAATTTTGATCTTCCACTGACAGAAATTGAAACTGGCCATCCGACTACCAACTCCTTTAGTTCACCCCAAACTTTCTTCAGACGGTCCACAATTATCCAAAGCAAAATTTAGGGGTAGAGGGCAGCAGGAAGAAGGAGAGTCTTCTTCTCCTACTTTTGATGATGAAAGAGTTTTTTTCACTTGAGAACCGGCACAAATGTCTATGGCAGGGGTCTTCAAACTTGACAGCTTTAAGACTTGTGGACTTTAACTCCCAGAATTCCTCCTCCAGTCATGTTAGCTCAGGAATTCTGAGAGTTGAAGTCCAAAAGTCTTAAACTTGCCAAGTTTGAAGACCCCTGCCATTGTGTACCATTTTGTCTACACAAAATTACTGTTTTATGCAAATGAGACAGAATTTCAAATTTGCTGCAAGTCTGGTTGCTTGATGGCAAGAAGTGTGTGTCATCACAAAGACAGAACAGAAGATGGGACCAGTCAATCTGAGGACTCCGAGACAAAAAGAGATCTCTCAGGAGGATTACAAAGAAAAGATCAAATTGACAGGAGGAGAGCAGAGAGAGCATCAGAGCCAGCCACCAGGAGCCAAGAGGTTAGGAACTAGCATTTGAAAGGGATCAGAAGAAAAAGGCTCATCCCTGTGGAGTTTCTGAGATAGCTTCAATGCGATGGTGAAAACTCAAGCAGAGCATTTTAAGTGGCACTGGAAGCAGACAGAAGAAAAAAAACCTTTAAAAATAAGGGCCATCAATAAGTATGAGCAGATTATGCAGTGTTAGAAAAGAACAAATTCTTCAGAAATTTTTAAAAACACAGATTTGGAGTGGAGCACTTGGTGCTGTCCTCTTTATTACTGCACCAACCAACTCCCACAACTTCTCCTTTAGTTAAATGTTAGAGTTTTCCATATTACTATAGTTTATACATTAACCACATACCTGCTACTATCACTTTTCATACTTTCTTAAGATAAAGTTTGGTCAGAGATTTTGGCTGGATTCTTAATTGTTTTCCAGCTCTACAGTTTGACCAGATAAGAAAATTGACTCCATAGGAAGACTAGGAAGACAGGCTGTAGTAATTGAGGTTACACTGATAGAATCCTTTAAGTATTTTTCCTTCCTTCCCTCTTATACTCCAGTTAATCTGGTCTATGTGGGAGTCTTTTTCTAATATTTTCCTGTCTCCCTGGCTTAATATATCTTTATTCTGCATGTATTGTTGCCTTCCGATCCTTATGATCAGCTATGGCAAAGATTGAAAATTACAAACAAACCACATATACCGTATCTTAAATCTCAAACAAAGCAAAAGCTTGATGTTTCACAGTATATTAAAAGTAAAAAAAAATGAATGACTTGTTTTGATTGTGGCAACAAATTACAAATTGTTTGTTGGTATCAGCTACCAACTCTTTAAATAAAGTGGTGGTTAAGGCATTAGGCTGGAAATCACAGTACTGTGAGTTCTATTCCCACCTTAGCACAAAGCTACAGATCTTGGCTTGTCATTCTCTCACAGACCTGGGAAGAAACAGTGGCAAACAACTTCTGAAATCTTATTAAGGAAACTGCAGAGATTAGAACAGGCAGTGTAGGAGATGAACATTCTAAGCTAGAGGTAGGGTTAAGTGTGTAATCAATTTGGACTCATTGTGTAGCCACGAGAAACCCAAATCTTGTAAGCAATTGACAAACCAAATAAATAAATAAAATAAATCCAGCCTAGCCCCCCTGAATTCTGTTTTGACCCTTATCTAGCACCAATTTAGCTTGAATTGTTAGTCACTCAAAATCTTATATACAGATGCCAAGAATAAACTCTTATGAGTTCAACTCTATTTCTGGTTATTTGTGCCTGATAATCAGCCACCAGAATCAATATAAAAAGCACACACCTCTCAAAACAAAGTTATAAAAAACTCTATGGGAGAAGTAATCCAACTTAGATCCTATGAAACACTTACCACACTGCATATGATTTTCAGAAGCAGACTGGAAAAAAAGCTGGTGATTTTAAAAACAACTATTGATTTAATTAAAAAATTAAGCTATATTTTCACTCATCTTTCTTTAAAATAACACAGGAACTTGGATTTAATATAAATAATTAAAACCTGATATATGACACTTTCTTTGAAAATAAATAAGAAGCCTGCTGTAGCAATATTTTAGCGACAATTATTTTTACTGAATTTTAAAGAAGAATTTTTTAAAAAATTAGTAACATAATTTTTTTAAAAAAATGTAATCATAATTACTGTAAATTTTACTGAATATTTATAAACCAAACGTAATTCAAACTACTCATGAAAGAAACAGGTATTAAAATGTGTGAAGCTAATTAAATTAAAATAAAGCTAATTAAGTTGCAGAATGAAGAATATTTTTAAAGTGATCAGATTTCTTTATTTAAAAATTCGAAGTCAAAGTAGCAGAAGAAAGCACACAACACAAATAAAAACAGGAATGTTAATAATTGTTAGATTAAACAAAGGTTAAACAATTTGTGGTTTGGAGGTTATAGGAACCCAGCATTAGTACAAGCCAGGCCTTCAGGTTAATATGGTTTGTTTGGGCACAGCTTGTCCTGAAACACAAAAATTGTATTTTGCTGAATAAAGATTCAAATTCAGCAAGTAGTACATCAATTAATACTTATTATCCCTTTTTTCAGTAGTGCTCCCAATACTTCCTGAGAGATCATTTTAAGATGTATAGCCACAGAATTGACATTGGCATCATTTTATACAGGGCTTAACTGATTATGGAATAGGCAATTTATAATAAGCATACAAAATGCACCTTGAGAGCAATTTCAGTTTCCTTTTATCTAACTCAAAACCAACAATCACTTTTTATTGCTTTCGGTTCAAACACTAAGTTGCTGTTGAATTATACAGCTCTAAGAGTTAATAGCTTATGTGAATGCTTTGTTTGTTTAAATAATTTGTACTAAAAGAGAACAAGTTCTTAATGTTGGTGGAATTACAGCTTCATGCTCTGACCATTGCTACACCGCATTTGGAGGAAGTTCATGCTTAGCTAAAGTTAAGAATGTACTTTTAATGACTTTATCATGCATATGTTCATGGAGCTAATTAGCATTCCTGCAGAGAAGACTTCAACTTTTTGTTCACTCTTTCCCGACTGGAAAGCAGTGTTCAAAAGAGCCTGCTGAGTGATCTAGCTTCATTAAGCCAGCGTGTTTCTTGATTGCTAAGAAAACTGTGGTTCCCTCAACATGCAAAAATTATGTGAAAGAATTTGAGATATAACTTGCTAGGTCAACATATAGGAAATCTTCTATGGATTTTAGATATGCTGTATCATCTTTTAAATGAGGGACAGCTTACCTAAATTGGACACTATGAGGGAACCCGTAAAAGTAGTGTTAATTGGTACAGAGATAAATAACCTTTGGGTGTGCAAAGGCCTTACTTTTCTTGAGCACTGAACACCACAATGTGCATGGATCCACATCTCACATATGTGGGCAGGGCTAACTGGGGAAAGTGCGATTTTTTTTTACAAAAAAAGCGCTGTCCCTATTCAATGATTTACACTGCAAATTTGTGTGTTTTCATCTAAAAGTGGTATGCAATTGGGCTGTTATGTTTCAGTAGCTATTGTTCATAAGAATCACAGTGCAACTATGAATGACCTCCAAAACTAAAGATGACCCCTCAAAGGCCATCAGTAATCTAGGAGGCCATGGATGCTTTCTACTCAACCTACAGGGATGGGATCCTATTGGCATAGCAACCGGTTCGCTTCATGCACATGCGCGCTAAATGCATGCTGCGCATGTGCATTACTTACAAATTACCGGGTCCAGCAAGCATTCACTTGCTCCAGCTGTTGAGTGGCACTCAGCTGTGCTGTGCAAAGCAGATGAGGAGGAAAAAGCAGGCACTAAAGGAGAGCCTAGAGCCCAGGGTGGGCCAAACAGACGACCCGAAGATTGTTGCAGCGAACGGGTTCAGTGTCAGTTGTTCTTCGGAGCTACCGGTTCTATAGAACTGGGCCGAACCAGTAGCATCCCACCCCTGCCAACCTATAATGCTCTAAAGAGCACATTTTCTCCTGTATATATGTCGGAATCTGATTTGGAGACAGAGACCGAGCAGCTGACAGGGAGTGGGAGTGTGACTCTGTTGGCTGTGGAAGACACTGGGGAAGGGCAAAGTCCAGCTGGGCAGAGCAGGGGAGAGGTAGAGCAAGGGAAAGGGAATTTGGAGGAAGATCCAGGCCCACCCCCACTTCATCCTAGGGCACACAGGGAGGAATGGAGAAGGGAGCAACATGAGTTGCGCGGCTTACAGGGGAGGAAAGGGCCCTGATTCCTTTCATTAGCTGCAGCTGGGAACACAGTGTTTAAAAAGGGAAGTTGCACACAGAAAATTATTGGGAGCAAATCGTGAATTATCTGGTATTATCGAGGCTTATCTGGGTTTCTGGCATCTTCCCAACTTTTTGTGTTTTGCTGACCTTTCAAGTCTGCAATTCCTTCTCCTGCCCTGTCAAGTTAATTACTGCAGCATGGTTTGTGTGGATTTTTATTTACAGTTTGTGTACTTTGCTTTCGGACTGAATTTTTTCCACTTAAAGACTGTTCTTGGGAGAATTTTTTTCTCCAGCTGAAGGTAACCTGGACACTGGGGGCAAAGTTGGAGGTACTAAAGGGACTCTTCTTACTTAAGTGACTGTGTTGCCTTTGTGCCATAACCCGGGTCATCATAATAGCTTGTTCAACCACTGCATGGAGGCCCTTTTGATTCCCTTTATATGGAGCCCAAAAGGTGACCTTCTCTGTTGTGATGTCCACACTCTAAAGTTCCCTTCTATAGATGTACAAAAAGTATGAATCTTGTCAAAAGTTAAGTCCATATTTAAAATATTTTTTATTCTTCTTACCATTTGACATTTTATGGTGGAACTGCAATATGAGTTACGGCCTATAAGTATAGAATGTGTTTGAATCTTCTATGAAACTTGACTTTATCTTTACTGTTTTCATCTCATACTAGAATAATTTTGTTCTTTTTTAAAATCTGCACTACATTTATTTCTACAGGTAGGCAGATAGGTAGGGAGGTAGACAATGCATTGTAAAATATTGTTCTTTCAGCAAGCTTTGAGAACTTTTTGATGTTTAGAACTCTAAATTATCAGAACTATGTGGCAACTGTTGGCAGAAAATGTTGATTGCCTTTTGTGTAGAAAAGTGGGACATAATTAAAACATATTGTGACTAAAGCAGTAAGTTAACTGTATTTCTAAAAATTAGATATGATTAAAAATATGGCTCAAACCATGTGCTTTGATGTATGGTTTTCAATTATTTGTGTCCATTTCCATTTTCTTTCTTTTTGGATTCATAGCATAGCAGGTTTTTTTCCCCTTGTCTAAGAATTAATCAGAACATGAGGGAAATAAATATGAAAATTGCCATAGATATTAATCTGTTTTGTCTGCATCTTTCAACAGAAAGATTGAATATACCGATATAGACACCGATAAAAACTAATCGTCTTAAAGTCTTCCAGGCGCTAGTTTTGTACTGTCATTCTATTATTTTTCTTAGTTTTAAATGAGATAAAATGAATTTGGAGGGTTTTTTCCTCATCCTGTCAGCATCACACAATTTTACAGAAGGGCATTATCAATTCCAGAGTATGAGCCATTTAATGTTTACTCATACAGTCCTTGGTAGGGATGGATGGATGGATGGATGGATGGACTGACTGACTGACGGACTATGTGATTATTAGTGTTGACTCTTAGTGGTCTCAGATAGATTAGAAGGTATCACATACATTGGTAGATATATCAAGGTCTGTAAGATATGTTGAATAGCCATTCTAGCAGAAAATATTCCCTATTTCTTTGAACCACTGCAGAAGTTTATGATCAATTCTGCTTTATGTTAGTACCGACACTGGATAACAGGGGGAGGAGCATGCCAGGATGGCATTGTGAGAAGTGTATTCATTTAATGACTCAAATCTCATGATGAAAAAGGGATGCTTTCCTTTGAAGTAAGAAAAGGCAATACCAAGCACTGATTAGAATGTTGACTGATCTTGGAATGTCTTTGAAGCGCTGGGAATTATCACACTTTTTGGAATGCCTTTGAAATGTTAGATACCGGGTAAGGGAAGTGTCTGGTACCATAAAGGATGATAAAATGTAACTTGTATCCTGAAAAACAGATTCTAAACCAAGTCATTTGCATAATGGGGAAGGGAGGGTAGTTTAGGGTATAAAAATAAGAGTAGATGCTATGCTCTGTGTTCCTCATCCCAGCTGCCAAGGGGGGGGGATCCCATCTGCGCAGATGTATATCCAATAAAGCCTTTTTCTTTGGATCAACTTTGAATCCTGGTGGTTTTTCTTTAGCCACAATCTCACAATTTGGGGGCTCGTCCGGAATCCTCGACAGTGGTCGACTGGAAAACGGGGACCAGGTAAGAGTGGCCACAACCTCCCATTGAGAGGCACCTCTCCCCGAATTCGGTCAGGTGATTGGGAATCCAGATGATCCTTGGAAAAAGAACTGAGACGAAATGCCGGCTGAGAGTGTGTGAGAACGATCTGAGTTGGAAACGCCCACACATCCTTTGACTGACTGCAGAAAGTCCAGGAGTGATCAGATCAGGTAAACTTTGTTCCTTTCATTTGTAGCCAAAAGAAAGAGGTCCTTAAACTCTCTGGGAGAATCCAGCGTCTGCTGGAGGACTGGACTGGTGAGTCAAGACTCTGGGAGTCTGGAAGAGTAGAAATGGGAAAGGGACAAAGCAAGGCTCTGGGAGCCTGGAAGAAGCCTGTCTGGGACAGGGAAAATTTGACAATGGCAGAAAACAATTCCGGTAGATTCGCCTCTGGGACAACTACTCCAGCAGTGGTTCTCCCCGAATCTAAAGGAATTCACCAGACATCTCGAAAAGAAAAACATGGTTTATCTTTGTCGAGACCAATGGCCAAAATACCCTTTGATTGATCCTAAATTTCCATATCGCTGGAGTCCTGAGGGGGAGACCAGTATCTATTGGATGACCAAACTGCAAGACTATATTCTCCAACACAAAATGACCACTCAAATTGCATACATAGATGTATGGTTTCATGTGAAATTTGAAGGTCCCGTCCCTCCAATCGAGGGACAATACATGTCTCAACAGAAGGGCAATGAGAGTGAGACGGACGATTGGCTGCAGAGTCTGCCGCCCGCAAATCCTAATTTGAATAACGCGCCTGCCAATGTTCCTATGGCACCACCGCCATTGCCAGTGGCACAACCCCCTCCTCAGCTGCCCCCTTATCCGTGGCTGAGAAAAGAAGTGGAAGGATTAAAGAGAAGTGTTCAGGATTTTCTATTCAGAGAAAGACCTGAAGTGGATGCATTTCCTCTTAGGGAAGTTCCTAATGGGATCAATGCTGCAGGCAACCCGGTGACAGTCTTTGTGGCTGTCCCCATAAAATCAGCCGAGTTGCAAGAATTGAAAAAGAAAAAAAGAAAAGAAATGGGAGGGCGACCCCTAGTGGGCTGGCCTTTCCAGAGAGTACAGATTGATTTCACTGAATTACCAGAAATGGGGGGGGGGGGAGATGGAAATACTTACAATTGGAAAATGGGTTGCCATGGACAAAGAACTTGTTTTTGGCATTGCTCAGAATTAGAACATGCCCAAGGAAAGACACTGGGGTCTCTCCATTCGAGATGCTAATGGGGCGACCCTACTTGGCAAAAATAGGGAATCCAATTCCTGAATTCAAAGATTTGTTCTTGAGGAAATATTTGCAGACACTGTCCAGGCCTTTGCTTTCTCTACATAAACAGGGATTGTTGGCGCAACGACCACCTTTGGCTGGCAGCCAACATCCTCATGAAGTTGGAGACTGGATCCTGATAAAGACTTGGAAGAACGAGAAGCTGCAGCCCAGCTGGGAAGGCCCGTACCAGGTGTTGTTGACAACTGAGTCTGCAGTTCGCACTCAGGAAGGAGGCTGGACGCATTACAGCAGAGTCAAGAAGGCACCGGAACCTGAGAAACCTTGGAAGCCCATTCCAGTGGACAGTCAATCGTTGAAGTTAACTTTGAAGCGGTAACATGCAGCTGATTTGCCTAGTGACTATTACCTATTCATGGACAGGATAGGAGGAGAGACTGAGATAAAGACAAAGGTTAAGACTGAGGGACAATGTGATCAATGCATAAAAACAACGAAAACAGGGACAGAAGTGACAAAGACTCTAATTTTCCATACTCAACTGAGTTGCAGAAAAGACTCCGGGATTTGTATCTACAATGGGACATCTTACTCCATTTGTAAGGATGGAGGAAGTGTTAATGTTATGACCCGAAAGGTCCCACACATAGGTACACCATAAGAACTCAGGCAGGGAACAAGGTAATGGTGAACCATGATTTCTATAATCCTAGGGTGTTACCGTCAGTAATCTTTGATGCCTGCGAAGCAATGGATGAGGGAGATAATGGGTGTGGGTCTGTGGAATGGAGAAGAACATACGCAAAAAAATAAGAAATATATTTGTACTAGGAGAAGAGCCTCATGGGATGACTAACATATATAATGCAAAATCGCTTGGCTCTGGATTATTTGCTTGCTAAGGAGGGAGGAGTATGTGGGAAATTTAATTTAACCAACTGCTGCATCGAAATTGATGAGAGTGGAAAGGTGATCCAGGAGATAGCAGACCGAATGGTAAAAGTAGCCCATGTACCAGTCCAGACTTGGGAAGGATTCAATATGGGGAACCTGTTTGGATCCTGGTTTCCTAAGCTTCCAGGGTTACAAGCCATAGTAGCACTCATTGGTATCATTGCAGCAGGATGTGTTATACTACCATGTGTTCTTCCTATATTCATTCGCATGATAACTAGCACTCTGAACAAATGAATGGTATTAAGGCAACGATATGACCCATTGGAGTATCTAGAGTAAACTCCTGAAGAAGGATGGAAGACAGCAGACTTATTACTAACTGAGTTTGAGTCAAGAATGAAACAAGAACAGGGGGGATTGTGAGAAGTGTATTCATTTAATGACTCAAATCTCATGATGAAAAAGGGATGCTTTCCTTTGAAGTAAGAAAAGGCAGTACCAAGCACTGATTAGAATGTTGACTGATCTTGGAATGTCTTTGAAGCGCTGGGAATTATCAGACTTTTTGGAATGCCTTTGAAATGTTAGACACCGGGTAAGGGAAGTGTCTGGTACCATAAAGGATGATAAAATGTAACTTGTATCCTGAAAAACAGATTGTAAACCAAGCCATTTGCATAATGGGGAAGGGGGGGTAGTTTAGGGTATAAAAATAAGAGTAGATGTTATGCTCTGTGTTTCTCATCCCAGCTGCCAAGGGAGGGAACCCATCTGCGCAGATGTATATCCAATAAAGCCTTTTTCCTTGGATCAACTTTGAATCTTGGTGGTTTTTCTTTAGCCACAATCTCACAGCATGGAGCCATAAGATTTATAACTCTGCAAGATTATTCTCAAACCAGTAGTACATCTATCACAGGATTAAGACGGACCTACTTTAACTTCTTCAGTGGGATTGCAATGGGAAGAAAATAATTTGACTGAAAGGAAAGAAAAATAGAATAGGAAGGCTGCCTTCTGCTTTGCTAGCTCACCCTAGCTTAGAAGAAAACAGTGTTATCAGTATCCAGGTCTTCCATATGCCTCAGGTGGGTGTATTCAATCAATATTCAGAGGTGCACATTTACTTATAAGACTTGGCTTTTAGTGTCATTTAGAATGTATTGGAATTGGTTTGCTGTTGTTAAATTGTATAGGGTTTGTTTATGACAAATGCCGTATTACCTTATTTTCAGAATGTCATAAAATGATTAAACAATGTGTATCCAATAGAAAAATCTATATAATACTGTTAAGGAATTAGCATCAGCTGCTACCATTGTTTTTACCATTGTTTTAGTAAATTCATTCAACTAAAAGAGAGTCAAAATCTCCATGTCTATTCAATAGATTGCAGTGATCCCTGTTCAATTCAGCATATTCAACAGATTTTAGAGTCTGGTATGTGTGCCCAAGGACTCAAAGCAGGATTTTATAGAAGGATAATATGATTTCAAGTATTCATTTCTCCTATGCTCATTCAATCCCTGATGCAGCTAATTCCATTTTTTTCTCCCAGAAGAGTTAATTCAGTATATTTCTGTTCCACAAATCCAATATCACTATAATTGCACTCTGGTAGAAATAGGCAATCTTTTTGGCCAGTGGGTACAGTTGTAATTTAAAGAAAGTCATAAACTGTCTCATGAAACAGCTGCTATGGGGCAGAGATTTGTGTACTCACAAAATAGACACCATGGTTTGCATGGCAAGTCACAAAGCATCATTTATCAGCAGGCAAGCTGTCAAGACTGCCACTGAATATCTATGTTGCTATCTACCATCTCAGATGTCTTTGGGAAAGAAAAATCCTGCAATTTACTTTTCTCATTTTTTTTTACACAGAGCAGTCCTGAATCTTTTCTTTTAGCTGTGTTTCCAGTTGTTGGCTACAGCAAAAGGTAGTATTTTAAACCTGAAATTCAATGCATGCTTTCCTGCTGCTTGGATGTCCTGTTGAATACAAATAGTCTTGCATGTAAGTAACCATGTACTCCTTAAATTAGGGGTCCTCAACCCCCAGGCTGCGGCCCATTGGGAACATAGCTAAGCAAGTGGCAGGGGAGCATGAGAGTGTGCAAAGTTCCATTTGTGCAAGTGACAGGTGTGCGTGCTAAAGCATCTTCTCTCTCCAACCCTCAGCTGCTGCTGACAATCCACAGAGCCAGAAAGGTTGGAGCAGCTGACTTAAATAATCAGGATGCCAAAATCTTCACTGAAATTGCTAAGAAAATCTAACTTCTCTTTTTAAAATTAGTTTATAATATAAAATATAAAAATCCAAAAGAAAAAAAAGAAGGAATATTGGGGGGGGGGGGAGAGAGAAAGGAAAAGAAAAGTGTAGGAAAAGGAAGGAGAAGAAAGAAAAGGCATTGACTTCCGACTCCCTTTGGTGCAACAAAATGATAATAGTATCAAATATCAACTTATTTACTTTTACATAATTGTATAAACTATTATTAAATCTCAACTTTTTTACTTTTACACAAAAGTATAAACCACCCTAGAGCCAGAAATGACTAGCACGTATGTGCAAGGAGAACCTACATGCTAGTAGTTTCCTGCTGTAAGGGGGTGATGCTCATCTCCATTACAAAGCCAAAGTGCCAGTGTTGTCTGAACACATCTCTCTGGTCCTGTGGCTGGCATGACTAAACGCGCATGGAACGCTGTTACCTTCCCACCAAAGTGGTACCCATTTTTCTACTTGCATTTTTACATGCTTTTGAACAGCTAGGTTGGCAGAAGCTGGGACAAGGGACGAGAGCTCACTCTGTTACGCAGAGCTGGGGATTCGAACCGCCAAACTGCCAATCATCTGATAGACAAGCTCAGTGACTTAGCTACTGAGCCACTGCATCCCTATTACCTTTACCTTTTATAAACTAACCATTTCTATAACAACAAACCTATCTGATTAGTAAAACCCAAAATAAAAGTTTCATTTCTTTCCACCCCAAGCATAAAGTCTAGAAGCAGTTTTCAAGTAGAAACAAAAGTAATTGTGTTTTTTTTTTCCTTTCATCAAAGTCAATTTAGCCATATCTGCTAGGAAAACCTAACTCCTATGAACACATGTGCCAAACAACTAACAACTAAGCTCTAATACAAATTTGTTGCAATTATGCCAAAATACAACATATATAAACTATTATCCCTTATTCCTAAAAAAGTGTAAGGAAGGATCTCTCATCCCCCCAAAAATTGTTCCCCTGAAGACACAGACTACAGCTAAATCAGAACAGGTCATTTAACCCAGAATTAACATTGCCATTTTCCAAGTCTTTGGAAACTGACATACCTTAATACAAGCTGACATCTGAAAGCTTATGTGATTCAGAAGATAACAATATTTTATAAAAGAATGGCAACAAGTATAAAGCAAATGCCACTGTACATTACAATATTTCTCATGACTCAAGACTGCTGTTTATTGCACAACAGTATTTTCAGTGAATAAAAGGTAAATGGTAATCCTGTAACACTTTCCCAACAGTAATTAAATCCAATTAATCTCTCAAGGACATACTTTCTTGGCTGGTTGAATATTGTTTCAGAACATCTCAAGAAGAAATTCATGAGGTTTAGCATTCAAACATCAGTTATTGATAGAAGAATTGTGCACCAAACCTATTTTTAATATTGTACCATGCACTGATCTTTTTTCCTATAATATGCATCAATCTGAAGTTGGCAACATAGCTCCTTTGTATGCCAGACCACCCCAAAAATTGTTTCTATCACTTAAATAGAACAGAGGGTTATTTTTTTTTTTCAATGTCTGCTTGAGGAAGGGATACCTTGCCAATCTGTTCCCTGAGCTCTACCCTCTGGGAATTTTGGCTTGAGCTACAATAGAAATTAGATACTTTTCCTTCCGAGTATGGTTCTTCCATTTGCTTCAAAATCCTGCTTGCTTGTTTTTTAAATGTCTGTCTTTTTAATATACAGGTAATCCTCAACTTACAACCATAACTGCCAATACAACCAAAATTTATGTGGTTAAGTGAGACATTTGTTAAGTGAATTTTGCCTCATTTTACTAACTTTTTTTGCCATAGTTAAATGAATCACTGCAGTTGATAAGTTAGTCACCCGGTTGTTAAGTGAATCTGGCTTCCTCATTGACTTTGCTTGTCAGAAGGTCGCAAAAGGTGATCACCTGATCTTGGGACACGCAACGGTCATAAATATGAACCAGTTGCCAAACATCTGAATTTTGATCACATGATAATGGGAATCTTGGAAAGGTCGTAACTCTGAAAAATGGTTGTAAGTCACTTTTTTCAGTGTCATTGTAACTTTGAGCAGTCATTAAATGAACTGTTGTAAGTTGAGGGCTACCTATACTCATATCTCCAATTCAGGGTGCAAGACTTTGGAGCATAAATGAAGAAGAATCATTGAGATTGGCTCGCACGTTCAGAATTGTGAAACTTCCTAGCATTTGCTTACTGCATGTTCTCAGGAAGAAAGTGACAGCTGATTATTTCCCCCCCTCTAAAGCACCAGAGGTATTGATTTTACAAGAGGGTAGGTTTTAAGTCATTCATTAAGCAGCTTGTCTCCCTTTCCCTTTAATAATAATTAGAATAGGTGGGGGGGGGCACTGCAAAGTTTATTTATTTATTTTAGTTATTTATTTGATTTGTCAATCGCTTACAAAATAATAGGTTTAAGTATAAACATGAGTAAGAATAGGTACGAATAAATGGGGACAATAGGACAGGGATGGTAAGCACGATGGTGCACTTATGCACACCCCTTAGTTCATTGCACAATGCTTTGTAGAGTCGTAACTGGACACCAGTGTCACAATCACTCAGGGCTCTAGAAGGTTTTTTTTCCCCCTCTCCCTTTCTGTTTGTGCACTGATGAAAAAAGACAATTATCAGTCAAGGAGAAGAAAGGAGGCAGAGGGGGAGTGGGGGAAGGAAAATATGCTGTTGTTATTCCACAAGAGAAAGAGACTGGCAAAAAAAAAAAAAATCAAAGCTCAACAATGTATAATACAACAAGACAGACTGCACTCTCCTTGCTGAACTTTAATTCATAATATCTTAACGGGCTGCCATAAGAAAGAGAGGGTCAACCTATTCTCCAAAGCACCTGGAGGTAGGACAAGAAGCAATGACAAGAAGAAATGAATCGAGCAATCTAGAACCAAGGAAACATTTCCTGACACTGAGAACAATAAACCAGTGGAACTGCTTGCCAACGGAAGTTCTGAGTGGTACATCACTGGAGGTTTTCCAGAAGAGATCAGACAGCCATTTGTCCAGAATCATATAGTACCGTGATGGTGAACCTATGGCATGCATGCCGGAAGTGGCATGCAGAGCCACTTCTGCTGGTACACGAGAGGACACCTGGAAGAGCCCCACTGCGCATGCACCACACCGCCCGACAGCTGATTGTCTGGTACCTGGCATGCACGCCCAGGGTGTGGGGGCTGAGGGAGATCTGTGTGCATGCGCAAAGATGTGCGGTGTTGGCGGGGGTCACATGCGCAGAGACATGTGGTGCGTGGGGACACGTGAATGCGTAGGGAGCATCTGCATTGCCTTCTCGGTGCTGGCACACAACCATGTGAATGCGCACCTATGCGAGCATGCACCCAATTTTCGGCACAGAAACCCAAAAAGGTTAGCCACCACTGGGATAGTGTCTCTTGCCTGAACAGAGGATTGGATTAGAAGACCTCCAAGGTTCCTTCCAAGTCTTGTTATTCTGTTAAAGGCGATTATAACACCTATTACCTCAAGAAACAACAGAAAAGCAGGCAAATATTTCAAACTGAACAAAACATGCTTTATCTTTTACCTGTGAGAAGCAACTAGGGATATCTAGGTGCTAGTGCCACCATTTTTTTTTTTTACTTTTTGCCATGGGAAAATAAACACTTTCAACTTCCCATATCCTCCAAGAAATCAAGAGACAAAAATTCTCATGTCAATGTGGCTGGCTGGCTAGCTGGTTGCCTGGGTGGCAGTCAAGTTCCCCTGGTATAGGTGTTGGCCAGTAGGAGGAAATCTTTACAGGGCTGCTTTTTCCCACTTCATCCATTGATCAGAAAAACAAATAAGGAGGTATTTTGCCTTCAAGAAGTGACTCTCCTCAACCTCCACCCTCCCTTTAAGATTCTTTTTGAGCTGTAGGTCTTCCAACTAGAATAAGGAAAAGGAGAAAGCATTTGCTAAGCTTTGATAATTCTTAGATTTTCAAGAAGATGGGTTCTGAATTCTCTGTATTTATCAAAGAATATCAAATAAGATTACTTCACATCTGCAGAATTATCCCAGTCTTCTCTGTCTAGGGAAATAAATTCAGCTGCCAGTTTTCCAGTTAACCTTCAACTAAATAACAAATGTAAAATCTAATTTTTCAACAGACAGCCAAAGCCTTCTGCTGCACCGAGATGATGTATTCATATCACATTCTCCCAAACCTTTAGATAACAGCAATTATTAATCGTGATTCCTATGCTGCCATTGTGAGATAGACTGCAAAGTTACAAACTTGATGTTTCCAGAAATTATTCTCTCTCTTTGAGGGCAACCAAGAAGGGGAAAAAAACCCACAATACACCCAACAGCAGTGGTAGGATTCAACCAGTGTTACTACTGGTTCGGTGACTACGTTTTGCATAGCAGAATCCAAAAGTATCACTTTTTGCTGTTTCTTCCTGCACAATAATTGTTCAAGAAGCCATGCAACACATGATGCTCAGCACAAACTTCTGACTAATGGACTATTCACAAATTGTTCCTCATTTAAAGGAATATACACGTAGCCACAAGAATGCTTCTGTGAGAAATAATTATTCCCTAGGATTCATCTTAAGGCACACACACATTTTTGTGAGTCATAGTGATAGAGGGATAAGCAAATTACACAGTATTCTTTTTGATCTATTATATATGCATTAAACATAGGCATTTTTGATATAAAAATTCTCTGTGCTGAATATAATATTCAATAGGGATGGATGGGTATTATCTTGCCCAAAGGTGATATTTTTATGGAATTGAGACACATTAATGTATATTGAGAAGTATTCCAAATTTTAGTAGCTAGCTTTGAACTGCTGTGAGGATTTTACGGCATTTAGGCCATCTCAACTGTATATATAATTTCACTATGCCAAATTGTTTTAATAAATTGCAAGGAGGTGTTATTCTTTTAGGAGATCTAAAGCATTTCCTCAGATTCATTTTAAAGCATGTCCACCCTATCCAAACTGGTAATATGGACAAATGTCCCTTAGGACTGAGGTGGGGAATGATGAATTCTGGGAGTTGAAGTCCACAAGTCATAAAGGGGTCATCATTCCTCACCCCTGCCTTAGGGTAAGGTAATATCAAAGGTTTGATTTTTCCAATTCTTTCCAGTTCCTTCTTTGGACTGTTATGATTCCTTAAAAGAGGAAGAAATGTAGCATCTGCATAATAAACCAATCACACTATATTGAGTTTTCTTTGGACAGCTACATAGTGTCCAGTAACCTTTCATCATTTAAGAGTTTATTTATTTTAAATATTTTAGAACTGTAAATACTTTAGGGAAAGTAACTGTTTAATTTATATATAATTTATATCTTTTACAAAAAGATTTCTTTTATTTCTAGAATATGGGATGGTGAATACAATACTATTCAGTGGTTAATATGCTTTCTTT
Source organism: Hydrophis major (assembly GCA_033807585.1). NCBI lineage: Eukaryota > Metazoa > Chordata > Lepidosauria > Squamata > Elapidae > Hydrophis > Hydrophis major. The sequence goes on from CM066331.1 coordinate 80,471,258, forward strand.
GGGCAAAAAGAGAGTTGAGTTCACAAATATATATTTATCATTGGCCTCTATTGTAACACATTCTGCATTTTGAATCTATTTCCTATAAAAGTAAGCCAGAATTTATCTCTATTTTGTTCCACAAAAGATTTCTCTAGAATATTATACAAATGAGATTTTTTTTTCTTCCTGTAAAAGCCAAAACTGGGGTTCACTGTTGTTTTCAGGGCTGCCAACTCTCACGCAATCAGCATGAGACTCATGCAATTCAATCAATTTTGACTGTCTCACTCTGATAAACAAAATCTCACGCTAAACCCCCAAAATCATGGAATGTACAAAAATATCCCTACATTCTCTGATTATATTCCGAATATTCTCCTTAGCTTAGGAGAAGGATGAGCTCCCAGCGCCGCCCCGCCCTGCCCAGCCACCCCGCCCTGCCCAGCCACCCCACCGCACCTCTTTTCCCGCCTTAATCCTTCTGCCGGCGTCCCGTAACTGTCACGATGCCGATCATTATCGCTTCAGGAAAGCGAAGAGCATGAGGCTTCTTCGCCGCCCGGGGCGCTCGCAGCCACTTTGCCCCGCCCTCTCCCTCTCTGCAATGTCCTCTGGGACAAGCCAGCTGCCCTAGGCTTTCCAAAGAAGGACACGAGGGGGCTGGCAAAGCCTCTTTACAGCCTCGGCCAGTAATAACAATGGTAAGCAAAGCCAACGGAGTGGCTTCCATTTAACCCTTTGGTGTTTAAATCTTTGGTGATGTTTCTTTATTTTATCTGGCTGGATTTCTGACCCAGGGGAGAAAGACCATTTAAAAAAGCAAAAAGGACAGACAGAACACCAAGAAAGAATGGGACAACCCCCCCCCCCCAAAAAAAAGAGATCCAACACAACTCTGAATAAAATTATTATTATTTTAAATTTTATTATTATTATAATTATTATTACCACCCCTTTACACGCCTTATGCTCTCTTTTAGCTGATCCAAAAGAGTCTTCCCAAACCAGCAAGGCGAGAAGCGCGCCAGGCTGATCTATAAAGGGGCTGGGCAGCTTTTTTGCAAAATACTTAATAGAAAGGTTGGAAGACTGACAGGATTACATCTCTGGCAGTGGATGAAGGAATCACTTTTTCCTCTTTCTCCTTTGAGTTTAAATCCTAGGTCTCCATGCACCAGATCGACAGGACTGTACTACATTATTATCATATTTTCAAACCCTTAGATAAGGATTCAATAAGGACTTTTTTTGATGCCAGTAGGCTTCTCAGCCCCAAATTGGTATAGCCCTGACTCAACTAGAACATATTCTAATCTTAACACAATTTACCATCCAAAGAGCAGTAAGACCATTAAGTTCAGAATCTAAACTTACCCAATAAATAATATACTGTTTCCTCACTGTGCTCAAGCTTCAGAATACAGTAGATGAGTTTTACAGTTAACAATATGTATATTTATATGAAGCAGTCATTATTTGATTAAATGTTTAGTTTATACATGTCTGAAATTATGAACCCCTATTTCAGTCAACAAGTTAGTATATAATTAAAGACTGAGACTATAGCATTTGATATTGGCATGTAGTATGGTATTTGATACAGAAAGAAGAATACCCATTGATGTATTTGCATTATCTCTGTAGTTGTTTTGAGTTTTTGTCTTTTTGTTGCACATTGAATTCATCCTATAGTGGTCTATAGTACATCACTAAGCTAATAAAGTCAGTTGAGGTAGAATACTGCAGTTACAAGTCAGGAACTTCAATTATTCATGGTCAGTGAACTGCATTATTAATATCTTACAAATCCGGTTCAAGTACATTGGTGCTGCTTGCATGTATGTATGTATGTATATGTCCAAATCATGACTAAAGTATGCATCAGATTGCACCATTTAAAATGTAAAATTGTCAAAGCTCCCTACCGTGGAAGGGGGGACACCCCCCTTCCACACCATCCCCCCCCCTCGGTCGCTCCGCTCCCTCGCAGTGTCTCACTCCGAACTATCACTCAAGGTTGGCAGCCCTGTGTTTTAGACACCAGTGTGTATGTGTGTTTTATAAATAAACCTGTTTTCTTGCAGTGTTGGAGAGATACAACATGAAATTCAATTTTCCTTCTGTCCCAGTATATATATTTATGAATGAGTCTGGATTCTTCAAAATTTTGGCCTAATACTGGATGAACCTTAAATATAGCAATAGCACTGGCACCTAGACTTACATATTGCTTCACAGTACTTTACAGTCCTCTCTAAGTGGTGCACCGGTGCACCCCCCTGGCTCTTCTCTTTAAATATTTTATCTTTAAAAATCGTATCTTTAATATCTTTTAAATGTGTGCCATTAAAGTACCTTTCAAATCCATCAGTTTTATTTTCAGGGAAAGGAATAGGAAAGTAGTAAAAGTAGTGCTAGTAACACGAAAGTAGTAAAACAGCCAGTTGGACTGAAGCACTGAAAGAAAATACAGAATATAACCACTTTTTAATCGTAACAATCACTGCATTAAGCATGGGTCACGTTAGGTCATCACCTGAGTCTAGTGTTCTACTGATAAAATCACGAACTGTTGTATAGAAGGCTGAGGGTCACAGTAATTTAAATTTGTTCAAATCAACTCTTGATCAGTGATATAAAGCAGTTCAGTCATGAGCAAATGGGTACCCTATTTGACTTTCACTTGACAGCCAAAACCTGATCTCTGTTCAATCATGCGTGAAATGAGATAGAAATCACTACTGACCTTTTAGAGAATAAGGTCATCTCTACAGTTCTGAACTGATGCCACTATTGAAATATTTAATTAATTGTCATTACAGTTAGCAAACAAAACCAAAGACTAGAACAGAAAGCCTATTAAAGACAGAGGTAATGGTTTAATCTTAATATGCACCAGCTAATCCATTTCTAACTGTGTGCCTTTCAATTTCCCCAAAATGTTCTTTCTCTACAACAAAGATTTTTGAATTTCCAGCTTGTTTTCAAGATACTGACAATGAGAGTGATAGTGGGTTTTTTTTTTAATTGTTTATAATAATTTACGAATTGCCTCCAGAATGGGCCAACACTGGAAGTTTTTAAGAACAGATGGGACAATTGTTTGTCTGAGATGGTATAAGGGGCTGGAAATAGTATAAGATTTCCTGCTTGAGCAAGGGGATTGGACTAGAAGGCCTCTGAAGTTTATTCTATTCTATTCTATTCTATTCCTACTCTATTCTATGCAGTGGTGAGATTCAAAAACTTTTACTACCGGTTCTGTGGGCGTGGCTTGGTGGGCTGGCAGGGGAAGGATACTGTAAAACTTCCAGTCAGAGGTGGGATTTGCCGGTTCTTCGAACTACTCAAAATTTCCGCTACCGGTTCTCCAGAACTGGTAAGAACCTGCTGAATACCACCTCTGATTTTATGTCATTTTATTATTGCAAGATGTTTGAGAGCATAATATCACTATTATTTATGCATACTACTAAGTCCGGGGGGGGGGGATTCTTCCAGTTCGCACCTATTCACTAGAACTGGTTAACATTCTAAGCAATTCGGAGAACCAGTTGTTAGAAGAAATTACTGACCTAATCCTGTAAGGAAGGCAGGAAGGAAACATTCTGGTGTTGCTTACAGAAACTGCCTCTCCATTAGCCCTTATTACATCCTTGGCAGGAATAGACTTCCTGTCTCAGGAACTCCTCTGGAGTTTTTTTCTCTTCCTTTGCTGTACTTTGCTTGTGTGGAGTGACCACTTAAAATTACAATGGCACTGAAAAAAGTGACTTAGGACCATTTTTCACACTTACGACTGTTGCAGCATACCCACAGTCATGAGAGGCCAGGCGAAAAGATGTGTGCCTTGATGTGAATGATATTGAGTTGGCCGCACCCAACCAATAACATGACCACCAAGCCATGTTTACCCAGTCACGTGACCAAGCCATGCCCACCTAAGCCACGCCCACCACCTAAGCCATGCCCACAGAACCGGTTGTTAAAATTTTTTAATCCCACTCCTGACTAAGCCTGCTTGATTCCAAACACTTCTTTGATCTGAAAAATAAAAAAAACCCTCCATACTATTCCTTATGGTAACTTCCTTTGGAACTGAACTGAAGCATGAGAGCAAGAGAATCTGATGAAGAAATCATCAGACTTACACAGTCCTCTTTCTTGTTCGTAATTAAAATGCATGCTAATCAAAAGAAACAAGTTCTTTCCCATCAAACTGAATAAGAATGATTAAACATCACCTTTAATTTGTGGTTCTATCTGATCCTATACCACTCCTATTATTTTGTTCAATAGAAGAGGAAAAAAAATCTTAATTTTCCAGAAAAAAGTATAAACAGTTTATAGACATACAGAATGGAAGACATCCACCATAGTTTCTGTGAAGAGTTTGAACAGATTTAATTTGGTCTTTCAGACATCACTCATATACCTTGTAAATCAGAGTTAAATACCAGACGTGCAGTTTATAGCGATGTTTTTAAAAATTATAATTAAGGTACAAAGAGCTAGATGAAAGCAATGGCAGATTTTTCTTCTATTGGGATGCCTCATATTTCAAAGGGAGATGTTCTTCCAGAACTCCCAAATAAGCTTGTGAGGTACAGGAGAATGAATACAAAGGGAACGATCATACAAAATATTTTGCAGATACATTAAAAACAATTTATGTGGGAACTATATAGGGAACTAGAGTTACTAAGGACAAGAATGGCAATTCTATTCACAATTCAGACCTTCTAGCTCTGAGACAATGAAGAACAAGGAAACGTTTTCATTAAGCCATAGGAGAGATGGCAAAGAGAAATGCTACAATTAAAAGTAAAGTACATATTAATCATATCTCACTAGGCTATATTGACTGAACTTGTTAGGAATATAAGTCACCTAACAGGTATTTGGGTTAGAAATATATAAACCAGGATAAACATTTTAAAACCGTATCTTTAAAAAAATGCAAAACTGTAATTAGGTGTGGTTTCTCAAACGGCCATAAGATGGAGCCAGAAATGTGGTTTGTCTTAGTCTGAGTCTCAGAAGAGAGTGTGAGTGTATCTCTGTTTACTTCTGTTGGAAAGTATTGCCGTTGCTCCATTTTTCCTAATTGACTGATATTCATGGATTTAATGTAAGTCTGATACTGAACTGTTTTTGACACTGGACTTTGTTATTGAATTATTCCTGGATTGAAAACTGACTGATTTAACCTGTGAATGACTTTGGACTGCTTATTTTGAACTTTGCTTAAACCTTTATTGAAAGTAAAACCCTACATATACTGTACAGTGTATCTGTGCGCTGTATGTGTATTATTCAAACACTACTCTCAAAATACATCTCTCTGTATGCGCTCATTCTCCTAATGGAGAATTACCTCAACAGAACTTTTGGAGAGCTCAGGCCGGGGAGCCTAAGAAAGAAACCCTATAAACTAGAAACTGGGGAGCCCAAGCTGAGGTTCACTCTCAGCCATGGAAGCTCACTGGTGCCTTACTTTATCTCTCATCTCACAGGTGTTTGGTTATGGAGCAAACTGAAGAGGGTAGGTGCTTGGGGCTTTCTGAGCTTGGTTGTTTCCTTGCAGATGTTTCATTACCTAACTAGGTAATGTTAGTGCTCAGTCATCAAGGCCTTCCATACTGAAAAGGGCAAAAGGCTTTTGTTCCTGAAGGAAAGGTAGAATCTAAAGCTACTGTAAAATATATATATAAATAACTGAAATACAAGTTGCACATATCAGAAATTACATACAATATCCCATTCCTTTTTAAATAAATATGAGCTTCTTCTCTTCCTAATACTCACCCTTTCTTCAAAACATGTTATCAAGATTGTTTTTTTAAATTTTTTATAAAACTATTCTCTTTATAATTTGAAGCATGCTGTGCATGTTTTCCTTATCTGTTCATCACAGCACAGATCTTGAAATAGCACTCTTGACAAGAATATGGCTCCATTAAAGCTATTTGTGAATAAAAATCATTATGTGGCTAGGACACATAAGAGACATGTATTATCTTGTTATCCCTGCATTGCTTTCTTTTAAAGAAGGTAAGGCATTGATCAATATTTTCCAAGAGAATGGGAACCTATGATTAAGAAAACAAGCAATTCTCTACATTTTATAGTATTTGAATATTGCGTTCATTCAACAGAAAAAAACCATCCTTATTTTTCCTAAACTGAGACATAGATGGATTATTAGACATCCACAATATAATGTTCATCACAAATTCCATGGAAAAGGTTTTTAAAAGTTTAAACTAATATTTTGAAAAAATTCTGAGTCTTCAGTGTCCAAAATTTATTTGGCCACTGTGCCTTCAAACAAAACTCAGCAGGCATTAACAACTGAATTCTACAAAGTGGTTTCTCATTTATATTTTGTAAGCGTCTCAGTACTACTGTAGTTATAGTATATTCAATAGATTTTTTTTTCCTTTAGGGAATTCTTGCCCCAATATTAATATTTTACACTGAGAAATGTATGAATGTGAGAAAAAAAAGTTTAGGTTTGTTGATTTAGTAGAAGCATGATAAAAAGAACAGACCTGAATTGTGAACTGTTCTGTACAATTATAAAGCTAAGCAAACTGCATACAATAAGAATGATTTGTGAAATGTGGGAAGCATATCTGAGAATAAAAGAAATGCTTAAGCACTAAGTAAGACAAGGATATGTGATCTCTTGCTGAGTATTTCACTTATGGATAAATGGGTAAAAAAATATTAATGATGGCATTAGAGTTGTGTTCATTAAGGCTCTAAATGTAGGTGAAGTTTTTTTTAAAAAAATATAAATTTTACTTGGGTTTTCACAAGAGAAAAAACATAATACAAATAAAACATCTTTTTTTGAGAGTAGCATGATCACGGGTTGTCACTTCTTCATACAGACACACACTCCATTTCATGTTCATCTTTGTGTTCTATTCCATGTCTTATTACTGTTTAACATTTTCTACATATTTTTTCCCATCCTTTAATTTTCTCAACTTTATTTTTAATTATTCTCATATCTCAATTCAAATCATTATATTTGTACTTTTGTCAATCCTGTTTCAATTTCATATTATCTTTTCTCATTAAACAAATTTTCCCCTGTAGTTACTAATTGGAATATGATACCTTTATATCTTTTGATTTTATCCATTCAGTTTTTATTTAAACTTCAATTTATACCTTTAAGATTATAACATTCAATATAATACATAACTTCCAATAGAATTCTGCTTGGTACATTCTTAAAATACACACTATATCCTTAAGAATTTATATAAACTTTCCATAATTCTTTCCCCCCCATAATTCTCTTCACTTATATTTTTATAAATCATTTATAATAATTAGAATGTTCCCATCCTTTCCTAATTTCATTCTCTCATTCACTTTCTTTCATTTATTTATTAACAAACATTCCACTATATTACAATAAATATTTTATCCATCATTTTAATCATATTTTCTAAAATTATTTCTATTTCTAATATAACAATACTATTTTATGTACCTTTGCAGAATCCCTTTTTCAATTAAATTTTCACCCATTATCTCTGAACAGGCTTATACTTTCAATCCTGATACCTTTTCCCTGTTTCTCTATATCTTTTTCTGTCTTTTATGACTTCTTTTCCTTTCCTTCTTCCCCCTCCGCTTTTTACCCCCTTTTATTTCTACTTCTAATTCTTTCTTCTGTAATCCCCTTCTTCTGTTGCTTTCTAATATTGTAATATTGTAATTATTTTTCAAACTATTCTGTTTTTTGGTTGTTTTTTCAAATCTTAAACTTTTCACTCTCTTTCCCCCCTTTCCTTTTTCCCCCACATAAAATTACTTGATCATTAAAGATGGCTTCTTTTTTGTCCAGATCTTCTTGTTCTACAAGTGTTTCTTGTTGTTTCTCATAGTTCCAGATCTCCATTTCTAGGAATTGAAATACGAAGCCAAAAGAACCTCTCCTTTCTTGTGCATCTTCTCTCTGTTTTTTTAAGTTCCATTTTCAGTTCTTTTAGAAGTGATGCCATTTTAAACAATTTTAAACAACCACCTGCTTGATTTTAGTCATTTAAATGCAATAGCCAAAAATCCAAAAATCACCAAGTAATCCAGATAATCCAAAGCTGTTTCTTCTTGCTTCTTTTTTCACTTTCTCTTCCTGGGGTTCTATTATTTTGTTACAAAGTTTCAGTTAGAATGTATCTTTTAGGAATCTTGTTAAAGTTTCACTGTGTAGTTTTTAGTTCCAGGCAGTCTCCTCCATTTTTCTAGATCCTGCCCTTTTATTCTTTTCTCTCCTTTCCTGCTTTTAAAAGATTTTAAAATATCCAAAAATCTTTATTATCCCTTGGAATTTTATTTTCAGCTTAAATGCCTATTAATGTCAAAGTGGATTTTTTATTTAAGTCTCTAAGCTGTCAGTATAAGGAAGGAAGGAAAAAAAAACCCCGAATCCTTTCCCTTTCCTCTCTCCTTCGCCGCTTCAAAATCTTCTTTGGGAACAATGTTATTTTTATGGTTTAATTTCCAGGGTACCTTATGTTGTTGCTTTTTCGATTTAACCCAGTCAACCAAAACTTTATCTTCTTATCTTCCTCCTGCACTTTCTTTTCTGGTCGAGTTCTTCTTTGATGTGGCCATTTCTGATCACCGCTGCATCCGCCTTCAGGAAAGGGAGTAATGGCCAGCTGGGGAGGAGAGATGCGGCTCTCCTCGACCCTGCTGGCAGTCTCCCCCCTCTTCACCACCTCTATGGGGTGGTTTAGCCCCGAAACCAGCCAGCTCAGAGAGCACCGGCGGTGAGCACTTCAGATGCTGGACAACTGACTCATATTTATGACAACTGCAGTGTCCTGGAATCATGTGGTCCCCTTTTGCAATCTTCTGACAAGCAAAGTCAATGGGGGAAGCCAGATTCACTTAACAATTGCAGTGATTCACTTAACAACTGTGGCAAGGAAATTTCGGGCTCAATTGAGATTGTAAGTCGAGGACTACCTGTACCTGAGAAGCAAGGGTGGTCAAAGAAGAAGAGGCAGAGGCAAGACTGAACGTATGCGGAATGAATGTGAACTGAATACAAAAGTGATGATGAAGTGGTTCAACTCTGCAAGAAGAACACTGTGAAAGTCGTAGCTGGATGGAGCTGAACAAGGTCTCCAAAAGGAGAAAAGTGAAAACTATGAAGTGTATCTGCCTTCAAGACAGGTTTTAGCTCCTGGGGACTGCCTAGACAAGTCGCTGCTGTTTTCTGTGTCAAGATTTTGAAATGGTTTGCCATTGCCTCCTTCCTAGGGCTGAGAGAAAGAGCAAGTGGCCCGAAGTCACCCAGCTGGCTTTGTGCCCAAGATAGCAATAGAAGTCACAGCCTCCTGATTTAGAATAGAATAACAGAATTGGAAGGGACCTTGGAGGTCTTCTAGTCCAACCCTCTGCTTAGGCAAGAAACCCTATACCACTTCAGACAAATGGTTATCCAACATCTTTTTTAAAACTTCCAGTGTTAGAGCATTCACAACTTCTGGAGTTGATTCATTGTTCTGTCAGGAAATTTCTCCTTGGTTCTAAGTTGCTTCTCTCCTTGATTAGTTTCCACCCATTGTTTCTTGTCCTGCTCTCAGGTGCTTTGGAGAATAGCTTGACTCCCTCTTCTTTGTGGCAGCCCCTGAGGTATTGGAGCACTGCTATCATGTCTCCCCTAGTCCTTCTTTTCATTAAACTAGACATACCCAGTTCCTGCAACCGTTCTTCATATGTTTTAGCCTCCAGTCCCCTAATCTTCTCTGCACTATTTCTACAACTGCTGCACCAAATTGGCTCTCAGCCCCAAAATACAAAAAAAAATATTATTCATCAATATATGGTCATAATGTAAACTCTATGAAGAAGGACGGTTTGTAATGAAAGAAAGGTACACATGGCTTTCAGGGCTAAGGTAGCACTTGAACTTGCAATTTCCTGTTTTTTAGCCTGGTGCCTTAATCACTAGACCAAACTGGCTCTATGTTACCCTTTTTCTCCTAGTTGTATAATATTGCCTGAAGCAGAAAAAGGAAGGGGGGGAAGCATTTCCACTGTTACTAAAGCAACAAACAGTCCAAGTTTAACCAGGTGGAGAATTCCTCATTTGGAGTTCTAGAAAATTCAGATTTCTAATGCTTGTCTCACATAAAAATAACTTCTAAGCTAATGTATGTATTTCAAAATCATCTACCTTTGTTATTCAAGGAGAGTACAGTTTATATTCTCTGAAGAAGCCTTTTGTTCACAGCTCTAATATGATGTCCCTACCCCTCTTCTGTTATACAGGTAGTCCTGAACTTAAGATCACAATTGAGCCCAACATTTCTGTTGCTAAGTGAAATATTTGTTAAGTGAATTTTACCCCATTTTGCAACCTTTCTAGTCACAGTTGTTAAGTGAATCACTGCAGTTAAGTTAGTAACACAGTTAAGTAAAACTGGCTTCCCCATTGATTTTGCTTGTCAGAAACTTGCAAGATTACATGACCCCAGGACGCTGCAATCATCATAAATATGAGTCAGTTGACAAACCTCTGAATTTTGATCACATGGGGAGGCTGCAGTGGTCATAAGCATGGGAAATGTTCCTAAGTCACTTTTTTCAGTGCCATTGTAACTTTGAACAGTCACTAAAGGAACTGTTGTAAGTCAAGAACTACCTGTACTGAACAGTAAGCAAAATGATAAAACTTTTTAGGATCAAGATAGTGCATTTTAATTAACTTTATATGTGGTACATTGTCTAGAAAGTCAATCCTAATGATCTTTAAACTTCCTGGGGCACTGTGACAAGAGAGCTCTAGGAAAGAAACTGTATCTTTAAACTGATTTAAATTGACTGGCTGTCAGGTTATCCCATATTAGTTCCAAATGCATTGTTACAGACCAAAGTTCTGTACACAGCATACTCTGCTTGTTTATACTTTAAGACCCTAATTTGAAAACTGGAAGGAAAATTAGCAAGTGCCTCTTTCCCTCACTTGATTATAATACAGGGTCTGCCCACTGGAGAGGCCAATGGACTTCCTATGATGAACCTCGCAGAACATCCCAGATGCTGAGCAAAAGAGCCTGAAAGGCTTTTGCAAGTTGCACATTTTTAGAAATAATTTGCTTACAGGTATTAGCCACGTGCTGAGTTAAATATTGATTTTTGTAGTTGATAGGAGACTTCTGAAGCTAAAGAGGATTTTATTTTCAAATGTGGGAGTCACTTTATTAAGGACTTATAACTAGCTAGTCCTTCAGCATCTCCTCTCTGAGCTTCAGAAATGAAATGCTAATTTTGCACAGTTTGAACAAGAATATATAAAAATACATTAAAAAGTGAACATACATTATTAGAAAGAGGGAGTCAAAATAAATGTTGCCCTATGAAATTCTTCTGGTTGATACCGTACTCAACAATGATAACATTACCATTTTCTTCAAGGAGGAATAGACAACTTGAATATTTATTTAGATCAATTAACTAAATTGTTGCTGAGTTCTTGATGCTGTCTGAACTTGCTTGTTTTCTTGCAGATGTTTTATTACCTAACTAGTAAGGAGTGCTGTTTGCTGTCAGTTTATATTCCAGTGTCTTGCTTGTCTGTGTAGGTGGGGGCGGTTTTAAGAGGTTCTTTGGTTACTGATGGCTCTTTGGCATTTCTTGATTTGAATATTGCTTACTTGATTGATGGTCTGAACTTAATCTTGGAATTAATCTGATCTGAGTGCTGAGGGACTGGAGTCTTTCTCTCTTTTGGACTGGTTGACTGTCTCTTTTCCACTGATGTTCTATAGACGTTGTTAATGTCTATGTGTCTATTGATGGCTGATTTGTCAGAGTGCAAGGCTTCTAGAATCTAGACATTCTCTGGCATTTTTGGATTTGGACTGATCTAGGATGGTCACATTTTCCCAACTGAAACTATGGTTAAATATGTCCAGATCAGGGCTGTCAAACTTGTAGCCTGGTTTAGCAAAGGGGAAAGAAGCCCCGATATGTCATGTGACACCGAGAGTTTGATACCCCTGGTCTATATGTTGTGGAATTAAATAATTTTTGTCACGCGCTCTGACTGCCAGTTGGGTTACTAATTAACTTGTAATATCTCTGTATTTGAATAAACAAATATACTGGTTCATCCAGTTCTACAATTCCATTTTATTTTTCATCTGTTCACCTATGCAATAGATAACTGTCCAACATATTCAGACCTCACTGAACCATTTTTGGGTTGAATTAGGCCTTACCATACGAGTATTGCCTACTTATTTGCATTTTTCCTACAAATCTTAAGAGTTTCTCTAGATCTGTCCTTTGTGTGCTTGAATACTCTCATTTGGCCTAAGTAAGACCCACATCAGAACATGAGTTCTATTAGAATAAATATCAACCTTTCTCAAATTGTGGTCCATGGCCGAGTAAAATCCTTATAAAGCAACATACTGCTCCTGAGAAAATACACAGTCAATACAAATATTTTTTCTTCCTCCTCTGGAACTGAGTAGCAATAGACATAATGTGAACTTGAACTATGTATCAATGATAAACACCTAGTTGCTAAAATGTATAAACTGTTATTGAAATTTGAAATGAAAGAAGAACAAGTAAAAGACTATGATACAGTGGTCTAAGACAGAAATCTCCAACCTTGTCAACTTTAAGACTTGTGGACTTCAACTCCCAGAGTTCCCCAGAATTCTGGAGGTTGGCATCCACAAGTTTTAAAGTTGACAAGGTTGGAGACTCCTGGTCTAAGAAGTTTACACCCAACGCACTGATGGAACAGGGACTTCTGAGGAAGGAATGGCAGAATGAAGAAATCTCTGTGAAAGCTGAGTTAGTAATTATGACCAAAAAAAAAAAAAAAGTGAACTGGTGAGTAGACCAGTTCTTCAAAACCTCTCAGGAGAAGAAAAGGACCAAAAATTGTCCACATGTGCCCCAAGTGGCTGCTGCTAATGAGACCACAGGACAGTGGTCTCCTCCTGCAGGTTTGAGTGCTGGGAACTGTCAGGAATAGAGAACTAGAAAAGCTACTAGGAACCCAGTTCAACCCATCTAGTCATCACTAAGGCTTTATTCCTAAGAAATCCGATAGGATAACAAGAACGTACAGTTTCATAAGAAAATAAAAACATGCTTTTATTTGGTCTGTTTAAAAGGGGGGAATTACCTGACTGACCCCTGAAAGAATCATGAGATCACCGAGTATGTTTTAATTATAATATTCTAACTGCTGCTGCTTTAAAAAGAGCTAGTGGTTGAGGTCTATTGGGGTTAAATACAGGTATAGTTATATCAGGGAAAAAAGGCTTTTTTGTTTCAGAAAAATATTCAACAGGGTTCATATTGGAGAAAAGAAATGTGAAAAAAATCCCAGTACCATCTCAACTATGCCAGCTTTAAAGTGGTCCAACTAAAATGGCATGTATAAATAGCAGCCTGCACTTTAGGCAGATTGTAGAAAAGGGGTGTTGGTACTTACCTGATACGCCCGTTCTCTGTGAGCTGTGAAGAGCATCCAGAAGTGGGAGGTGCTTCAGTCTCTTCTGGAAAGGCTGGGCTTAAAACTCCGGGACGCTCCTCCTCCTCCACGGGACACCTCCTCAGCATCCCCCAGTTTTGCGAAAACTGAGTGCCAAAGTCCAGGACTCATCATCTAATCTAGATCACTGACTGGAACGGAACCCCACGAGACGGAAAGAATGGGTGGGGCTGGATGCTCTTCACAGCTCACAGAGAATGGGCATATCAGGTAAGTACTAACACCCTTTCTCCCATGAGCTGTTCAGAGCATCCAGAAGTGGGACATACCAAAGCTTGGCCTGTCCTTAGGGAGGGACTCCATCTGGATCGAAATCCACTCCTAAATTCTGTGGACCCTCTGCAGGACTTTTCTGCCAAATGAAGTGTCCGCTGAGGCATAGACATCAATTTTATAATTTCTGACAAAGGGAGATGGTGAAGCCCAAGTTGCCGCTCTGCAAATTTCATCTATGGAAGCCCGTGTGGCCCATGCAGCTGATGTTGCCGCACTCCTTGTTGAGTGGGCTGCAGTGCCCTTAGGAACTGAGATGGACTGGCATTCGTAACTTTTAGGTATGGTGGCTCTCAACCATCTACCGATGGCTGTCGTCAACACTTTTTGCCCTAAAGTAGATGGGTTGAAGGATAGGAATAGAGCCTCAGATTTTCGAAATGCTGCTGTGCGGTCTAGATAGATGCTTAATGCCCTTCGAATGCCAAGTCGATGCCATTGATGCTCCAGTGTATGAGATGGTTGCGAACAAAAATTTTGGAGGCACCAACTCTTGCGCTCTGTGGAAGGCTGAATTTACTTTAGGAGTGAACGATGGATCCAATCAGAGAATCACTCTGTCCGCATGACACATGCACAGGTCCTTTCTCATTGACAATGCCGCCAATTCGGAAATCCTCCTTGCTGATGTAATTGCAATTAGGAAGGCCCCCTTATATATCAGGAATTTAAGACTATCGGTTCTTAAAGGCTCAAACGGGCCAGTTGTAAGTGCGGTTAACACCTTGTTGAGGTCCAAGGTGGATAGCAGTGAATTACAGGAGGTCGTAAGTTTGCAGCACCCTTAAGAGAGGTGCAGACATGTGGATGGTGTGCTTTGGACCAGAGGTCACCCTAGGCTATCACCGAGACTAAAGCCGCCACCTGTCTGCGTAAAGTATTTGGAGATAGGTCCTTGGTCAACCCCTCCTGTAAAAAGGCCAATAAATGTTGTATTGATGGGGCAGTTGGGTCAATCTTAGACCCCTGGCACAGCGACCGAAGGCGGACCATGTGGCCTCGTATATACAATTTGTTGAGGACCGTCTGGATGCTTGAATGGTGGCAATAGCATCCTCTGAAATCTGCTGGGCCCTTAAAGCACTCCGCTCAACCTCCATACGGTTAGACTGAGCCATTGTGGGTTCGGGTGAAGTATCGGCCCTTGTAAGAGGAAAACCTTCGACGGTGGAATTTTCCAAGGTTGTTTTCTCGACAGGTCCTGTAAGTCTGCGAACCACATTTGCCTGGACCCATAAGGGGCGACCAATATCAATCCACTCGTTCCTCCAATAGCTTCTGGATCAACCTGGGTATTACCGGGAGTGGAGGAAACGCATGTAGAAGTCCGGGAGGCCACTGACAATGCAGGGCATCGATGGCCTCCACCCCAAAAGTCGGGTACCTTGAAATATACTAGGGCAATTGGGCAATGAGAGAAGAGGCAAGTAGATTGATCACCGGTTGCCCAAACCTCTGCACTACTTCCTGGAAGACAGACGGGTGTAGGTGTCACTCTGCCTGATCTATCGTGGCCCTGCTGAGCCCATCCACTTGTGTGTTTAAGGCCCCTGCTATGTGTTCTGCCTTGAGCAAAAACAGATTGGCCTCAGCCCACTTGAACAAATTGGCCATCTCCAGCATCAGAAGTTTGGAATGGGTACCCCCGTCTGTTTACGTGGCCCTTGGTTGTGATGTTGTCTGTCACGACCAGAATGTGGCGTGATTGGAAAAGGGGTAGAAGCTGCGTAAGGCCAGGTGAACTGCTCGCAGCTCCAAAGGGGTTAATGCTTTGTGATTGTTCAGAAATAGTCCAAATTACCTGCGCAGTGTGGGATTGGAAGTGAGCTCCCCATCCTACCAGTCTGGCATCGGTCGTGATTGTTGCCCTGTAAGGTTCCTTGAAAGGACACCCTTTGTTTATCGTGTTTTCTGACCACCAGCGGAGCGATCAGAGAACATTGTGTGGTACCTTTATCCGGACGTTGGAAAGGTAGCAGGAACCATTGCAGCTCTCTAGAGGGGAATCGAGCCCAAGGCACAATGGAAATACAAGAAAACAGTTTCCCTAACAGTTGAGACAGCACTGCTTAAAGAGGAAACCTTCTTTAAGGCTCTGATCTCTCTGGCCAAAGACTGGATACTGTTTAACCTGTCCTGAGAGAGAAAGACCTTGCCCTCCACGGTAGCTATCACTGCCCCTAAATGAACTAACCTAGTTGAGAGGATCAAATGGCTTTTATCCCGATTTATGGAAAAGCCATGACCCTGAAGGGTCTCCAGAGTAATCTTGGTATGCAATTTTGCTTGATGTCTGGAAGATAACAAAATTAAAATATCATCCAGATAACATTGTAAGCGAATAGATTTGATCCTGAGTGAGGCAGCCAAAGCCGCTAGGACCTTGATAAAAGTCCTAGGGGCCGAAGCCAGACCGAATGGTAGGGCGATATATTCGTAGTGCCAATCACAATACAAAAATCTAAGATATTTGTAGTGAGCAGGTCTAATTGGTATATGTAGATAAGCCTCTGTGAGATCCATAGAGGTCAGGACATCATTCTCTTTGATGCTGAGCAGAATGGACTGGAGAGTAGTCATCTTGAATTTTCGATAAACCAATGATCTGTTCAGACGTTTGAGGTCCAGAATTACCCTCCAGCCCCCCGAACTCTTTGGGACCACAAACAATAGAGAGTAACAGCCTTGACCCCGCTGTTCAGATGGGACCTCTCTAATGGCCCGAATATGTAGAAGATGATTGATAGCCTCCTGCATCAACGCCCTCTTAATGGGGTCCATGGACCTAGGGCTCCTAATGAAAAAGTTCGGGGGGGAGGATTGAAACTCCAGGGCCAAACCAAACCTAACAGTGTCTCTGACCTTCAGAGATGGAGCTGTCCCATTGATCAGCAAGCAATTTTAGCCGTCCTCCAATGGGAACTGCTGTGAAGGACTCATTTGGGGCGACGAAAAATTCAGCCTTCAGTGCCTCTGGGGTTTCATCTGTTTTGGCCTCCCGACGCTGACCTCTATCGGAAGATTCAGACCTATCCAGTCTAAAACTGGGCCTGTAGCCTGATGTTCTCTGAGATCTGGGAACGTATGGGTCTTGATAGTAGGGCTGAAAGGAACCCCTTCAAAACGACTGGGGCGTTCTGTTTTCAGATCTCCTAAAAAGAAGGGGAAGCACTTTTTTCTTGTTTCCATTCTCTGTAAGGAGGGGCTCCAGGACACTGCCAAATAATTTATCCCCCGATATTGGGGCTGATGCCAACTTGCATTTATGCTTGGTATCCGCCTGCCAATGCCTGAGCCATAGCAGTCTCCGTGCTGATACGTGAGATGCTATGGCCCTAGACGAGAATTTGACTGCATTAAATGTGGCGTCGGCAGAGAATTCTGCTGCTGCAATAATTTTAGCTAAGTCCTGGTGGGCTTTGACATTTGACGCCGGCAATATATCCCTCAAGTGGAAGAGCCATTGGAGGGAGGACCGTGTAAAAAAGGACGCCGCTGTAGCAGCCCTAATTGCCCAGGCGTCAGAAACGTGTGCCCTACAGAGTGCCAACTCTGCTCTCTTTTCTTCCGGTCTCAGGGCTTCCTCGGCCTCGTTGGGAAAGGCTGAAGAAGAGGCCAGTGCCACAATGGGCTCATCCACCTCCGGCGTTTTGAGAAAATTTGAAAACTCTGGTGCCAAAATATAATATCGTTTATCGTACCCTGTTAGGGCTGGGTATGATGCTGCTGATGCCCATTGATTTTGTACTAATTCAGCAACCATACTAGGGACCAGAATAGTTTCTGCCTCATTAGCCAGTTGTGAGAATATTAGATCCTCAGATTTGTCCAGAGACCCTGTTGACAATGGATGAGGGTTTGATGTGCCTAGTTTAGCGGTGTTCTTTGCCTTGAACAGTAAGGATTTAAAGGAGGTGCGGGCGAAAAAGGCCAGAAAAAGTAGGTTGGTCCGGAATGAGGCCTTCGTTGTCCGACATTCCGCGTTCTAGCGGGTCAGCCTCTGACAACCCCAAGTCCATGTGATGGATCGCCCCCCCCCCTCCAAGGGAACATCCTGATCCTCAAAGTCCACCTCCTCCTGAAGACCCTGGGCTGGTATGTTGGGAATATTGGGGAATACCTGAGATTGATGTTGTCCAATATGCGCAAAGGATCGAGCAGACAGGGATCCCACATCCAAAGCAGCCAAGAAGTGTCTGGTCCTGATTGGATTGCTAAACTCTAGCCACAATGCCCCTTTGAATCACCATCTCCATCCATGCCTCATGCCTGTCTTAGGCTGGCAGCTGTAGGGGTGAAGATTGCTTCTGGGATTGGCCGGGCAATGCTCATTGGAGGAGATGTGCCTATGGGAGGTTGTCCAGAAACAGCCTGCCTGGGCTGGGTAGATAAGTCCAAGGGCCCCATCAATGGGTTTGGGTCCTGATCAGATTGTTGTGTCATAGCCATCTTGTCTGCCTCCCTGGCTCATTTCTGCAATTGCCTTTCCAAAGCTAGGTGCCATCTATGGGCATCCTTATCCGCCACCTGAGAGGCCTTTTTGGGGCCCGCTGGCTTATCTCGGGACTTATTTGACTTGGAGCGGAAAGCATTGTCACCTTCCATTGTGGATGACTGATTGTCTTGCCTCTGACTTTAATTTTAAATTTTCTTTTTTAAAAAATAAATAAATAAATCATGATTATTATTATTATTGTTGTTGTTGTTAATATTTGTACTTTGGGGTGATGCCTTCCCCTGTGGTTGAAAGTAGAACGCTCTTCCAGGAGAGTAAGATTATATATATATGTATATTTGTTTTCTTAAGTTTTCGCGGGTACTTACATGTCTGGCATTCAGCTTTGTTCAAACACTATACAGAAGCCTGATGATGGCAGATGAGATTCTGCTGAAACGTTGCTACAACTTTAAAAGCACCACTACTATGACGTGGGAAAATACCCGAACAAAGCTGAATGCCAGACATATATATATATATATATATATATATATATATATATATATATATGTATATGTATATGTATATGTATATGTATATGTATATGTATATGTATATGTATATGTATATGTATATGTATATGTATATGTATATGTATATGTATATGTATATGTATATGTATATGTATATATGCATGCCCATATACATATGCCTATATCTATATGTATAACTGTATATGGGAAACAGTATCTAAGGGTTCCCAACAAGGGAAACCCCCAAGTGCTCAAAGCGAGAAAAACTCTGGATCCCTGGTGGCCAACAAGGGAAACCAGCTATACAGGCTCTGAGGTGAATCCTTTCCTGTCAAAACCAAACGTCCCGCAATTTAAATGGCACTTGCAGTTTCAGTCCGAAGAAATGATCCAAAGGCAATTGCAAAGAAATGCCTGTTTAATGACTAGCCTGCTTTTCCAATGTTAGCCAGACAAGGGAGAGCTAAACCCAGGGAGAACAAAGTGGAAAGATACTGCCTTGGTCCCCAGTAAGGGAAACCAGTGAGGAATGGCGCCTGTGATAATTAGGCGCGAAGTTGAGCCAGCCGTTGAAAAGGGCGGGAAGCAGAATCACCATTGCTAATGTCTGAGCTGTCTAATGAGCCGCTGCTGCTGAGGCTTTAACTTGCGAGTTAAATGCTGCTGTCAGATGAAACGGCAAGGCAAAGTGAGCTGCGTCTGCGAGCGCTCCGCTCTGACCGCAGAGAAAGCGATCTGAAAGTTAGATAAGATAATTGCCTGAGGTGGTAGTCTCAAGCTGCCTGCAGAGTGGCAGGCTCCGCTATTTACAAAGAAACTGTTTGTTTGTTTGTTTGTTTTGAACTAATCGAGGTGACCTAATAGAGGGACAAGCCTGAAAAAGCCAAATTAATTGAAGAATTTAAAAAGCCGAAATAACCCAAAAGCAAACCTGAATCAGAAAACCGTTCCAGTCAGGGAGTGCACAACCTCTTACCATGAAGGCTGAGCTAAAACTGGAGGATGCTGAGGTGGTGTCCTGTGGAGGAGGAGGAGCATCCCGGAGTTTTAAGCCCAGCCTTTCCAGAAGAGACTGAGGCATCTCCCACTTCTGGATGCTCTGAACAGCTCATGGGAGAAAGATCAGCAACAGTTAAGCATACATTATTAAGGACTTTGTAGGTCAGAAATGATTATAATCAATGCATTATTGAGCTTGGATGCAGGACTAAAGGGATATTATTATAAAGCCATTACTTAAAGGCAGGAAATAATGGTATCTAGGAAAAGTTAAATTTGGAACTCAAAGAGCTGCAAGTGAGCTAAGGCTGGATGGCTTGTAAATTCATAGGATTTTAATTACAAGTATACATGTAACAGGTTGCTCATGCCTCATAAAGTATTATTTATTAAAAGATGTCAATTATCTGATGTTCAGAGTTTTGTATTCTATTCCTGGCTATATCAATTCAGATCTTTAAAACTGCCATCCTAAACTGGGACCGTCATGTCATGCTATTTGACTAGGCTTCAACAGATCTCTTTAACACTTCACAGCATGCAGTAGTATAATTCCCCAGCATGTGTCCACAACAAGCCAAAATATATCACATGCCTCATGACATCATTACCAGTCCTTGCATCACAACAATTCATTTAGTGACCATTCAAAGTTACAACGGACTGAAAAGGTGATTTATGACTTTTTTGTATCCCCTATGGTCATGTGATCAAAATCAAAATGGCAACTGACTCTATGACAGTCACAGTGTACCGGCATCATGTATTCTCCTTTTGTGACTTCTGACAAGCAAAGCCAATGGAGAAGCCAGATTCACTTAACAATCATGCTATTAGCTTATGTTAATAACTTATGATCCACTTAACCACTGTGGCAAGAAACATTACAACATGAGGCATATGATATCATTTGTCCCTTTTGCCATTCCCATTCCCCTTGCAGATGCCAATTCTTCCTCAGCTTGAGTTGGTTGAAAATCCAGATACAATCAAGCTACCCAAAAGAAGAAAATACCTGTAGCTGAAGTTGAATGGTAGAATTTTTTGGTGCTTTCAGAGCTTGGTCCGTTGCTTGTAGATGTTTTATTGCCCAACCACATAATGTAAATGTAACATCCCCTGTATGAGTTTGTCATTCATACTTCTATACCTGTCTGGTTTGAAACAGCAACTAAACAGGACAGGCATAAGATTCAATGGATAGTTAGGACTGCAGAAAAAATAATTGCAACCATCCTGCCTTCCACTAAGGACCTATATCAGGGGTGGGCAATTAATTTCTGTCGGGGGCCACATGGAAAATCAGATCTGTGTTCGAGGGCCGAACCAATAATGGGCCCTTTATAATATATATATATATATTATATATATATATATATTATATAATAACTTAATAAAAACTTAAGAAAACAAATATATATATATATATATATATATATATATATATGTATATGTATGTATATATATATATTATATATAAGAAAAAGTAACACCACGGCTGCTCCTGCTACTACTTTCCACGCTTTCCAAACGCGAGTCCCAGGAGAGAACAAACAGCAAACTGCGCTCAGGGGCATCCAAGCCCACCTAAAGCTCGGCCGCTGCTGGTGGAGCCTTGCCCTGCCTTGGTGCCCCATTTCCCGGCTCGGCGGTCCTGCTCGGGCGGCACTTTAAAAGCCCTCCTCCTCGCATACATGCCCGATGAGCCGCTCACCACGACAGCGGCTCCCAGCACCCGAGCAACTTCCCAGCAACTTGCAGCTTGCTTTTTCCTCTCGGGCGCTCGCGCCTGGCCCCAAGCCACACGGTGGAGGGGAAACCCGGAGCGCCGCCGGGTCACCTCCTCCAAGCAGCCCGCCTGCCAGGCAGAACCCTTCCCGCTCATCCCTCGGGTGTCTGCCTCGTTCCTCTCTCAGTCGCTCTCTCGATCCTCCACCAGCCCAGGAAGAAACTGCTTCAAAGAAGCCGGCAGGGTAGCTTCCTGTTAGCGCAGCTTCTCCTAAGCACCTGTTCACCCCCACACAGCTGCCCACGGTTCAAGCCAGTGCTCCGTTCTGCCTGCCTGCCTTCGTTTCTGGTTGTTTCGGCTGAGAATAATAACTATTCGCCTCTTTTTCTCTTTCTTCTCTGGGCTGGTGGAGGAGCGAGAGAGCGACTGAGAGAGGAACGAGGCAGACACCCAAGGGATGAGTGGGAAGGGTTCTACCCGGCGGGAGGGCGGGCGGGCTGCTTGGAGGAGGCGACCCAGCGGCACTCCGGGCTTCCCTCCACTGCACGGCGGGCGCTCGTGCCTGGCCACGAGCCGTGCGGCAGAGGGAAGCCTGGAGCGCGGCCGGGTCGCCTCCTCCAAGCAGCCCACCCACCTGCCCGCCAGGCGGAACCCTTCCCTTTCCTCGGCAGGAAGACGCTCCCGCCTGCAAACTTTGCCTGTGCAAAGTTTAAGCCTGGAAGCCCTTTCAGCTTCCTTTTAACTCGTGGGCGCTCGCGCCTGGCCCCAAGCCGTGCGGCGGAGGGAAGCCTGGAGCGCGGCCGGGTCGCCTCCTTCAAGCAGCCCACCCACCCGCTGGGCTTCCCTCCGCCGCGTGGCTTGGGGCCAGGCACGAGCGCCCATGAGTTGAAAGGAAGCCGAAAGGGCTTCCAGGCTTAAACTTTGCACAGTGCGGCGGAGGGGAAACCAGGAGCGCCACTGGGTCGCCTCCTCCCGCCCACCCGGCAGAACCCTTCCCTTTCCTCGGTGGGAAGACGCTCCCACCTGCAAACTTTGCCTGTGCAAAGTTTAAGCCTGGAAGCCCCGGAAAAAAAGCGGGATCGGCGGGGACTCACCTTCGGAGAGGTCGCTCTCAAAGGTGATTTCAAACTCTCAGCCGAGGCCTTTGCAAAGTTCTTCTTTTCTTCCTACTCCAAGAGCGCTCCACACTGTTTTGCAGCTTTGAGGGCCACGCGGCGCAGGGCAATATGCCACGCCCAGCAATTTTTTTTCAGGGCAGGGGCGGGCCGGATTGGACAGACCAACGGGCCGGATGTGGCCCGCGGGCTGTAGTTTGCCCACCCCTGACCTATATACTGCACAAGCCAGAAAGAGGGCTGAGAAAGTATCTA
Source organism: Hydrophis major (assembly GCA_033807585.1). Classification (NCBI taxonomy): domain Eukaryota; kingdom Metazoa; phylum Chordata; class Lepidosauria; order Squamata; family Elapidae; genus Hydrophis; species Hydrophis major. Next base: position 80,494,140 of record CM066331.1, read on the forward strand.
CAGACCCCTCAAATCCTGGACATAAACTGTTTCAACTTCTCCCCTCAGGATGCCACTATAGGGTATCGCAAGATAAAACAACTACACACAAAGACAGTTTTTTTCCACTCTGTTAAACAAATAATTTCCCACAGCATTGTCTTATGCCTAAGAATATCTAACCACGTAGTAGGACAGTATTACCATTATCCTTCTAATCTTTCCTATTACCTACTCCTTATCTTATATCACTTTGTTAGTTGTATCTTATGATTAATGATATTTTATGATTTATGATTTGTTGCTTGGGACCCGCAGTGGCTTGGGGAGCTATGCCAAGTTGCGGATTGAGGCTGTGGCCAGCAAGGAGCTTTGGGGGTTTGGGAAGCCCAGGGCCGGGCAGCAGGGGCTAGCAAGTCAGTGCTTACCTGGTCCTGTAGACAGGAGGAGGCCAGAGGTCTGTTGGGGAAGAGTAGAGTAGACTCAATTCAGAGTAGATTCAAATCAGCTTAGGCAGGCAAGCCGCAGAGCAGACTAGCATGCACAAGCGATAGGGCCACGTGGTGAAGTGTTTTTATAGTGTGGCTTGGGCTGGGCAGGGTGAGCGTTGTGCGGGCGGGGCAAGTGAGCGCGAGAGGGCAGGCGGGTCAAGCAAGTGAGTGGTGACTGTTGGGCAACCGGTTCAGTGGCATAGCCATCCAGAAGTTGTTACCGGTTCGGTGGCCCATGCCAAATTCTTGCTACTGATACGCCCAAACTGGTTGCGAACAGGTTGAACTACACCAAACTGGCTCTCTTATTAAGTTATTAACTACTAATTAAAATTAATTGCCTGTAAAGTCAGCTACCATATTTATAAAATCAAGTAATTCCCACCTGCAAATATCAATTATCTCTCTCAGAACATATTGAGACACCATACTTACACATAGATTTCTATCCACTTTCTACCTTTCAATAAACACATAAGCAAAGAAGAGATGAAGATGGAATAAGAGGGAAAAAAGTAGCTGTATTGGAAAAGAAAAAAGGAAAAAAAAAGAAAATGAAAATAAAGAAAATAATATAGGCAAGCTCTCAGGAAAAAAAGAAAGGTCTTTTTAAAAAGCTAACAACCTTTTATTTTTCTTTGTTTACCATAGTCCTCAACTTACAACCATTCATTTAGTGATGGTTCAGTTCAATGGAAAAAAATGACTTATGGCCATTTCTCACATGTTATAGCATATCTATGATCATGTGATCAAAATTCTTGGCAACTGGTTCAAATTTATGACAGTTGCACTGTTCCAGGGTCATGTGATCACTTTTTGCGACCTTCTGAGAAGCAAAGTCAATGAGGAAGCCAGATTCACTGAAGTTACTAATTTAACCCCTGCCGTGATTCCCTGAAATAACCATGGCAAGAAAGGTCATAAAATGGGGTAAAATTCATTTAATAATTAGCAATAGAAATTTTGGGCTCAGTTTTGGTCATAAGTTGAGGACTACCTATATTTCTCTTTTGTTCTGAAAGGAATGCAGTTCCAAGTAGTTTCCTTTCCTCCTCAACAGTGGCTAATTTCAAATGCATCCATATTTTGCAGCAAAGATGCCTGCTGTTTGCTCCTCTTGGTATTTCCTCTATTTTCAACAATATATTTTAATCCAAAATAAGATGACTTCCTTCCTCCCTCCCTCCCTCTCCAATATGACCATGAAATTTTTAAATTCACCCCTTTCACAATTTGTATACGACAATAAAAATCATAATGAAATAAGCAATTATTTTGAAGAAAAGTGTAATTGTGTGAGGAGTGTATCTATTTTGTGACTCAAAACTCAAGATGAAAAAGGGAGGTTTCCTTTGAAGTAAGGAAAGTACCAGGCACCATTAAAAGGCACCAATTAAAATGTCGACCAATCTTGGAATGCCTTTGAAGTGCTGGGAACTACTGAAACCCCTTGGAACGTTACCAATTGGGGGTACCAATTGAACTGTTGAATTATCATGTACTTCGCGCATATGACGATGTATGCCCTCGTGTTAGGGAGGTGTTCGCTGCGTACTATGCACATATAAGGTAATGAATTGTAACCTGTGTTCTAGAAGGTACATTGTAAACCAAGCCATTTGCATAATGGGGAGGGGGGATAGTTTTGGGTATAAGAGTCGAGCCTTTAAGCTTTGCTTTTCGTTCTCTCCTCAACTGCCAAAAAGGGGAGAACCCATCTGCAGATGCTTTATTCCAATAAAGCCTTTTTCCTTGGATCAACTTTGAATCCTGGTGGTTTTTCTTAGCCACAATCTCACAATTGTATTAATGATTCAATAAGTGTTCCAGCCCAAAGGTACAGAAATTTCATTAAAGGTAGAGAAATTTGGCTTTATAAGGGCAGTCTTCATAAGCCCTGGACAGCTTATGTAGTTTATAGTTTGTAACATTGGAATAATGCCTTTATTTGTAATTAGACAAGAAACCAACAAACTTTTAAAGATTGATAGCTTGATTATGTGCCATTAAATTAGTACCAATTCTTAGTGACCATATAAACAGGTTTTCTCCATAACTATCTATCCCTAACCTGGTGTTTCAGGCCTTACAACAGTACAGCAGACTGTACTTAAAATTTCAAACTTGTGTCATGGTACCTAAATGTGGCGAAATAGTTTATAAAGAGATACTTACATTAGTCATTTGCATAAAAACACAGAGGTTTTGATAATGAGTTATCAAAATGTTGATAATGTTATTTTTTGTAACATTAATGTACAAAAAACATTCAAGATTGTTCTTGTGGAAAGGAAATGTAATTCTGTATAGGAGTTTCAGCAGGTGATAATATTGGCAGTGATCACTCAGAAAAAGGTTGCTTGGTGACACAAACATTCTTAACGCGCATATTAACTTTTTTTTTTTTAAATAGAAATATATAAAATAGATTTCTTAATAAAGTCCAAGCTTGTTTTACAATCAAAATTTGTGAGTTTAACTCTTTCAGGAATAATGGGTCCAAGCATTCTGCAAGTTAGCCCATTTGAGGGAGCTTTGTTGAGGAGAGTAACTTTACCAAAGACTCTAAATCACTTTGTGATATTTCTTGATCAGAAATGCAACCAACAAGAAAATAAACACTGGATATCCCATTTCAAACATTTCAAACACTGGATATCCCATTTCAAATAAGATTGGATATCCCATTTCAAACATTCTTTCAACAACACAAAAAAAGAATCGTAAGGTTCTTTTTTCTATAACAGTTTTATTCTTGGGTATGTCCACATCTTTTCCTCGTGTTATTTAAGTACAAATGACTAAAAAAGACTTACAATGAGATTCACTTTTTGTTACAGAGCAAGTTGTTGCTTTACCACAGAAAACAGTGGCTTCCAATGTTTCTCACTCCCGCCCTCACACCTACACAAGAGCATCTGTTGACAAGTTAAATGAGAAGCAAAACTACATGGACATAGTTATTTCATCCCTACAATTTTCAGGAGAGATTTATGACAACAGGCAATTATCTAAATTGGTACAAGTCAAGACTTTCTCTTTAAAGAATTCTTAACAACCCCCCCTCCCCCCCCAAAAATATGCACCTTGACTTCTATACAGAAAATACAGGCCAAAAGTTTTCTGCGGAGTTTTGTAATTTAGAAAATTGGACATTCTTCCCAGTTTTCTTACAAGTGAAACCGTGATTAGGATCAGAATAAGTTTTAAAGAAGGTTTAAAGCAAAGAAGGAAAGCAGAAAAGGGGGCTGAGGGGGAAACACCCTTCCCAAGGTGAACTTCAATTTTTTCTTTAGGTTTAATTTCACACATGGCTTCATGCATATTTTATATCTATATATCTATATATCTGTATCTGTAATCTATATATCCATTCACTGAAACTGAAGTAAATGTTTTCTATCATTGTACTTTTCTTTATTTCATTATTAAAAAAAGCAGTCACCAACAGCTCTCACTGATTTCACAAGGGTTAGTAAGCAGGGCTGTTCTTCCCTAAGGAAGTTACCTCAAATGGAATAAACTGAACTGAGCAACATTCTCTTAAACTACTTTACTGCTTTTAATGTTAGGTGAGCAATTCCACACACTTCTATGGATATAATAAGTATGCTTGAGAAGAGCCATTGCTTGTAATTCACATGCAGAAGGACACTGCTTCAAACTGCAGTAGGTTCACATAAAGATTGGGATTTTCATACAAAATATGAAAACTCACAGGACTGTTATTGGTTATTATTGACCAGCCTTTCTCTTTTTTAAAAAATAAACTTTATTGATTTTACAATTAAAATAAATGAACAAACACATACACATCATAGAAAAATAAAGAAAAATAAGAAAAACAAATAAAAGACAGTTCCATTATCGAGAGTTTGTGGTTCCTTATTTGTATCATTATTGGTGTCATATTTACAATTAAAGTTTAATGCAAGTACCGTATATACTCGAGTATAAGTCGACCCGAATATAAGTCGAGGCACCCAATTTTACCACAAAAAACTGGGAAGACTTATTGACTCGAGTATAAGTCGAGGGTGGGAAATGCAGCAGCTACTGGTAAATTTCAAAAATAAAAATAGATACCAATAAAATTACTTGAATTGAGGCATCAGTAGGTTAAATGTTTTTGAATATTTATTTCAAAGAAAAACAGTAAACTAGCTCTGTAAGTGGAAAAGAGAGCCAACAAAACCAATATGGTATCAACAATAACTTTAAAAGTACAAAAACCTTAGCTCAATCAGCAACCAAGCTAAAACACAAGAGTTAAAATCCTTCAAAACTGGATTCCTCCTCATCATCTGTATGTCCAAACAGAGTCACTCTCTCCCTTGCAAGAAAAAAGCATGTGTATGTGCTGCATGTACATCCTGTTTTGGAGAGCCACCATCTCTTTCACAGCTCTCCCTCATGCCTCCATTGCATCTGCACACATGCCATGGCTCAGTAGTAGGTCAACATACAGATGTCACACTAGGTTCCCTCCTCAAAAGGAACATCCAACCTTTCTTGAGAAGTACAAACTTCATCTGTTCAGGATTGTGGTGACAAAGGTGAAGGAGGATGGGGCTGAGAGAAGGGAAGGGAAGAAAAGATCATTGACAGGGAGAAAGACAGGGAGAAACACCTGGAAGTGTGAGCCCTCGAGTTTCCTTAGGGAAGACCAGACAACAAGGGGAGAGGAGAGGAGGAGGAGGAAGAGGAGAGTTAAAAAAAAAAGAGTGGGAAGCCAACTCACGCGTGCCATCAAAGCCAGGGGGAAGTGGGGCTTTCTCCGCCTGCTGCCGCCAGAGGAGTGCGGGGGGGAGTGCGGGGAAAGGGGGTTCGTGCCGAGGCTCCGCAAGCGATTACCAGATTTGCAGCTCCGTTTGTTGGTGAAGCTGGAAGCGCGCAACGCAGGAGCTCGCGGGGGCCCCGGGCGCCCGTTAATGGGGAAGGAGAGGCCGCTTGGGGTCACCAGGCTCAGGCAGCCTCCCCCACCCCCTCCCCTAGCAGCGAAGAGCTGCTCCGGGGGCTCCCGCCACAGCGCAGCCAGGCACTTTGTCTCGCTGCCCCCGGAGCAGCTCTTCGCTGCTAGGCTAGGGGGTGGGGGAGGCTGCCTGACCCTGGCAGTTTCTTTGCAAAGCTGGAAGCGTGCAACACAGGAGCTCGCGGGGGCCCCGGGGGCCCGTTAATGGGGAAGAAGAGGCCGCTTGGGGTCGCCTGTGTGTCCCTCAGCGGGTAGCGATGCTGCTCTGGAGGCGCGATTGGTTGCAGCCACGCCAGCGCAGGCCAGGCATGGTGCCGTAGCGGCTGACTCGAGTATAAGCCGAGGGCGGTTTTTTCAGCACAAAAAATGGGCTGAAAAACTCGGCTTATACTCGAGTATATACGGTATATAGTTACTACAGCTATAGCTTAGCCTCCTTTACAGTTTATTGTTGTTTATTATTATATTATCTATCTTTGTTCTATACAATCATACCAACAGTTCCAACTCTTATAATATTCTGAAGATTCTTTGTCTCTAAATGCTAGAGTCAATTTATCCATTTCTGCACAACTTACTATTTTCTGAATAGTCATTTCCTTTGTTGGAATATAAGATCGTTTCCAACATTGTGCAAAGGCCAATCTAGCTGCCGTGAATATGTGTAATATTATGTATTTGGCTTTTGGGGGGAATTGTCTATTAATTATCCCCAGTAAGAAGAATTCTGGTTTGAGTTCAATCTGTTCAGTCATAATTTCCTCCAACCATTTTTTAATTCTCCGCCAATATCTTTGGGCTTCTGTACAGGACCACCACATGTGGTAGAATGTTCCATGTTTCTTTTTGCACTTGCAGCCTTTCTCAACTTGGTATCCAGATGTAAAGGCTTTCAGCTACAAATGGCTGCAGAATTCTGAGAATATACGCATCTGGAAGACACCAACTTGGAGAAACTGATGTACAAATATTTACACCATTCAGAAATAGACTCACAATATTTTTAAGGGCAATACAATTTCTTACGCTTCTAAAATACTGGTATTTCAAGGCACCAGAAGAACAAATCTTGGACTCCTTCCAAGTTTGATAAAAGTCAAGAGAAATACCAAAGGGTTTATCTTGTACCCACCTACAAGAAGGCCTTGCAGATCTCAGTCAAGTTTTTAATTTATCTATTATATGAAAGAGCATATTGTGAATTATCATGTCTCCTTTTAGTCAAACAGATGGAAAGGCATTATAGATATAAGTTCTGTACAAGAAACAAATAAAAAATGTATTATCAGCTTAATTATGAGTGCCCAGTTGGAAGACCCCCAAAGAGCAGGCTAGAGATAGTAGTTAAGGCACCATGCTAGAAAACAGGAGGCTGTGAGTTTAAGTCCCACCTTAACCATGAAAGCCAGCTGGGTGATTTTGAACCAATTACTCTCAGCCCAATCCACCTCACAGAGCCATTGATGTGGGGAAAGTAGGAGTAAGAAGGTATATTGAATATGTTTGCTGCCTTGAGCTATTTGTAAAAATAATAAAAGTGGGGTACAAATAAATTAATTAATAGATTGTCATACACAAAATATATCTTTGCATGGGCAGGAGTCAAAAATGACTTAATGGCTCATACTGTAGTCAATCAACCAATATACTGTAAATATTTCAGCTATACACAATTTTTAGATAGAATGGACACAAACACTATCAGTTTTTTTTTTAAAAAAAAAACCTCAATCTGCCAGACGCTCTGTTAATAACAGGAAGGTTTTCTTGTCAATATCTTTCTTTGCATTTTTCCCATTGGCTTTCTGAAAATGACAACAGCTGTATATGTTGCCATAGAAACTATGAGCATCTGAAAAGTATCTAAAACCCAATAGCTTTCAGAATCTGTTCTGGTTTGTGACACATTACTGACATCGCTCATTAAAAAAAAAGAGCATTCCTATAATATACCTGTGTGGTTTCTACATTCTTTGAAGACACAGAGATGTCATCATGGTATCAACCACTCCCATGATAAACAAGCAGCACTAAAGACTATAATATTATTTTTCCCCTTACATTTAAATGAATATAGAACCATAATGAGAAAACCACCTCCATGGGGACTATGTCCACCAAAGAGATTTTTATAAAGGTTTCCATGTTATTTATTCATACAAAAATGTCCTAAGGCAGCAGGCACAGTGATTGTTTTATTTTGAATCAGTAAACAACTACACATGGAGAATAAGTACTCTTTCAAATGCAAAAAGACATCACTTTAACTTTAGGAAATGTAGAAAGTGTGTTAAGTTCATTTCATTTAGGGATTCGTTAAAACATCCCATTTAACCAGGGGGTGTCTAAAATGTGCAAACAAATGCATGTTGTATAGCACAGGCACTTAATAATTCACAGTGTCTAGACTTTGTTCTGAAAATATGGATTTTTAAAGAATACATGCTTGTTAAGTTCATGTATTTTTATTTCCAAAATCACTTCTATCCAAACTGAAGGGGGGGAATACTGTGATTTTGTTTCTTTTCAATAGGCTATTTTAATATATTTTCCTTATTTTAATTGTACTGTGGATGCTTTACTCTTTGCCACCCAGAATCCACTGAGAGTGATATGGCCTAAAAATGGGGAACATAAATAATGATTTCCCATCCCAGTGTATTCAGTTTTGTGTTAGATCTTTACTCTCAAAGGCTCAAAATGTAATATAAGATTCAAGTGTAAAATGGTGACAAGAAAGTTGTATCTTAACAAACTGCACTCTGACAAAAAATTAATTGAAATGCAGTCTTTTTAAAATTTAGATATACAAACTGAAATTTCAAATCAATATTCCATTCCTATATTTGTTTTAGAACATTACGCAAGCTATAGAACCTTCCTCACAGTAGAGCCATACTTCGCTTTCAACTTTAAATATATTAACTTTGAAACTCACAGAAATTAATGTAGTTGAAACTGGATAATAATTTTATTAAGCAATCTCATCAGTTGCAAATAATATAATCACTAGTAGGCATGCCCAATGATTCCTTTAAGCATTAATTAGACAGGGTTTATGGGTATTTTCACAGGGCATATAAAGATACATTTCTTATTTATACTTAATTTAAACTTAAATTTATTTTTGATATGCAGTGTGCATGAACAAAATAATGATCTACGAAGACTGAGGTTATGTTAAATTGAAATCACTGAAACTTAAAAGCAAACAAGTAATCTATGTAATGAAATTTCCATCTTTTCAGGGCTTGGAGATGATAAGATTTCAGATTTTCAAGCAGGAATTCTCTTTGGTGGTGCACATCTCTGTTCCCCATGGGCTGCAAAAATCAAATATCCCAATTTGAAAACAAATCCTGTCTTGGCCTACTTGGAAAATATCTCACACTTGCATCTAAACAAGTGACAGGTCAACATCTGATATTTATCACCCTGATGCCTACATAACTGACACAAAAGTTAATACAAGGATAAGAAGATGCTTAAGAGAAACAACACTGAAAGACTGGGCTGAAAATTCTTTTATTTTCTGAAGTAAAATGATGAGATTTGGACTATATTATAATGTTTGATGTTTTCCATTATTAAAAAGGTTAAAAGACAACATAGAAGTCACCTGTCTATGAAGATTCTCAGTCATCCAGGTCATGGTTGTCCCAAAGGTGCTTTTCCAAGAGGAAACTGGACTTTCTTGTTTTTTCTTTGAAGATGTTTCGCTTCTCATCCAAGAAGCTTCTTCAGTTCTGGCTGAAGGGGGGGGAAACGTGTTCAAGGAAAAAAACAAGGAAGTCCAGCTGCCTCTTGAAAAGGCACCTTTGGGATAGAAGGCACCTATTCTCCTCCCACCCTCTTAAACCAGGAACTAGACCTCTGATAACAGACCTCTTCCGCAGTGTAACATCCTATCAATCAAGTCTTAAAACATCAATCACTTAAACAGCCAAAAGAATCCAACATCTAGAACACTCTGCAAATTAAGAAAGTGGTCTTTGGTATAAATAAACATTTAATTCTATGCAAAAACAATTGAGAATATGATTCACTGACTCCTGGAAATTCTGGCAGATAGATCATCCTGGTTTGAGAATTCCATGTTCAAAGGATGCTTACAAAATTCTTCATGGTATTTAAAAAAATGAAAACACTTTCCCTTTCAAAACCTTAGAAACTGAGATTTCTACAGGATGGAATTGCTTCAGGAGAGATAAAATTAATAATTTATGTACAAATAACATAGGGGTTTGGGACAGTGATTTCATATGTGTTAGTCATAATAAACAGAGAATCCAAGCTCAGAGGCAGAATGTTATTAACAATTTTGGACAGAAAGGAATACAGTACTATTGTCCTCAGGTCCAAATGGACAGCATCTGAGGACACTGAGATGGTATATACTGTAGATATACTACACTAAACAGTCCAATCTAGCTGGATTGTTTTGTTGTGTAACACATGCTCAGTTATAATTTCAGGAAACATTGCAGAATTGCTTGAATAATGCTTTGCTTTCAGCAAAACACTGTCATTGGTTCCTATATACTGTAGACTTCCACTAATAAAAAATGTGTCAAAACAAAGAAACTATGTGTAGATTCTGACATATTATCTTGGCTTCTCTGATAGTTTCTCTTCACTGTCATCCGTTAATCTGTTGGAAAAAAATGTACCTAAGTATTGCAGGTGATAACTGTAAAAGAGGCAGTATGAGCAGCTGGAATTGTAACTACAAGCAGCCGAGAAGCAAATAACAGACCTTCTTGGGATTTGTGAGTTTAAGCCCCAAATACTAACTTAGCCAATCATAGTTCAAGCTGGAAAACCAAGGCAAACGTCTTGACCACAAGTTCTTTCTGGCTTGCATTAAGGTCAGCTTTTCTACTGTGGATCGAATCCTACAAGGGACTCCTTTTTGTTGCAGCCAAGGGCCTCTTCTAAGTTGGCAAGGAACCTTGAAGGAGATATTTTTTGGGGAAATCTAATTCTACCTAACACGAATAAGTACAGGATCCTAATTATTTGCCTCCTTAAAGGGCATCAACTTTTAAATATACATGTATCAAGCAGTAATACGGGACAGCTCTCCCATATTTTATAATAGCTCTCCACTATACCTTGTATGACTGCTGAATGCCTCTCTTCAGCTAAGTCGCAATAGCAATAGTACTTAGACTTATATACCACTTCATAGAGCTTTATAGCCTTCTCTAAACAATTTACAGAGTCAGCATACTTGCCCGCAGAAGTTGTGGGTGTTCCAACACTGGAAGTTTTTAAAAAGAGATTGGACAATCATTTGTATAAAATGGTATAGGATTCCTGCCTGGGGGTTGGACTAGAAGACCTCCAAGGTCCCTTCCAACTCTGTTATTCTAATATTGCCCCCAACAATCTGAGTCCTCATGTTACCAAATTCAAAAGGATGGGAGGCTGAGTGAACTTTAAACCGGTCAGGATCGAACTGCTGGCAGTCAGCAGAATTAGCCTGCAATACTGCATTCTAAACATTGCGCCACACAGCTTTTAATAGAGAAAACTGTGAATTAAATAACTACACACACATACACACAAAGGTATGTATATATGTATGTAATGTATGTATATAGGTAGGTATGTAAATAATAGCTAGTCACTCAGGAAAAGTATTCTGCAAATGTCCATCTCAAATATTTAGAAGAGCCCAAACTAGTTACTATTGAGGAGTAGAAGCATTAATGAGAGAAATAACCACTGCCTGAGTTCTTTGGTATTTCCTTTTTTTTCAGCAGAGCACAGCTAATCTATGTTAAGTCCCGGGTCCCTTGGATGCTGTTCTTGACACCAGAGTGCCTGCAACATTTCTCCTTGCTGAAGCGTTTTGCCTCACCAAATTTTATTTTTTATAGATTCACTTTTAAAAATGGAAATGAACCTACTACAAAGCAAATTGTCAAGGTGACTGTTTGCCAGAATTATTCTGGGTCCCATAAGCAGTTGAGAAAATAAAAATAGTAATTGCTTAGATGTCTGTCCATCCTTTTTTAAAAAAAAGGGGGGGGAATGACCCCAGAGGAACAGAGAATATCCTGGTGACTATTAAAGCTTATGAGGAGCCATCTTGCTTGTTTGGCTTCTGGTAATTGGATATAACTGGATGTTGTGTTTCTTTCCTGACTATTACAGCCGTCCCTTCCCAAAGCCCATCCCAATTGCAGCAATTTTGGATGAGTGCCCATGACAAGCTCTCAAAATATAAAATACGTCCACTGCCCCCTCCCCAAATTGCATTGAACATTGCTAGCTTGCTTCAGATTTTTGTATTATATTCTTCAGAGTTAGCTGGATGATTTTATTGTTGGCAAATTATGTAAACAGGTGATAATAAAGCTGACACGGGCCAGTGTGAGCTTATAAACATTATTTTATTGCTTGTTAACAATATTTACTAGGTGAATTACTACTTTCTTGTATTATTATTCTGAAAATTATATAAACAAGGATGTACGTATGCAAAAAGTATGACGATAAATATCAGCTGTTATACAATATATATGTGCAGGTATAATTTTTGTATTAAAAAACTGTTATTAAAAAACTGTTAAAGGCACAACAGTGGTTAATTAAGAATTTTCAGTAATATTGGGCTACTGATCACAATCACTAGACAATTATTATCTATAAGGTTCTCACAACTAGAATATGCAATCAAATAAGTAGTAGCCACATGTTTCTATTGTTAAAAACAACCAGCTAGAAAAGCTTACATGAACAATAGTATTACTTACTATTCAGTTAATCTAGATTCTGATGGAGAATTGAGAAGGCAGGAGTCTGCAGATTCACATGAAACACATACACAGAGAAAAGACAATTAGGAGCTGGTTCTTTTATATAAATGTGTCCAGATACTATTAAGAGAAGCTGCAAACAACAAAATAGAATTACTATTGTACTGAAAAGCAAATAAAACTGATGGGAAAATGGAAATAATTAGGCAATTGCTAAGGAAAAGGAGATACGACTTGGACAGGAATCTTCACTGTTCTTCTGTCCTGTAAATGATGGTAAGGCTAAGCTTGCCAATTTTGTTCTTCTCCCAACCAATCATGACAACAAAAGGAGGAGGCAGTAATTGCCATCTACTTGTAATCTCTATTGTTAGACTCCAGACAAATTATTTCTCCAATTCTGGTTTCCTTTCCTTGAAGTTAAGAGTGTTATGGGTTTTGGTGTTTTGAGATTTTTCTTTTAATTCCCTTTGGCTATTATTTAATCATTTAAGCCTACTCAAGAGAAATCTCTATGTTGATTAGGACAAGATAATTAGCAATAATTGTACCCTAATGTACAAATTCTTCTCCAGAGGAAAAAAAAATCTGTTAAACAAAGGTCATTCCTTGCATTTGCTATATTAGCTACTCTACAATATTTGGCATGTGATTCAATAAAAATATAAATGTGCTCGAAAACACAGCAAAAAGGGTAGACACTGCTTACCTTCTAGTGTCTGTTGCCTCTTCTCTATCAAGCTATTTGTATTATAGGAACAAAGTATTTTGTGGCAACTTTCATAGGTTGAATTGGAAGCAGCTTGGACAGATACTTCCTCAAAGTATAACAAACAGGAGATGGTGTAGCACAATCGTATCTGCAAGATACTGTTATTATAGCCAATCTCAATTTTAAAAAATAGTTTTAGCTTTTCTGTGGAATTGATTTCCTTGTGTGGTCCACCTCGTGAAGTAGACTCCCAGGCTATTGTTGCAGGCATCTATAAAAGTCTCCTGGAAGGATTGACAGTGAATAAATCTTATTTTGTACACTAGACAGGATAGCTGATGGTCTTTCTGTCCCTCCGGTGTCTTTCTCTCCAATGGGTTATATATGCATACAGTTTTCTCATCTATGAAAATGAACATATTTTTAATTATTTTGGTAAATTGCCCATGAAGCAACACCGGAATTGGTTATGCTTCAGAATATAAAGCCAAACAGTGATGTTATGATAATTGCCAGCTGAGTGATCAGCATAAGATAGTGAAAGGGGAAGATTGATTTTTTTAATATAACAATTTTATGTTTAATAACAATGCCATGATATTAGTTTTTATTTCTATTTCACTATAGATCCACTCTGTCATTTCTTATGATTTGAGCCTCGATTCATGCTATTTATAACCCACTTTTCTATTTGATCAATAGCATTTTCAGAAATATTTCTTACTACGGAAATCCTAACACTGCTTTTAAATCATGCCACGCTAGTCCATCTAGCAAAGTATGATATATTCTGCATAAGATCTTTTCCCAGCCTACTACAAAATTCCTTTAAGTGGTAAATAAAGAATCAGCTAGGAACAATTCTGCGTGTACTCAGTCGCTGAACCATTCAAAAGTTCCTTCCATCTTTGGTTTCCGGTTCCGCGTGGCTTCGGTGGCAGCAGGAATTTGCAACCGTTCGCGATTCCTGCTGCGCTTGCCACCGAGGTACCCCCGATCCAAATGGGTCAGGGGGATATGGCTGCCCTGTAGGGACAGCCGAAGAGAGAGGGGAGCTGGACAGGGGGTTGGGGGTGTCGCAGACCCCCTCCTCGTCCGGAAAAACCCCTTTTTCCCAAGGTGGTGGAGCAGCGGTCAGCAATGGCCGCCACGAAGAAGCCTGCAACCGGGTAAGATTGTGCTGGAGGAAGCAAGAAAAGTGAAAGTGCTGGCTGAGCCGGGTCAATCAACATCTTTTAAATTCGCTGGAACTGAGCTGTCTGAATTGCTGGAGGATACATTGTATCCCTAAGAAGATTGAAAGCGGCGGAGAAGCTGTTAGAGGGAACTTTTTTTTTCTTCACTCTCCCACCCCATGGAAACAGCAGATGAAGATTTGAAATTTGTTTGGGCACTGAAGATGAACTATTCTGAAAGTTGAAGTTAAGGGACAAAAGAGTTCTTGGACATTGGACTTAAAAATTTAAGAAATTGGAAAACCCTTATTAGAGGTATGGATTTCTGATCATTTAAAAATTGATGTTGCAAGTGGGAAGGGAGAGGAAAAAAATTGGAGCAGAAGTGGAAAAAGGAGGAGATTGCCTAGAATCTCAAAGAAAGATATATGGTAATTGGACCTCTTTGATTAAACAGTAACCCCAGAAAGAGAAATAGAAGAAGGAAGAAAAGTATTAACTTTTGGAGCTTTTTTTGAATTATTTTTGATTAAAAATACTTGGTTGGTTGTTTTGGGGAAAGTTTCTCTTTTCAGGATGGCATCGCTTGTGGATGAACTAAAGACTGAATATCAAAAATATAAAAAGGAAGAACAAGATGGAAAAGATACTTTGGGCACTTTATTTCAATTTTTAGAAATGGCGTTATGTACTTATCAAAAGTTGATTACGCAGCAGAATGACTGGGACAAAGAAGAAGAGGAACAAGAAGCCATCTTTGATGAACAATGGGTTTTTTCCGGGGAGGAGGAGAAAGAGGATAAGAAAAAGGGGATTTTAAGGTTTGAAAAAACAACCAAAAAAAGAGAAAAAAGAGAGGAAAGGTGGATGTAAGGTTAGAAAGCAAAAGAAAGGGAGTAAGAAAAGGGAGGAGGAGAGACAAAGGGGTAAAAAGGGCAAGGAGAAGAATAAGCAAGAGAGAAAGTGGGGGAGGAGAAGCCTCAATGGTGGGAAGCAAGATCTAAAGAAAAAAAGTTTATTTAGAGACAATGGGTGAATCTCATTAAGGATAAAAGGGGGATTCTGGAAGGTACATAAGATTGTGTTTTTATATGTGTATTTAGAGTATAAAATTTATTGTGTAATTTTAGAATCTACTAAACAGAATCCCAAGATAAATTAAGTGTTATATGAAGTACTTTTAAGTTAGGGTAATGAGTGAAAGGCATCACTGCAATTAGTGTATAGGAGAAGTATAGTAAAAGAAAAAAGATGAATGGATAGTTGGAAATAGAACAGACAAAGAATGTTATTGAAAATGGTAATAAGATATGGAAGGATATATAAAGGTTTTGTTATGTTTTTTTGGGTTTTGTATGTTGATAAAAGGCAATAAAATTTTAATTAACAAATAATTTGGATGAAAAGGAGAAGTTGGGATAAGATACGAAGTTAAATAGATAAAGTAAATATTGATATTATAATTGGGAATCATCACGTTCTATTGGTTTTCTTCTTTAATTATCATTATTTTTTTTTAGAAAAGAATTTATAAGCTGTTATGCCTTGATTGTTTGTGCACTGTTTTTGTAAAATTAATAAAATTGGTTTATATATAAAAAAAGAAAATGATAATAAGATATGGAAGGATATATAAAGTGAATATGATATTTGAATTTGTGTCTGTGAGAAGAGTTTTAACACGGGATCAGGCAGCCTTCAGAAAAGATGTTTTAGTTTTGTTTTTTGTTTTTTCTATGTTCTATGTTTTGTAAGTTTATGAAAGGCAATAAAATTTTAATAAGCAAGAAATATAATTTGGATAAAAGGAGAAGTCTGGATAAGATATGAAGTTAAATAGATAATGTAAATATTGATATTACAATTTGGAATTATTTTGTATGTTCTATTGGCTCTCTTTAATTATCTTTTTTTTTTTTTTAGAAAAGATTTTTCAAGTTGTTATGCCTGGATTGTGTATTGTTTTTGTAAAATTAATAAAATTTGTTGTAAAAAAAAAAAAGTTCCTTCCATCTTTCTTTGCATTAACAATAATAGCCTTGTCATAAACATGAAACATAATTGCCAGCCATAATTCAAATGAGGTTATCCTAATTTGTTGCCTGGGAGATTGCCTTTAAACATCTCATACAGCTTTAACTGTTGTAAAGTAAAACTGCTTGATCAGAACAACAAAAGAGAACACATTTCATCGGATTTTAAATAATATCAGAAAATAACAGTGTATTTCTTAACTAAATGATGTATTAAGTCCATAATTTTCAAAGGCTTATACCACAAAACCATGACAATATCATAACCTAAGCTATGTTATTCTTGTTCCACATATCTGTTCAAAAACAAATTCTTCTGGTTTCACTTCACTTTTGAATTTACTGCTAAAACATATATTTTAATTTAAATTTTTAAACAATGGCAGGTAGTAGAACTATATACTTACAAAAATACTGTTACATCCAAAAATAAAAAATAAACACTTCAATCAAGTGGCATCAACAAAGTACAAATTATAGACGAACAATCTTAAGAATATGCTGGAGTTGAACATTTATTATGTCAGTTAGTTATGAATCATGGCATCTTCTGTGAAAATCAAGAACCAAGATGCTATAATGAATACACATCTATAGTACTTACAAACTGATTTCACTATTGCCTTATGGATTAAGAATACCATCCAAGGCACAGGTAGGAAAAAGGCAAAAATATGGCTTTGCTTTTCATTCTTTATTTTTCATTTCTATTTTTTAAACATTTCATGAACTCCACCCAACTACAACTTTCTCCATCTTCTTCCTTTTGTCTCAGTCACCTTTTCTTGACAGTTTTGCTTTGCAATTAGATCCTTATTTATTCTCTTTATAATCAAACATTCTCAGTGGTGTTTCTGCACTGGCCCCTTACTTTTGGAATTCATTATACCTTACCTTTTCTTGTTTTATTACACACACTTAAGTGCTGCATTCATCTTATTTTTATGTTTCTCCTACCCACCTCTCACTTCCGTGGAACAAAATGGAGTTGAAGCATTTTCTTACACATCATTTTGGCTTTTTTCAACAGGCATTAATTTCTCAGCTACTCACTACCTTTCTGTGAGCATTTTCATGCCTTAAAATTTTGCCACTGGTTTTTCCACCTTTGGTAAACATTCTGCAAATATACTTCTTGCCATTTGCAACTCTTAATGCATTTTCCCTGTCAAACACTATTTTTGTGTTTGATACATTAATATTCAGATCCTTACTACATTAATATTCAGATCCTTACTCCTAACCGCACTGTACAGTTTGACATTTCCTGAAGATCATTCTGTTTCTTGGCCTATAATACTATCCCCTGCATATGAAAGTCTATGTACATTCGTGTCCTCAACTATCATATCTCCAACAGAAGCATTTCTTTTACAAATATCCATAAATATATTAAACAACCAATGTGAGAGATGGCCTGGGAAAAGTAATCGAGAGGCTGTTAGAAAAACATCAGGTGCACAAGAAACATGTCTAAAGAGGTGGGAGAGTGTTGCAAAGAAACCCAGATTAGTTTTACCTGATTTCTGGATTATAAAATGGAAGAAGTGAAAACATGAATAGACTTGCAAAATTCTATTATGGCCTATCTCAATAATGAATAGTTCAGTTCCTGCGTAGAGTTTGTTTCGGATCTGGTCTAATCTGAAGGGCTGACACAAGGGGACAATATACATCCTTGTGTTAGTTCCTTGATTAATGTTGCACACTGCACCTTCCTTCCCCACCATAAACTACACTTTCCAAATTTTCCCTGCTGGTACTTCTTCAAGACGAACTATTCCAAATATATTTCCAAGCACATTTAACAAATGGTCTGAAAACAATCAAATCATACTTTGATCTAAGTAGCTTTCATGTTCCATTTCCATTTATTCCATTTTCCATTTCTTATCTTGGAAAATTCATCTATATTCTAAACCTTGTTCATATTAGACTCAAACTTTCTTTTTCTGCATTCATTCTTAGTGTAGTTTCTTTCACATCTTTCTTTTTTCCCAGATCCATTCCTGACAATATGAGAGAATTAATTCTCCAACAGACAACCTCTCATTATCCTTGTAGCCTTCACCAATTCTCTTTATCTTACCAAATACATAAACACAGGGGTGGGATGCAAATATTTTTACTACCGGTTCTGTGGGCATGGCAATGTGATTGGGTGGGTGTGGCTTCTTTGCAGCAGCACCCTGCGCTCCATTTTTTTTTTGTCTCCTGGGCCTCAGGGAAGCCTCCTGGGCGAAGCAGGAAGACAGCAAGGGAGATCCCGGCACAGCTGATCATTGGAACAGCTGTTCGTTGGGAGAAAAAAAAAAGAAAAACCATAAGGAGCGACAGGGTGGGACAGGCGGGGGAGAATGCAGACAGCAAAGCACTCGATGTCGCACATATGTGATAAGGACTGATTGGGAAGGGAGGGGAGAGGCGGGTGGAGAGGCGGAGCCAGCCAGGGGGCCAACCAGCCAGGGCCATGATTTGACGGTTCTCCAAACTGGGCATGTTATGTTTGGAGCATGGGCGAGAAAGAATGGAGACAAGCCTCTGGAATGGTGAACTTCAACTCTTTATTTACATAGTGATTTCTCAACTCAATGGCAGTTATAACCCTCCTTATATAGGCAACCCCAATAACTATTAACCAATAACAATTGAGGAGTGCTAGCTCCCTTAACAAATAGGAACTCTCTGTTAATGGCCAATTGGATTCCCCGGAACGGGCCAATCCGATCCTGCCGTTAACAGCCAATCAGAAGTGCAGGGCCAGAACCCTGCACTTTACTCCAAGTTCAAGTTCTCTTTATTAAACCTTATGCATTCACAACACCTCTTCCCCCTGGCTTCTGTTTGCAGGGCGCAGTTACATAGTCCTTTAGGTAGGACGGTTGCTTTATTAGTCTTTTTGATTTTCGCTGTGTCATTGGGCTACAATCACGCTGAGGTAGATCGTTGTTTGGCAACAGGGTCGCCTCTGGTTCAGAGTTCATTTCTTCATCGTTGCCATTATTCTCGGTAATTCCCTGAGGTGCATCTGTTTCCCTCTCTGGTTCCACTTCCTGTGTCTCTATTATGCCGTCTTTCCCTTTGAACGGGTTTTCTTCTACTTGGAATTCATCTTTTTCCGTATCTCCCCCCCCCTCAGTTTGGTCATAAGGGAGTTCAGGAATGCCTGACGGGAGCCGCGATCCTAATTGATCGATATGGCGTTTCCATAGTCTATCGTCAAGGCATTGTACAAGGTAGGATCTCGGGCTGGTTACACGAACTACTGTCGCCTCCACCCACAGCGGATCGCCCGATAAGTTTTTAGCGTATACCAAATTGCTACCTGAAAGGCACGACAGCGGCTGCTGGATCCTAGTGGTTTTTCCGGTTCATAAGCTGGGTGTAACCGGTCGAGGTGGGAGCGGAGTTTTCGTTCCATTAGCAGTTCAGCGGGAGTTTTGTTGGTGATGCTATGAGGTGTGATGTGTTGTAGAAAAAGGATTCGACTGATCTTGTCGTCAATGTTATCGTAGTCTACTTTCGGCAAGGTTTTCTTAACAAATTGGACCACGCGCTCTGCTTTGCCATTGGTCGCAGGGTGCGCAGGCGAGGTGAGCGCATGTCTGATGCCGCGGTCAGCCAGGTACTGCTCGAACGACAGCGCTGTAAATTGGGGCCCGTTGTCGGATACCAAGACGTCTGGTAATCCGGGGGTTGCAAATAGTCTTTCCAAGTTTTTGATAACCGCTTCAGTGGTTGTGTTCGTCATGCGGTGAATCTCGAGCCAATTCGAGTTGGCGTCGACGGTTAGCAGAAAGGTATGGCCTTTGGTCGGCCACGCAAAGTCCAAGTGAATACGGGACCAGGGTCCCCGTGGTTTCTCCCATTCGGTAGGGATGGCTTTAGGTGGGGCGTTGCTCACTTCCTGGCATTTATGACAAGCTTTAACCCAATTTTCGATTTGCTTGTTGATGCCCGGCCACCATGTGTAGCTTCGTGCGAGGGCTTTCATTCACACGATACCGGGGTGGCCATCGTGCAAGGTTCTCAGCAGCGCTTTTTGGAGTCATTCTGGGATAACGACTCTATCACCCCAGATGACACAGCCTTTTTGAGAGAACAACTCCGTTTGTCGAGTCTTGAATGGTGTGAAGTCATCTGATAATTGGTCCAATGGCCATCCGCGTTCTACCCAGCCTAGAACTCGCGCTAAGGTGGGTTCACGTTTGGTTTCTCTTGCGATATCTCGGGCAGTCAATGGCGGTGAGTTGAGTGTTTCAATTTGCAATGTGGTTACCATTGGTGCAGGATCGTCGAAAGTCTCTGGAAGCGGTGCTCGGCTCAATGTGTTGGCGTGGGGAATGGCTTTCCCCGGGCGGTATTGCAGCCGATAATTATAAGCAGCCAAGAATTTTGACCAGCGAGTCATCCTGGGGGATAATATGTAGGGAGTCGGCTTATCTCCAGCTATTATCCCCAATAACGGTTTGTGGTCAGTCACGATAGTAAAAGCCTGGCCATACACGTACACGTGGAATCTTTTAACGGCCGATACAATTACGAGGGCTTCTTTATCGATTTGGCCATAATTTCGCTCAGTTTTTGAAAGTGTCTTTGAGAAATATGCAAACAGGGGCTTCATTACCATTAGGAAGTACATGGCTCAGAATGGCGCCTACTCCGAAAGGCGAAGCATCACATGTGATATTTAACGGCAAAGTCTCATTGTATTGCATGAGTACAGAGTCAGAAGTAAGTAGTTTTTTCACATTACGGAACACCTGTTCTTCTCTATGACCCCATAACCAGTTTGCTTTCTTGTCTAACAACCGGTGTAATGGTTCAGCGACCGTTGCTTTATGAGGTAGAAATACATTATAAAAGTTGATGAGGCCTAGGAACGCCTGGAGATCGGCCTTGTTCCGAGGCCTGGGAGCATTTTTTATTGCTCTTAGTTTCCTGTCGGTAGGGTGAATACCCTGTCAATTAAAACTCAACACTATCTGTACACAATTTACACTTATTCTTTTTTACCTTAAGACCGGCGTTTTGGAATTTTTGTAGGACTAACTTTAAACGATCCCGTAAGATTTTTTTTGTAGGTGCAGCAATTAATACATCGTCAAAGTAGGGGACCACGCCTTTATTCCCTTGTAGTAGCCTCTCCATCAGGCTCTGAAAAATCCCTGGGGCTACACTGACTCCGAATTACAGCCGGGTGCATTTGAAGGCACCTCAGTGCGTCACAATCGCTTGTGCCTGTGCTGTCTTTTCATCAACAGGTAGTTGCTGATATGCCTGAGCTAAGTCTAATTTAGCGAAGACCTTTCTACTCCCCAGGGAGTGGAGGAGATGCTATACCACTGGCACCAGATATGCATTCTGCTGTAGGGCGTGGTTCAGGGTGGCCTGGTAGTCCCTACAAACTCGGATCGACCCGTCTGACTTAATGGGTGTTACGATTGGGGTTTCCCAGGGAGAGTGATCGGAGCTATTAGTTTGTCGAGTTGTTCGTCGATTTTCGGCTTTAAGGCAAACGGAACTCGACGGGGCTTAAGGCGGATGGGAGCTATCTTTGGGTCTAGACTGAATGAAATTGGGGTCCCCTTGTACTCGCCTAAGCTTTCTGTGAAGACGTCCTTGAACTCATGGGTGAGGTCGTCCTCCCAGTCACTACCGCTGATTCAGTTTATGCCTGCCACTTCAATGCCAAGTGGCGCGAACCATTGGAGACGTAACAGGCTAGGCCGATCTTTGTCGATCACAGTTAGCGGTAAGTACGCTGTGTGCTTCTTGAAGGAGACCCGGACTCGGCAGGAACCAACGACGGGGATTCAATTCCCTTGATAGTCCTTAAGAATAAGTTTTTGGAAACAGAGGTCTTGGCGCTGAATCGTGGGGATGAGTTGCTTGAGGGTCTTCCAGGACACCATCGAGAGGGACGATCCCAAGTCGACTTCCATGTGGCAAAGCTGGTTCTCGATGGCTACTGTGATTCGGATTTTCTTGGCATCCAAGGCAAAGGTGTGACCGATAGTGATAGTATGGTGAGCCTCTTCTCACTGTAAAGCTCGGTTTCTGTAGGAGTGGCTTACTGGTTCTCGCCTTACAGGATGATTTCCTGTCGATTGGTGATAGTTAGCCCCTTTTGAGGCCTGGCCGGGTCCTTGTAAACTTCAGCAGACCCGTCCAATGTGGCCTCTCTTCCCGCACTCATGGCAGAGCGTGTCGCAGAATTTGCATTCGGACCTGGCATGGTTGGCTCCACAGCCAGCGCAAGGGCGTAGGGGCTTCGGGTGGTGGTCCCGGTCGGACCGCAGTCGATGGACCTCCTCTTTGTCGCTGTCTGATGACAAAGAGAGGCCCTCATGGTGCATCGTTGAAAGCTGCCCTTCTGACCTAGGTGAGATGTCGCTTGTCGGTTGGTGTACCGGAGTGCGGTTGTGGCGTAGTTGTGCAGCCGACTTCCTGGTTGCTTCTGCTGCAGTAGCATCGGCGATGGCATCGGCAAGGCTGATGTCGCCTTTCGCCATCAGCTTGCTCCGCACGCCTGGTGCATCTAATCCCAGAACTATTCGATCTGTCAGTGTCTCTTCCAAATCGGTGAATCCACAGAGGCCCCCCAGGTTTCGGAGGTCAGCTATGAAGTCAGCGACACTTTCTCCTTTTCGCTAGTTTCTCTGATAGAACTCATGCCGTCTCACGAGCGTAGGCACGGTCGGTGCATAGTGATCTCTTAGTAGAGGTTCGAGGTCGTCCCAATCCATCGCCTTCACTTCTCTAGGTTTTGCTAGTGCTTGAGCCATCTTAAATACGGTTGGACCGCAATGCGTTAGGAACACTGCCCGTTTCTTCCCGGCTGTGGCGTCCTTTAAGTTGTTAGTTTCTAAGAACATTTGGAAGCGATCCATGTAGGACTCCCAGTCTTCCTGCACTGGATCGAATGGAGCGGGTGGTACGACGATGCCGGACATGGTTCCATTGTGTAGCGCCATCAGCCACGTGCTCGGTGTTTCTTCTTGGTTCCGTTGGTTCAGACGTCTCCAAATCCCATCCTCGTCGCCAGTGTTATGTTTGGAGCATGGGCGAGAAAGAATGGAGACAAGCCTCTGGAACGGTGAACTTCAACTCTTTATTTACATAGTGACTTCTCAACTCAATGGCAGTTATAACCCTCCTTATAGAGGCAACCCCAATAACTATTAACCAATAACAATCGAGGAGCGCTGGCTCCCTTAACCAATAGGAACTCTCTGTTAATGGCCAATCGGATTCCCCGGAATGGGCCAATCCGATCCTGCCGTTAACAGCCAATCAGAAATGCAGGGCCAGAACCCTGCACTTTACTCCAAGTTCAAGTTCTCTTTATTAAACCTTATGCATTCTCAACAGGGCAGAATAGTAACAACCAGTTCTTAGAACTGGTCTGAACCGGTAGAATTCCACCCCTGCTTTTTATTCATTTCATTCATAAATACATGTGAACAGACCAATGCTAAAATCATACATTCAAACACCATTCTCATTTAATTGGGATCTCCATGTGATCCAACACTTTTTGATAGTGTCTCACCTTATTCCAACTCAACTACTTATGTCAATAGTATACTTTTGTGTGAAAAAAAAACAGAAAAAAGATGTAATTACAAAGATTTTCTGCTCAGAAATGAAGTAGCGTAATAGTTTGTTAGCATTTGTTCCCAGGTACACTTGCATATTATTTCCACCTCTATCTCTTAATACTATGATTTTTTTTCTCAGAAGGAAAAAAAAACTGTTTTCACTCATTTTTGTCTTCCCATAAAGACATATGTTGCTATAAATATTCTTAACATGGAGATCAAATGCTTAAGATCTACGTAGCTTTGACTATTTTTGAAATAGAAAATTATGCTCCCTTCATGTAAGGTAAGGAAAGGCTGCCCTGTTAAAGAATGTACAAAATAAAAATTGCATTTAAGGGGGAAATACATTCATCCACTGCATAATGAACATGGTTTCTGACATCTTTCAAGGTTCGGATTTATTGAAAATCATAGCAGCAAAAAATAGACTTCTCCTATGAAGCATTTGAATGTAAAACAGGCAGCATCTGACTAGACATAAATTGAACTCCTTTCTAAGCAGTCTGGCATTCCCTCCCACATGCCAGGTCCTTTGAACTTCCCACCTACTCTCCAAATGTCCCAGAATCATTGCTCATTGCCCTTGTTCCCAGGAGTTCAAAATACGTAGCAAGTACTACAATTTGTAAGTTTCAGATGCATTACTTCCATTTAGGAGAACATATGCACTGATTTCTGAAAAAAAAGACATTCTGCTTGAAATATTCAGATCTCTCAAAACTGTTTAGGGTAGAAGCAATCCTTATATTAAGCTGCTGCTTCTTTTTTTAAAATTAAACTAACCAGCCAACCTTTAACATAATTTATAGCACTGGTTTTATGCTCAATCTATTACTTGTAAAAATATTTTGCACAGCAAAATTTGAGATGAGGCAACATTCAAGGAACTAATGGGAATTCTGGATATAAGCAGCATTACAGTATCTTATTTAAATAGCAATATTTAGGCATGTCAGATCTCCCAGCTAGTCCAGATAGGAAACACAACCAGATGAGTTAATTCTACTTTATTATAAAGCTACAATATCAAAATCTTGAAAATCTGAAAGTACAAATCTTTACCATCTCCTTTATAACCTGAGAAACTAGGGAGGGTCCCTTCTGAGCTTCTTTCTCTACCCATTATGCAACTGCAAACTATTACCTGACCGTTCCCCAGACAGCATTCCTTTGCCCCACCTCTCAAGGTCTTTCTCGCATACCACTACAGCACATAAATACATGTGCATTATTAGCACAGGGGCCGTGTGCTTTCTCCACTTCTCTTCTCCCTACATATCAATAATTGCATCTCAAACAATCCATCTGTTAAAATACTGAAGTTTGCAGATGACATAACAGGTCTCATTCGAAACAACAATGAATCTGCATACAGACGGGAGGTTGTACAACTTGCCTCATGGTAACCGGAACAATCTGGAACTGAACACATTCAAAACAGTAGAAATGGTGGTAGACTTTAGGAGAAACCATCCCATACTACCACCTCTTACAATACTAGACAACACAGTATCAATAGTAGAGACCTTCAAATTTCTAGGTTCTATTATATCACATGACCTAAAATGGACACCTAACATCAAAAGCGTCATCAAAATGGGCGTTGGTGCTTACCTGATACGCCCTTTCTCGTCGAGCTGCGTAGAGCATCCAGAGTGGGAGGTGCTCCAGTCTTCACTCTAACAGGCTGAGCTATAATTGAGGAACGCTCCTCCTCCTCCTCCATGTGACTCCTCCACACGTTCCCCAGTTTTACGAAGACGAGAAGACAACAACTATCCTCTCATATCAACTATTATACAATTCTGAACTTTAAACTATGTACATCATTGGCTGAAACAGGATTCCCCACCAGACGGACCAAATAGGGTGGGGCTGGATGCTCTACACAGCTCAACGAGAAAGGGCGTATCAGGTAAGCACCAACGCCCATTCTCCATAGAGCTGCTGCGAGCATCCAGAGTGGGACATACCAAAGCATGGCCTGTCCTACGGGAGGGACTCCATCTGGTCCAGAATCACCTCTGGGTCTCTTGCCACCTGTTGAAGGACTCGCCTGCCAAAGGATGCCTCAGCTGAGGCATAAACATAGATTTTATAGTGCCGGATAAAGGGGGATGGAGACGCCCAGGTGGCTGCTTGACAGATATCCTGAATCGAGGCCTGAGTAGCCCAGGCTGCTGAGGTGGCTGCACTCCTTGTAGAGTGAGCGGTGATCCCACTAGGAACAGGGAGAGCCTGAACCAAATAAGCCTTAGATATGGTAGCTCTAATCCAGCGGCCAACTGTAGACGGGGATACCTTGCAGTCCAGCGTCTTTGGCTGAAAGGACAGGAATAACGACTCTGACTTTCTGATAGATTGTGTACGATGGATGTAGATACGAAGTGCCCTTCGTACATCGAGAGTGTGCCGCTGCCTTTCCCTTTCTCGAGAAGGCTTGGGACAAAAATTAGGCAGAACCAATTCCTGAGCTCTTTGAAAAGCCGAGTTGATTTTAGACATAAAGGCGGGGTCTGGTCTCAGAACCACCCGATCAGTGTGGAAAATACATAAGTCCTTTCGCATGGATAGAGCTGCTATTTCAGATATCCTTCTTGCCGATGTTATCACCACAAGGAACACCACTTTGAATGTGAGAAACTGAAGTGGCGCCTCCCTGAGAGGCTCAAAGGGAGGTTTAGTTAATGCTATGAGAACCTTATTAAGATCCCAGGTTGGGTATCTGTGAATCACTGGGGGGTGCAGATTGGAAGGCCCTTATGTGAGGATGGTGGGAAAGTGAGCCAGAAGAGCTGCCAGCGACCACCATTGACAGGGCTGCGACCTGTCTTCTCAGGGTGTTGGGGGAGAGGCCCCTATCTAATCCATCTTGTAGGAAGACCAGAATTTGTGCAATTGAAGGAGAGAGCGGATCAACAGACAACTTATGGCACCACCTGCAAAAGATGTTCCTGGTGGCGTTATAAATGTGGGTAGTCGAAGACCGCCTTGCTGCCAGGATGGTATTGATGACCTGAACTGAGAGGCCCTCGTCTTTTAGCCTTTCCCGCTCAACCTCCAGATGGCTAACTGAAGCCACTGTGGGTCTGGATGTTGAAGAGGTCCCTGGGACAGAGAGATCCTGTCTAGGGGGATTCTCCATGGTGGGGCCACTGACAGATTGCGAAGATCCGCAAACCATGGTCTCCTGGGCCAATATGGGGCTACCAGGAGGACCTCCGCCCTTTCAAACAGCAATTTCCGAATCACCTTGGGGATCAATGGGAGGGGGGAAGTGTACAGAAGCCCAGTGGGCCAGGGGCATCACAGGGCATCGTGATTCTCTGCCCCGTTGGTGGGGTAATGTGCGAAGAATCTCAGTGTCTGGGCGTTCAGTGGAGATGCGAACAGGTCCACCAAGGGCTGACTGAACATCACTGTCACCTCCCTGAACAACGATGGGTGTAGGCGCCATTCCGATTGGTCCAGCGTGGCCCTGCTCAGCCAGTCTGCTTGGACATTCGAGACCCCCGAGATGTGTTCCGCCCTGATGGATGAGAGATGCACCTCTGCCCATCAACAAAGCTGCTCGGCCTCCCTCATGAGGCAGATGGAATGAGTGCCCCCTTGACGGTTGATGTGGGCCTTGGTGGTAGTGTTGTCTGTTAGAACCAATACATGGTGCCCTCACAGCTGAGGGAGGAATGCACGCAGAGCTAGGTATACTGCATGGAGCTCCAGCCAGTTGATGCTGCAGCACTGCTCGGTCACTGACCAAGTTCCCTGGGCTGAGAGCAATTGCATGTGGGGCCCCCATCCGGAAAGGCTGGCGTCTGTTGTGAGAGTGACCCTTTGGGGCTCCTTGAAGAGATGACCTCTGTTGGTAGAGGGTCTTGGAGGAACCTTCACCACGAGGCCTGAGTTGCTCCTTCCGGAACGTTGATAAGGCAGGAGAAACCACTGCAAGGATCTGGAATGTAAGCGTGCCCAGGGTATAATCGAAATGCATGAAACTAACTTTCCAAACAACTTGGACAATTCCAGCAATGAGGCCTTTCTCGTCCGTCTAATGGTCCTGATAGCTTTTTGGATACTGCTGAGCCTTTCATGGGAAGGGAAGACCCTTCCTTCAACCGAATCAATCACAGCTCCTAGGTGAGCTGTATGGAAGGGTTAAGCTGACTTTTCTCCCAGTTAATGAGAAAGCCGTGGGCCTGAAGCACTGAGAGGGTGGTCTTAGTGTCACTCTCGGCCTGATGTTGGGTAGGGGATAGAATAAGAATGTTGTCAAGGTAGCAGTGAATGCGAATAGGGAAGTGTCTCAGGTGAG
Source organism: Hydrophis major (assembly GCA_033807585.1). Taxonomy (NCBI): domain Eukaryota; kingdom Metazoa; phylum Chordata; class Lepidosauria; order Squamata; family Elapidae; genus Hydrophis; species Hydrophis major. The sequence goes on from CM066331.1 coordinate 80,522,191, forward strand.
CCGCCAGAGCTGCCAGCACCTTGGTGAAGGTCCTCGGGGCCGATATAAGACCAAAGGGAAGGGCCACGTATTGGAAATGCTGATTGTTGTAGCAAAATCTCAAATATTTGGAATATGAGGGGTGAATAGTAATATGGAGATATGCCTTGGAGAGGTCAATGGATGTAAGCCAGTTTCCCTACCTGGTGCCCTGTAATATCGATTGAAGTGTATGCATTTTGAACTTGCGATGGACAATATATCGATTGAGCCTCTTCAGATCTAAGATGGGCCTCCAACCCCCGGAATGCTTAGGGACCAAGAAGAGGAGGGAATAGAACCCCTCTCCCCGCTGTGAAGGTGGGACGGGCTGGATGGCCTTGATATCAGAAAGATGGCTGACAGCAGCCGCCATGAGAGCCCGCTTAATCGGGTCCCTGGGAAGGGGGAAATCATGAAGTGCTCTGGGGGAACAGCCTGAAACTGAATAGAGAGGCCGAACCTTACAGTGTCCCTAACCCAGGCATCCAAAGTGGATGATTCCCAGTGGTCGGCAAAATACAAGGTGGCCGCCAATGGGATAAGGAGCTGAAAGACTACCTGGGACGGCAGGACGCCTTATTCCCTGCACCCCGGAAGGGCCTCCTGTAGCTGCCTCCCCTTCTGCTTCTGTCTCCCAGATCGCTCCAGTCCTGATAGGCCGACCGGAATGTCGGGGAGCTCTGATACCTAGGGGTGAAGGATGGTTGGAAGGAGGTGCGGAACGAGCCCCTCTGAAAGGGCTGGGACTTTCTGGACTCTTGCCTGTGAAAAAGTGATGGGAGGAACTTCTTCTTACTCCGGCTCTCCATCAGCAATGGCTCAAGTGTTGGGCCAAACAATTTTCCCCCCGCTATAGGAGCTGAGGCCAACTTAGTTTTATTCTTAACGTCGGCCTGCCAATGCCTAAGCCAAGGTAGCCTTCGGGCAGTAACGTGTGAAGAGATGGCCCTAGATGAAAATTTCACAGAATGAAAAGGGGTATCGGCCGCAAACTCCGCTGTGGCCGTGAGTGTGGCAATGTCCTGATGGGCCCTCATGTTTGACAGAGGGACATGTTGTTTCAGCTGCCTGAGCCACCTGATAGAAGATCGAGTGAAAAATGACATGGCTGTGGCCGACCGGATGGCCCAAGCATCCGACTGGTGCGCTCGCCTCAGTGCCATCTCTGCTCACTTATCCTCTGGCTTCAGCACTTCCAGAGAGTTGGACTGGATGATGATGCTAGTCTCACTATGGGGTTGTCTACCTCAGGAGTGTTTAGCATGGTAGAAAATTCCGGGTCGAGATTAAACAATCTCTTGTCTTGGCTGGAAGGAGCGGGAGGAGGACCCGCAGAGGCCAATTGCCTCGCGACTAGATCGGAAAAGATAGGGGGGGTTGGAATAACCTCGGTTTCGACAACCGGCTGTCTGAATATCGAATCCTCTGGTCCCCCCGGGGTCACTGGAGATGATTCAGAGGAAGACTGGGAAGTCAGGTCCGAAACATTCTTTGCTTTAAATAACAAGGACTTAAACAAATGAGGCTTAAACAGGCCTACAAACACTGGTTGTTCAGGAGAAATGCCCTCGTCCTCTGACATCTCCCCTTCCATGGGGTCTACCTCGAAAAAGGGTTCAGAATATTGCAGAGACCCACTATCTGAACCTTCCTCTTCCCTGAAGGGTTCAAACCCCATTTCTTCTTCTTCCTGGACCTCCTCCCCTTCCGGGAAAGGGGCATCCACTTGGGAAGGTACCTGACTATGTTGCGAAGCCAGTCTGGAGAGAGATCTTCCCGAGATAGATTCAACCTCAGGCGTCATCATCTGGGAACCTGGTCTGGATAGCTGTTGGATGCCTTCTGCTATTCCTTGCCGGATAGCCAGTTGCATCCACTCTCTAATACTGTCCGGAATGATGGCTGAGGACGGGTCCTCTGTGTTAAGCCTGTGTTCCCCAACCAGGGTTAAGGAGACAAGCTAAACAGAATGTGCACGTTAGTCAGATAGGCACACAGATAAGTGTGTGAGATAAAGTTTGTATGTTAGTTAACGTACAGTAAAAATAATAGATACGCTTGTGCTATCAAAATATAGTTTATTCCATTTAGAGTTTATGGCATAGTCAAAATAACAGTCCATTAGTCATGTATCATTTTAGTCAGTCCATTCAAGGATATTCAATTAGCAAAGTCCATGTAGAATATCCAATGTCAGTTCACTTACAATAAATCAGTCCTTTCTCTCTCCCTTTCCAGTAGGAGAAAAACACAGTCTTGAATCCATCTAGTAATTAGGGATCATAAAGCCAGAGAGAGCAAGTTGCGGTACCTTGCTTCTTTTATGGTGCTATTACAACCACTCCCTTAATTACATTCCTACAGTTAAAAGTTGCAGACACTTTAACTAACAAACCATGATAACATATTTATTATTTTACCTAAACCAGTCAGGGTAAACAATGTTATCCCTAACACTCTGGATGTAGACCCGTTGCGGTTGGTGTGAAGGTCGCTTCAGGCGTGCGAGAAGCCTGGTGACTTCGGGCGGGTGAGCACCTGGAAGGAGAAGGTTGTCTTGGCAGGGGAGGGGGTTGAGAAGAGGTAGAGGGTGTGGCATGGATTACAGAATGCGAGTCTTTAGATCGTTTGTCAAACTCCTTCTCCAAGGCCTTATGACGCCTTAAGGCGTCCATTTGAGAGGCCTTGGAGGAGCCCTTGTCCCTTTTGCGCAAATAATGCGTCTTTGACTTTGCCTTCAAAGAAGGGGCCACATCCCCCTTTTGGATAATTTTTTTTTTTATGTGATGTGATGTGATGTGATGTGATGTGATGTGATGTGATGTGATGTGATGTTATGTTATGTTATGTTATGTTATCTTTTTGGCGGGCGGAGCCAAAAAGGTGCCAATCAGGCCCACACAAAAATTTTAATAATAATAATAATCAGTCTGTAGCTGATTTACACTTCTTAATAATAAAAGAAGGAAAACTTAGAACTAAACCCTAAAAAATCCAATAGGCCAAATGAACGCGGAGGCCAGGAAAGGATCAACAAGGAACAGGCCTCCTGAGGCAGCCTCCAAACACAAATGGGAAGTACGTGCCTGAGCCTCTGAGTGAGCTGCGGAACTTTTTTTAGACAAGAACAGCCAACTAGCAATGGGAGGAAGGGCAACAGGGCACGGAACCACACTACCCTTAAAATTTAGGCTCCACACGGCCTGCCAGTCCTGCTATGGGCCTTTATAAACTTCACAGCACGATCGGAAAGGAATAACAAAAAAACAAAATGGCGGCCGGCCACGAGGCACACCTAAAATGGCCACCGGCACCGGCGCAACTATCTCAGAGGTGCACAAACCCTCTAAAACAACAAACTGCAAGCGAGAAATAGGAAAAAAGGCTAAGAGGGCTGTAAGAAGCAGCTCCCCTTTTTCTAGGCGTTCGTGGGGGGAAGGCGCAACGAAGTGCTATCGAAAGCGCGAGCTCAAGCCACTGCTTAGATGCAGCATGGCTCGAAAAAACGGCAGAGGAAAAAAGGGAGGGGGGGTAAAAGGGCTCCAAATCCCCCTATTTCCCCCCTTGAGGGGCAAAAAAACACTCCTCCACTAAATTTGGGATGAAACTAAATGCGCAAAGGACATGGAGAACGGAGAGATCAAATCTGATTTTTGTAACAGCAGAAAAGGAACCTGGATCGGCCAAGGAGAAAATGGTCAAGCTGCCTGTCTCTAGCGAGGATATGTCATCAAGATTGGAGCTCAACTTGAAGGACGTTGATTCATTTTATGCATAATTATTGAGTCTTAGTGTCTTTAACTTTAAAACAGATACAGTAGCTGGTCTTTGAAAACAGAAAATAATACAGAGAGCCTTTCTAACAGTGAATTTGTGTAATCCGGTTTTTCTTTTTATGGGATGTTAAATCATAAAAAAATCATTTAATTGTTAAATCAATTAAAATATTGAACCAATTGTATTATAAACTCCACTCCTACTATTTATTGATCTTAACTGAACTGTTGAATACATTTAGAGGATAGATCAGGGTTGTCAAACTCGCGATGACACATCATCACATGATGTATCACAACTTTTTCCCCGTTTGCTAAACTGGGGGTGGGCGTGGCCAGCATGTGATACATCCGGCTTGCAGGCTGCAAGTTTGACACCCCCGATATAGAATCTTGGTTGGGAATACATTAAAGATTTATCCTTGATTTCTTCCCATGTATTTCTTTATTTCCTGGCCTAATGTACAATCCTGAGATTCCCTAGTTCAGGGATATCAAACTGGCAGCCCGCAGGCCATGTCCACCCTAGCTCCGCAAAGGGGAAAAACATCCTGAAGCATGATGCAGCAAATTTGACACCCGTACCTTAGATATTGCTATTGAAATACTAATTACTTCTAACCCTCCTTATTTTCCAAAGGGCAGGATAGAATGAGGCACGGAAGATTTAAGAAGACTGGGAAATTCTAAGAGTTGAAGTTTACACATCTTAAAGCTGTCAAAGCTGAGAACAATCTTCAGAAAGAATACATTAATTTTCAACACGTTAACACAACATAATTGAGATTCTCTTTCATTAGTTGAAATGTTTTTTTAGTTAATGCTGATAATTTAAGCACTTATAGTTAAATGTGGAACATCAGAAGGAATACATTAAAGAGATGCTAGCTGATTTGAAAGACACCTAGCCTAGAACAGGGGTCTCCAACCTTGGCCACTTTAAGCCTGGAGGACTTCAACTCCCAGAATTCCCCAGCCAGCTGAAGTCCTCCAGGCTTAAAGTGGCCAAGGTTGGAGACCCCTGGCCTAGAAGATGGAAGTTATGAAGAGCAGTAGCAAATGAACATGAGGCACCAACCCAGGCAGGGTTTAAAATCAGAATGTTTGCCCAGTGTCCCTTTCAACTCTAGTCAAATCTTTAGCTTTGGGTTAACTAGAGAATGTAAGGAAAAACCTATTCAAAGGGTTCAAGTGGAGAAGGGAAACTCACCCCGACACATATCTTTCTCCCTTGCTTTTGTTCCACCTTGAGTTATTGGAATATACATTCAATAGTAATTTCCTTCCTCATCAAAATGTGGGGAACCAATGTCAGGGCAAAGATCATCATGATGTATCCCCTCTGGTCCTCCAAGAGAATTCTTGTAGTAAGAATTAGGAAGAAGGAAAGCTGCATGAAAAGAGAGTACTCTGAAGAAGCAACTTGTCTCCGGAGCATGGGAGAAACCTGAGTGTACTGCTCATGCTTTTCTTTCTGGAATGACTAGAAGGGTTCTGCTTCAGATACACACCAACCATTTTTACCATGGCACCTTCCCCCTGGAACATCATCCCACCCCTGAGACTAGACTTGTCCCAATCTTGCTGTCCATTTACAAGGCATTAAAAAACTGGTTTTGCCATCAAGCCTGGGTCCTTGATAGACGGGGTATGCCCATTTCTTGACCATGGTTATCTTAAAATGAGTGACTTTAGCTGCTATGCTATTTTACATTATTTCTGTTGGTTTTAATTTTTGTTGTTTTTACTATGTTTTTAACTGTGAGCTGCCTGACGTCATGTATACGAGAGGGCGGCTTCGTAAATTAAATGAACAAATAAATCTCTTCAACCTGGGTGCTGTTTTCCAACGTATTGTACATAACTAAAGCAAGTTTGGGACTTTCATATGAAAGGAGGTTCCTGCATCACCCTCTATCCATCTCAATGGGTCTTTATGGCAATATATCCTATGTAGTTTCTACAAAATCCCATTTTTCATTATGCAATGGGGATTTAATATAAACAATATTCAATTCCACTACGTATTCCAAATACTCAAGGAAATACCCAGCGAGGATGTATACAGATTGCCGTTTCCTGTAGCTATAGTGTGAACAAACAAAGCTGTCAAAAGCAACATAACAAAATGTAAAAATAATTATGATTGGCTTGTCATGATTTCTCTGGGGAAAGGAGGAAAATATTACCATATTGCTCAGCACCTTTTTCTAGATAACATGCTTACTATGTAAACCATCAGTGCTGATCTGTCGTATACTATTCAATAATTTTGTTTCTTGGGTGGTTTTAATTTATATTATCAACTTTTATATTGCTGTTTCCTGTAAGCATGATTTTTGTTTTGCTTTGTTTTTACAATTAGCATGTAGTGAATATAAACAAAAGACTCAGATTTCAGGCTGTATTAATCACCAGTTAACAGCGCAGTGACGCATAAAAGCCAACAAGTCAAGGGCATATCGTCAGGTTTTTAACATGCTCCTGTGGATCACACAATGTTCTGGACAAAATGCACTTGAAACTAGCTAATGAGAATTAAACATATTAAATGTCATCGTTCAATTTTCTGAGATAGTTCAAAGATTTTCAGTGGTTACAGAATAATAATGGCTCATTGTATCTGAGTTAGGCAATAAACTTTGAACTATAAAATAATAGCAATAAATTTTGTTTGGGCATTGGTTCTTACCTGACATGCCATTTCTCTTCGAGCTGCGAGGATCATCCAGAGAGTGGGAGGTGCTTCAGTCTGTGCTGTTGTAGTCTGAGCTTAATTACTGAGGAACGCTCCTCCTTCCATCACGTGGCTCCATTACAGCGTTCCCCAGTTTATGCGAAGGTGAGAGGGAAGAGAAATTCGTACTCTCATCTTACTAGACTTAAGGGTTCCTTGGCCGAAACAAGACCCCCACCAGACGATGAAAGATAACGGTGGGGCTGGATGATCCTCGCAGCTCGAAGAGAAATGGCATGTCAGGTAAGAACCAATGCCCATTCTCCTTAGAGCTGCTTGGATCATCCAGAGAGTGGGACATACCAAAGCTTGGCTGTCCTACGGGAGGGACTCTGTCTGGTTTGGGAGCCTCTTCGGGTCCTTGAGGACTCGCTGTAGGACTCGTCTGCCAAACGAAGCCTACGCTGAGGCAAATATGTCGATCTTGTAATGCCTAATGAAGGGAGACGGGGAGGCCCAGGTGGCAGCCCGGCCATGTCAGTGATTGGGGCCTGGGTGGCCCAAGCTGCCGAGGTAGCCGCACTTCTGGTGGAATGTGCTGTTATTCCGCTGGGTACTGGCAGAGCCTGTGACAAGTAAGATCTAGAGATAGTGGGTCTGATCCAGCGGCCGATGGTTGAAGGGGATACTTTGTGACCCAATGTCTTGGGTTGGAAGGAAAAGAATAGGGATTTGGACCTCCTGAAGGGCTGGGTAGCTTAATGTAGATGTGGAGGGCACGTCTCACATCCAGGGTATGCCAAAGGGTCTCCATCTCTCGCAAGGGTTTGGGGCAGAAGTTTGGGACAGTGAGCTCCTGTGCCCTGTGGAAGGCTGAGTTGACCTTGGGCAAGAAGGTAGGGTCGGGCCAGAGAACCACCCAGTCGGCATGGAAGATGCAGAGGTCCTTTCTCACCGACAAGGCTGCGATCTCCGAGATTCGACGGGCCGATGTTATGGTCACCAGGAACAACACTTTGAATGTTAAAAACTGGAGGGTGGATTCCCTGAGAGGCTCAACGGGGTGTTTAGTGAGGAACAGAAGGACCCTATCAAGATCCCAGGTAGGGTAACGGTGAACAGTTGGGGAACGCAAATTAGTGGCTCCTCTGAGGAATGCCCTAATGCGAGGGTGGTGGGAAAGGGAACCAATGTTGTCGCAAGTGATAACAGTTGTGAGGGCTGCAACCTGCCCTCTCAAGGTGTTGGGGGAAAGCCCTTTCTTCAGACCCTCTTGGAGGAAATCCCAAATCTGAGCAATGGAGGGCGAAAGTGGGTTGACCTGGGATTTATGACACCACTTGCAGAAACTATTCCAAGTGGCATCATAGATTTGGGTAGTTGAGGGCTGTCTGGCGGCTAAGATGGTATCAATAATCTAGTCAGAGAACTTCTTGTTTCTTAGGCGGTTCCGCTCAACCTCCAGACGGCTAATTAGAGCCACTGGGGATCCGGATATAGAAGGGGGCCTTGAGAAGGGGAGATCCTGTTCGGGGGGATTTTCCAGGGAGGGGCTACTGATAGGTTGCGGAGGTTCGCAAACCATGGGCGCCTGGGCCAGTAGGGGGCCACCAGAAGCAGTTCCACTTTCTCGTGGGTCAGTCTCTGGATGACTCTGGGAACTAGGACCAGTGGAGGGAATGCATATAGAAGCCCTGGGGGCCAGGGGCAACATAGGGCATTGTGATTCTCGGCCCCGTGGGAGGGGTAGCTCAAAAAAAATCTTGGGAGTTGTGTGTTGAGGGGGGATGCAGAGAGGTCCACTATCAGTAGGCCAAAGAGTGTGGTCGCCTCCTTGAACAGAGACGGGTGGAGGCACCATTCGGACTGGTCCACCGTGGCCCTGCTCAACCAGTCTGCTTGGGTGTTTGAAACTCCTGAGATGTGCTCTGCTTTGAGGGAGAGGAGATTGCGCTCCACCCAGCAGCAGGGGCACTCAGCTTCTCTCCTCAACTGTATGGACTGTGTGCCCCCCTGTCTGTTGACTTGAGCCTTGGCAGTGACGTTATCCGTGAGGATAAGGACATGGCGCCCATGTACCTGAGGGAGGAAGCTGCGAAGGGCCAGGTGTATGATGTGAAGTTCCAACCGGTTTATAATGCATGCCCATTCTGTCTCCGACCATCTGCCCTGAGCCGTGAGTGAGTAGATGTGAGCGCCCCATCCGGACAGGCTGGCGTCTGTGGTGAGGGTGAGCCATTGGGGCTCCTTAAAGTAATGACCCTTGTTGATGGCGGGGTTGGTCCACCAGAAGAGAGACATGGGGACCTTTGGGGGTACCTTGACCGTGGATTTTGAGTTGCTTCTGCTGGATCTTTGAAATGGGAGCAGGAACCACTGTAGGGATCTGGTGTGTAAACGGGCCCAGGGAACAATGGAAATGCATGAGACCATCTTACCCAATAATTTAGACAATTCTAATAGAGTTACCTTTTTGATCGCCGGATATGTTTGACGGATTCCTGGATGCTAAGGAGTCTTTCCGAGGAAAGAAGGACCTTACCTTTAACTGTATCTATTACGGACCCCAAGAGGGTTATCCGGGTAGATGGCGACAGTTGGCTCTTTTGCCAGTTTACAAGGAACCCATGGTCCTGGAGGGCAGAGAGAGTAGCTCTGGTGTCCCTCTCTGCTTGGCGACTGGAGGGGGACAGGATGAGGATGTCATCCAGGTAACGGTGGAGGCGTACGGGGAGGTTCCTAAGGTAAGCCGCTAGTGCCACGAGCACCTTAGTAAAGGTTCTAGGACCGATGCTGACCCAAAGGGGAGGGCCACATATTGGAAGCAGAGGTGATTGTAGCAGAACCTGAGGAATTTGGAATGGGAGGGCTGGATTGGGATGTACAAATACGCTTCTGAAAGATTTATAGAAGAGAGCCAGTCCCCTTGCCTGGTACCCAGTAGATTGGACTGTAAGGTGTGCATCTTAAACCTGCGGTGGACCAGGTAATGATTAAGTTGTTTTAGGTCTAGGATTGCTCTCCATCCACCTGAGTGTCTGGGGACTATGAACAGGTGGGAGTAGAAACGCCGCCCTCATTGAGGGTGGGACTGGTTGGATAGCCTGTATGTTGAGGAGATGTTGAATAGTGGAATCCATCAAATTGCATTTGGTGGGCTCCTTCGAGGGGGGGGGAATGCCATGAAAAAGTCAGGGGGGGGCATGCTGAAATTCCAGGGCAAGTCCGAACCTGATAGTGTCTTGGACCCAGGCATCGGAAGTATAGGACTCCCATTGGTCGGTGAAATGTCTGAGGCATCCGCCAATGGGGGGGGAAGAACGGGATCTATCTTGGGTGCCAGAAGGGCCTCCCACCTGATCCCCTGAAGGGTCTCTTGTAGCTGCCGCACCTTCTGTTCCTGTCGCCCGAGTCGGCTCAATCCTGGGGTTGGGATGGAGGGTCTCGGGTACCTGGGTGGAAAGGGAGACTGGTAGAAAGGTCGAGAGGACTCTCTCCAAAATGGCTGATGGGCTCTGGCTTCTGACCTCCAAAAAAGAGAGGGAAGAATTTTTTTCTTGCTTCAGCTCTCGACTAGCAGAGGTTCCAGGGCTGTGCTGAATAGTTTGTCTCCCTTGATGTGAGCAGTGGCCAGTTTGACTTTGTTTTTGACATCCGCCTGCCAGTGTTTGAGCCAGAGCAGGCGGCGGGCTGTAACCTGAGAGGTTATGGCTCTAGTGGAAAACTTAACTGAATGGTAGGTGGCGTCGGCCGAGAATTCTGCTGCGGCCGTGAGTTTAGCGATGTCCTGACGCATCCTTGTATTAGAGGAGGGGACATGCTGTTTTAGTTGGTGGAGCCACCGGATCGAAGATCTGGTGAAAAAGGAGGTGGCCGTGGCCGATCTAATGGCCCAAGCATCAGCTTGGTGAGCCCGGCGTAAGGCTAGTTCGGCCCTCTTGTCCTCGGGTTTCAGAGCCTCCAGAGGATCACTAGGGGAGGAGGAGGATGCTAAGCCAACAATGGGCTCATCAACCTCGAGGGTATTAAGTAGGTTGGAAAAGTCTAAGCCAACAATGGGCTCATCAACCTCGAAGGTATTAAGTAGGTTGGAGAAGTCTAAGCCAACAATGGGCTCATCAACCTCGAGGGTATTAAGTAGGTTGGAGAAGTCTGAGTCGAGGTTGAAAAACCTCTTGTCCTGGCTAGGATGGGGTGGTGGTGGAAGCCAGCTGTTTTGATACCAGAAAATGGGTAGAGCCGGAATGACTTCAGCTTCCACAACGGGCTGCTTGAAAATGGAATCCTCTGGGCCCTCTGCCGAGGAAGGGTGAACAGAGGGAGAATGTGTGTACAGGCCAGAGATGTTTTTGGCCTTAAAGAGAAGCGATTTATATAGGTGCGGCTTGAACAAGCCCACAAAGGTGGGTTGGCCGGGGGTAAGGCCCTCATCCTTGGATATCTCCCCCTCCATGGGCTCGGTCTCCGATAGGGGTTCACTGTAAAGTGTTGACCCCAATTCAAATTCTTCCTTCTCTTTGAATTGATCCAGGCCCCCTTCCTCCTCCTCCTGTTCCCTTTCTGGAAGAGAGCTGTCCCTCTGTGAAGGTACCTGACCGTGGGGAGGATCCAATCTAGGCAGGGACCTGACTGATAGAGGCTCATGTTCGGGAGCCATCGGGAAGAAGCCGGGTCTGGACACCTGTTGGAGACCTTCCGTAATCCGCTGGTGGATAGCCAGCTCCATCCATGACCTCATTTGTTCTGGAATCTCGACTATGGCAGGCTCCTCTTGGTGCAGACCAGCGGCCATAGGAGTAAAAGTGGCTTTGGGTGTCCATCTGGTCATTGGTCCAGGGGCCTGATGCCCCTGGGGTGAGCTGTGCCTGGAGAGGGAAGAGAAATCTGGAGGGGGTGTGAGTAGAGGTAGATCAAAAAGGAAGAACCGACCTCTTCCCTGGTCCAACACCTCAAAGCCACAGGACATGAGATTGACTTTAAAAATACCAGAACTATCGCCAAAACCGAACACTTCAGCAGCAGAATAATCAGAGAAGCCATAGAGATAGAAAAACGCCCACACAGCATGAATAAACGAGATGATACCTCCCGCCTACCAGCCATTTGGAAACCCGCCCTCATGAACAGATGAGTACCTAACATGAAGAATGACACCAGACCCACACCCTTGAGAGCCACACAAGATGCCACCACCACACTTCCATGTAGAAAGCAGACTCACACCCACACAGAAGATGAAACACGACCACGAACCAGAAGCCGCACTGCAGCTGCATCACTACCCACTTCAAACCCCTCTGAGCCATACATGAAGCGAACTGACCCCCACCATGAAGATGCAGCACGACCACGAACTCGAAGCCAAACAGCTAGATCACAGCTCACCAGCTCAAATCCCCCAGCAACTAAGACTAACCGGAGCACAACCAAGCCCCCACCTGAACAGAACACGCCTCCAGCCAATCAGAACACAGCCAACCCCCCAACCAATCAGAACACAGCCAAACCCCCAACCAATGAGAACACACCCCCACCCAATCAGAACACAGCCAAGCCCCCACCCAATCAAGTCACACCCCCACTAGCAGTTAAAAGGAAGAAGCAGCTGCAAGCTCACATCACTCTGAGAAGCACAGAGCTGAAAACCAAGCCTGAAGATGATGAATGAGACTTCATCGAAACGTTGCCTAGATACTTCCAATCTTACGCGGGAGAAAACCCGAATAACCAAAGATCCACATACAAATACCCGCGAGAACCTCAGAAAACATATATATATAGACACATTTATTTGTCTTTTTTTTTAATATAAAAATATGTAATTTGATCGAAAAAATCTGGATCTTGGTCCAATAAGGGTATCAACTCAGGTGCTTATTTATCCAATTAGTCAAATGAATACCTGAGGCCAATTGCACCAGGTTGGAAAGATAAGGCTTCCAGCAGCTTTTACTCCCAGACGAAAACCGGGAGGGGTGGTGGTGCTGCAATTGCTTCACCCTGAGCGCAGCTGCAGAATTGCCAACAATACTTTTAGTAGGTATCTTATAAAAAGAGAGGCTCGGAACAGGCTGGTAAGGCCTGTTTTGGCGAGCTAGAAAACACTCGCAGCCGAGAAATGAGGCCAGAGGAAATAAAATGGTGCCCGACCATGAGGCGGCGCCCAAAATGGCAGCCGCCTACTGATTTGAATGTCGGGGCCGCTCAGGGTGGAATTAAGCCCCTCTGGCAGCCTAGAATGCCAAGAGGGGCAGCGAGGAGAAATTCGCCCCTTCCTGGGACGATCGGTGCTCGTGGTGGGGAGAAAACCAGTGGCGCTTTGGAGCACGATAAATTCAAGCCGCTAATGAGGGCGGCGTGGAAAGCAGCAGGAAATATCAGATCGAGGATGGGGGGGGTTAGCGCAAGAGCGCTGCTAAGCCACCCGCTTTTTTTCCCCCTGGGGGGCAATGAACGCGCTCCTCTGAATCTATAGACAACAAAACCAATTGCGCAGAGGCTTGAGGAAAAGAATATTAGATCAAACCTTCAAGGAATAGAAGAGATCCTGAATCGGCCAAGGAGCTATATAAGAAACAGCCTAACTCTCACGAGGCTGAGCATAAACTGAGGAACGCTGTAATGGAGCCACGTGATGGAAGGAGGAGCATTCCTCAATAATTAAGCTCAGCCTACAACAGCACAGACTGAAGCACTTCCCACTCTCTGGATGATCCGAGCAGCTCTAAGGAGAATATTGGTAATTTCTGAGCATATTCTGTTTGACTTCTCAGAGTTATTGAAAATAAAAATACATTTTTTAACCAGTGCCAGGTACATAATATAAATACATTTTTACATACAGGTAGTTCTTGACTTACAACATTTTCTTTAGTGACCATTTAAAATAACAATGGCACTGAAAAAAGTGACTTATTTATTTTATTTTTATTTATTTGTTTTGTCAAAAGCTTACAATACAATAGAAATAAGAACAAACATAAGTTTAAATATAAGAAATGGGAACTAATAATTGGGGACAATAGGACAGCAATGGTAGGCACGGTTGTGCACTTATGCACGCCCCTTACAGACCTCTTCAGAATGGGGTGAGGTCAATAGAGGTTAGTTTGAGGGTAAAGGAGTGGGGGTTTGAGCAGGTGACAACAGAATCAGAGTTTCAGACATTGACCACTCTGTTGCTGAAATCGTAGCAATCAAGTTTGGAGTGGTTTACATTAAGTTTATATGTGTTGTGTGTTCTTGTGTTGTTGTGGTTGAAGCTGAAATATTCATTCACTGGTAATACGTTGTAACATATAATTTTATGTACTATGCTTAAATCCAATCTTAGCTGGTGTAGTTCAAGGTTGTCTAAGCCTAGAATCTCAAGTCTGGTGGTGTAGGGTATTCTGTTGCAAACAGAAGAATATAGTGCTTTTCTGGTAAAATACGTCTGGATTCGCTCAATTGTGTTTATGTCAGATATACAGTGCAGATTTCAAACTTATGACCATTTGTCACACTTATGACTGTTGCAGCATCCTCATGGTCACATGACTTACATTCAGATGCTTGAGATCTGGTTCATATTTATGACAGTTGCAGTGTCCTGGGGTCATGTGGTTATCTTTTATCATCTTCTGACAAGCAAAGTTAAGGGTGAAACCAGATTCACTTAACAACTGTGTTACTAATTTTAATAACTGCAGTAATTCACTTAACAAATGTGGCAAGAAAAGGCATAAAATGGGGCAAAACTCACCAAATTTCTCATTTAGCAACATAAATTCTGGGTTTTATTTTGGGTGTAAATCAAGGACTAGAAGTATATTTAAGGTAGTAATGCCTCAGTCTCCTTTTTTTAAACTACATTGAAAGAAAAATTGAGAATGTACATGGATCTTCTATATAAATATGGCACTCCATGGGTAGAAAATTTAGATAGAAATAAGCAGTCCAAACATTTCCTTCACTGAGTCCCAATTTTTTATTTGGAAGATAGGATTATACTGTATTGTTATATGTGCATGTTTGTGACATACATATGACTTAATAAAAGACAATTTCTTAACAAAATTCCTGAGATCCTGAGTTTGCTTGCTTTTTAAAAAAATCAACATTAGGATGTTTAAAGCATCCATAGCCAGAAACAAAAAAGCAGAAACAAAGAAATCTAACTTTGCTGAAATAGTATGAACTCCTATTTATTTCAACAATTTTTATAGAGACTGAGCCACGATTTCCTACATTTTCAAAATAAAGATGACACAAAAAAGTAGAAATGCAAGTTGCGTACCATCTGTGATTTTGTACTCGCAAAATGATAATTACATGCATTTCTCAGGATGGCCCTAAATTCCAGACTTCCTTCAGATACATATTTTTCAGGGTTTATGTCATCTTACATTCTACGGGAATTTAGCATGTTAGTAAACAATGGAATTTCATAAACACACTTATAGCAAATTGAAAAGGGTGAGTCAATAAATGGTTATATATGTAATGCGCATTTCATGGTAATGCTCCAAATCAGAGCTGAGCTGTATTAATCGAGCCTGAAGCAACCAGAATATCTACTGAAAACAGCTAAAAGGTTGAACTGATTCAGACATTTAATGAACTTTTATTACAAGGGAAATGAAAACTCAGAGAGATTTCAGTGTTGTTCAGTTGTCATGGAAGTGATTTGTGGGTGTGAGCAATATGTGCTGCTAACAAGTGTGAAACTTTTGTAACACATTTGCCACACAGTGCTTCGAAAGTGTTCATGCTAAATAATGAAGAAAGCATACTTGCAGGAAAAAAAATCTGTCCAATTTCTAACTTAAAAAAAAGTTCTGTAGAATCTACAAAGTTCAACGCATTTGGACTGCTGCATAATACTGCTTAAATTTTTTTTCCCTTCACAGAGAATTTAATCACGCTGATGTCATCCAATATTCTTTTTCTCCATCAAATAACAGACAAGGGGCTATGGAAATCCTAAACTTGACCGGATGCTGTGATCAACTGATTGCAGACAAACAAGCTAAAACTCAAGTTTATATAAGATAGGAGATAAATCAATCCAAGTTTAAATGTACAGCAAATGATGGATGGGATCATATTTCTTCTGAATGATGAAGAACAGATTAAGATGATTCACATGGGAATATATAATAAAATGTCCATGGTAAGAAAAAACAAAGATCAATAAGTATAACCTACAAATCTAATAACACCAAAATATAAAGTCACAATGAAATATACCAAAGTTCATGGATGCAATTCTGTAGAGATTGTCAGTCATCCAGGTCATGGTTGTCTCAAAGGTGCTTTTTCAGGAGGCAACTGGACTTTCTTTTTTCTTTTGAAGATGTTGTGCTTCTCATCCAAGAAGCTTCTTCAGCTCTGACAGGATAGTGAGATAGAATCCTTCCATTCTACACTATCCTGTCAGAGCTGAAAAAGTTCTTGGATGAGAAGCAAAACATCTTCAAAGAAAAAAAAAAGAAAGTCCATTTGCCTCCTGAAAAAGCAACTTTGGGACATAGAAACAATTATTTCTTTAACAATCAGCAACTTTAAGAAAATCCAGAGGGAAAAGAAGGCTATCAACATCAGCTTCTAAAAAGTCAATGAGCATTTGGGGGCAGGGGGGACACAATTAATTGTGACCTTGATGCAGCCTGGGAAAGGATTTGAATTTATATCAGAAACCAGAGAAAATTCAAATCACCTTTAAGCGTTGCAGTTCATTATTTCAAGTTGTCAATATATTATGCATCTTTACAAGGAATTATGTAGTCTGGCTTTTGTTAGAAATGCTACCAAGAACATAAAACTAAAAAGATTATTCCAATATATGTTTTATCTGTTACTGCAGAAGATAATTTGAAAGAAGTCAGGAGAAATAGATCTCAAAGTGTCAAGTCTATTGATTCAAACTACTCAAAACCAACTTGCAATTAACTGCACCTTACTCCTTAAGATCCTTTATAGTATGGGACATAGCACCTCCAAAAATATTCAAACCATGCATTTATCAAAACAATTATCATGAAAATCAACAACTGTGTGCTAATTGGGAGCTGAAGAACTGTATGTAATATTTAATTATGTGTGTTCAAGTTCATTAGCCCATGACTGACAATATTCATTATGATTCTAATAACAAAGAAATTTTCCATTACCAGAGCCACATTAATTATAATTCTGGGAAATGGTATTATGCAGGCAAAGAATTCTTTAAAAAAAACGAATGTAGGGTTCTGGATAGAATAGGATAGAACAGGACAGGACAGGACAGGATAGGGCAGGATAGGATAGGGCAGGACTGTTTCTGTCTTGTTGGGTTGCAGAACCAAACCAGACAGTTATAGAGGTGCAGATGACAGACTCAATAATTCCTCTATAGAACTGTATCAGCAGCTCTTTGGGCAATTTGAACTTTCTGAGTTGGTGCAGAAAGAACATTCTTTGTTGTGCTTTTTTGATGACTTTTTGATGTTAGGTCTTCTTAGGTCTTGTGATATGATAGCACCTAGGCATTTGAAGGTCTCTACTGTTGATACTGTGTTGTCTAGTATTGTATAAGAGGTGGTAGTATGGGATGGTTTCTCCTAAAGTCTACCACCATTTCTACGGTTTTTAATGTGTTCAGTTCCAGATTGTTCCGGTTACACCATGAGGCAAGTTGTACAACCTCCAGTCTGTATGCAGATTCATTGTTGTCTTGAATGAGACCAATCACTGTTGTATCATCTGCAAACTTCAGAATTTTAACAGATGGATCATTTGAGATACAGTCATAGGTATATAGGGAGAAGTGGAGAAAGCACACAGCCTTGAGGGGTCCCTGTGCTAATTGTATCAGATGTGATTCTGCCTAGGTTCACCTGCTGCTTCCTGTCTGTTAGGAAGGTTATGATCCACTTACAAGTGTGTTTACGTACTGCTAGCTGGTTTAGTTTAGTTAGAAGAATGTCTGGAATGATGGTATTGAATGCTGAACTGAAGTCTACAAAGAGGACCCTTGCGCAGATATTTGGAGATTCAAGATGTTGTAGGATGTAGTGCAGAGCCATATTAACAGCATCATCTGTCAATCTATTTGCTCGGTATGCAAACTTCATGGGATCTAACAGCATATCAGTTTTCAGGTGGGACAGCACTAGCCTTTCAAAGCTTCAGATGTTAGAGCAACTGGTTTATAGTCATTCAGTTCTCTGATGGAGGGCTTCTTTGACACTAGGATGATAGCAGAGGGTTCGAAGCAAGAAGAAACATAGCACATCTCTAGTGATTTACTGAAGATTCGGATGAAGATTGGGGGTCAATTGGTCAGCACAGACTGTTAAGCAAGAAGAAGTTATCTTGGCTGGCTCTGGTGCTTTTCCTGGCTTTTGTCTGTGAAATAGATCTTGCACTTCTTTTTCTGTGATCACCAGAGGATCCATCCACCTCTAACTTCAGCCCTACCCACTGTTTTTTGGAACAGTACATAGAACGGAATCTTATCTTAATGGACTATTTGGATACGGAGTGTCCTTTTTTACATGCATTCAAGCATACAACAGGCATGAAAAATAGCAAAGCTTCAATCATTCCATATTGCCATTTTGATTTAACTTCGTAGGTCCATTTTCCCTACTC
This sequence comes from Hydrophis major, assembly GCA_033807585.1. Classification (NCBI taxonomy): domain Eukaryota; kingdom Metazoa; phylum Chordata; class Lepidosauria; order Squamata; family Elapidae; genus Hydrophis; species Hydrophis major. Next base: position 80,540,281 of record CM066331.1, read on the forward strand.
CTTTTATTTCTATCACTGAATAAACCCAATTAATTTCTAAACTGCCTAACAGATGCAGAGCAGGTTGAGGCTTGTTTTTCAAAACAAAACAATAGAGGATTGTTGGCAGCAAGATTTTTTTTTTAAAAGAAGATAACTACCAACATTCTGTCACATCCTTGACTTTGCTTTTACAGCTCGTCTTTTAATAACATTTCAAATAGAACTTGTAAAAAGAACCTTCTAGAGCTACTAAATATTTACATTAGAGGACTATAACCAACCAGCTGCCCCTCCCCCCAAAACCCCCTTAGTCTCAACTTGTGTTTGTTTCACCTAAACTACAACAACGTGTCAATTAGAATGTCAACAGAATTGCATGTTGATCTCATCATTTTCAGTTAATGTCACAATATCTGTTATTTAAATTTTACCATTTGTTTGTACTAGAAGACTCAAACTACAGTATAATCTTTCATACACTGAGGAAAAAGAATACATCTCTAGCTCAGAGTTGAACTGTGGAGTTCCTGGTGTTCTCTGAATTTGGTTACTTAATTGCAGACATTTCATTATCCAGCTAGGTAACATTTTCAGTGCCCAGAGTTCAATTTTACCTGTGTATATTTAAAACGTCCAAGAAGTTCAATCCGTCATGCTTCCAGCTTGCATTATCTCAAATTGGAAGGCAATCTCTGAAGGCCAGATGATACATCTGGAATTGTTGCAACCATCCATGGATGTTCTCATAAAATGACTCCCATCGAAGGGAGGTTCGAAGCTACTCAAACATTTATCACAAAATGTTCCTGAGAGTTGCTTCCATCACCTCTTTCAACATTTTAGGATATGTTCTTTCAATTGCAGTATACAGTATTTTTGTTTTATTCTGTAGATAGGTGAACACATTTCCAAACCAAAAAATTAGAATGAAGTCACCTAGTGCAGTAGTCACCAACTGGTGGGCCATGGCCCACTGGTGGGCCCCAAGAAATTTTTGGTGGGCTGTAGAGGAATCCCACCCTCAGAGCATCTCCCCAAGCAATTAATCCAGGCTACGCAGAAACACTAGGCTGTGCCGCCCACATGGCCCACAGGAACCCTCCCTGCCCACTCACTCCTTACCCGGCAAACTTGCCTGCTTCCTTTTTCTGACCATCAGCTCTTCTACTCTGCCGGGAGATTTAGATTAGCTAGAAAGCAGGAAATCGTTGCATTTCTTACTTTCTAACTAGTCTTTAGATCTTCAGCTCTGCTTTTAAGCACAGCCAAACCTCCCTTAGGACTGAAGTTTCTATTATTCATTGCAGATTCACGGCAAGCAAATTTTATGTGACAGACTGAGCTAGCTGATGGCAGATAGATCACTGAATGATTCTGTGAGCAACTCAATCTGTCTGCCTGCTTTGCCTGATTTTGAGTAAAAGTTGCTCTTTTTTATTAAAAAATTCAATATTTATATAAATATTTATAATATTTACATACAGGTGATGTCCAGCCAGCCACATGACCAAGCCACACCCACAAATTAGGCCACACCCACAAAACCGGTTAGTGGTCCCTGGGATTTAAAATTATGAGTTTGGTAGTCCCTGAGGTTCAAAGGGTTGGCAAACCCTAGTGTTTTTAATTTCCCATGAACATCAACTTTTTTTTTTCTGGGAAGTTAGATGAGACTGTAATTTGTCAGATTTGTATTTTTTTATTTTTCAAATAAAGAACATTTTTAAACATTCAAAACTGAGTAGGGTAGGGAATTTAAAGGGCAACAGGGAAAATTACTTTGGAGATTCTGAAGCCTCCAAGCAATAGTGGGTAGAATTCTAAAACTAATTCTAAACACACCTAGTAGGAATCCTCAAGTTTGCCAAGGTTCTATATGTCATCTTTTTAAATCTATATGCAGAACACATCAAGAGATATGCAAGAAAAGTTGGAATTGAAATTGATGGAAGAATGATTCATTACAAGGTATGTTGATATTACTGTCTGAAAAGTGAGGAAACTTCAGCAGGCTCTTGCAGGAAATGAAAGACAAGAGTACAAAGTCCAATTTGATGCTCCGCATTAAAACAAACTAACCTAAAATTAAAGTAACTGCTTGTGCAAATCCAGTGGAAATACTGTGCTGATTCCCATCAATAAAAAAGCAGTATTTTATGGGACCCAGGCGACTTGATTTTCTTTATAGCTGCACTTGCCCTTTTCCAACTGCATCCAAGTCACCCCCATGATGTCTGCTTGACCCTCTTCCTTCCCAAATTCTGGAAGCCTTGAAAAGCTGATCCTTCCCACAAGCACGGGGATTGCGATAACCTGCAATCTTACTTATTGTGTAATTGTGATCTAGCAGAGTTTGAGTCTCCTTCCCAGCACAGCAGCTTTTCATAGCTTTTTCCCCCCTTTTTGTTTCTGCTTTTTATGTGTTATTTGTTTTTAAATCCTCTATAAGCTGCCCATTGTTGTTGGCCTGTGGGAGGCTGCAGAAAATGGCTCAATAAATGCATTTAAAAATAGGTGAAGAAGTTGTGCAAGTAGTTTTCTCTTCTTAGGCTCAAAAACCCACAGAGAGGGCGAAACAAAGAGAATACTGCCTGTAGAGACTTCACATGTACTGTGTACTGTCAAGCCTATGTCCTTCCCATGTATCTCATATGGTTGTGAAAACAGAATCAGAAAGGTTGAAATAAGAGAAAATTATGTCCTAGAAGGTAGTGTTAGAGGAAAACCTGGGTCACACAAAAAAAGGATAAAAATAATCCAATGCAAATTGCACATAATCAAAGCAAAGCAAAAATTGGACAGCTCACCTAATAGCGATAGTAACCAAGCTAAAACTTAAATATTTAGGATAAAAACCTAAAAAAGAGACTATGTGGCAAAAAATCAAAGGTAGCTGAAAGATGGATAGATACTATTATTAATATTATGACTATGAGCTTAATAGGATTTCAAAAAGTAGTTATTATATATAAAATAACTACTTTTGGGAATTCTATTGAATTGATTTGAAATGAGAGGTCATTGGTGCTCTCTAAGTTTGCTTGTTTTATTGCAGATATTTCATTACTCTAAGCTCTCTCTCTCTCTCTCTCTCTCTCACACACACACACATATATACATACATTCAGTCAGTCATCAGCTTGTACAGTATAACACCTGATTCCCCAAAATGGATGACTAACAACAATCAAAACAAGGAAACTATGATCAGCTAAACAGAATAAAAAATAAGTTAAAAGATGGCAAAAGAAAGCTCTTAGAACTCAGCATGCTTTGATTGGTTGATATACCAAGTGTAAAAAAAAATCTCAAAGCTAAAAGATTGATATAAATTAAAAAGGATTTCCCTTGTTCAATTATGTTTGAGTCTAGGGGGCAGTGCTCATCTATTTCTTAGCTATGGGAACCAGCGTTGTCCGAGGATACTTTCATGTCATGTGGCCAGCATGACTATACGCTGAGGGGAACAGAACACCGCTAGCTTTCCAACATTGTGGTACCTATTTATCAACTTGCATTTGCATGCTTTTGAACTGCAGGTGGGCATATTTTGTGAACACAGTCGTACAAGTAATAGTAGCTCACCCTGTTGCACTGCACTCAGATCTTGAACCGAGGCTGTCAACTGACAAACTCAGCATCTTCAACTGCTGAGCCATTGTGTCCCCTAATATAAATTAGGCCATTACCAAATCTAAGGAAAAAAGAAACTATATCTTCTGCCAAAAAAAGATTGTATGTTTAGTAAAGCTAACCCTTTACCAAACATACAATGGGCAAGAGAGAGATGTGCAAGAAACTTGAGCACTAATGCTCAAAGCTTTTTGACAGATAATAATTGCTAGGATTTCTTTACATGGCTTCATTATTCTATCACAATAAATATCTGAGCTTTTTTGAGAAATATATATTTGCACTCATTTGTCTTGTCAGCTGTCATAAGTCTGACAGTGTGAATCCAGAACATGGATGAATACAGTAACCAGGTCAACCATATTTTGTGAACACAGTCGTACCATTAAAACTTGTAATCATAATTATGAAATTACCATGCTAACCTGTATTTACTTGACTGCAGCTGACATTAAATTGAACCAAGTACATTGATACCATGCTTTTTTATTAACTCTCTCTCTATCAAACAATATCCAAGATAGTGATTCAGGTGAAACAACAGTTAACATTAGAGCAGCATGACATTTTCCATTTTAGTTATGTATAACTTATCAAAAATATAACAATGCCATCTAGATGAGTAAGCATGATAAAGAAAGTCCTCTGTCAACAATCTCTTTTTAAGAATAAATTTTCTTAAAATGGTTTTTCCATCATTTAAAAATAATGTTAACATTTAAATTTTTTGCTATACTATATTCTAAGACAAGGGTTGCCAACCTTTTGGACTTCAGGGACCACCAAACTCATAATTTTAAATCCCAGGGATCACTAACCAGCAGTTCTGTGGGCACGGCCTGGTGGGTGTGGCTTGGTGGTCATGTGACTGGCTCGACATGGCTTGTATGTATATTAATGAATCACAGATTCATTCAGAGATCTATCTATCTGTCATCGGCTAGTTTAGTCTGTCACATTGCTTGCCGTGAGTCTGTACTGAATAATAGAACCTTCAGTCCTAAGGATTAGAGTTTTCAGTATAGCCAAAGATCTAAAGACTAGCTAGAAAGCAAGAAATCCAACCATTTCCTGCTTCCTAGCTAATCTAAATCACCCAGCACAGCAGAACAGCTGATGGCTGGAAAAAGGAAAAATAGCAATTTAGCAGGCAAGTCTGCTGGGTAAGAAGTGAGTGGGCGGGGAGGGATCCCGCGGGCCATGTGGGCGGAGCAGCCTTGTGTTTTTGCACAGCCTGGATTAATTGCTTTGGGGGGGTGCTTTGGGGGTGAGATTTCTCTGCAGCCCACCAAAATTTTCTCACGGCCCACCAATGGGCTGTGGCCCACCAGCTGGCAACTGCTGTTCTAAGATATAATAATTTATTAACAAATAATCTTCATTTTTCATCTCCCCACTTCCCTTTTTAAAAAATGAGGGGTGAGGAGAAAAATCACAGCCTTGCTCATTAACATGATATGGCCTTATCCATTATGGACCCTGATTTTAAAAAACAAGTTTTGCATTGAACCTCACTGGTAGTGTTCCTTGGTCATTGAAGAGTCCAGTCATGCATTAAAGTCCTGATCTGGATTGGGCCACATCACATGCGTCAGACAATTTAGTTATTCCCTCAAACTGCTTTCATTGAAAATTCCTTCTTTCCCCAGGTGGAAGGTTTAAAAATGGAAAAAGAATCTCCTTTGATACCATGTTGTTTATCAACGTGTTTTTTAATCTAAGGGGAAGTCTAAAATATTTAGTGGAGATACTGGGCTTAATTTATGTGATCTAACACAAAGCTATAGAAAGGAGAGGAATTATTCAAAGACAAATGATAGATATTCAGAGAACCTAGAATTATGTATTCATAATTAATATATTGCCTTGGCTCATGAAAAATGTAGCTGCAATCAATCCCATTAAAAACAAGTAGATTTAGGGAACTCTAGGTGACTTGGACTAGAACTCCTATAAACGTTGACTACAAAGTGGATGCAAGCTGTCATCAAAAACATGTATAGGATATCTACTATAGTATCCTATTGCTGGAATAGAAGAACAATGGTATAAAATTGTGGCTCCTACTTATTTTAATAGGTCTGATTTGGCAATTTTTTTTCTACATTTGATTTCAGCACAGATCAATAATGTCCAAAATTCACTGGGATAACTGTATCCAGTTGGGTCATGATGTGTATCATTTTCCTTCCATAATCACTAATGGAATGATAACCTCATAAAGAGGGTTTTGTGATGAAAGGCATGATAAAAATAATATGTCATGACTTTATCAACTGTATCCTAAAGATACGATTTATATTGATTAGAGACAAACTTCTAAATGTCCCCCATTGCTTTTTTCAAAGGGGGAAAGAGAGGGATTAAAACCTTACCCAATTTTTTAACACAAATTTTGTAAGAATGGAAACAATATGATGACAGCATAAGCATTTCCTACTAATATCTAATAAAATTCAGTTGCAATTGCACTACCATATTTCAAACACCGCTTACAGATTTTAAGAGCTTCAGGGTCCAATACAACTCTTGAAGCCCAAAGTATTCTAATGTGTCAAAAGTACTAGAGAACAAATGTCTCCCAAGTATTTCAGACAATTCTTAGTGTATTGTGGAAAGGGGCATAATTTCTAGGTCATATTTTAATCTTTTCATAAATTCACAATGTTTTTTTTTTTTGCTGGTTCTGTTTTTATTTTTTATTTTTTGAGCCAAGAAGAGAACTGGCACTTTGGCAGAAAACATTTGAATTACTGCCACTTCATATGGCTGCCTTAATCCAGTCAAAAACAGTAGCTGTGTATTCAGTGGAAACTTACACTTGATATCAAGTGCTTCACACTTGTTTTTGTTAAAAATATTTGTGAAAACACAGCCTTTCTTTCCTTTCCATTAGAGCAGGGGTGTCAAACTCACAGCCCACAGGCTGGATGCGTCACACCCATCCCCATTTTAGCGAGCAGGAAAAAAAGTCATGATATGTCATATGACGACAATATGATGACATGAATTTGACACCCCTGCATTAGAATGTAACTCTGGTCTTTGAATGAACACAGGCATATTCTAAACTAACATTTCCATTATAATATGACCAAGAATGACTTCCTCCCATGATTCAGTTTTACTGCTAAACTGGTTCATGGAGGAATTGCTTGATGAATACATAATCAACTACTTGTTAATATATTTGAACTTTCTGAAACGTATTCAATGCATGGAAAAATGCAATCAATATATAAAGTCTTCTTTGTTCTCTGAGGAACTGTGCCTTGCTCTTTTGGAGAGGTATTCTTAAGGATTCACATTTGGTTTCCTTTTGTTATTCTTTCCACTGCAACAGAATATTGGAACAAAATCACATAAGGGATCTTAGAATTTTTTCTATCTGTATGTCAATCTGTTTCTCTATCAGGATAACTTTCTGAAAACCAAACCCAATGGAGCCCTATTTTAAAGATATCCAAAAGGTGTTGTGATTAAGAAGCTGGACTAGGAATGAGAGACCCAACTTCTATTCCACCCTCAGCTACGAGAGCTCAGTGGATAACTTTGGGCAAATCACACTTTCTGTCAGCTCACTGGTTTGAGCAAGAAGACAGAGCACTACATATGCCTGTGTAGAGGAGATGGTCCTGAAGAAAGAATTTAACATCTATTATATAAAAATTAGCCTGGCCCGGGAAGGGAGGAATGAGTGAGAAAGAATGTCTTGCCTCAATCCTTTTTTCTATAAGAGCCAAGAGAGAGAATCTGTCAACCCTGAAGTTGGCTGAACTGTGGCCATTTTGAGGAATTTGTCTGCCTCGGAATTCTTATTGAACAGGATGTATTACTTCGAACCTTGACAGAATCTCTGCCAGGTTTTCAAGTTACTGTTATATTTTTTAAAAATAAAGTAGATTTCCAGTACTTCTAATCATGTTTGTTCCTGACCAGGCGCACCTTAAAGAGCTGATATCTACCTTGAATGCTTAAAAGATCAATATAAATTAAATAATTATTAATACAGTTAGTATAATGGGATGTCAGCATGCTGGCTGAGGAATTCTAGGCACTGAAGTGAGCTTGAGAAACCTTGAGAAATGCTGCTGACAGCTCTACGTTAAGCCCACTTCCCTCTGGGTCTTATGATCTCAAGTGACACCTAAAAGGCATGCCCTGTGCTTCCCAAAGAGTGAAGGAATGAGGGAAAAATAGAAACACAGACGGAGGCCTGACATAATGCTTCATTGCACAGAAGAAACATCACTGTTAATAAAGTTGTTAGAAAGAATTCAAGAATGCATGCTCTGCAAGTTGTTCTTAATTTTATTTTATTTTTTTAAAAAAGTAAAGAAACCAATTTAGTTTTTTAAAGAATCCAACTCTTGCTTATGCTTTAATGAATATCCTTAGTCCAAGACTGGAGTTTTATATATTTTGCTTAGCCTGAGAGTCGTCTTAATCATGTGTTGCTAGAGATGAAATCCATGTGCTAGACTGCTAAAGATTACAGGTAGCTTAAGGACGGCACCCTCTCATTCTCTATCTGTATGAGCTTCAAGGATGGATTTCTTACAAATCCAAGTCAAGAGTTATATTAAAGACACAAATGGTGGTAAAGATTGCATTTGAAATAGCTAATGAGAGCTACTGTTCTGAAATGCAGATGCTATTATTTTATCTGTCCATTAATCTGCCTCTTTTTCAAAACTAATCTCCAGGTTTTGGAAACTTGTATGAGGAGGAAAGGGTTATAGTGAACAAAGTGTATCCCAACTTGCACAAGACGTTGCCTTTTTTGTTTGGCACTTATTCCACAAGCCCATCTGAAAATACATGTATTTTGTTTTATGCATTATATTTATTCTTGGACTTTCTCATCAACTTCCCATTTTACAAGCTCAATATCATTTTAATGCATTATGTAACTTCCAAACATTTTCAAACAACTTCTGTTCTTATCCACAGAGATGATTAACCTTGATCAATTATTTGGTCCAGCGTTTATTTGATCTTTAAGGTTACCCAGATTACCAAATTCTTGGTCCAAACTGAGGTTAGGAAGCAAATGTTTATTTCTCCCTCTGGGGTCAAAATCAAGGGTCCTTCCTTCTTCTGACTACTTTGTAATTCATTAAGAATTCAAAGGAAAGAAAGTTGTTTTTCACTTTAGTGATACCCAGGAACAAATAAGATAGTCCTCAACTTACGACCGCAAATGAGCCCAAAAGTTCTGTTGCAAGATATTTGTTAAGTGAATTTTACCCCATTTTTACCCCATTTTACGATCTTTCTTGCCACAGCTGTTAAGTAAATCACTTTAGTTAAGTTAATAATATAGTTGCTAAGTGAATATGGCTTCCCCATTGACTTTTGCTTGTCAGAAGGTTGCAAAAGTTGACCACAATGACCTTAGGACACTGCAACCATCAATATTAGTCAGTTGTCAAGCATCTGAATTTTGATCACATGATCACGGGGATGCTGCAATGGTCATGAGAAAAACAGTTATAAATCACTTTTCTAAGTGCCGTTGTAACTTTGAACAGTCACTAAATAAATTGTTGTAAGTAGAGGACTACCTGTATACCTTGAAAGACTCTAGATGATGAATTGAAGACGTCTCCTGAAAGCAGAGGTGCTGACTGTGACAAAGATCAAGTAACTGGAGAGTAAATCAGTTCCTTGGAATTTCTCCAGATAAAAAGAAGACAGGAGATTGTCCATTTGTGATCTGCGCAACTGCTCCTTACAAGGAGACCACAGGACAATTTTCTGCAGATTTGAATGCCAGGAGACAATGGGACCAGCCATCTTGTTGGACACTAAATCCACAAACCTCACTTTCTAATCATTTTCAGAAATTCCCTATCAACTATGTTAAAGCTAATTTAAAGATTTTTAGAATTACAAGTTTGAAAAGTCTTGGAAAGTCTTTATATCAACTCTGAACAAAAGAAAAATAATAATTATAAACTTAAGAACTTAAAAGAATTTGAAACGAATAACAACAAGCTATTTGATCTAAGAAAGTTATAACTGGATTAAGGAGCCAAAGTACCTGAATTTTTAAAATATATGAGCCTGTTCTTGATATATCAATTAATACCGGAACTTACAGAATGATAAGAAATATCATAACTTCAGAAATATTAAAGATCTTTGAAGAACAGAACTAGAAATTAGTAAGTATCATATCAACACTGTCAGTAATGATGTCTGGAATTAATATACTTAATTTTTTTCTCACTACTGATGAGAAAGCACAAATGTCAGAATGAGGAGGAAGGAACAGCAGCAGTAAAAACAGCTTGTATATAGCAACTCATACAGAAAGGTTATTTGTAAATGATATTTGTAACTGAATGATTGATTGATTACATTCCATCAAGTCATTATAGATTCTCAGCAACCACAAAAATAAGATTTTCACTATGAAAATGAATGCAATATTGTGTAATACTATCTGTAATACACACTATTAATTTCCAGCAAATAAAGAAAAGGAAGTTTAAGAACTAGATTTTAAACATTCCTTTTTTTGTTGATTTCTTTCATCCATGACAATTTTCTTTTCAAAATGCTTAGTAAATGTTTTTGAGAACTAGAATCAGATATACATATATAAAAATCAGGATCTTTGTGGAGTGCCTGATGTAATATAAGCTAAAAATAAATACTTGTCAAGAAGTATGTATTAGTTTCGGAGACAATAAATATCACACTACAGATGTAAACATGCTTTTTAGTTTCAGTGAAATATAAAGGGTATATAATTACCCTTTCAGTTATTACTTGACAGTGAATTCTTTGAAGCAATTCAAAGGCCAAAGCATAAAAGAGAAAATATTAAATAATCAAGAAGAGCCCTCAGAAGTAGATTAATCAAGAGTGCCTCATCTTTTCTTTGTAATCTGTTAAATTCAGTTGGAATATGAAATAAAATCATATTCACACTCAACTCCTTTACAGTTTATCAAGAATGGAAAGCTACTTAACATTTTCATCCTACGGGATGAAAATTTCATCCCACATTGGTCCATATCAGAATGCAAATTGGGGATAGGTTTAGGCCAAGGAAGCTTACAACCTTCTCATATGTAGCCACAATATACTTCTATTATTAATATTGCAGCCTTTTTGCATAGGGAAAACTAAAGGCTCTCAGGAATCACATGAGAAAACTCTTGGTTATCAAATCCCCATGGCTTTGGCTTTGTAATGCGGGAAGGATGACAGGCTTAGTTTATTTCTGGACCCAGTATGCACCACAAAGTTTATTATAGTTAATGCAAGTTACATCCATCCATCCATCCATCCATCCATCCATCCATCCATCCATGCATACATGCTCAGATCTAGCACCGATGTAGTATAACTTCCTAACTAGCACTACTAAAGAGTCCCATTCATGAGGGTTCTCTGAGCTTGTGAGTTGGTTTCTAAACATTTCATTACCAGGCTAGATAACATCCTCAACAGAGTTTAGGGGATGTCAGTGTTCTGTTTATAAGGACTTCATGTGGTCAGTAGGTCTTGTGATGGTGAGGTCATGTCAGGTGAGGGTCCATCAGGTCAGGTTCTTGTGATGGGTCTTATGATAGATCAGGTTTGGGTGTATCAAGTGAGGGTCCCTGACCTGATGGGACTCTCACCTGACATGACCTCACCATCACAACACCTACTTACCACATGAAGACCTTATAAACAGAAGAACACTGACACTGACATCTCCTAAACTCCACTGAAGACGTTACCTAGCCTGCTAACAAAATGTTCGGAAACCAACCCACAAGCTCAGAGAACAAACTTTCACCCTCATCCTACATCCAAGCTACAGATATTTGCCACTTATTATATTCTTAATTGTATCAATAGCAAACTATCTGCTGGGCATCTTGACATCTGGCTTTCAACAAGGCTTTACATATATCCCTAGTTGACTGCCCAGACTACTGTTATGAAACAGACAGCTTCTTGGATTCCAAATATGACATAGCACACAACCGGCATGGGGAAACATTTGTGCTGTTCTTCTAAACTTGCAGCAAAAAAAATATTTTTTTAAAAAAGCTATTTCCTCTAAGACTTAAAAAAAAGTTTAAGAGGAAATAGCTGCTTTTTTTAAAAAAAAAAAATGACATTTTCACATCACCTGGGTTCAGAGACTTGTGCTAATCCATTTTCTTCATCAGCCCTTCAAGGTAGTCAGACAAGAAGCACCAACCTGAGGTACTAATACTACCTTTATTGTAAGATTACATTAACAGAAACTCACAAGTCTTGAAAGTACATCTCCCCCCCCCATCTCCTTTACTGGGGAGGGCTTTCTGAGATGTTTGCTATGCCCCTATTCCTTCTGGGGACTCAACTGCTCTTATCTGACTGACCTTTGTCTAATCTGTGGCTCCTCCTTCTGTCTCTCAAGGACATTGTCACAAATCATTAGTCTTGTTCCCGTTGACTAGAATTGTTCTCAGAAGGCCCACATAGCATGATATTAATGAATTAACAATATCTTTGGGTATTGATAAGGAGATTATCAAAGACTTTGTGGAGCTTCATGTAGTCTCTTAATGAGGAAGATAGCCAGATGTTGCTTAATTTCAGGGATAGACTTTTAAGAACGTAAGGCCATACACATGAGTGTCCCCACAAAACAATCTTGGAAGATAGTTAGGTGAGAATTACTATCTCAAAATCACCAAATGAGCTCTTCAGCCTTATTTTGAACGGCTTGTTAAAAGCCAGTCTCCTACAGTTCTTTCCAATGGCAAGCTTGTTAAGCATCCTAGCTTCTGGCTGGCTACAACAACCTGTGGAACCATTAATGCAAATTCCCTATCTTCAAGTCCTCCAGGTGTTTTGGACTACAGCTCTCTCATACCTGGTAGTTTTCCATGGTAGCTAGAACTGATTGACACCAGCTTGGAAAGGTTTATTGGAGTCTCTGTTGAAGGTAACATTTAGTGCAGGTAACATTTCTTTCTTTAGTTTGTTTTTAATTAGAAGCATCTCTTTTCCTCACTTTAAAGATGGGAACTTCAACCAGAGCTTACATCTTTTCTTCACAAGAGCCCTCTAGTGCTCTGGTGAACTGTTTTTTTTTCAATTGGGTGAGAAGGAGAGTTATAACTGCAGTTCCACAAAATATATAATCTGTTGCATCCTCTACTGTAGTGCTACTGTAAAATTAATGTTTCTTAATTCAATGGGATTTGACCCCAAGTACAGATATAATTACAACTGCTGAACTATAATGCACTACGTGGTTGGGTTTTTTGGCTTAAATCATACCCTGCTTTCTGAACTGCCTTCCTTCCCATCACCTGCATTCACTCTTTAAGAGTCATAGTGCTAAATACACATCCCAAAATGTGCCTTTTAAAAAGATACATCTGTTTCAAATGAACACTGTAGGCTCAACAGAGATTACTAATATTGTCCACTGATTCAGAATGGCTGGAAACCAATGGAGATAAGAAAGGTAGAATTTTAAATAATACATATAAATCGGTCCAAATAGTAGCCAGTGACCAGCTTCTCAGTTACCCATTGCTCTCAGAATCCCTCCTGGTTGACTGGCTCCTAGTACAGGTGGTCCTCAACTTACAACAGTTCATTTAGTGGCCATTCAAGGTTACAACAGTATTGGAAACAAGTGAGTTACGATTGTTTTTCACATTTACAACCATTGCAATAACCCCATGGTCACATGATCAAAATTCAGATGTTCAGCAATTGGTCCATCATTATGACAGTTGCAGTGTCCCAGGGTAATGCAATCTGCTTTTTTGACCTTCTGACAACCAAAGTCAATAGGGAAGCCAGATTCACTTAACAATTGTATTCCGAACTTAACGGCAATGATTCACTTAACAACTGTTGCAAGAAAGGTCATAAAGGGGGGCAAAACTCAGTGAACAATTGTTTCACTTAGCAACATAAATGTTGGGCTTAATTGTGATCATAACTCAAGGACTGGCTGCAGAAAAGTGAAAACCCGTATTGCTTGCATTTCTTTTGTTGCCACCAAGAGAAATAGCATTTTCCATACTCTGCCGCAACAAAACCCTCCAGTGAACTGTATTTTCTCCTCCCCTTGCTCTGGCTCACTCAAAAGAAACAGATTGGGGTTCAAAAATATGTTGACAGTCCACAGAGGGCAGGCTAAGTGCAATTAATTCCATTTATACACTGAGTAATGACCCAGCCAGGCTGTTAAGATGACAGATGTCCAACTTAGAAAACACTGAAATGTAACAGTTTGTTAGGATACATCACTTGGACATCATCCAGACTAAACAAAAGAAGGGGAAAAGCAAATAGTATGGTTACACTTACTGAGGGTTTCTTTGGCTGAACATATTCTGAAACCAAAAGTCCTGGATTTTTCCCATTCTCCATTGGATCCCTTCCTTAAAAATCAGGGTGCCTTTGGCATTAAATTGCTAATTAAGCTATATCAACTTGATAAAGATTTCTCTTCTCTCTCTCTCTCTCTCTCTCCTATCCACAGTTCCTTCCTAACACATGATGTTTGGTAAAAGAAAACACTTTCCTATGTATAATAAACTGCGATGCTCAAAGAAACAAAAATAGAAATTGTCTCTGCATCTATGTAGAGTACTTATGCACCATAATTATGGCATAGTAAAACTTGAGGCGGCAGCAGTAAAAATACATCAACTGTAGAGTTTTACAGATTCTTCAAGCTTAATTGTGGGCACGTACGGGTGCAGGAGGCGAAACAATATTGAGGCATTTTGATATGGGTTTTTTTTTTTTTTTTTGTTTAATTGGGGTATCTCAGTCATGCAATGAGAACCCTAGTCATTCCATACTGTGATAGAGATAGGAAATTGGTTTCTTTTTGCAGGATGTTCTTTCCATACTGTGGAAAGAAGTCATTCCATACTGTGATAGAGATAGGAAATTGGTTTCTTTTTGCGGGATGTTCTTTTTATACTTTGCTTTTTTTTCTTACATTTTTTTTCCTTTCCTCCCCCCTTTTCTTCAAGTTATTACCTTTTCCTGTTTTATTTAAACATACTGCTTTAAAAAAAAGCACCCAAAGAGTCATTTCTGCTCTGTAACTAGGCATTTTTCATATATTATGAACAAACCTGAAATACATTTCAGGGATCCTCAACCTTTCCCTCTCTGCAGCCCGGAAACAATAGCAGTGGGGGAGGGGATGACTTCATGTGCACGCTCATCACTTGTGCCAATGGAGCTTTGCCACTCACCGCTGTTTAAGTAGTCCGGTTCACAATGGACTGCAGGCCGGTACTAGTGCATAGAACGGGGGTAACTTGGGGACCCAAGAACGGGGTAACTTGGGGACCCATGAGGTAGACCAGGAGTCCCCAAACTCGGCAACTTTAAGACTTGTGGGCTTCAAATTGAAGCCCACAAGTCTTAAAGTTGCCAAGTTTGGAGATCTCTGATATAGACCATCTGAAAGATTATGCATGTTTATTCTGAATCCTTTCATAGTTCCTCGCTCAAACTGACAGCGCTCTCTCAAAACACAATTGACAGATTCTATTACAGACAATTGGGATTTATGGCCATACCTTTCTTCCAGATTTTATTAACATTTCCTTGACCTCTGCAATGCAAAAGCTCACTGCAGTCACATGCATTATTTTTGCGTGAATGATACAGGACAACACCCAGTGTAAACAGATGTTGTTCGTGATTTGCAAAATAAAATAAAAAATAAAAACCGAATACTTTTTGAACTATTATCTCAGATAAGCCCATGATCAAGATGCCACACAAATCAAAGTAGACAATATATGCGAAATATGTGTGTGTGTAAAAACTTGTTTATTTTGGTCTGGCTGCCTTTGTGTCCTAAAATGTCTAACCAAACTGGTGGGCAGAAAAGTTTATAAAGGGGGAAAACATGTAATGATCCTTGAAGCAATGCTATATGACATTGAAGGATGACTCATGAAAGTTGCATTGTATTTCACTCCCCTTTGGGGACTTCCTTAGATATCAAGTCTCTTTTTCAAATACCAGCTCCAGCAAAACTTCTATCCAGCCTCAGAGTGAGGAGGAGGCTATACTTCTCCGCATTAGAAAGATCATTTTCAAAAGAAAAGGAAAAAAGGGGGTGTCTTTCACTTCATTAACTACTTTCATCCTATAGTCAGAAGACCAGGAAGTAGGCCTGCAATCTTTCATTTTGAGCAGCAGTTCGAGAGCAAAATAACACCTGGATCTGGAAATGTTATTCATTTTTTTCTTTGTTCAAGAGAGCAAAGTTGACTTGAACACACTTTCTCAAAATCATTAAATGCAAAACAGAAACCATAACATATTAATCATACATGATCGTGCTGGATAAACAACTGAAATATTTCTGTCCCTCTGCCTTTGATGCATTTTACAGAGTCTGCATGTCAGAGAGAAAGCTATAAGCACTGTGGCAGAATGCCTGCTTTGAATGCAAAAGGTTGCAGGTCCAATCCGTGATTGGTAAGGCTGGAGGAGCTTGTCTTAACAACCAGAGCTAGCCAGTGACAGATTGACCTAAACTAAGCATGAAATAGAATTCACATTAAGAAAGGCTAAGTGCAGAAAGAGTTGCTAATTCTAGAAAAAATGGAGTACAAATTAATTTTTTAAAAAGTGTGGTGGAACCACCTGCTGAAGGAGAGGAGGCAACAATTGGGTGGGGGAAAGGATTAAAAGACATTTCAGATCACAGTCCATAAGGCCAAGAAAAACTTTTAGGTCAAATCCCGAGGTCTACATCTGTTATTTCCTAAGGGAAGGCAGTCAACCTGGCAAAATTCTTGTAAATTGGTGATCAGCAATAAAGAAACCTGTATGACCCCATTCTTGGAGGTGTTCTGGTTGCTTGAGCCCAAGAAAAAGTGAGACTTTGTATATCTAAACTAGTGGTCCTTAGTTTCAGAAATGAAATAAATAAACATTACTTTAAAAACCATTCTCTCAAGCACATGTTAAATTAAAAGATTGTAATTACAAAAGACAGGTGAGAGGGACCTCAGTGCCAAACTGCATCTTGAGGGGAAGAAGTTTTTTTAGAGTGTATCACTGCTAAAAATCATGTTAAGAATTTCAAACTTAATTTGTTAAAACTTTACTGATGTAGTCAATATTATTTCTTCAACCTCTAAGCTTTACACCATATATTAGCAATGAAATACAGCCTAGCCCCTTTAATAACCCAGAAAAACATCACGATAGTTTTATTTTAAAAAGAGTGAAATTATCAACAAATTGGGTCAAAGAACAAAATTGTTTTTCTAATTCTGTCGGGATCAAATATAGCAAATCCATCTAATTCAAAATGCTGATTTGAATCTTTTTTTTACTGGACTTTGGTTGATGCAGTTGCTTGCACATAAGTTTATTTTTTAAAATGTTCTAAATAACTATTTCTATCAGCTGGCTTCTGATGACATTAGTGATTTATGACTGTTTTTTTTCAGTGCTACTTAACATAGAAATGGAATTACACTAATAAAGGTAAGGAAAAGCAAAAAAAGTAGGAAAGATTCAAGACAAATACCCATATAAAACCAGAGAATTATATAACAATGTGTTTTGCATGAAGGCGCACAAGTCCTGATTTGACTGGAAAACAGCTCAAATTTCTACATATTTAGGAATTTAAGTCTAGGATGGCAGCCCTTTCCTCAAGATTCAACTCAGACTGAACAACCATGCAGAAATTAGCTGCTACTATTCATTTAGTACTGTAAGACAGCACATGATAAAGAATCATTTATTTCTTCAGCGAGTCTGTAGCGTAAAATAGGCTTCTCATTTCTTCCGAGGGGGTGGAGAGAGGCTAATCCCCATTGGTAAAACGGTCTATGTAGCGCATTAGTAAACTACATAGCCTAATAAATCCTCATGAAAAATTTTCCCAGCTCTTTTAAGCCTCTGCTAAATTCCAAATCCTATCCGGGTCACGGCGGCAAGTTCGAAGACAAATCGCGTGTTTAACTTTCTCGAGCGTTTGGGCATTTGCGAAATGGGGATCTCTGGAGGGGGGTGGGTTTCTCGTTCACATCTGCCCCAGACAAGGCACGAGCGAGGTTCCCCCCCCAAAAAAAGTGGCCCGAAAGCTCGTGAAATCGTGAGGTACCCAACGGAAGCCGAGAGTTTGCTGTCCTCCGAAGAAAAATATACACCCCCCCCTCAAGTGGGTCTTCTCGCCCCTCTGCTCAGCATCTTTGCTGCCGCCACCGATTTGCTCACTTCCAAGCAGCCATGCCCTCCCCCCATGCCTGCGCCCAGGGCAGCTACTAGAGTTTGGCCGGAGCACTTTGCTAAGTGGCGGGGAGGGTCGCGCTTCCCCTTCCCGGAGGTACACAGGGGACCGCTTGGGAAGGACCCTCCAGACCTGCCCTCGCCTTCCCATCCCACCAACCTAACATATAAAGGACCGGGGGCCTGCGGAGGAAGCCAAACATCCCCCTCCCCCCGGGCACGGCAGCCCCCGTTGATTGTCCGGGGACGGCACACTCACCATCTTCCTTCTCGTCGAAGACGGGTCTTTTGGAAGACGAGGAAGAGGTGCTGGCTCCCATCCTCTTCTTCCACTTGCTCCAGTGAAACATTGGCGGAGGAGACGAATTGGCATCCCCTAAGAAGTCCCCAAGAGAGCGGGGTGAGCCGGGCTCGGTGACCGCGGCGGCGGCGGCTGCAAGCGGGGAAAGCCGAAACCCCTTCAAGATGGTTCTCGCGGGTTACGCGTGTTCGCGCGCCGGTGTGTAAACGTGTCTTGAGTATCTCTTTCGGGCTCTACTCGCCCGCTTTTGTCTCCGCCGCTCGCTCTCGGCACGGAGCTGGTGACGGCTGGAGCTGCAGTTGCCGAAGACTTGCTTTGCTCTTTTGGGGGACCCCCTTCACTTCCCCCCACGTCTCCGATTCCTACTCCCCTCTCTGGAAAGGAGTGGGGGGCGGGGGGAAGGTCGGCGTGGGAGAACCTCCTCCGAGGAGCCACACCAAAAGGCACGACGAGCGAGCAAGAAGCGCGCTAGCTTCCTCCTCTATCCTTCTTTCTTCTTCTCCTTTCTACTCTCTTCCAAACCACCCCAAGCTTTGGTCTGCGCGCTAGTGGGGGCGAGCGCCGCTAAAGAAACCCGGCGTTTCCCCAAAGCGAGCTGGAAAAACCAGGATTTGTAAAGGGGGGGGGGGGTTAAGCTTGTAGACTCCGGAGCGGCTGCCTTAAAGCGAACGCGACTCGTAGTGCCTCCATCCGGGGCTAGATGGCGCCCGAGGCGAGCGAACGCGGGCCTTTACCTTTAACCTTCTGAGATCATCGAGATGCTGCTTGGTTGGAGAAGGGGAGGAGATGCTCTAGTCCGCGCAAAGGGGCTTCCGACCGCTTTTGTGTTGGTTTCAGAGCGGGCACTTAGCACGACAAATTATGTGTCTGATATAATGTGTATAATGTGATGCAGCAGCGAAAGGAAAGGAGTTCTTTCAACTATTATTAATGATCCTTTGTTCTCCTTTAAGAGAGACCGTGGCTATTGATGACCCACGGTTTATTAGGAGTCCCATTTATTTTGTGGACTACATTAAAACCAAGGATCTTAGACACGTTATCTGGAAACGATATGCCTCTGAATATCAGGTTCGCTGGAGAACTTGATGCTGCAAAGGCATTTTTTTGCTACGCCCTTCCATTGTATTTGCCTGGTCATTGTAAAAAAGAGACCATTGGATTGATCTGATCCTGTGTGCGATTCATAACATAACTGATCTAAAAATAAGTTTTTATTATTCTTGCCAGTATTAAAATTGTGTATTTTCTATGGTACAACTACTGCTAATAATTTGGAGGAAAAAAATCATATGGTTTGAATTTCTTTTGACTCCTCCTGTTTTACTGTGCAGCTAGTCTTTGATTTACAATAATTCACTTAGTGACCATTTGAAGTTACAACTGCACTAAAAAAGTGACTTATGACCATTTTTCACATGATTGTTGCAGTATCTCTAAGATCAAGTGATCAAAATTCAGATGCTTGCCAATTGGTTCAGATTTATGACAGTTGCAGTGTCTTGGGATCATGTGATCACCATTTGTGACTTTCTGACAAGCAAAGTCAATGGGGAAGCCAGATTCACATAACCGTGTTACTAATTTAACAACTGCAGTGATTTCACTTAACAATTGTGGCAAGAAAAGTCATTAAAAATTCACTTAACAAATTTTTCGCTTAGCAACATAAATTTTGGGCTCAGTTGTGGTCTTAAGTTAAGGACTACCTGTATTTTAGCTTTGCCTTCAAGTCACTCGTCACTTGTAATTGCCTGGTTGTTTTCTTGGATTTTTTTTTTCAGAAATGGCCTTTTTCCTAGGGCTGAGAGAAAAGGACTGGCTGGTCCCCCAACTGGCTTCCTGCCTAAGGAAGAACTTGGATTTACAGTCTGGTCAAGTTTCTGGTTAAGAGTCTTTAAGCACTACCGCAAAAGGGCTTTTCCAGTCAACTGAATATGCTACACTATTAGAAGCAACAGTGACTGACAGGTAACCTGACCAGGCATGTTATCCTGATTAACTGCTCTCCAAATACAGTATGGTGGTCTTCATAGCATGGGCAGCCACAAGGGCCTTTGTATGCTAGCTACTGAACCTATGCCTGTCATTAGCTCTTTATAAAAATGTCCATCTATTTGAGCAGCATCTCTGCCTAATCTTACAGCTGTTTTAATTTCCATCCCAGAATATGGTATCAAACAGGAATATCATAGAGATATTAAAATGGCAAGCCACTGTCATTTGCTTCAGCTCAGAATATAGCAGCTCTAGCTCTCAGGTAAGCTCTCTAGAACAACTTTCCTAATTTGGGACCCCTCCAAATTTATTGGGACTGCAACTTCCAGATTCCCTAGTCAGCATGGAATTCTGATTAGGAATTCTGAAAGTTGTAGTCACAAGCAATTCAAAGAGCATCAGATTAAGACGATGAAATCTATCAGAAAACATTTTGTCCAAACATTTTAAGCCTTGCAAGATAAGCCAAGGAAACATCTCACAAATGTTATTTTATGCAACATGGTGCTATCCAAGAAGCAGTGTCCCTTTTGTGCCAGAAAGTCACCTTATTTATAGACTCTGCTAGTCTCAAAATAAATACTCAAATATTGTATACAATAATATCTATATCAATGAAAATTACAAAATACTGGGCAATGTTCTGCAGATCATTTTACAGATTAAAAATAAAGGTTGCAGAGCTGTGGTTGAAAATGCTAATTAACCTGTCTAGTGACAGATTGAATAAAAATTGATCCATATATCTTTGTCACCAGGATAATCCTAAATAAATTTACTGAGAAGCAATTCTCCAGACTTTTAGAAGTGCAAGAGTCTAGCTTTAAAACGTTTATTAAGTTAGGTCAACTCTTGAATCATTAGCACTTAAACAAAAGTATGGAATTATTAATACAATAAATTCTACAGGGATAGCTATATTTCTTTGTTGCAGCGATACTACCCCAAATCTATTTGGCCTCCTAAAGTAGCAATAAATTCATTGCAGTACAAGGATTAATTAGTTTCATTTTTTCAGATGCTTGCACTGCTGTCCTTAGTTAGATGTTTAAATATTTATATATTATGAAACCGAAGGTCATGAAATGTAAGAAGCAACAACAGGTTAAGATTTAAAAAGAGCTTCTGAGTAGAACAGTAATTAAAGATAATGCTATATGTCTTATAATCCTCAAACTAAGTTAATATTTGCTGTGTGAAAGGAAGACAAAATCCAGAACAGATTGGTTTATACAATATATAGATTCATAATATTTATTGAAAATGACTACAAAAAGCTTTTATTATAAAGATTTTATAATATATTTATAAAATTTCTATTGTATATAAAAATAGCATTTCATGAATGTATAGTTTTGTTGATGAAAATTAATATGGTTGATTTATGTTTATCAAAAAATGCATTTCTTCAGTTATTTGGGCAGAAATTTTAAAGTTATCAAAGATTTTGTTCCCATTAAGTTAGCAAAGGTATGTTATGTATCCTTGGTTTCATTGTGAAGAGAGACAGCTGTCAGTCCTCTAGTGTTTGCAGATGAATTCTGGTTTGCAGAGGGAATCTAGCAGATTTGAGATATGATGGTTATTCATTTCTTTGTGACCACAGAACCCCACATTACACTTTGCTGGAGGGAATGAGATTTTATCTTGCCAGAATGAGTTACTTTAATTGGTTGCTCCCTTGCAAGATGCCAAGAGCATATCTATTTTTGTCCCTAGGAGTTGCCGTATAAGGTTTTTAAAAGTTTGAGATTTGATAGAGTGAATAAAAAGTGCCAGTTAGAGAAGACTGACAGAAAGTAGGCAGTCCAATATTTTCCCATAACATTCGCTCAGTGACAGCTTTGAGTCAATCAATCAGAATAGAGCTGGAAGGGACTTTAAAGGTCTTCTGGTCCAACCCCCTGCTCAAGCAGGAGACCCTATACCATTTCAGACAAGGGGCTGTCCAGTCTCTTCTTAAAAAGCTCCAATGATGAAGCACCATCTTGATGAAGAGTCCAGAGAATGAAGTCATTCTTCATTGACTTTGTTTTCTAGCCCAGGGTGGCGTGGCAAAGCAGAGTTAAAAGTCTCTAAATCAGTCCTACCATAATCATAATAATAGTTTCACTGGACTTCATCCTGATTCAGTGTTCCACTCCATCTATACCAATTGATTTATATTAAAAAATGGAAATAATTATTTTATAATAATAAAAATGAAAATGTATTGACATTTTCTCATTTTCTCTGATATATATCTGCATTGGTAAAGCAAGAAAAAAGGATTATAACTACAATTGATAAAGAAATGTTGATAAAAGTAGAGATCTGTGAGTCAAGGTGAACTCTGGTGCCTTCATGAATACAATTACATAACAGGGGATTGTCACATTGGATTCTCCTTCTCCTCTTCCCCTGTCCCCATCTTCCTCCCATTCCCTCTCCCCTTCCCTTCCCTGGTGTTCCCTCCCCTTCCCTTCCCTGGTGTTCCCTGATGGTTTATCTGTAAATATCCACAAGACCCAAACCTACTGGGTCTCCAAATTTGAATTAGATTGGTTCACCCTCCAACGCTATATTGCCACTTGCTGAGGAAGTGGCAGTAATAAACTATCAATTGTATTTTAAAAAAATCTTCTTTTTACCCTTGGCAATCTATTCTATATCAGACTGATGATTTCTAATTTTGATCTTGAATGACTGAATTCAAAGATGGGTGGGTAACTTATGCTTTCAATGTAAATAACAATATTTAGCATATCCTCTGCATTTAGTTACAGTTAGCTATTTGCATTTTGCCATTTAATGGGATAGAGATGCATATGATGGCCTATTTCATTGATGTCTAAGTGTAACATTCAGATAATTTCAATATTCTTTTTGGCAGAGAATGCTGAAAATCTATTTTCACTGGTACACTGAATGACTCTTCAAATTATGCCTCTTCACTGAAAAGCTCGTATTTTCAGTGAATGTTCATCCTAAATTTAGTGATACATTTAATTCAGTGGCATCAGTGTGACATTCGAAAAGAACATCTATGGATAGCTTAATGATAAGTTAGTGAAAGTGAATAGATTCAAAATCATGTAAAATCTGGGATCAGTTCTTCATTTTCAAGTTACCCAGAGAAGACAGGTATGCAGGGAACATACGCTTTGAAACACCATTCGTGAGTTTTATGTCTGTATTTGTTTATTTGCTGCCTGTCTTGTGGGTTTACTCTGGATGATTTATAATGGTAAAATGAAAAAATAATAAACGTAAATGTATCAATAGTAAAGCAATGAAACAATAAAAATAAACAAGGAAAGTAAAATAATACAAATTAAAAGATGGGCAGAGAGAAGGAGTAGGAAGCACAGGGGGAGGTAGGATCAACTGATTAGTCCAGTAGTCACTTCCAATGTGGCACTCCCCTATTGGGTCTCCCAGGCCAACTGGCAGGCCCTTGCAAAAGACTAGGAGCAAACTTCAGGAGGGGCACTGTATTGCGGGAGGTGGCGGGCAGAGATTTTTCTCCTAGATCCCACCAGCCAGAGTTCCTTCAAAAGGATCCGGAGTAGGTCTCCTCTGCTGGCATAAGAAGGGTGGGCTTGTTTTAGCAGGAAGAGGCAGATCATTAAGTAGTCTGAATCCATGCCATGGAGGGCTTTAATAATTATAACCAAACTCTTGAATTGCATCCAAAAGCAAATCAGTAGCACCTCACAAAGTTGTGGTGTAACATGGCCCCTTCTATAGGCCCCAACTGCTTGTGCTGCTGCACTTTATAATGGTTGAAGTTTCTGAATGCATTTCAAAGGTAGCCCCATGTAAAGTGTATTGCAGTAATCCAGATGACAGATGACTAGGGCTTGAGTGACTGAGCACGGAGAGTCCTGATCCAGGAAAGGCCGCAGCTGGTACACAAACCAAAGCTGTGCGAAAGGTCTCCTAGCCACAAGCACCACCTTCAAGCAGATTGCAAGTCTAGGAGAATCCCTAAATTGCAAACTGGGTCTGGACAGGATAGGACAACCCCATCCAGAACTAAAGATGTTCAAGACACGGATCTTGAAGCTCCATGCAGCCAAGGCCATTTGGTCTTGCCAGGGTTCAGTCATAGCCCTTTACTGATTTCTTATATTCTGTCCTCCCCAAGACCTCAGAGTTTATGCATAGGGTTTATATTGGGGGCTAAAGTAATGAGTGCTCAAAAGAGGCAGATTCACCTCCAAGAACCCAACAGCTTTGGCCTTCCAGAGACATTTGTTCTGAACCAAGATGATGCAAAATGCATCTTGTATCTTATGATACAAGCTCTGGCCCTTTGCACATGTATTTCTAGACCACAGAGAAGTTATCAAAGAGAATTTGTGTTGCAGTTCAGCAACATATATCTCATCATTTGCTTCCCCCCCCCCCCCTTTACTTATGCTTGCATGATATAATTAGCACAAACATCACATTTCACATTTTACACGCATTTTATCGAGAGCAACCAGATTGGTGGATACCTGGTTTCAAAGTCGTTACATTTTTGCCTTTTCAATTATGTTCTGCTTTTCTGTAGGAAAAAAATACTTATTCAGTGTTATCTGGCAGAAACAAACTCAGGTAATAAGTGCCATGTTACCATAGATTAAAATATAAAACTACACATTTAGAGTTATTTGGGGGAGGGAGTTGTTTCTGTTGTTATTCTAATACACCTTGAATAGAAAAGCAATTGCCAAACAGGGAAAAGTTAGCTGTGTGCTTCACAACTGAAGTTATACACACATAACAATTTCATCATTGATTATATTCTAAAACCATACAACTATTTTCTAATATTATCCAACTATTTTACTACCTGAAAGGGGGAGTGTTATTACTTTATCAGACTACTTTAAAAGGTATCAAATTGTGATTCTGTTCAAATCCTGTGAGAACTGTGAAACTAGAGAGCCAATTAAATATGCTAATGGGTAGTCCTCATCCAGGGCAAAGCAGTAGCCACTTTTAGTACAAGTAGTTTCAACTTACGACCACAATTGAGCTCACAATTTCAGCGTTTAAGTGAAATATTTGTTGAGTTTTTTATGAGTTTTATTGCCAGCGTTGTTAAGTGAATCACCAGTTGCTAAGTGAATCTGGCTTCCCTATTTGATTGCTTGTCAGGTCGCAAAAGCTGATCACATGACCTCAGGACACTGCAACCGTCACAAATAAGAACCAATGTCCAGACATCTGAATTTTGATCGCATGATCCTGGGGATGTTGCAAAGGTTGTAACTATGAAAAACAGTCAGAAGTCATATTTCTCAGGGCCAGTATAACTTTCAGTGGTCACTAAGCCAACTGTTGTAAGTTGAGGACTACCCATATTTTTCAGCCACGGCTGCTACCAAAATATGCCTGGTATCAAAATATGCGGTGAGAAGACGGCAGTGGGAATTCGAGGATGATTGTTTCTATTTAAATGATTCTATTTAAAAAGAAGGATCTAGTAAATGATGTGGGCTGCTTTTTAAGCTGCCAAAAACCAGCTTTTGCAGTTTTTCTTATTTTAAACCTGTGCTTAAAATAAAGGCAAGCGCAGGAGGAAGGGGGATGTGAGGTTACGAGGTGGCAGTACTGGAGGGGCCAGAGGCGGGAGTGACGGACGGTGGGCGACAACTGGGACTACAATCTAAAAGGAGGGGCAGCTGTCTGCGCCTGCTTCTCTCCCTCCCTCACACACCTGTCCCTTTTGTGCGCTATTTTCCCCGCGAAAACGAGCAAGCGGAGAAAACCCCGTGCAAAATGCAAAAACCACCGGACACTCCCCACAACCTCCCTCCGTGGCCGCAGAAGTAACCTCCTTCCCACCCTCCCTCCCCGCAGCCGGTGAGCGGCCTCCTCCGGCGCTTCCCAGCCGCTTGAAGGTTACTATGGCGACTCCAGCAGCTGCTCCCTGAGGCCTGTCTGTTGCCTTTTGGTCACGCCATAAAGAGAACAAAAAGGCGGGCGCCAATATATGCCGGGACTGGGAGGCGAGGTGGCGGACAGAAGAGGGTGGGAGGCAAAGCAGCCGCCCATTCCTCGCACTACTCCGCGGAGTAAGTTGTGAGAAAGGGGGAGGGAGGAGGTGGGGATGGGAGGAGGAATGGAGGCTTACCGCGGTGAGAGAGTGCAGGTGAAGTCTCGGGGCGCCGGGAAAAGGACTTGCTGCCTTATTGTAAACCCAAAAGGATGCTAAAGATTAAAAAGCCAACGAAAAGAGGGATTATTTTTTTCCTCTGGGGTCTGTCATCGCCTCCGTGGGAACTTCAGGAGATAAGGTTTCTGTCCACAACCTGAGAGTAATTTAACTCCCAGGGCAAAAAGAAAAGGGATTTTACCTCACAGAAAATTGTTGGCTTTCATTTAGCGGCTGCAAAAGAGTAGCAGGCTAGCAAGAGTGGTGAAGAATTAAGGGGAATTGTGGACTGAGCAGAAAGGGCCTTGGTGGGTGAGAGGAAAAGGGCTGAGGTCCCATCCAGGTTTCTCAGGCCTGCTTGTTGACTTGGACATAAAGAAAAGGTGACAGAAGGCAGGTGACTTGGGACAGAATTTCAGGCCAAGAAAAAACACATTGATTGCCAAGGAATTGTGGCTAGCACAGTGCATACACTTATGCAGAGTAGTATATACACATGCATAAACACACACACATGTATATGTGTATATGTATATATGATATATATGTTTGTGTATGCATATATGTATATGTGTATACATAC
Source organism: Hydrophis major (assembly GCA_033807585.1). Lineage (NCBI taxonomy): Eukaryota > Metazoa > Chordata > Lepidosauria > Squamata > Elapidae > Hydrophis > Hydrophis major. Next base: position 80,567,155 of record CM066331.1, read on the forward strand.
ATATATGTATGTCTGTGTGTGTATATATGTATACGGTATGTATATAATACAGAATATATTTTCATTTTATGTCTGTGTTCTTTCAATTCAGTTTTTGATTCTTGGCAAGTGCCTGGACTTCACCTTGGGCTTTCTTGCCAAAATTTCAGAAGTGGCTTGCCATTGTCTCCTTCTTGGGGCTAAGAAAGATTGACTGGCTCAAGGTCACCCACTGATTTGTGCCTAAGGCAGGGCTAGGTCTCCCCTAGTTTCAAACCATGATGCCTTAACCAAACCGGTTAAATGTATGTGATGACATATAACTGATTGTGTAAAAGTGAAGAGGCCAACAGTAATAGTAAAAAAGAGCAACTTTAGAATTCAAGTCTGGCATGCCTTTTCTCTGATAGTATTGAAATGAACAGAAAGAGAACCAGTTGGTTCTAATGGTTAAGGCCCCAGGCTAGAAATCTAGAGCCTGTGATTCTAGTCTTGTTTGAGGTATGAAAACTGACTGGGTGACTCTGGGTCACTCATTCTCAACTTACAATATCACATTCAATTAACAAGCCAGTCAGATAATTCCTGTCACAACCAATGGATCAACACTGAGAATGGGGGGTGGTGGGGGGTGGGGGGTACTCTTATGGGAAGATGCCAGGAAGAAAAAAGATCAAATCAACAAAAACTACAATTTTGGATAGCTCACTGATCTTGAAAGTAAGCGATGTTTGATGCTGATGCTGCTTTACAAAGAATTTATAACTTGCCATAATTCCCATACCCTCCTCTGATTTCTAAGTAAATATAGTATTTTCAGAAATGAGAAACCAAGATTGTATGTATCTTTTTACCCTAGCATTCCTATATATAATCCAGTAAACTCTGCAGCATGCCAAAGTATATAATTAAATTAAATTGGCAATCTCCAAACACCTCAGATAATGAACAGTATAGGTTTTACAAGTTATAATAACATAGGATCTTTCCCCCTCCTCTTTCTCTTCTGCCTTCATTTTGTTTAACATTCAGCCATAATGAATTTTTTTAAAAAACTTAATTCATAAGCTTATTTATTATGTTGTGACATTTAAATTAGTTACAGATACAGATAATCAGAGTTGGAAGGGACCTTGTAGGTCATCTAGTCCAACCCCCCACCCAAGTGGGAGACCCTACACTATTTCTGACAAATGGCAGTCCAATCTCTTCTTGAAAGTCTCAAGTGATGACGCTCCCGCAACTTCCGAGGGCAACTTCTGTTCCATTGGTTGATTGTTCTCACTGTCAGAAAGTTTCTCCTTGTTTCCAGGTTAAATCTCTCCTTGTTCAGTTTCCATCCATTATTCCCTGCCTGGCCTACAGGTGCTTTAGAAAATAGCTTGACTCCTTCCTCCCTGTGGCAGCCCCTCAAATATTGGAAGACCGCTATCATGTCTTCCCTTGTCCTTCTCTTTACTAGACTAGCCAAGCCCAGTTCCTGCAACGGTTCGTTGTATGTTTTAGCCTCCAGTCCCCTAATCATCCTGGTTGCTCTTCTCTGTACTTTTTCTCAACATCTTTTTTATAATGTGGTGACCAAAACTGGATGCAGTACTCTAGGTGTGGTCTTACTAAGGCTTTATAGAGTGGTATTAGTACTTCCCTTGATCTTGATTGTATCCCTCTGTTAATACAATTTAGGATTGCATTAGCTTTTTTGGCTGCTGCTGCACACTGCTGGCTCATATTTAGCTGGTTGTCCACTAAGACTCCAAGATCCCTCTCACAGTTACTGCTATTGAGCCTGGTTTCACCCAGTCTGTAAGTGTACTTTTGATTTTTCTTGCCTAAGTGTAGAATTTTACTTTTCTCTACATTGAATTTCATTTTATTAGATATGGCCCAGTGTTTTAGTCTGTCAAGATCCATCTGGATCTTAAGCCTATCTTCTTGGGTGCCAGCTATTCCTGCCAGCTTAGTATTATCTGCAAATTGGGCAAGTTCCCCTTCTATTCTTTCATCTAAGTCGTTAATGAAGATATTGAAGAGTACTGGGCCTAAGACGGAACTTTGTGGCACCCCACTGCTTACTTCCCTCCACGTAGACTTAGACCCATTAAGGACTACTCATTGAGTACAGTTTGCCAGCCAGTTATGAGTCCATCTAGTGGTGGTGCTATCTATTCCACTTTTTTCTAGCTTACTAAGAAGTAGGTTGTGGTCTACTTTATCGAATGCCTTGCTGAAATCTAAATATATTATGTCCACAGTATTTTGCTGGTCTACTAATTTAGTTGCTGTGTTGAAGAATGAAATAAGATTAGTTTGGCATGATCTGTTTTTAACAAACCCATGCTGACTGCTAGTTATTACTTTACTTGTTTCTAGATGTTGGCAGATCTGTTTTTTATTATCTTTTCCAATATCTTCCCGGGTATTGATGTTAGGCTGATTGATCTATAGTTTCCTGGGTCTGTTTTTTTTTCTCCTTTTTTGAAGATGGGAACCACATCAGCTCTTTCCAGTCCTCTGGTAGTTCCCTGGCACTCCAGGATTTTTGAAAGATATGGTGCAGTGATTCTGAGATGACCTCTGCCAGCTCCTTTAAAACTCTGGGATGTAATCCATCAGGCCTCGGTGATTTGTTTTCATCAAGATCAGACAAGTGTTCTCTTACTTTTTTTTTGCTCATTTTAACTTTTATTTCTGGTCTGTCTTTTACAGTTATGTTTTTGGTGGGTTGAGCTATAGTTTCTTTTTGCGTGAAGACAGAAGCAAAGAATGAGTTAAGCAGTTCTGCTTTCTCGCTGTTGCCTGTTACTTCCTTGCCATCTTCTCTCTTTAGTGGACCAACTGTTTCCTTGATTTTTTTCTTGTTATTTATATGTTGGAAGAAACTTTTTTTATTATCTTTGACTTTTGTTGCAAGTCTTTGTTCATTCTGAGCCTTTGCTATCCTGACTTTGTCTTTGCAGATTCTGGCTATTTGCTGATATTCTGCCTTAGTTGTATGTCCTTAGTTGTATGTCTTGGGTAGCTTATAATATACGCCTATGGCCATGTCATTCTTTTTTTCCTTTATATTGACCCATATGCATTCTAGGAGGTTTTCATCTTTGGTTTCATGCATTTCTATAGCAATATAGTGGTCGTTTACATACAGTGCAACTCCACCTCTCTTTTATGGGGTCTGGTTTTTTTGAATAGTTTGTATCCTTCTACCAGTATATTCCAGTCATGGGTTTCATCCCACCAAGTTTCTGTTATTCCAACAATATCATATTTACCTTCATATATTCATAGTTCGAGTTCACCCTGCTTGTTCCCTAAACTTTGTGCATTTGTATATAGGCACCTGAGATCTTTATGTCTGACACTGCGTTTTCTGTCTACATAACATAGTTCCAATACTTAATATAGTTTGAAATACATAAATCCATGCTTCATGTGTTACTAAAATAAAAGCACCTATTCATTATCTCATAATAAATGTTTCTTAACAGTGTAAGGATATTTTGACAGATTCAGACAAAATCTAACTATTTCATGTTTTCCAATAATTCTAGAAATTAGCTGGTGTATTCAATTGATTGGCTTAAAGCCTGTCAGTGAAAGTAAAAAATTAAGAAAATTTTGTTTTTGTTATGTTTCCAAACCTGATGACAAAGCTCTGAAGGACCATGAAGCAAGAAATGAGGGATCTGATATGTAGGATATCTATTCTGTATATATTGTCTGGGTCCTGAAAAAAAAAAAAGATTGCGTCCATCAGATCTTTTCTATCTATTCTTCAACTACACGATAGGAGAGCTGATCATAGTGCATGAATAACCCAGTAACAGGAGACAGTGAAAGATAGATATCCAGTACTTAGATTTATTTATGTAAAATAAAAATTCATAAATAAATAAATCTGGAGACTACAGACTTTTTGTACACGTCATTAGAAGGAGAATTGCTGACAATTTTATCTTTTATACTCATAACATCCCATTGCTTGTACTGTGAGTGAAATCAGCAAAAAAATGTAAACTGAGGTAAGGAATTTTATCATAGAATATGCATGATAGAAAAAGACACTGAGTGGGTGGAATGAAGGAAAAATTATGGATCTATGGTGGAAGCACTTGGAAAACAGCAATGCCATCAGAATTCTAAAGCAGAATTGTCTTGTTCTTTACTTTGATATATTATCCAGTGTGAATGAAAATGAAGGGCTAGTTACCTTAGGACTTCTCAAATAAAGAGAGCAGGCTTTGTTGGCATTTCATTTCTATGGCACTGACTTTCGTACATCGCAGCCTACTAAACATAAGAGTCAGTCAGTTACATGTGTCCGATGTTGGTGTTTTTTTTCTATCTAGTTTTAGTGTAAGAGTTAGTTAATTTCTGACCCTTCCTTCTTGTCTTTGCTCTAGTCTAGTTCTATAGGCACACATACAAGCAAGCATTTTTTTGTCATTTTTCTTGATTCTCCTCCTAGTAGGGTATAGTTAGCAAAGTGCTAGGTTCTTCTACCAACTTCATGTTTTACTCTGGTTGATCCTTTCTACAAAAATTAAAAACCATATTCACTCATTCTTACTCAAATTAGATTCTATTGATTTCATTGTTTAGGAGCACAAAACGTTTCCTTTAAATAGGATCTAGTAGCCAGACTGGACCTGAGGATCCAACTGAAAAGAATATTAATTTGGTCAGGTTTGGGAGCATGTATCTGTGCCTTTTGACAGCTAAAATAGTAAGCCTGAAACATGCTATCTATAAGGCATACAATATAAAACCTAAAAAGTGGGGAAAGACAGCACTGCCATTAATTTTTTGGCAACTGACTTGTAAACCCCACAAATAATCCAAATGAGATTAAAGGGTTTTTTTTGTGTGTGTCTTTTGTTATAAAGTGCTAGTGATATTAGCAATTTTGGAAAGCAATTCTTCTCCACATTGAGTTCTCCAATATTGCAGCATTATAACTAACCAATTTTGAAGCAAAAGAGCCATTATTTATTTAAGAAAAAGTTTTTCTACTGTTAAATTCATTTAGAAACAATAATATATTGTTGATTTACACATATTCATTATGTTATTTTTCAGTTTACTATCTTTGAATACAGAGCTGCTAGACTTCTGGCTTAATCAAAGTTAAGTAACAAATGGAAGAAAAGTGGTATTATATAGAAAACAATGGCAGTGGAGATAATCGTCAAAATACTCAAAGGAGGAGTGATTCAGTTTCTAGTTCATCAAGGTGCATCCACCGGGCTCTTGAAAAACTGGTGTCTAATTCAGCAGTCTCTTTGGATCTGAGTCGAAAAGATCTGCAACATCTTACTGCAGATATGTACAGATTATTTAACCTTAGAGTAAGTCTTTCACTGTTAACATACCTGATTAAAGGATAACTGAAAAAAACTGAAAGTTTTCCCACTTGAGATGTTGCAAATTAGATGAATTGCATTTTAAGGTTACTGTATCCTTGATACTCTTTTAAAAATTACTTGAGTAATTTTTGCACTTTTTCACGCAAACGAGAGAAAAAACTTGTGACTGTGGAGTTTGAATCCATGGGTTGGAATAATTCCAAAATTGAAAAAACACACAGTAGTATAGTCCAAGACGGAATATATTTCGGGGGCGATTGTTTAACCCCCTTGTTCACCCGCGAAGTACAATAAGGCAAATGTTAAAAACGTTAAAACCGTCATAAAAACCGTCATAAAACCAAGGATGACCGCTGCTCCCGTTCTTTTAATCCAATTGGCTTATTAAGATTAAGCCAGTGACCGGTCGTCACGTAGCTGACTCCTCCTCGTCGCTGAGACGCGGTTTGGTCCGTTGACGCTGCCCCCTAGTTAGCCTTAATTGGGCTATTAGGGGCTTCCAAATTGCGCTTAAGTGAGCGGCGTCAGCTCGATTACACACATTGTCCGTTGCGGCAATTAGTAATTGCTCGCTTACTCGTCGTTCCCGAAAGTTATTTTGGTGTCTCAGCAACACCGCAGGCTGACTAAAGTTTACAGCATGACCCGTTGACAAGGCATGCGCGGCAATAGCCGAAGAGGACTGTAACTGTTCATGCTCTGCCGCTGAATTGACCGTTTTTTGGCTTAGTCTTCGGTGTTCATCACACCTGGTAGCTAACGCCCTCGATGTCTCTCCGATGTACGAGACTCGGCATTCTGAACAGAAAATTTGGTAGACCACGTCTTCCGTCATAGTAACGGGTTGTCTGTCCTTAAGATGTGTTAACTGTGATCCAAGTTTGTTTGGTGCTGAGAACACCACACGGATCCCAACCCGGTTCATAATGCGTCGTATGGCTTCACTTGTATTGTGTTCATAGGGGATGACGATGGTCTTGGGGCGGTCTTGTTGACGCTGACTAGAGTCATCTGCTTGAGTGTTCAGTCGGGGCGTCGTCTCCTTCAGGTGCACTCTTTTGGCTTGTTTAATTAGGAGCCGCCTAGGGTAACCGTTTTTCTGCAGCGTTGAGATGATTTCTCGTTCTTCAGCCTTGCGGTCAGCCTCTTCGGTGCATAGACGTGACGCTCTTGTAAACAGGGAGTTTGCGATGCCCAGTTTAACTTTCACACTGTGGCCAGACTCGTAATTTAAATAGCGGTCTGTGTGAGTCGGCTTTTTAAAAACTGTCGTTGTTAATCGCCCCGAGCCCGCCTTTTTCACAAGACAATCCAGCAAGGGAAGGGTGTGCTCCTCTGACTCCCCTTCGCAGGTAAACTTTACCGATTGTTCGCATGAATTAAGGTGGTCCAGGAAGGAATCTCTGTCCGGGTTACGTAAAATTACAAAGGTGTCATCAACATAACGTAGCCAGACTTTTGGGGGACGGGTAAAGCTCTGCAACGCCTTTTTTTCAAAATGCTCCATGAACACATTGGCTAGAATTGCTGAGATTGGTGAGCCCATTGGTAAGCCATCTGTTTGTCTATACAATTCCTCGCTAAAGGTGAAGAACGTTGCATTAACACACAACCGTACCAACGAGACAATATCAATAACTTCCAGTGCCGTTCTTTGGGGCAGCGTGGGGTCCTCTTCTAGTCGAGATGAGATGACTTCTAGGGTCATCTAGTGTTAATGCAACGTTCTTCACCTTTAGCGAGGAATTGTATAGACAAACAGATGGCTTACCAATGGGCTCACCAATCTCAGCAATTCTAGCCAATGTGTTCATGGAGCATTTTGAAAAAAAGGCGTTGCAGAGCTTTACCCGTCCCCCAAAAGTCTGGCTACGTTATGTTGATGACACCTTTGTAATTTTACGTAACCCGGACAGAGATTCCTTCCTGGACCACCTTAATTCATGCGAACAATCGGTAAAGTTTACCTGCGAAGGGGAGTCAGAGGAGCACACCCTTCCCTTCCTGGATTGTCTTGTGAAAAAGGCGGGCTCGGGGCGATTAACAACGACAGTTTTTAAAAAGCCGACTCACACAGACCGCTATTTAAATTACGAGTCTGGCCACAGTGTGAAAGTTAAACTGGGCATCGCAAACTCCCTGTTTACAAGAGCGTCACGTCTATGCACCGAAGAGGCTGACCGCAAGGCTGAAGAACGAGAAATCATCTCAACGCTGCAGAAAAACGGTTACCCTAGGCGGCTCCTAATTAAACAAGCCAAAAGAGTGCACCTGAAGGAGACGGCGCCCCGACTGAACACTCAAGCAGATGACTCTAGTCAGCGTCAACAAGACCGCCCCAAGACCATCGTCATCCCCTATGAACACAATACAAGTGAAGCCATACGACGCATTATGAACCGGGTTGGGATCCGTGTGGTGTTCTCAGCACCAAACAAACTTGGATCACAGTTAACACATCTTAAGGACAGACAACCCGTTACTATGACGGAAGACGTGGTCTACCAAATTTTCTGTTCAGAATGCCGAGTCTCGTACATCGGAGAGACATCGAGGGCGTTAGCTACCAGGTGTGATGAACACCGAAGACTAAGCCAAAAAACGGTCAATTCAGCGGCAGAGCATGAACAGTTACAGTCCTCTTCGGCTATTGCCGCGCATGCCTTGTCAACGGGTCATGCTGTAAACTTTAGTCAGCCTGCGGTGTTGCTGAGACACCAAAATAACTTTCGGGAACGACGAGTAAGCGAGCAATTACTAATTGCCGCAACGGACAATGTGTGTAATCGAGCTGACGCCGCTCACTTAAGCGCAATTTGGAAGCCCCTAATAGCCCAATTAAGGCTAACTAGGGGGCAGCGTCAACGGACCAAACCGCGTCTCAGCGACGAGGAGGAGTCAGCTACGTGACGACCGGTCACTGGCTTAATCTTAATAAGCCAATTGGATTAAAAGAACGGGAGCAGCGGTCATCCTTGGTTTTATGACGGTTTTTATGACGGTTTTAACGTTTTTAACATTTGCCTTATTGTACTTCGCGGGTGAACAAGGGGGTTAAACAATCGCCCCCGAAATATATTCCGTCTTGGACTATACTACTGTGTGTTTTTTCAATTTTGGAATTATTCCAACCCATGGATTTTGCACTTTTTATCATTAGGGGAGAAATTATTTCTCTCAGATTATATGGTAAGCAATACAATCTCACAGGCTATTCATCTCCCCCCCCCCACCCTCTCATTTTAGTATTTACATCTGGAAGGAAATGCCCTTTCTGTAATTCCTGAAGATTTTTTTCAGAGTCTGTCAAATCTTACTTGGCTAGATCTGCGCTATAATAAATTGAAGGAGCTTCCTTCTGGGATTGGATGTCACAAGTAAGTTTTCTGCTGTATGTCCATTGTTGTTTAAAAAGGAATTCGTTCAGTCGTACATATCAGGTATCTAATGGTCAACAAATTGAGCAGTAGTACCATGTATGATTAAATATTTACCCTAATTATCATCAAAAGAACAAAATACAGGTAGTCTTTAACTTACAATAGCTCATTTAGTGACTGTTCAAAGTTACAACAGCATTGAAAAAGATGTATGACTTTTTCACACTTACGACTATTGTAGCATCTCCATGGTCACATGATCCAAATTCGGTTGCTTGGCAACTGGTTTGTATTTATGACAGGTGCAGGATCCTGAAGTCATGTGATCACCTTTTGCAACCTTCTGACAAGCAAAGTCAAAGAGGAAGCCAGATTCATTTAATAGCCATGTTACTAACTTAACAGCTACAGCGATTCACTTAACTGTGGCAAGAAAAGATTGTACAATGGGGCAGAATTCACGTAACAAATGTCTCATTTAGCAACAGAAATATTGGACTCAATTGTGGTTGTAAGTCAAGAATTACCTGTATTGAAAATACTTTTGCAATGTATGGACTTCATTTTTTAGAATTCTTAACAACGGCCATGATGGTTGGAGACTTCTGGGAGTTGAAATCCAAACATTGTAAAGTTGCCCAGGAAACATTGTTACAACTGTACCCTTAGCAATTCTTTATCCTTAGAGTAGCCTGGCTGAAGAGACATTAGGAAATGCTACAAAAACGCTTCCTCCACCCATCCATTTATGAAATACAGATGAAATTAAAAAGTTCCAAAATTTCTTCTCAGTTGTTTTGACAAAATTTGAAAATAGACATTAAAAATTGTTGCCCTTTAAGATTACATCTCATTTGAAAGAGGCCATATCAATATTATTTACTACTGGTACTGATAACTAGTATGGGACAATTAATAATAACCAGATTAATTCTTAAATAGGAGATTGATATAGTCTTGATTTGTTTTTGTTTTTTTTAATTGTGCCAAAATGGGTGCATTTTTCATGATAAGTATATAAGCTAACTTTTCAAAATAATGTATATAGAGTAATATGTAGTTTTAAATAAACTTAAGGATGGGAACAGATTTTTTTATCCAGGTGTATGCCAACTATTAGAAAGAAACTGAGATCTTGTTTTATATCAAAAGAAATGGATAAAATAAGGAAAACTGACTCCTTTCTAAAACTTTGGCACACCTTCTTTCCATATTTAGCCAGGCAATGATATCTTATGATGAACCAACTCCTTGAATAACCTTAAGAGTCAAACTGATTAATTTTGTGCAGGCTAATGGCTCATTACTTTATGAAATTGCTCATTTTCTAAAGCATATGTTGGTTTATTCTGAAACAACTCAGTATTTAGGAAGCTTCTGGCTACTACTCTGGCACTATTAGTCTGACTTTTGACCCAAACAGGACTACTGCTCCTTTAAATTTATGTTGACTTTATCTTGGGAAACAAAATCTCTTTAAAGTTCCCAGTTGTGCTAAGAGCAATCCCATGACAGATATTCTACCCTTATCTTCAGAAGACATCTGTGGGCAATTGAAGTGAATTCTAATATGTCATGACACTTCCCTGCAAATGCTTTACTTTTTTGATTATGATATTAAAAATTAAACTAGACTAGGGGGAAAAACACCAAAATAATATGCTACAGAAAACTAAGGTTTACAGTCAGGTTTCTTCACTGCTTCTGTTCTTTCCCAGTTGACATATTAATATGTGAAGAAAACAGTGTGAATCTGTTTGTTGCGTCTTTTTTTTTTTTTGCATTTATTATCAGTCTGCAAAAGGAATGTATATTTGAAATAGCTCTTAATGTTAAAGAGAAACTAATTTCAAAATATCTCCCCCAATATGTAGGCAGCAATATACATTTTCTAAATAAATAAGTTGTAGGACCCTGGGACACTAACCATCAGAAATACATGCTAGTTGCCAAGCACCCAAAGGGTAGTCACATGACTGAGTGCTGCAGTGGCCATAAGTGTGAAAAGTGATCATAAGTCACTTTTTTCATTGTGACTTTGAACAGTCATTAAACAAAATGTTGTAAGTTGAGGACTACCTGTTATTGTTATTGATTAATCAAATATTACCTTTATATTTAAATAAATAAATAAATTTTCTTATAGAAAGCATCTCCATTCATTTGGGCCCTGATGTGGGCTAGAAATTGATAAACAGTATTCTGTTTATCAGTATTCAAGTACATCTAGTGCACCACATAATTTATTAATTAGGCCACTTAGATTCTGTTAGGAATCTACTTTTTCATTAAAATAGTATAAGAATATATACATTTAATTTTCTCTTATTTTCTTGACTAATCTTATTTGTCATTGTATATTTAAATATTTTCATATTTATTGAAAAGGCAACTGAAAACTCTACTGCTAGAGAGAAATCCTATTAAAAGGCTACCAGTGGAGCTTGGTAAGTATTCTGTTCCCTCAATAATATCTAACTAAACTTAGCATACATATATTCCTTTCAAGATGCTCCTTTTCAAGTGAGAGAAGCTACTCCAGTGTTTTGGACCATCTGTGCTGAGTCCTCATTGAATTCCTGAGGACACCATCAAGGATGGTTGCAAATGGTGGCCCCATGATTTCAAGTCATTTAGCAACTAATTGTATGTACAGATGGATTACTAAATCATGGTTGCAGGGATACCTAAATCATGGTTGCAGGGATGCTGTGATGATCAGAACTCTGAAGACCAGTTACAAACAACATTCATTTATCAGCCATCAAAACTTGGAATGGTTCCCGATTGAATGGTGATAGCTTGAAGACTACCCATACTGACAATTTTTTGCCATTCTTATAAGATTTTCTCTAAATCTTATAAGAGATTAGCACTGTTTGAAACAACTAATTTATCTTGGTTAATACATTCATTTTAATATTTTGCAATTGATCCTTACTAGGAAGGCTTTCAGATTTCTCCACATTTTGAAACCTTGTTTGATTTCTTGCCATAATATATCATACAGATATTCCTCAACTCACAACTAATTACTGAGCTTAAAATTTCTGTTGCTAAGCAAGACAGTTGTTAAGTGAGTCATGCCCCATGTTACAACCATTTTTGCCATGGTTATTAAGCGAATCACTACAATTTGTAAGTCTATGTTAAACAAATCTGTCTTCCCTTGTTGACTTTCTTGTCAGAAGCTTCCAACAAGGTTGTATCGTCCCCTAAGGAGATACATCTGGTGAGAACGAGAAGAAGGGCCTTCTTCATAGTGGCTCCCTCTCTCTGGAACATCGTTCCTCCAGAGATTAGACTGGCCCCCATTATAACACTCTTTCAGAAGGCCCTGAAAACATGGTTCTGTGGGCAGGCCTGGGGAATCCAGAGCGGGATGAAGTCCATTAAAAGGTTAGTATGAAAATGCATTGTGGCTAGGGTGGGGGGCAGAAGGTTATTTTATTATTTTTTTTTTTATTATTATTTTATTTGTTTTATATGGTGTTTTTATATTTTGGTAAGCCTCCTTGAGACACATGTGTGAATAGGCAGAAATATAAATTTTCCAAAATAAATATATCGTAGGATCCTGAGACACTATAACCATCGTAAATACATGCTGGTTGCCAAGCACCCAAAAGGTGATTACATGACTGGGGCTGCTGCTGTGCCCATAAATGTGAAAATTGGTCATAAGTCACTTTTTTCATTGTAACTTTGAACAGTCATTAAACAACGTGTTGTAAGTTGAGAACTACCTGTCGTTATTGTTACTGATTGATTGAATATTACCTTCAATTGGAAACTGAGGTATTTCTCTGAATGGGTTATCTGATAGCCAGATTCTTCCCACAAGAGATTAACTTCTTTGTTTCATCTTCTTAAGCAACCTTTTCTCACCGCATTTAAGCCCTTTCATGTTTCTCTGACGCCGTTCCCATCTCTCACTTTCATATACAGAAAAGTGTTCTTATATATAGCCATTTTACTTCTTTTGACAAATATTTATTCATCACAAAAAGCCATATACTCTCCTCTGCCTTATATTAAGATTTACTCAACCCTTGTTTGTCTGTTTTTCTACATTTAATAAATAAAGGGTTCAAATCCATAGAAAGTATTTGTCTAGATAGTACTCACACAGGCGGAGAGAACAGAATATACAAGTATTGATGACTTTGAGTCAAGCCTGTGTTCTAGTAACAACAGGCAGATTTTTGTCAGCAATATTATAGATATGATTTGCGATGCCTATCCAGGATGTTTTTCAACTTCACAATCTAGCCTACCATGGCAATAGCACTTACACTTATATACCACTTCATAGTGCTTTAGAGATATTCTCTGGTGTTCACACATCTAAATATTAACCAGGCCCAAACCTGGTTAGCTTTGTAGCCCAAACAAGGCCAATCATTTTCTGGTATCTGTTCCTATGTTGGTGTACATTGGTGCTTTCACCATTAAGATACCTTTTCTATCAGAGTTGTTAAGTTCCAATCTTACTCTTTACATGTACTGACATATACACCCTACAAACATACAACAAAGAGTCATAGAAAATATTGAGATTGCAAAGAATCAGGGCATTCCTGAGGTGACTGATGTTTCAGACTTTAAAACGTTCTCTTTTCTTGTTCAGTATTGTTCAGGTAGAAGACCTTTATCCATATACATACATTTAAAATATTTCTAATATATACATCTCATGTATTACATGTTAAGGAATGTTATAATATTCCTGCTTTGCAAGGTTTATCAGTATTTCATTTTCTTATATTTCTATGCTATAGGAACTTATATTTTCCTAAGAAAGTATTTCTTTTTTCATATATATTTTTATTGTTTACAACTATAAACACAAAACACAGTGCAGTCGTTTTGGCATTACTTTGCCATACATACCAAAGGTGTAGTCAAACCCATTAACGTTTCTATTATTGGTATAATATTTACATTTTGCTTACAATCGTTCTAGCTGTTTTTGTTCTGACCTTCCCCTCTTTTTGCAGCCACAGATAAAACTTGTTCCAAATATCGTACTATTCTGAATCCCCCTTATTTTTCATTTCTAAAGTTAGTCTCTCAGATTCTGCGCAGGCCATTATTTTCCTTATTATCTCTCCTTTCAGTAGTGTATTTTCATTTTTTCATTACTGTGAGTAAACCATTCTTGCCGCAGTCAGTATGTATATTATTAAATATGTTGTACCTTTGCTGTGGCCTTCTATCATTATTCCCAACAGGAATAATTCTGGCTTAAATTGAATGTGTTCTCCCACCATTTGCTCTGCCCATGCCAGTATCAATCTCCAATATTGTCTTGAGTGGTTACATGTCCACCACATGTGGTAGAAAGCACCTGGTAGATCCTTGCACTTCCAGCATTTTTGGTGATAAGTTTTTGTACATTTTAGATTTGAAATTGGGAATAGTATGAGTACTGTTTTTATTACTGCTGAGGAATATTCTTGAAAAGAAAAATTATTTTGCAACATTAATAATAGGATTTAACTGACAGCAATTTAGAATAATATAGAAAGGTATTTGTCTTCCAGCACTGTTTTTACAGAAATAATTTATGTGCAAATATACATGTAATCATAATAAAATATAGACTAATGCAGAATACTAAGAACTACACTTTCAAAAACACAAGAGCAAAACAGCAGAAATAGTAATTACTCAAGCTGTGAGTGGACATATTTAAAATACTATTTTCAAGGCAGTGTGAAAAATGTGTTATTACCTGCATTATGATCTTGGCAGCTTTCATGTTGTTTTCCCCAGTTATATATTGGTTCTTACATTATCCAAATGTATTTGTACTGTAACATTTTTCTTAATGAAATTAAACAGGCTTCTATAAAGGGAAAAATAAATGTACCTTAAGTATATTTTAAATTTTGGTATATAATTCAGAAGTTTTTCAATTTATATTTTATTCAAATATGATAAGTGCAATGGTAGATTAAGAACTGTGGATAACAGAGTAGATTTTGGTCCCAATGATTTAGGTTTAAATTTAGTCCTAACAATAATCCAAATCAAGTTTTATCCCACTGTCATTTTCTAGAGACATTTACAGTTGGTCCTCGACTTATAGCAGTTCATTTAGTGACTGTTTGAAGTTACAATGGCACTGGAAAAAGTGACATGACCGTGTTTTACACTTACAACCATTGCGGAATTCCCAAGGTCACATGATAAAAATTTGAATGCTTGGAAACTGACTCAAATTTATGACACTTGCAGTGTGCAAGGGTCATGTCATTACCTTTTACAACCTTTTGACAAGCAAAGTCAATGGGAAGTCCAGGTTCACTTAACAACTGTGTTACAAACCTATCAACTGCAGTGATTCACCTAACAACTAGGGCAAGAAAGGTCATAAAGTAGGGTGAAACTCAACAAATGTCTCACTTGGCAACAGAAATTTTAAGCTCAATTGTGGTCATAAGTCAAAGACTACCTGTCTTTCATACAGGACATTTATTATACATATAACGATGTATTCAGAAAAAATTTCAATATATTATTTTTCAGATAATATTCTTTTCTTTCCAGAAGATTCTTATATTTTTCCATATCTAGGGAAAGGTAGAATATCTACACAATATCTTTTAATTCAGAGCTGTAAGGAGCTACCCAGATGAGAGCACCCTCCTTTCACAGAGCATGCTGTTGATTAAAACAACATTTTAAATTTCATGGATTCGTAAATGCATTTATAAGAAATAGCGTAAACATTACATATAGCAAAGACAAGGAAATTCCCTGCCCTCTAGTGGAGACATCTATGAAAAACAGTTTCTGGAGTTACATACCCCAGCTGTAGGGATAGAAATATATTTTTCAGGGCCTGTTTGATATGTAAGGTAATTCTATCAGGTATCTAGTAGAATAAGGTGGTAACAATAGACAATGAAGGAGACACCATTCAAGACTAATTCTGTTTGAATTAATCCTGAATAGTGTCTCCTTCATTGCCTATTCAGAGAAATTCCTTTATATACTGAGGAGCTCAGCATATAAAGTTTTAGGCTGAAGAGGCTCCTAGGACACTAAGATAATATCCATGAGTTTTTAGGTGTTTGGAATTAAATGGAGTTTGATGTTTTGATTGTTTTTAAAGATGTGAACTACATTGTAGATTACTGTGTGTACAAATTTTTTAAATGACATTTAAAAAAAAATCTTACATCCTCCTTGTTTGGAGCTGGTCTCAGCAGCAGCAACAGTGGCACATACAGATATGTAGCAGCTATAGATGGAAGCCAGCACAGCATAGTCTTGGGAAATAGCAGCATGAGGCGATGGGATCAGCAGCTGTGGCTTTCTATTTTGCTGGCTCATAGATAACCCTAGAATGGAGCAAATGGTCTGGTCCTTGAACCTATGTAGAACAGATATGAGTGGAGATACTTCTCACAAATGAAGACAAATATATGTGTCCCAGGATAATGTTGCAAGATCCAATCTGGGTTGGTCTCCAGGATCAGAGGTTTACTGTTTCAAGCTTTTGAAGCCCGTCCTCGGGGAACTTCTTTCTACTGGATCATGTACATTGGACTATTCTATGAGTTGTATTTATGTGATGTTTTCTTATTGGTTGATTAGTGTGTTGATGGCCAGCGATTGGCTGTTTGCAAGCCAAGGATTTGGAAGCAGAAGGAAACAACAGTCAATTGTTGGCTATCAACACACCATTAACCAATAGGAAGGCACCTCATAAATACTACTCATAGAATAGCTGAAAGTACATATTCCAGTTGAGAGAAGTTCCTTGAAAATGGGCTTCAGCATGAGTCTGAAAGCTTGGAAGAGTAAACCTATGGTCCTGGTGACCAACCCAAATTGGATCTTGGAGTAACTTCTTTTCTACCTGGATAAATGGGACCAGCTTGCCAAAGGAGCACTGATAGTTGTTTTAGGCCTTGGGGTTATTTTTTAAGGAAAATATCTGGAGAAAACTGGTATGGTAGAAGTAGATCATGTCAAAGGACTGCTTGTTATTCACCCAAGGCCCACAGCTGCTCTGGCTCTTTGCCCTTTACACCCAAATGAGATGGTTGATGTTGCATCTGTCTCATGGGGCTTTTTCTATTCCATTCCATTTTTCCATTTGTTATGGTTCTATGGCTTAGGACTATCTTAGAGGAGACTGATTTGATGTGATTTACCACCCTATTAAACTGCCTACTTGGGGACTGGAGAATGGAGGAGAGAGGTTGATATTTGGAGAAGAATGGGTGGTAAATGGGAGTGGTTGGTGACCTGCAATTGTTTTACCACTTTTGTTGCTGAATGTCCGATTGCAGGAGCAGTGAGGAGAGGTTATATCCCTTGCCGTGGGAAATGAAAGTATGTCAGGGAGAGATTAAATACATATGTTCTTTAACCTGGGTGGTGGAAAGTGTGGGGATGAAATTACGGTAAGAGCAAGTAATTCCATCAAGATATATGAGTAGATGAACCAATCACAGGCATAATAAATTTGGGGACTGCAACCTATCTTCCAGCCTCTCGGTATTCAAAATCAGCCCATCAAATTCTTAATAGCCTGGGTTCCAGCTGCTGTAACTGAACACCAGACCAATATGCAATAAAACCTACCCTCATCCACAATTGACTGTAAGTGAGGCAGCCCGGTTGCTGTGTGTGGTTAGTCTTGGGTGATCCCAGAAAGAGTAGGTCCTCTCCCATAGATATGCCACCTGCATTTTCAGCTGTGAAGCCAAGGTGGTGATGATGAAGTTGTCATCCATAAAAATGTAATGGCTTTTTTGTGTGTCCTGGTTTCAGTGTAAAAATAAAATGCTCATGCAGTAGACAGGCATAATTCAGGCACATAGAAGGCAAGCCTGCAGAGGTATTGGGAAGGAATACCATTTCCCCCAACATACACACACAGTTTAGGAACAATTATTTTTCAGCAGGACTTGTAAAAATGTTAGTTATCTGGAGGCTATAGACAGGCAGGGGAGGCAACAGAAGAAGAGTTGGGGAAGCAAAAGAAAGAATATGTGTGTGCATGATAGCTTACTTGATGCTAGGGAAGAAGGCATAATCTGAACAGACAGTTTGAAATCCATTTTTTCAGAATATCTTGTAAATGTGTGGCCAGGAACACCCAGGTCAAAACAAGCAGAAATCAAGAACAGGAATTCACAAATGAAGATGCCAAAGTTGTTTCCAGTAACAGAAGGAATTCCTGCATAGATTAAATCTTCTCCCCACCAAGCATACTCAGCTACTCAGCCAAAACATTTCCTGTTCAGTGGTTGCCAATAATGAAGCATGGGGATTGCTTGCAGAATCAGCATCTTTCTGCTTGCTTGCAAGGTGCTTACTTTGCCAAAGTGCAGGGTGGATTATTGTAGCCTGCTGTATATAAGGCTGCCCTTGAAAATGTACATAGAAGCTTTATCTGATACAAAATGCAGCAGCATGGACAGTTATGTGTGCCCCTAGAATGCCGTACATTTGTATGCTTTATGAGCTGCATTAGTTGTGGTATATGACTTGGGACCTGAGTTTCTTCAAGATTATGCCATGTAAAATCTGTGTGCTTGATATGCAAAGCAGTGGTAAAGAAGTGGAATAAATAGGGAATATTTGCTGAGGTCCTCAACTATTGAGATTAACAGGAAACAGTACAAAAGCTGCCATTTTCTTTGAAGCTTTGGCTGTTATAGTTGAGGGAGGTCTTCCTTTATACTCTTCCACAAACTTATTAAAACTTGAATGCTCTAAGTCACAGATGTCAAACTCATGGTGTCATGTTGCTGTCATGTGATGTTTTATGACATTTTTCTCCTTCACCGAGCTTGGGTGGGCGTGGCCTGCGCATGACGCATCCAGCCCATGGGCCACCAGTTTGACATTCCTGCTGTAAGTGTACTTTCTTGCAAACCAACAGTCTTATTATTTCTAAGTAACTTTACAATTAAATAATCACTTAAATAATAATAGGGAGAGCTTTTTCTCCTAAAACATTTTAACATTACATCTTTGGCTTTCTTATTTTGGCAGGTAAAGTAGCTTCACTTACAGCCTTAAATCTCAGGAATTGTCCTCTGGAATTTCCTCCCCTTGAAGTGATACAGAAGGGTCTGTCATTCATTTTATGTTTCCTCCGAAAGAACTGTCATCAAAATATTGAATATGCAGAGTCTATTTCTCCAGGTATGGTAATATTTTATTACATGTTTTTGAAATAACCATATTGACCTAGTTAAATAAATAATATGGATATGAGTTTCAAACAATTAAGGTATTAAGTGACCTGAAAATATCTGTGGAATTGTCTTTGCCGTTGTTTTGCTGAGCCCACCAAATCTTGCAGTGAAGGCATGTGTGATCTTTTGTGAGTAACGGTGTGGTTTCTTTGGACCTTGAAGTTGTGCTTTTTCTGTAGGTGCACTTGTTCTGGAGATCCAGATGGGTAACCTTTTGAAAGGCTTTAAAGATGTGCCTGTGTTTCTTGATATTTGGGCCAGGAAATTAGCTGAGATTTACTATTGAATTGGTTTTTGTGATTTAGGGTTTAATGTTTTAATTTTGGGCATCATGAGTTATAGGTTGTAATTTTTGTTTTAATCCACTGTTCAGAGTCTCTGTTATTAAATGGGTGGCCATATAAATCATGTAAATAAATAATTGAAATTATTTCTGTTTAAGGCACAAAATGTTAATGTGTCTATTTTTATTGAAGAAGCTAAAAAGGAGCCAGTTTAATAATATATTTGATGGGGAGGGAAGGTGGGAGAGGAGATAGGTCTGATTATATTGGTTTTGTTTGATTTCTCTTAGGTTATTTCTGTTTTTTCGTTATAGTTTGTTGATATGTAAACTCTTTTAAAAAAGCATAAGAGCAATGTGCCCCACTTCTGGAAAGTATAGAACTTTCCAATTGTCTTTGAGAATCATTCAGTTATAGAGTATGTAAGGCTTTTCTGTGGTATGTGGGGATTTCAATAATTCCAGACAATAAACCTAAGATACTGTATTCTGCATTGTGGTTCATATTTTATATAATTTGCTTGAGCTCCTAATAAAGACTCCATGCGTATGACGTATAGTTATTCAGCTACTAAGACTCTATGATAATTTTGGTAACTGCTCTTGGGGTGTTAATGAATTAAATGATTAAACACTGCCATTTTAAGTCATTCCTTATTGACTTAAACTATTGTTCATGATTGATTGATTGAATGATTAATTGGTTAGATGCCATCAAGTCAGTGTCAATTCTTAATGTCAGCCGCCTTGCCAGGTAAGCTCAGACAGGAAAAATACAATACAGTTAATTCTACTTTACTGTAAAGCTACAATTATGGAATCCTGCAAGTTTGAAAGTACTGTATAATTCTTCTGTTATATTTTGGGTAGATTTATTTGATTTTTTTCCCATTTTCTTGGCTATCTGTGGTATTCTCAAAAGTCTTCTGTAACACCAAAGTTCAAAAGCCTCATTAGTCTTCCTATTGTGCCTTTTCAAAATCCAACACTTTCATAGAATGTTACAGAGAAAACTATTGCCTGAACAATTCTGTTCTTTGTAGATACAGACATAGCCCAGAATCTGAATATATTTTTCAAGGTCTTCACGCCTGTTCTACCAACTTCTGGTATGCTATGTATTTCTTGATTGCTGGTTTCTTTTTTTGTTGCTAGTTGACCCTAAAGGCAGAAGGTATCTACTGCTACTCAATATCTTTAATGTCACATCTTTTATTCTAAGGCTGATTGCTGAATTTGTTGTTATTAATTTGGTCTTTTTAAATATTTAATCTTAATTTTTTTGTGCTCCTTGATTTTACTACTGTATTTTACATCAACATTCATTTGAATTTTCAGCCATCAGCCATGTCTTCAACATAGCTCAGGCTACTGATATTTCTTTTTCCAGTTTTAAAACCACTTTCATCTTCTTCCAATATAGCATTGCTCAATATTTATTCCATATATAAATTGTAAAACAAGGGATAATCTCTTTGCCAACCTGGAGCCACTCTTTTACCATATCCTCTCCATACTGTGATTTCCTGACCTATGTGTAGATTTTGTATGAGGACAGTGAAATGTTCTGTGGTTCCCAAATTTCCAAACACTCTTCTGTTTTACAACCAAAAACCTTTCTATAATCAACAAAACATATACTGACTTCTTTTTGTGATTCTTTGGCTTTTTCAATTATTCAGAATGTGCTGACAATAATTTTATGTTCTTAACTTTGATTTATATATTATAGTTATCTTATTAATGGAATTGTAGTTCATCAACTGAAAGAAAGCAATGTATTTTGACATCAAGGAAAAAGAACTATATAGTCCTCAATACAAAGTGAGGAATGTTAATTCAGGATCAAACATTCAGGGTGTTGTCTATAAAATAATCAAGACAATATTGCAATAGCCTATCTAATATTTATATAGTCAATTACTACACTTGACTATAAATTCTTGGTCAAGTGAATCTATCATGAAAATAGTGTAATAATTTGATTTTTGGAAGTAGACGAAAGCAAAACAGTCGATGTATTCAGAGAGAAAAATAACTGCCTTACCCCTCCAACCCATAACTTTCTGAAGCAAGAGTGGATGCGAAGAATAACTATCATGAGATCTTTAAAGATCTGTATTTATATGTATTTGGACAAATAGGTACAGTAAATCCTTTTGAATGTAACATTTGTAGAGCATCTACATTCTGTTGCCGAGTATTTTATGTACCAAATTTACATGTAGATGACTATTAGAATTGGAGGATTTGCTTGAAACTCCCAATCAAGCAGTGGCAGCCACTTCTCCCTGATAATATTTCTCTATATACAGTGTTTGGAGAATGACTGCATCTACAGTTTCTATGTTGCTTGGTGACTACTCCAATTATTCAGGGCTTTGAAATCTTAGGGTAAATCTTTATAAACAAAGTAACTTCATCTATACACAGTTGCCCTCTACATGTAAAAGGCAGCAAGAATGTCATGGAATGAACTTAGCAAACACATTCTGCTATCCTTTCCATGTATAGTTTAATCATAGAGAACAATATACAAAGGACTTATTCCAGCACAACCATAAAGGACACAAGAATATGTGTCCTATAATGCTGTGTCATATCCACCATTTTTAATATGGACTATTCTCTTCTTTTAATGACTGCATAATTCCTTGCAAGGTGGAGTCTAGGCAACTGAATGGAACTGAGTGTTTACTGGCCGAATGCCCTTCCTGTCGCTCATGCGGAGTTTTTTATTCAGCAGATATATTCTCAGTGTGCCCAGATAGAGAAATATCTGCCTCTACCTAAGATCGAACTCACAGCCTCCTGATTGTGAGGCAAGAGCTCCACCTCTAGGCCAAGATACCACTTTTAATATGGACCATTATACTCTGATTTATTTGTTTTGTTTTTGCATTGGACACCATGATGACTGATTATTTTCTATACTCATCCCACACTTCTGAGTGGTATTTACAGTTGAGATAGATAGAATATATACTTCTGCTATTCATGAAATACAGATTTTTATAAATAATGTAATGTTTCCATATCTTTTGAAGTTTATATGGAAAAGAAATAAACTGATATTTATGATATAGTGATCTTACTTTAGAGCATCAGTAATTCTATTCTTTAAAAATTATAGATGTGTTCTAAATAAACAACTGCATAATAAACATACTGTCCTTTTTAAAAAAGCATGTATTTTGCACAACTTTCTTTCTACATGGCTCTTTGGTATTTTATTGATCAAAGGAGGGTATTCGTAAAAAAATTGTAGCAAATGATCATGTGTCAGAGTAGTTTTAACATGTGCACATACCTTGAAATTCTGTATTTCACAGACTTGCCTTCTCCGCTAGAACAAGAAGCAAAGGCCATTGTTAGAGAATACAAGAAAAAATGTGACAGACCACCTGATCGTAGGAAAGCTTTCAACGCTTTGTGGAAACAGATGAGCCTCTTTAGTGAGTTTAGTAGAGCACTAGAATTGGAAGGCAACATCATTGTGATACTACTCCTTTGAATATACTGTATTTCTGAATCTAGATCATATAAGGGTTTAGTTCAAATATTCTATTCAAAACTATGATTTAGACTACATGGCTGCATCATAAGCTCGTTTTTTTCAATCTTCAATAACCTCCTAAACTTGAAACAATAAAATTTTCCATTGCCTTTAAGTAGAAAAAGTTATAGTAAAACATTACCTGAAACCCAGAATTTAAAATTAAGCTAACTATATGGTTAATGAAAGTTTGGCCCATTTAAGAAATTAGTAATGAAATTGAAATATGAAGAAGGATAGAGAACCTATCAATTGACAGCCCTGATAGATAACAATCATAATAGCAATGTGCCAGTTTGGTCTAGATGCTAGCAATTAAGGCATCAGGCTAGAAATCAGAAAACTGAGTTCCACTCCTGTTTGGGCATGAAAGCTGGCTGGATGACTTTGGGCCAATCACAGACTTTCAGCCCAACTTACCTCACAATGCTATTATCAGGAAAATTGAGGAGGAAGGAGTATTAGTATGTTTACTGCCTTAACTTGGCTATAATGCCTAAATCAGTACACACACACAAACACAGAAAGAGAGGGCGGGAAGCAGATCCAATAATAACGCTACAGGTTAGCCCTTGAAGACTATTCAGATTCGATTTGTGCAATTAAAAAGCCATTTGCTGGATATTGTCCCCAAATGTCTTGTCTTATCCTAAAGAGACAAATAATTTATTGGAGAAATCACAGTATATCTATAAATCAAATTATATTAAATTTCTAGAGAAATAGTACATGTAACACAAACATACTTTGTATATTGTAATATTTCTAGTTTGATAGTGTCCTCTGTTATACATATTTTATTACAACCCTGGATGCTGTATATTTTTTTGTAAAAACAATTTTCTATCCTATTAAAAAGAACTAAAATCTCTGGAAGCTAAAATACTGTCGTTCCTTTCCAAGAGGTAAAAACAGTACTGAATCTCTGTTACTGGATCAGAATGACTAATAATTTAACCCCTGTGGATTCAACTAATTTTAATCCCTGAAAATTCAATTTTTACAAATGACATAATTATTTTTTAATTTTGTGATTTATAGATTTAATTCGGTTTAAACCCAGAAGCGCTCGAAGAATCAGTAGTGTGTCCAGTAAAGGTAGCACTTAAGAAAATATTTTATTTTAAATTAAGTTTAAATAGTGTTCAGCTTATTAAGATGTGCATAACCGATATTTGTGATTCTTTTTCCAAGTCAAAAGTACATAATACCTGTTTAAAGATTGTTTCTTTAAAAATAGGTTCAATGTGAGATATGCCCTCTTTTGCCTCTCATGTTGCCTATTGTAAAACAACAATAAAAAGATACAAAAAGTACAAAGATCATTTAGGCTTATTTTAATTCTTATTGTTGTGTTTCATACAACATACTTTTAAAACTGTTTATGGCAGATTGCAATATCAAATTTAGCAGTAGTACTGTGGCAATGTAATGCTAATAACTCTCATTAATCTGTCTGCCAATCTAACTACATAGCATTGCCTCTTAAAATACTTAAATGTGTTTGACATAGGAAAAATTAGAATGGATTGAAGAACTAGCATTCTGAATATTCTTTGTTGAATTCTTTTTTGCTGTTGGATATTTTTTAAAAGAATGTATTTAAAACACATAATTCTAAAGATTTAAGCCATCGCTTTAGAACTGTAGAGCAAAAATACTAACATACTCTTATATACATGCTTTTTGCCACTAAATAACATTTTTTTGAAACTGGAGCTTTGAAAATGCCATGAAAATAAGGAGAAGCTATTCACTAATTTAAAAGAATGTACCAACTTCAGCTTTTTTGTAACATTTATCTTAACGTATTTTGTCAAATATTAGAATGTAAAGAAGTAGGTATTATTTAACATGCTATAATAGTAATCTTTTTATGCGTATGTAACATTTGTTTTCAAAACTGTTGTATTTCTGAAAATCTTGTATTTGATGGCTGTATGATCATAAAACATAAGTACAGCTTTTTATATAAAAATAAATTGTACTTTCAAATACTTAGTAGAATTATTTGATTGATGAATGGTTTTATTTGATATGTACATGATTTGTTTGCTGTAGTATCTTATTTAGCTTTGAATTTAGATCAAGAAAATGGCACAGATACTGGACGTCTCTTTCAACATTACTTTTTTTAACTTCAAAGCAACTTGAAAAAATGGGAAATGCTGATTGCCAACTTTTTCCATAAATTACCTGGACTATTTCAGAAGCCACATTTCTGATACTACCAATCAAAGAACATTGTGCAATTTTCCATTTTTTACTTCTTAATTTTTTGTAGGAAGGAAAAACCCTGCACTAATAGTGGGGAAATATGGGAGGATTGCTAGGGGAATAATACCAATGTAATATTGCATAATTGTAATAGAATTTTACCCTGCAAGAAGATTTGGAAATATATTGAGAATAGCTAGTTCAGTGAAGGAGAGTATTAAAGATCAAAGTCACAAACATTATGAAGAATAGGGGCTATGTAAAGTCAAATTCTTATTTTGTATTCTTGTATATTAGTATACAAACAGATACCATAAATGAATAAAAATTAGCTATCATACTTGTCAACCCAGGAGACAATTAGAGGCTAATTAGAGTGAAACCAAAACTTTCAAGGATTTAATGTACCATGCATGAGTATTTCCAGCCTTAAGGGCATTTTATAAGCAGGAAAAATTTAACTTCAGGCCAAATATTGTAAGTGATATCTTCAAACTTTAAGTTTTAACTATATCAATTGGGTATGTTGACCTTTTATTTGATGCATATTTTCTCAGGCTTTTGTATTTCATTCTGTTAATTGTTCAGAGCCATTTCTTATGTTTATACATGCCACTGCAGCAATTTCCATTGGACACAACAGGACATAATCATGCATGTAAAATTAAGGATATGACAATGTCATGAATGGTGTCAGGGTAGAAACTGGAAATCTGAATTCTAGTTCCATCTTAGGCACAAAGCCAGTTGGGTGATGTTTGTTTGTTTATTTTGTCAAGCAAGTATTAGATAACAGGTATAAGTATAAACCTGGTTATGAATACATGAAATGATATGAATAAAAAGAAACAATAGGACAGGGATTGGTAAGCACGTTGGTGCACTTATGCATGCCCCCTACAGACCTCTTAGGAAAGGGGTGAGGTCAATAGTAGATAGTGTTAGGAATAACAAGGTTACCTAACTTAGTTTAGGTAAAATAATATATATAAACTATGATTGTAAGTAAGTGTGTGTCACTTTAACTGCAAAGCATGTAATTTTGGGTGTGGCTGTAAAACTGCCATAAGAGGGAGCAAGAGAGCTTACTGTATTAGCTGGCTTACTGAATTGCTTGCTGACTATGATGGATTGTTAACTACTGTTCCCTGCTGCTGAAGAGAGAAAGGATGTTTGAATTCTTTATATCTCAACTGCGAGGAGATTTATTACTGGACTGATATTTGTAAGTTTACTGACCTCTTTTTCGACACTGGACTTTGCAACTGAATAATCCCCGGACGGACTGAAATAGTGAATGATATATGGACTGTTTTGACTATGCTAAAACTCTTACTGGAATAAACTATTTAACGAGCACAGTGTATCTTTTTACTGAGTGTAAGCTACAAAAACGTTTATCTCAAATATTTTGCCTGACTGCCTGACTGCCGTGCAGATTCTGCTAGGGTGTATATCCCTAACAGATAGTCTAAGGTTAAAGTTTTTGGGGTTTGGGAAAGAAACCACAGAGTCAGGTAGAGTATTCCAGACATTGACCACTCTGTTGCTGAAGTCATATTTCCTGCAATCAAGTTTGGTGCGGTTAACCTTGAGTTTGTATCTATTGTGTGCTCTTTATTGTTGTGGTTGAAGCTGAAGTATTCATTGACAGGTAGGACATTGCAGTAGATAATTTTATGTACTATACTTATATCAGACCGAAGGTGGCGTACTTCTAGGTTGTCTAAGTCTAAAATTTCAAGTCTGGTGGCATAAGGTATTCTGCTACAAGTAAAGAAGTGGAGAACTCTTCTCGTGAATTATTTCTGGACTCTCAACTGTATTAATATCCAGTATATAATGTGGGTTCCAGACTAATGAGCTGTATTCAAAAGTATTGGTCTAGCAAATGTTTTGTATGCTCTAGTTAGTAGTGCGATATTACCGAGAAAAGGCTATGCAGTATTAGGTTAACAACTCTTAAAGCCTTTTTGGCTATGCAGTTACAGTGGACTTTAGCACTTAGATCATTAGAGTACTCCAAGGTCCTTGACATAGTTGAAGTCATCAACAAAGCCTTGACTATTCAGCTTGCATTTTATTTTCTGATTATTATTTTTTTGCTACTATGTAAGACAGAGTGTTTGGTTGTTGAGATTTGAAGTTGCCATTTGTTTGACCATTCTGACACATAGTCAAGATCATTTTGAAGGGTAGCAGTATTGTTGGTGTTGAATAGCTTTACATCATCAGTGAAAAGAATGCAGTTGCTCTTAATATGATCACAGAGGTAATTTATGTAGAGTATAAAAAGAGTTGGTCCTAGAATGCTGCCTTGGGGGACACCACTGTTGACAGGTACAGGATTTGATAGGGTGTTCCCAATTTTGACCATTTGTTGCCTGTTTGATAGGAATGCATCTATCCAGTTATGCAGGTGTCTGGCAATACCATAAGATTTTAGCTTTAGAAGTAGTTTGTCCTGTACTACTGAATCAAAGGCTTTACAGAAGTCTATGTAAATAGTGTCAGTTGCTTTGTCCTGATCAAGTTGTATAGTCCATTTGTTTTTGCAGTGTAGGAGTTGCAGATTACAGGATAGTTTTTTTTCTGAAACCAAATTGTTTATTAGAGAGTAGGTTGTTTGTCTCTAAGTGGAGGATAATGGATTGGTTAATAATTGATTCCATGACTTTACAGGTGATGCAGCATAAAGAGATTGGTCTGTAATTTTCAACTAGGCTGGGGTCTCCCTTTTTGAAGATGGGGATGACCGTGGCTAGTGACCATAGCTTTGGCAAGGAGCTGGTCCTAAAAGATTTTTCAAAGATTATGCTTAGAGGTTCAGCTATGGCAGTGGATATCTTTTTTTAAGAAGTAGGCACATATTCTGTCTGGTCCAATAGATAGAAATGGTTTTAGATTGTGTAATGCTTTTTCAACATTGTCTTCTGTAAAATCAATATGTATTAGATCATTGTGGTTCTACTAGGAAATATTGGGCATGATCCATTGCTGTTTACAAAGACTGAGCCAAAGAATGTGTTAAAGAGGTTGGCTTTAGTAGTGTCATCGTTACAGTCTTTACTGTTAGGTCCTTTTAGGGATGGGATGGACTTCAAGTCTTCAAGTTTGTTATTTGCAAAATTGTAGAAACCGCGGGTGGAATTTGTACGTAGAAGGTTTTCCTCTTGTTTAATGTGATAATTGGTGCATTCAGTCGTTATCTGGTGGCATAATTTTTTGTATCAGCTTTTAAAGTTGGCAACGTGACTAATGTGTTGAGTCAGTGAGTCTCTCTGGTCCCTAAGAAGGAAGTATTGGCAAACTATATCTAAAAAAAAATCCAAAGAACCTGCAATCACTTGTCCAGGCTGTTCCCAGGAATCAAAAAGTGTCTTGAAGACACACATGCGTTCACACACACACACACACACACACACACACACAGTATAGCATTTGCATGTTAAGGGTAAATAAAATAATACGCTTATTGTTCCACTGTTCTAACAGATCTGTCAGCAGACCTTTGTACCAGAAAGTGTGGATCATAACAAATCTTATCTTTAATCACACTGCCTTAATAGACTGTTCTAGAAAGGCACAGAAAACTACAATTAGCATATTCTTTAAGATCTACTATATGACTGCCTCTTTTTCATTTCTAAACCTTTTCTAATACCCTAATGCCAGAAATTGCCAGTCAGAGCTATAGGGCTATAATTTCTTTATATATTCTATAGATAACTCCTAACAGGCTTTGTTCATAGTCCAGATGGCTTTTGAGCCTAGTTTCAAATTCCTGTTTTTTTCATAGCTTGGGTGTTTGTATATAAAGGGTGTTATGTATTTAAAGGCTAGCATAAGCAGAAACTTATTTCTTTCAGCCTATTCTTAAGCAACATGGGGGATCTGCCCTGTGTCTTACATGCATTATGTGGAATCCAAATTATAGTCCAGTGTTTCTTCATATGGGTTATATGATTTATTAATTAGTACAGGATTTGTTAAGGAAAACATGTTTTCTCTGAGTCAGACAGGGAGATCTCAAGTCTGTGAAATGAAATACACATTATTTTATAAAAAGCACTAATCTAATTATCTGAGAGTCAAGTGGCTAAATAAAGGTTTGGAAGAAGCTATGCATCCCTGAAAAGATGAAACTACTTCATAATAATAGCTCTGCTTTGATAATTAAAAACTTAGGTTTTATTTTCCATACAGGTATTTCCTTGAATCTGTCAGTAAAAAAACAACTGCAGATAGTCTTCAATTTATAACTGGAATCAGAGCAAGGCAGTTAAGTGAGTCATGCCCAATTTTATGCCATGGTTGCTAAGCAATTCATTGTAGTTGTTAAGTGAATCACAAGGTTGTTAAGCAAATCCAATTTCCCCATTGATTTTGCTTCTTGGAGGCCAGCTAGGAAGTTAGCAAATGACAATTGCATGATCCCGGGATACTGCAACTATATGATGTTGAATTTTGATCACCAGATGTAAGTGCAAGGAGGACTGGTATGGTGGCCTAGAGGTGAAGCCCTCCTCACAATCAGGAGGCTGTGAATTCAATCCTAGGTAGAGGCAGATATTTCTCTATCTGGGCACAATGGGAATATATCTGCTGAACAAAACTCTGCATTGGCGACAGGAAGGGCACCCGGCCATTAAATACTCCGCTAGCTCCATTCAAGTGGCCAGACTCCACCCTGCAAGGGATTATGGGGTCATTAAAAGATGATGATGAATCATAAGTGCAAGGACAGGTTGTAAGTCACTTTTCTCAATTCTGTTGTAACTTCAAACAGCTGCTAAACGAATGGTTATAAATCCAGGATACCTATAACACCATAGCCCACTTTGCAGTTTAAACTAGTCCCCAAATCTCGTATAGCAAGCACATTGCATTCAATTCAGGATTTGCTGGGTGTATGGCTTCAATTGAGAACGTATTTTATAACATAAACCAAAACTAAGATATGAAATGCCACTCAAAAGAGAGCTTGGGTAGAGCTGAGGTTGCCTTGGCTATGTTGTATTGACTTGCAGTGCAACAATTTACAATTTAGGACAGAAATAGTGTATCAGCATGGTTTGTGTATCTGTAAACTCAAGATCATCCAAGGACACAGGAGAGTAACCTAAGCACATTTGGTCAGTTAGCCAATAAAGGACAATGGGGGTGCAAAATATGCATAGAATAGCACTCTGTGTCAGTTTTCCAGCTTCACATAAATATCCAGACGTTAATCTTCAATGAAGTCCTCAACAAAACACACATTATGAGTCTCTTCTAATCGACACCATTTCTTGCCAGTACCCTACATTAACAAAAGTATGCAACAGATAGAAAAGATTCCCCATTCTAGCATTCTTATGGAAACTTCAAAAAAGTGAATTAAAAAGTCAGTTATTGTCTTTTGCATCAAATCAAATTGGTTGCATAACATACTTCTAGTCCTTGACTTAGCAACAGTTCATTTAATGCTATTCAAAGTTGCAAAGGCCCTGAAAAATGTGATTTATGACCATTTTTCATAGTTGTTAACTTTGCAGTATCCCCATGGTCCCATGATCAAAATTCAGAATGCTTCACAACTGACTCACATTTATGACGGTTGCAGTGTCCAAAGGGTCATGTGATCACCTTTTGAAACCTTCTGACAAGCAAAGTCAATGGGGAATCCAGATTCACCTAACATCCATGTATTAACTTAACATCTGCAGTGATTCACTTAACAATTATGGCAGGAAAGGTCGTAAAATGAAGCAAAATTCACTTAACAACTGTCACGCTTAGCAACAGAAATTTTGGGCTCAGTTGTGGTTGTATGTCAAGAACTACCTGCATCAGAAGAATATGTCATAATATGTTTCAACATAATGTATAATCCTTACTCCAACTATAGCAGAAAATATCATATTTGCTAATAATAGGGTAATATCTGAAATCGATTTTAAGATTAGAAAAGATATTGTAGTTATGTAGGGCCTTCTCCTGGATTCCCAATAGATTTTAAATTCTAAAGAGAGAAGAATATTACAAATATTATCTGCCTTATTGGTTGTAATTCAAACTTAGAGGATGCAGAGTGATAGAATAGTCCTACTTTAAAGAAGTAGAATAAGAAGGGCTTTTTTTTTTTTGGTTTGAGAATTCCATTGTTTCATTAATAGAATTACTGGAAGCAAAAAAAGGACAAATTGGACCACTAGACTTTAAAGTATGTGTGGGTGTGGGGGGTAAATAAACGGTCAATACTTGGAGGTTAGTATTTTAATGTTCATATTTTGGGGAGCAGTCAAAAATGTCAGGATTTTGATGGCTTTGAGATTTGGTTTCTTTTAATTCCATTTTTATTTGTTTAAAGTTGCTTAAATATTTTTTCCTATGAAAAGTGAAGGAAAATCATCAAAATCTGACAATTCAGCTTTTTTTCCACTGGGGTAGTGTAGAGATTCTGAGCACATTTGTGTCACATCCTTGCTATTGTGTAAACTAAAGTGATTAAGTCAAGAAAATGTATATTTTATTTTCATTCTCTGCAGTACTGAACTGAAGGTTTAGTGATGCTTCCGTTTCCTTTTTTTGATGATGATTCCATTGCAATAAGGGAGAGGTTGTAAACTTGTATTTCTAAATCAAAAGGAACAAAAAATAACTTTCTTAATATTTTCCCTTTCCAATGAGTTCCATCTATGAGTGTAAAGTAATTTTTTTTTTTTATTTCAATAGAAATGCCTCCTGTTGAAAAATTAAATTTGGCAGACATCATGAAATCCAGTTTGGATTTGTCAGATGGATGGCCTAATGAGGAGGAGATGATACGATTTAAGAAGCTCAGGGATGAACTTATCCAAGATGAAAGACAAGAGTATCCTGAAGACAAAATAGTAACCAACGAATCTATGCCTACATTAAGGAGAACCAGGACAAAGGAAAGCCTCTCTCGTAAATCATCTATTCTTTCATCAAGGTAATAAAACATATAAACCAGTTTATGTTTTTATATTCTTTATGGTAACTCACAGTTTGCATTCTAATATAATTAAATATTACTGTAGTATGTTAAATTCCAAACTGCATGATAAATAATAGAAATCTAGAAAACCCAAGGAGAAATTAGAAGCTTTTCTTTTTAAAGCCACAATAACAATAATGGAATTTTAAAATTTCCATAACCATTATATATTATTGTAATCAGCGTAAGGAAAAAAATAATTTAAAAAGGGTAGCAATCTTCCAGGTATCATCATTCCTACTCTGAATCAATCATTAAAATTATCTGTGGGTGAGCTCTTGCTGCCTTTTCAGAGATTTTTAAATATCTTGATGCAATGCTTCTGCCAATGATTCTAGTGATAATCCTTATAAATGGCTCCAAAAATAGGTGGCCATGCATCTGCATCAACAACTATATGAGTAACAGGAATTGGTAGGAAATTCTGGGCAGAAACAGGACCAGTTCAGAGATCATGTGGCCACAATTTGCAATGCTTCTTGCAAATTTTCAGTAAAAAAATGTATATCCAGGAAAATGGATTCATTGAACAACCATATGGTTTGCTTCAACCGTAGTTTGCTTCAACCATAACTCATTTTATGAGCAACATGGTTTGCTTCAACCATAACTCATTTTATGAGCAACATGGTTTGCTTCAACCATAACTCATTTTATGAGCAGCATAAATTATAAAATTGAGTCCAGCCATGTGCTTCCTTGACTTACAAACACAATGACTTATGACTTCAATTCCAGGCTCCATTGTAATTGTAAATCAAGGACTACCTGCATTTAGATAACACAAAGAGCCATTTAATATTGCCTGTACAATTTCAAATTTGGGGAATCTGTGTACTATCCTTCTGTGTATTCTTTTTAACTCCAAAGTTAAAAATAGTTAACAATCATTTTCACAAGCAATCATTTTCCACAACAAATACAACCAATTAGCAGTATATTTTAAAACTAGAAGATTAAAGATTTAAAAAAAGATTAAGGAAGTGGTGGGTTATCATTTAGAATTTATAACAACAGATGGTTCCAGATTAGTATCACTATCAGTGTTTTGCAGAAAAACTGATGAAATCCATTGGAGTCAGGTGCTTCTTAAAGACTCACAAATGTATTTTCTCATAATAAGCTTTATCGGAAGATGAACTTACAGGATAATAAATCACATAGTTTTTAAAGGGATACAAAACATGAGAACTGAAATCTAAAGCCAGGAACAAATGAAGCCCATAAGAGATACTTGGACAATTAATTCCTCAAAGCTGTTCCCATTGTAAAGTCTTTCATTTAGATAGCTACCAGCTGCTAATGCTGGTTTTGAAGCATGACCATGATGAGGGTGGAAATTTGCAACTAATTTTTCAATAGAAATAAAAATATAAAGTATTTTTGAAAATGCTGAAAACAAAGTAATTTTCAAAGTCCTTGTTTTGGCATTTAAATCTAAACAAAATCCCAAAACATCCTTAAAAATGTTTTGAAAACTTATGATATCAATTACCTCACTCAAATGAAAAATGATATCCCCTTGGTTGAAGGATGCAATCTTCTGTTTTTGTTTTTGTTTTAAAGCAACAGAGCTAACCTAAAATTGTGAGTTGGACATCACAGAATTTTGATAGCTAGAGGCAGATTGAGCATAGCAACAGATTTTTCTTCAAAGATTCAGGAGTGGATATAATGTTACAGGATTAGTATATTAAAAAATGAAATACATATTTTTGAATAAATGAGCATATACAGGCCTAAGATCTAATAAGAATTAAAGAATTTCCATGTTAAGTTTGAAGACATCAAGAAGAACTCACCAATACCCACTTCCTAATGCTTTCCTGTATTTTCTGTTTCTTCATAAAAAATCTACTTCTTACTTCTAATAAAAATACAACAATTCAGATCTAAATGGTTTGGGACCAAAGTTAGTACTGATTCAGTCCCTCTGAAGCTGATGAAGAATTGCCCCCCCCCCCCCCTTAAATAATGGCTAACTTTAATTGAACTGAACCTGCAGGCTTTCTTAATTCTGTACTTTTTTCCCCTTCAGTCTGGATATAGTTTATAGAAAACTAGGCAAAAATCAAATGTTTAAGAGTAAATTACCCAAAGAACAAATAAACAAACCCCCAAATTATGCGCAAACCAATTTTATTGATTTAATATTTATATTGCATGTACAGTTTATTTCAAGTTAACACAATCATGCTAAGAAACTATTTGTGACCTTAAATTTCTGGGTGAGGGGGGAATGCAAGGAACAAATGTGAATTGGATGAGAACCAAACAGAAAAAGAGTTATGGGAGTGATATAACTTTCAAGTCACAATTTTGTTAACCTGTTGTCTATCTGGAGTAGAAAGAATTCTGAAGTAGACTTTGTTTTTTAAATAAAATAAAGCCCAAAGATAGCAAAAATTATTAAGATTTGTTGTTCAACTACTGTGTTGTTCTGCATAGTTTTAATGACAAATATAATTGACTGAAGTTTACAAGTCTATTTCAAAGGGATAAAAGGAATCTGCTTCCTGCTGCTTCATCATATGATTTCATAATCCAAAGTAAGATGGCAGAGGAGTGCAGATTGGCAGCATTAAAAGATATGAAGGAAAAACAAACTTTAATTGAACAGCGGAGAAAGTAAGTGTTATAATTATTTTCAACAAAATATTATTATTAGTGTAAATAAGTCTACTAAATATGAGTTGCAGAACTCTAGAAGACCACTAGATGGTGGCAGAATTCTTTTTCTGTATTATTTTTCTGCCATTTGATAAGCATCAGAATTTTGCAGCCTAAATATGAAAATCCTAATATAGAAGATGTTACTACTTGACAGAAAAACAAGATGGGTTTTCATTTTAAAAATGAATAAATTACTATTTCATCCATCCTGCTTTGATTTGCTTTTTGCTACTTACAGAGTGCAAGATTTATGTCACAGATAACAGGATCCATGATCCATAACAGGATCCAGGATCCAGATCCATGATTTTAAATCAATAAGATTATTTTTAGTGCAGGAAAGTAGTAAACAGAAGAGATATTGTTATGCACATCTTATTTTTCACTGCCATATTCAATCAGTTCCTTCATACTGTTACTTTTTTCTCCTATTACCAGAAGCCTGTATTTTCACAGTATGAAAACTGGGTCAGTGAAATCTAGCAGGTTAAACAAACTTTTGAACCAAATTTCCAGGTTAAGAAATATTCATTTAAGAAAGGATAGCTGTGGTGTAGACAGTGATACTTCTACATCTAATGTTTCTCACCATAGCACCTGACCAATATTCCCACAACCTTAGTCCAGTATCTTTCTCACAGTTGCAGAATTTTAACTAAATTCATCCTGACTGATTACCCAGGAAAATATTAGACTTACATAGATTGACATCTTTGCTTTCTTATGTCATATAAGTTTTGTCAGTTTAAAGCAGATATGTACTTAATTTCACTATTTTTGTGATTGCCAAGAAGCATCTGGTTTCTTCAAACAGCACTGAAGCTTGAATAAGGGAGATTTAGCCATTTCTGTTGTGTGAATAACCTCAAGTTGCTCTTAAATCTATATGTATATCAATGTCCATGTATACACACAGCACATATTATGGATTATATTTAATATCTAGAAATAGAATCATTGTTCTTTATTATGACTGTTCATCTACAAAAATATTATGCACGCTTGCTCAAGAATAAAATTCCAGTATGATTTTCAAAGTTCGGTGTTTTTCTGGAAAGCAATTCCAATATTGATTATTTTTTGGCTTATCAGTGAAATGTTAAATACTTTTAAAATGTTTTTGAAGAGATAAAGAAGTTCTTCAGAAATGGAGAAAACAGGCCAGGAAGATAAGAGAAAAGAAAGGAATATTGTACACATATTCACCCCAAAAAGGAAATATAATGGTATGTATCAGCATATGATTTTATTCTGCAAAAATATGTTGCTGGTTCTTATAGTGAAATATGATATTGGGATTCTCTGTATCCCAGGCCTAAATGCTTTATATCATATTTCATTGCAATTATTTCCCCATAGCTGAATTACATATCTAGGACAAGACATCTGGTGACCAAAATTAGGACTTCATTAATGCTATGAAATGTGCCAGACCATTCTGGAACAATTAAAGTCTCTTATTTAAATTACACTTTCTTAATTATGTAAACAGTTGTCAGTTGTAGGATAGCTGATCATCTGATTTGGTCTTCAGGTAGAAAATGGAAAAGATGCATTCTTGATTTTGATGATTGGATGTGGAGAATATCTTGAAAATATATAAATAGCTGAAAGCACAAAAATTAAGACTTTGGCAAAATTCTTGGGGATTAAGGCATCTCAGATAATTAATCATCTCTTCAAGGCCACAGGTATCTTTCTGTCCTTAATCTGTTGAGTTATTGTCTCCAGAATGAATAATTGTATTTCTATAAAAAATATATGGATCAGTTTATTTTGATAGGTCTTGTTTTAGGACCTCTTATTTTAGAGCCTCTAGTGCCAAAAGTTCCTTTTGGGCTAGATCTTGAGATCCATAACCAGATATTCCACCCAAGGACACACACAGTCACACACACAGAGATGGAGGCAGTGGCAAACACCAGCCTTTGATAAGGGCTTTATGTTAACCCAATATATATTCACAATTGTAGTATCTGTATTTGAAAAAGGTAGTGATTTTTTTCCTCAGAAAAAATTAAAATTTAACATTTAAAATCACAGCTGAAAGAATAATCTTGTTCTTCTAGTTCTAATATAATGAATGAATGAATGAATGCCTTTTATTGTCACTATCCACATGTACAATTTACATTATACACATAAACAGTGAAATTAGAGCAACTCATCGTTCAGTGCAGTTTATTACACAGTAATAAAGAGATAAAAAAGTGATATTGCACTCAGTGCATGTGTGAATTTAAAATGGTTATGGCTTTGGGGAAAAAACTATTCTTGAGGCGATTTGTCCTTGACCTGATGCTCCTGTAGCGCCTCCCTGAGGGCAACAGGTCAAACAGACCATAACCAGGATGGGAGCTGTCTTTTATGATGTTCACAGCTCTGCTAAGACAGCGGGAAGAGTAGATGTCCGACAGGGAGGGGAGAGGACAGCCAATGATCTTCTGAGCTGCTTTGACTACCCTCTGTAATCTCTCCCTGTCTGCCATGGTGCAGTTGCCATACCACACTGTGATGCAGTATGTCAGCAGGCTTTCAATGGACGCACGGTAGAAGGTAATCAGCAGGCTGGAGTCCAGGTTGTGCTTCCTGAGCACCCGCAGGAAATGGAGTCTCTGCTGGGCCTTCTTGATGACTACCGTGATGTTTTCCGTCCAGGAGATTTTGTCGGCAATGATGACACCCAGAAACCGGAAGGTGTGGATCCTCTCCACCTGCTCTCCATTAATATAGAGGGGAGCCAGGTCGGTGTTGTGCCTCCTGAAGTCCACAATGAGTTCCTTAGTTTTCTTGGTGTTCAGAACTAAGTTGTTTTCTGAACACCAAGCTATCAACATCAGGACCTCCTTCCTGTAGGCTGCCTCGTCTCCCTTCGAGATGAGTCCGACCACTGTGGTGTCATCAGCGAACTTCACAATGAGGTTGCTGTCATGCTGTGGACTACAGTCGTGGGTGTAGAGGCAGTACAGGAGTGGGCTCAGCACACAGCCCTGTGGGGAGCCAGTGCTCAATGTGCGTGTGGAAGAGAGGTGGGGGCCAAGCCTTACAGTCTGGGGCCGGTCACTTAGGAAGTCCTTTATCCAGGCACATATAAGGGGGGGCAAACCTAATGTGTCCAGTTTTTTGGTCAATATTTCTGGAATGATTTGGTCAATATTTCTGGAATTATTGTGTCAATATTTCTGGAATGATTGTGTTAACAGTAGAACAGATGTAGAATAGCCTACAAGAACTACACCAATGCTAGCAGCATAAAATACATTTTCAGATCTTGCCATTCTCTTTTTTTCCTATCTGAATTAATCATGTTTTTCTGTCATCTGCCTGCCTGCCTCTCTCTCTCTCACACACACACACACACCTAACTCACAAAATGTGACTCATGGCACAGTTTTCCGATTAAGATACTTACCAGATCTACATGAAGACCATAGCATCCTAGATCTAGAACTTAACCACTTGTTTATCTAGCTTAGCCTTCTCCACCAAGATGGGGTCCTATGTAGATCAGTCCCCAGTAAATTAACTTACACAGCAAACTTTTTCTTCAACTTTATTTTAATTTATGACTACCCACCCCCAGAACTTTGGAGGAAGCATGTGCAAATGTAAGTAAATACTTACATCAGCTCTTTGCTGTGCAGCAAGACCCCATGTGTGCAGTAGGTGTCAAAACATCCTGCACATAGCTATTCAGAAGCTGTGGCTGCCCAAGCTGTTTGGAGGCGTTGAAACAGAAGGGCTTAAATTTAAAATAGGATTGTTGATGGATATCTCCTGAGATTTTGCTTCTGCCAAATTGAAGTCAATGTAGGCTGGATGTTATAGTTAATCCAGAGAGAAAAATCTGTCATCATGGTCCCAAGAGAGAAACTCTTTGTTTTGTAACTGTAAATAGAGCAAGTCCCTCCATTCATTTAAAGAACTTAAGTCTTCCTCTTCTCCTGGTGATCATGTGGATGGGCCATGAAGTTGTCTTTGACCACAGTGAATTTGAAGTGGAATGCATAGCTACATTTTTCTCCAATTTTCCCCTGCTGTCAGTCTTATAGTTCTGTGATTTTCAGGAGGTTATCTATCCAAGTAACAAAGTTCTAGTGGAGGAGAATATACGTAGCTCACTGTTTAACTGTGGAATGCTTGATGCTCTCTGAGCTTAGTTGCTTGCTTACAGAGTTTCATTACCCAACTAGATAATATCATCAGTGTTGCTGATTGTTAGGTTTGCTCCCTATGGAAGATTAATACTGATTATGTTACCTAGTTGGGTAATGAAATGTCTGCAACTAAACAACCAAGTTCAGAGAGCACCAAGGACTTCATAAATAACAATGTGGTCCAACTCTGCTTTGCTTTTACTAATGTAATTAGACAATGCCACTTGCTGTAACTCTATTTATTATACTTTAACAAAATAACCAATGAAAAGTCATTGGGACAGGTAAAGCTATATATATATGGATGATGCTTCTAGACTCAAAAGAATTGCATGTATCTGACTTTCATTTTTATTTGTTTAAAATATTTTAAGGTCATGAGATTGGGCCAAGTGGTTAGATGATCATTTCATTAATTTTATTATAACATTTTTTTTCAGTACAGTACAGTATTTTTCCCCCAAGTAATTGGGCATCCATTATTTAAATGAATCTATTTAAGTGAAGTTAAAATGAAAAACTGAAGGCTTAGACTATTCTTAAAAATCCAGACAGTTAATCACAATTGTTTGTTGTGATAGTGCTTTCTGACACTTAATTTGACGTCCCTTTCTTAGCTGTCCATCAGAACTTGTTTACACTTCATGCTGAACTGTATCTTGCTTATCCATAACTTGTCAACTAAGCAGCACTTAAATACAAATAGTGGCATAAGTCTTACCATAAATAATTATGTTGAACTCATTGAACTTACTAAGTCTAAACCTAATTGTGGTATGGTTTAGCACAGCATACAAAACCCAAATCTAATTAAGGATGTTGATGTGGAGAAAAGAGTTCATTTTGCTTACCAGTTCAGTGAAAATCCAATTTCAGGCTCTCCCTATAGAGACATAGGGAGAAGAAGGGTGCAATTCAGTTGATAATAGGACATTGTTCCATTGAATCTTTAGAGTCTTGAACTTTGAAGATTCTGGAGCTCAATGAAAGAATTTGTTGTGATACTAAATTCTTATGCCTTTTATCTTCACAATAAGAGGGGGACTAACCAATAAATCAAGGGTACAATTAAAAATGGTTAATAGTTACACCAAATTTAGTCTTTTATAATGACACGAATTTGGATATTTTGTATGTTCTTTAGGATATTTGAATATTATTTTTTTTGTCTTTCCCCTGAAATATATAAAAGACTGAAATATGTAGGAAACACAAGAGGGCACTACAACACCATAGTATTCAATTGCAATGAGGATGCAGGCTTAAGCATTAAACCAATAAGAATGCAAACCATAAAGGAACAAATACGACTGTGTTTCCTCTATTTCTGTTCTGTCAGTTAATTAGGGGGTAGTTCTAAACATAATTTGTAGGTAAAATATGGCAAATTTATGATATAAGCAGAGCAGAAGAAAATGCTACTTGGTGTATCATTGCTAAATCTTATTGGATAGGTTGTAAAATGATTGTCTTGATTGCATGGCTGACCTGCTGTTTAAAAAAAGCAGGGCTACATAATCTTAGTTAATGTTGGGATGAGAGATCACTAAGAATTCCTAGGTTGTAGTTTGGTAAATTTAAAAAAAATCCTAGAAAAAACAATAGCAAACCACTTCTGCATTGTTAAGTAAACAACATGACCTTGTTTGTGACAACATAAGGAATCAAACTTCTGAAGGAGACTTAACTTTACCCTTGATTGACTGCTGTATCAAATCACTGAATTCATTTATCTGAATGGCTTGGTTGGAAGATAAATTCAAATATACCGGTATACACAAAGAGGCATGCATAGGCTCAGTGAGTGTTTTATGCTTTTTGTCACTTTAGCCATCCTTAACGTTTGTGAGAAGAAGCTTTATTATCTATTGGTAGGTCTCTGGTTGTTTTGAAGTAAATTAGCTAGCCTTTCTGACTCTCAATGGCCTTAACAGTGACAATTTAAAAATCTTTTTCCTCAGATAAAAAAATAGAAAATTGAAAACAAGTTATTGAATGACTGGCAGAGGCAAGTAACAAATTTTACATGGTCTAATAAAAGACTGAGGATTAAATGTAAGAAACTGCAGATCTCGGAAGACCAAGGCAATCTGGCAGCCCTGAACTTCAAACTGTATTAACCAGGATAACTGTTTAATTTGGATTACATATTGCATACATTATCACTCTGTGGTTGTGTTACCTTCTTTGAAGGAACAGGACTCCCAGATGGACAAATTATCTTTAGATTGAGACATATACAAAAATGAGATAATTTGTATTATGTGCAATAATAAACAGTGTATTAAAGTTGGGAATAAATATAAGAAGATTTCCAAATTCTTGCCCCGTTGTTGTTTTTTTCATGAAGATAAATGTATGAAGAATTTTGTTCAGACAGACAACAAGTCATATATACATCAAAATGTGATAAGGCAAATATACAAAACCATCTGATCTGTTTCAATACCTTCAAATAACAATATAGTTTTTAAAAAAACCGCAAAAAGAAGAGAGAACCATTAGGGACCTGAATAAATATGAAAACCTTTTTTTTTTTTAGCGTTTGTCAGGTCTTGCTTATAAATCGCTGATGAATATGTAATTCATAAACTGATATAATAATACAAACTTTTTTTCCTAATTTGACAACTTAAAAAGAAATCGAGAGCACAAGTGGAACATTAGTGAATTTGGGATTTGCAAATTTAGTTTTTCTATTAAATCCTAACCCTAACCCTTAAAACAATAGTATGGATAATTAATGTGGTGTGTAAGGACAACCTGTTAAAGGCCACTACATTCCTTACCCCAACTTTGTATTGTAATTCTTTTAGTTATAGAGAAGTAAACCAAACCTCTGAATTTCAACATTATTTTTGTTTCCAGAAATTTCTCTGGGCCTCAAATGAGTGTCCTATACTTTCTTTAAAAGTTTTTTAAAAAATGAAGGTGTTGTGCATTGAAGGGAAATTTACTTAGCCTAATTTTGTGTATTATGTTCTTTTAAATGGAAGTTTAATAAACTGGAAAAAATGCTTATATGTATCACTTTCAGCCACAAATTTAGGATTTGATAACTTATCAGCTGCTTGATTTTTTAAAATAATTTTCATGAGTTCTAGGTCAAGCATGCTAAGTCATGGCCATTTGTGGGCAGAAATGAATCTTATTCAAAGCATTTAGAAGCTGGGATTTTCTCATCTCATGAGCTTTACCAATCTATAGAATAATGAGTTTTAACTTTGAAGAAACTCTCATCTTAATTTGCAGCTGCTTGTTTCGGAGATGTTTACAACATATTTTCTGCAACTCTAAAGATCTGCAGAATGGGAAAAAACATAAAATCAAAACTACATGTTTTTATTTGTAGTAAGCAAAAAAAAAAATCATAGGGAGCTATGCAAAATTCTTTTTAGTGATTTTCTTTTCATAATGATTGTTC
Organism: Hydrophis major; assembly: GCA_033807585.1. Taxonomy (NCBI): domain Eukaryota; kingdom Metazoa; phylum Chordata; class Lepidosauria; order Squamata; family Elapidae; genus Hydrophis; species Hydrophis major. The sequence goes on from CM066331.1 coordinate 80,609,419, forward strand.
TTATATTTTTAAGTGCAAATATCTGTACTCATTGCAATCATTAGTTATTTGATTGATCTAATCAGAAACTTGAAGATTACAGAAACAAATAAAGTAATGAGGAGGAAGGAATCCAGTTCAGTGACTTAGTGACGATGCCTCTGAAAACCCAAGTATTTCTCAGGTGGACCTTTTATACCTTTCCAGGAGTGGTTGTTTTCTGCCTTCCTCACTTGTGTTTGATATATATAGTCTGTTTTCCTGACCTTGGTTTCTGATTAATCAGGCCTCCTGGGGTCATCTCCTTTCCATTACACCCTGAAAAAATCATGATTCCAGTTCTTCTGAGCAGAAAAAACCACAAAAGTAAACTAAGATGGTTGAGAATGGTCTAATAGAGTAGACAGAACAACCCCAAGGTCTGTTACTTATCAAGCTCCCCCCCCCCCATAGCATCCATTTTGGGAATGTAATTACAATATGTGATCCAAATTCCCCCACCTTTGGAGAGGGAGCGGTGATTGTTTGTCTGTGGCACTCTCTTGCAACTGACTGATTGGTGGATCTCAGAGTTTAGTAAACCAAGTAGATCATACAAACCTGCCAGCCTATTAACACCATTTTAGGCTTCCAGTATCTAAACTGTTCAACAGACAAAAAATGATCCCTTCCCCACACCGCTAGCATTATTAAAATGATTTCTGGTTTATGCATGAAAAGGTTTTTCTGCTGGAGATATTTATACTCAGTGCAAAAATTCCTGTCCCAAAAAATGCCATTAAGATGACAGGGTTTGAGAGAATCCCTGTCACTATATCTGAAGGGCTTACACACTGGGCATTTACAGGCATCTAAATACCTGGATGAGGTAATTGCCTTATAGTATTCCTGTAGGATAGATAGTCAACTGATAGTAACCCTCTTTATTACCGTATTTTCGCTCCGTAAGACGCACTCCCCCCCCAAAACAAGTGGGTGGAAATGTCTGTCCATCGGTGCTGGTCCTTTGGTGAATAGCAGCTGGACTGCAGTGGCGGGGTTCTTTTACAGTGCTGAACACTGCCTCTTTGTCTTTGTCATTGCCCACCTCTTCTGTCTCTTTTTTTCCTATCTGTAGTCCTCTCAGGCTCTGCCTGATATTTTTTTCTTGTTTTCCTCCTCTAAACCTAGATGAATCTTATAATCAGGTGCATCTTATAGTGCAAAAAAATACGGTAATCATTGTAAAGTAGCTCTTCGCTGTTTCATTGGCTCAGACCTCAAATCCTATCTCTTCTTGCACAATCTATCCATTTTGCTGTAGCTTTATCTTGTCATACCTTAGTCAAGAAGGCCTGTGAAAAACTGATGATATTGTGTATTCTCTAAAACATGGCAAAGTTGAACTCACCAAATTTTGGAACCAAAATAAAAACTGGGATGAAATATAATTTTACCAATATCAAATGCCTCTCTAAATTGCTTCAATTTATCTTTGGAGTTTCATCTAAAAGAGACATGCGTATTGACATCAATAGATGTACCAAAGGAAAAAGTTACATCATGATAACAAATGGTTCTTAACGCTTGGAACCGTGATGGCCACATTGGGACACCTCTAGCTGAATTGCTGTGAGAATTCAGACTGTACTTTCTGGAATTACAATTTTTACCTGTGCTTGTCCATTATGTAGCATTTATTGAAAGCATGACTAAGCTGTGGTAAAAATGCTTGCAAATAAGCAGTTTTTGGTGCTACCAATCATAAGACATTGTGGAAGCCTGCCTTTTTCCTGCAACTGAGTTATTTTCTAGTAGGCAACGTTACAAAAGAAACTTTGGGATTACAAATGGAAGATGGTAACATCTGGACCCCATCTTACATTGGTTACATTTCTTGCATGTAGCAGGGCAATTGCACAATAAAAGCCTTGTGTGGAAGCAGCATTCCTAAACAAAAATGTTGCTGTTTAGTTTGCAGGGAGGAGAGAAAAGTGCTTTAAAAGTTTTTAGATTTGTTTCTAGAAAACATATAACTCTCCTCTAGCCAAGTTCAATATTTTTTACTCTTAAAAAACTTTCATTACAACAATTAATAGTGGGGGAAATGCAGATGAACAACTTATTCTCTAAAACATATGACATTTCTCTGCAAAATCCAGAATGAGAATCTATTTATTTAAAAATAATCATACACCACCAGCATATTTACAACATCTAGCATGGTTACTAAAATAAACCATCTTCTGGGTTTGCTCAAAATATTGCATCATAAACTAGTTAGACACACCACGAGAAAAATTAAAAACCCGCTAATGTTACAGTAACCAAGCTTTGCATGATGTGTGAATACAGTTGGTAAGCCTCAATGTTCAACTGACTCATTTAAGATTCTTGTATGAATCCATCCAGAGGCAGAACAGAGACTCATTTGAAGGAAAGCTACAAACTAACAAAATGCCTCCACTTGGTTCCTTTCTCTATTTGCTTTGCAAAAAGGTATCTCATTTGTTTAAGAAGTCGCAGATAGATTGTACAGATATCCGCAACCAGTCCATCGCATCTTTTTGCCTCCCAATCAACCTTCCATCCCTAATAATTGTAGCTCTTTGATTGTGAGGATGTAGAAAGCATATCTGCTTTAAGGATGTCAACAATTATCCATTGGAATTCGAAACCTCACAGTTTGGTGCAGAAACCCTGTAGAGTTGCATAAATTGGTAGCTTCCTTAGATAGTAGATGCCTCCCAGATTGACCATTGGTCTTGATGGACTCTGTAAGTTTCTGGGCTATGCTTGAGTTTCTAATTATTCCAAGTTTAATGACTGAATTCAGGGAATATAATATTTACTGAGCAACCTAGTATTTTCTGGGGAGAATATAATCAGCGCCCCAGATAACAGAACAATTTTGAAATATTTATTTAGAAAGGAGATAAAAGGAATGGTGGTGTAGATAATTCTGAAACTGTGTCAGACATTTCTATACACACCCCACCATCCTTGAACAACTGGTTTACTTTTTGAAAAGTTGATTGCAGTTAAGCACCTTAAAATCAATATGCATATGATGAATTGTATCATTCTACCTTGAGTCACATGACCAGAGAAAAGAAGAAAGACAGTTTAGAATGGAGCAACCTGGACCATTCTGAACAACTTTTCATAAGAATGCAATGAGGGGATTTTTTTTTCTTAATATTTTTGCTTGAATCTCTCAGTGAAACTCAAATTATATTTGAACAACTGTTTTCTTGTGTTGGTTTCTATCATCATAGCAAAATGTATTTCTCTTTCAAAAGACCTTTCCTGTTCTCACTGTTCTGCGCCCCCCTCATGAAATTTCTTTCCAACATTCCATTGGTTTGGAAAGAATAAAAAAGACTGACTTTTGATCTTTTTGTCAATCATCTCCAACCTAGTGCCTTCCAGCTGTTTTGGGCTGCAAATTCTGGGAGTTATGATCCAAAATATTGGATCAACAAAAGCTACTTTTATATCTTCATGTTTATTTATGTAACTCACATTGAATATGCCTGAAACTGTCCAAGATGGGAAATCTATAATAAACTTGGTATCCTGATTATTTGGGATACTCATCCTGTTTTTTCTGCAAAAGGGCATGTAGTCTTGTTTGAGTGATATATTCGCTCAAACCCTTTCAGATATCTCACACGCATATACTTGGGAAGTTTATCCAAATAATGCATTTCATATAGGTTACTTATAACTATTACTGGGAAGACATGAGAAGTTTGGAGACTTTGGTGCTTTCTGAGGTTGGGGTGTCTGGTCAGGAAACACATGCCAGCAAACAACCAAGTCCAGAGAGCATCAAGGGAGCCACAATTCATCCCTGAACTGCAGACTTCTCTTCTATTGGTACAAAGAAAAGTATCAGACCATGGTTAACATGCAGGCAGGTTTCACCTTATTTTAGTTAGCATGAAAAAGACCTTCATTTTCTAGTTTCATTTAAGAGAGTGCAAAGACAAAAGCAGATGTGTTTATACTGTTCATTTTGAATGTTTTCAAACAGCCATGAAAAGATTGTTTAACGTTTACCATTTTATTAAAACAGGTAGACCTTGCCAGAATGCTTGGACTGAAAGCATATACAAAGCTGTAAACAAAATCCAAACCTCTTAACTTATTTACATGAGAAGATTTTCTTGCTGAAATGTTATCATACCATTTTTATCTACAACACAGTATCTCTCAAAATAAATATGAAGAGTCATGATCTGATAAGAACTGATAAAGGCTGGATTCTTCATGGAATGTCATTGACATTATCTTTAAGGCTGTTTTGCAAACAGGGATGTGATTTATTTTACAGCAAATTAGGGAGACCAAGGACTTTAGAAATTATTTGGAGGTCAATGTCATATCTGAAGTTTCTACTTCATTATTGTGACATTATATAAACAAATAAATCAGCTATGTGCCTTGTGATTATCCCTTACCTCAGCTCCTATACTAAAAGTGGTGTTATAAAGAGTAAGATATAATATGAAAGTAGTATCTTTACCACTAGGCACAAAAAAACAGCTCACCCAAATTTAGAGAAATCTGCTTCTTGGATATCTACTATTAAAAAGTATAGGATAGAAGCAGGCTGCCCTTCCCTTCTCCAAAATTAGAAACATCAATAAATTACAGAAAATGTGTGTGTGTCAATTTGCATATGTGCATGTGAATTTTAAAAAAATACTGAATAAATAGATATGTAATAAATTTTGCAATAAAGAGAAGTATATTAACAGATTAAATATATTACTGCTTAGTTTGGATGATCCCTTAGCAGTAGACTAGGCCTGGTTTTCTAAACCGCCTGGCTTTGTATCAACTTTAAAAAGGGGTGTGTGTTTTTATCCAGCTTTGTATCAACTTTAAAAAGGGGTGTGTGTTTTTATCCAGTGAATTTGCACGCTCTTCAGAGTGGCTTCTAGATAGGTTTTTTTTTTAGTTTATTTATTTTAAGGTTGAGCAATCTACTGGGTAAGAGGCGAGGCAGGCAGCTTGCTGCCTATATTAGTAAAAATGCCTAATATCTCATTGGCTTTCCATAGGCCTGAGGAAGATTAAAAATACTATTGTTTTTATATTACTATTATTGATATTTTATTTTATCTTTGCAATTTTTAACTTTATATTTTGGGTGTTTCTTGTAGTTTTCTTGTACTATCAATCCATTAATTCTTTATTATGCTCATAGACCAGCCTAAGAAGAGTAGAGTACAAACACTAATTTTTAAAAACTTTAAAATGTAAAATACACAAAGATAAAAAAACATTTAAAAAAACTTAAAATATACAAACAAAAATCTTAAAAACCTACTAAATGGGATAGCAAATATAAAATAATAAAGAATTAATATATGTCTAACTAAATCTATCATAATACAAAATACTCTTAGCTAGTCAGATATTCCGGCTGATTTGAGACATGGGTTATCACATCTCATGGATTTTAATTGCTGCTGGCAACACTGTATTTAGAAAGAAGTAGTGGCTGCAAGCAGCAAGAAAGTGTAAATTTGTCCTATGCATCCTGGGAAAAAAAATATGGAATGCTACACGAATTTACATGTCATTCTTGTGCAAGGGCCACGCTAATCTCTGTATCGTTCCAGTTTTAGTGTATGTGCAACCACTTATTGTACTGTTGATTCCCATACATCTCTGGTTAACAGCCAAGATTCCATGTATAGTGACAAGTATAATTTAATAAATAAAATACAATAGGCATTTATAAGCATCAAACTGATTTTACATTGTGATATCATAATTCACGAATGTTATTAGCAATTCAGCCATCAAAATGTGGGTCATGAGTTGTTTCCCAAGGCAACAGCTTTCAGAACAAATTCCAGTGGAGCATGCCATCTTTTCACAGCTGCATGCATGGATGTCATTCAGACAAGTCATCATACTGCTCTCCCTGCATGCTTATTTATGTCATACTGCTGTCAAAAGATGCTATGCAACTCAGAAAAATGGGAACTTGGATATAATTAACTTTAGATTTTAGAAAGGAGAGCACTGACAAATGTCATTTCATTAAAACTTACACTCTTCGTAAGCGGATTCAGAACAGACAAGTCTGGGATAGTTTTCACACAACTTGAGATGGGATCTATTGAGGAAGTTACAGAAATTGTGCACTGAACTATGTAGAAATTCAAAAGACAGGAACATGAAGCCTGTGCACTTCCCACATCAGTGATCCATCCAAGAGATCCAATCATCTTTAATTTACACACAATTTGGGATCAAATCATAAATATTAGTTTTAATAAAAGAAGGGATTTTATTAATTGGCATTCTTAACAAATGATTGTTTTTTAAATGTTTTGCTCTACAGTAAAATGTCAAGGACAATGAGTTACATTGATTCAAGGCTCCAAGGGGCTTGTTTCCATTCTTGCATGATTTTAATTTATGTGAGAAATGAAGCAGTGATTGGCATATCCCTGAAAAGTGTGATTTTTAAACACCATTTATATTGTATATCCTTCCAAAATGATGATGTCCTTCACCCCCCCCCTTGTATCCCATCATGATTAAATTAGTCTCAGCAGTTTTCTTCCCATTTAACTGTCATCCAGTGAATTTCTGAGCCTACCTTTCTATTGTTAAACATAGTATGCTTTTGATTTCTGGTCTTGGCTAGTTAGAATTATTATCTATGATAGATCCTGTCTTAGCTGAAATTCTGAGTGGGCTAATAGTTTAAAATCGGGAAAAGAAAAAAAAAAAAGCCAGTCTTTGATATGATTTTGAGGACATCTGGTAATAATTGCTCAGTGCCACAGTTGCTGGCAATGCTAATAATTTCTGCTATTAGATTTCAGACCTACATTTCTAGCAGGTTGAAATTAGGGTTTGTTTTTGGCAAAATATGTGAGTGTTAAATAGGCCACATTCAAAATATATAGTCACAGACAGAGAAGGATAAGAAACATGGATGTAATCAGTAAATAACTAATGGTCAAGTATTGTCTGATCAAACGAGAATCTAATGGTTCAAGACATAAATGTATGTAAAAAAAGAACCCAAATGTTCACAATATCAACATGTTGCTTTTTGAGAAAAATGGCTTACGCTGGGAAACACATTGAAAGATGATGAAGATTTCCAGTGATTCAGACGGACACTGAGTTGTGACAACTGGTTTTCTTATTGGTTCAAACTACAAGGGGAAAAAACCCTCCAATTGCCATGACTCAGTCCCAGATATTGAAAGTTGTTTTGTACAGACAAATACCGGTAGCAGAAATCTTTGAAATCAGAAATATCTATTTTGATATAATTGTGATAGCAGTTCTGGCTCTAGATATGAGAAGGGTCATGTTGTATCCTGTAGAAAGCAAGCCAATCCTTTCTCAGTTTGATTCCCCAAGCTCTCACTGAGAACATATTGATGGAAAACATAAGTTTCCATTAGCTATGTTTTTTTTTCTTCTCTTTCAAATATAACTGGCCTTTCTAGTAGGGAATGGCAACGTGTATAATGGTACTTTTTCCAGACAGCAGAACTAGGTAATTACTTGAAGGAATCCTGGTGCATTTGTACATCTTTTTAGAGATGTGCTGATTGCCTCTAACCTCAAGATGTCTTTAAAAATGTAGTTTGCCTTCCCTTTACATGAAGAGAAAAAGTAAGCTGTTACATATATAATGCACTCACCTTTCTTGCTTAAGCTGTGATTAGAAAACAGCTGCTGTAATATTTGAAATTGTTACATATGATTAAATGATTTGTTAAATAAGAGATTAATAGTTGGGAAATTTAAACAACAAATTTTATAGTTTTTGTATTTATTTGATTATATTCTACCTGTTCTTCATAAACTCAAGGTGTCATATATAGTATCTCTTCTTCCATCCCAGAATTGAAACAAAGGGAGCTCTTGTGGCTGAAGCTAGACTTGACTCTTGGCTTCCCAGTCTCACTCCAATACTTTAACCACTCCTTGCAGGAATATTGCTGTCCTGCGTTAAATCCAGCCAGCACAATTAGATCTTTTTCTCCAAGTTGTTCTAATGCCATTATATGTCACATTTTTTAGGTATCGCAAAATGCACCTTATGCTACAGATAATATTAAGAGCAATGATAAGCTAGAAAGTTGGAGAGAACCGTCTGATCTGGATGAGCACATAGAAACAGCACAAAATATAAATTCAATGAAAGCCATTGATAGCTTCAGGTAAGAACAAAAGGGGTCAGCCTCACATCCCCTAACTGTAACAAAAAGATGTTCAAGTAATCAACTTTTTTGTCCTATCCTCACAACTTGGCCTTCATCTCATTCTTCACCTAGGGTGAATCCATTTAAAATTGCTTTTGGCTGTTCCAATTTTAATGCATTGTTTCCATTCTTATCCCAATACAATTTTTGCCATCCACACAATCTAATATACTTGATTGAAGATATAGTTTATGATGTAATTGAGTTGGAATTTGCCAAGCTCCTATATACAGTTTTAGGCTGTTGCAACTATCACACTTCATGGATGTTGTGGTTGAGGTTCAGAAAAGATAGATCTGGATTACACAGCAGTATCCATGTAGTGCCTAATCTGAGCTTATCATAGTGTTTGTCAAGTTGTGTGTGGGCTCCTTCTGTACCTGGATTTTCCCCTATTTCAAAATAATAACACCTCTGCACCTATAATTTGTAAATTGGGCAATTTGACAAGTAGTTAAATCAACTGCTTTATCATGCACCTAAACCTATCCATCTTTCCTCATCTCAAGAGAGCAGTTGATTGTTGTTTTTCAAGCCAGAAGCTGACACCTCTGTAGGAGTAGAAATGAAACCAATGAATATCATTCAACATGTAAGGAGCAATGATGTCTTCTCCCTGCTCCTAGTCATGGTGATGACACAAGTGAACAGATGGTCTCCTAGCATAGAGCTCGATTGTCTGCAGTGAAAAATCTAGCTCCAATGCATTTGCTATCACATGAGATGATAACCTAATAATGGAAGTTCCAGCTCCTTATGAAAATGAATGTGCATTTGTATGTCTCTTCAGTGACTTCTTCAATGTGTTTGAGAGAGGGAAGATGATACACATGTCTTCAAAGTGTTGAAGTGAAACACAGAGATAATACTCGAGAAGCACTGCTGTCTATGACAATTTTATGAAAACCTTAATGTACACAAAATAAAGAGTGACCATCTGTTCTTGAAGTTGTCCCAAAGATGCTTTTTTTAAGAGGCGACTGGACTTCCTGGTTAACCTGAAAGACCAGTTGCCTCTTGAATAAAGCATCTTTGGGATAACCTGGATGACTAAGAATCTCCATAGACATTTATTCTTGAAGTAGTATATGACCATTGAGCTTGCATACAGTTAAGCTTTGCTTAGAATGTTATAAGATGACATTCTTGCAAATTATGGCCTTTTATTACTATTTTTCTTTTCTTTACCTTTTCTTGCGTACTTGTTCATGTATACTGTCTGTAAAAGTATTGTTTAATATCTAAATATAATCCTGCCACACCAGTCTAAAATAACTTTTTCTTCTTCCTGGATTTTGCTCTATAAGTTGCTTTGGGGAAACTTTGTGTTCATAACTAGGGACTTCAGAGGAAAACCTTTTTAATTGCTTTAAAGCTTGTAGACAGGAGACAGATGCCTAATCAGCTTAAAGAATTTTTTTCTTAGCTGATAGCAGCTGATAACATAGTGTTCAAAGAGAGCAAGCAATGTGTTAATATTCTATTGTTCTCAAAAATAATAGCACATGCCTTTTTTGCATACAGTTAGAATAGATATTACTCCTGCATTTTTAGAAGTTTCAATGTTTTGAAATAGTTTGTGGGTTTTTTTTTTTCAATGGATATATCTGAATGGAGAAGTATTACTACAATAAGCCAATTTATTTCTAAAGAAGTCTTCAGATCTTATGTTTGTTTCTCATTTGAAGATACATGCAAGAAAAAAGCATGGAAACATTGTATGCTTCCTAGTGGCAAATAAGATGTGCTGTCTTGAATTGTGCAATAAAAGTGATAATTTAAATTTTAAAAATTTAATATAAAGAGAAAGCTCGTGTGGAATGTGTCATACAGAGATTAAAATATTGGACTAGTAATGGAAACCAGTTCTTAATCATGGAAGCTCAGTGGGTAACTTCAGACATCCTACCTGACAAAGTTATTGTGGAGCAATATTGAAGAGGATTTTATTTTATGTACACCGGTAGATTAGACATCTAACAAAAATCTTCAAAAGAAAATTAAATAATGTTAGAATCTAATTATTTTAAATATAGGATAGCAAACAGAATAGTACTTGGTGGATCATCTTGCCCTCATTATTGTTGTGAGTTTTTAAGTCAAAATCAAAACCACAGGCTGACAGACGCTACAAGGATGTACAGACAGCTATGATGGCTTTATGCCAAAGTGTAGTGATATTTGTTTTGTTCTCAGAAAAATCAGAAAGAGCAGGTGGCTTTAAGATTACCAAGGAAGAGAGAACCCCATATGGTACCCATGGCCTGTTGCCTAATTACCTCTGTATGTCCTCTAGAGATTACATTAAAATGAATTATTGCCACAAGGATACATGAAAAGCCATCCAAGTCATCCTCCCAGCCAGAAAAGGGCATTGGTGGACACATGCCTCATTTGGAAACATTAGTATTTCAAATTATATCATTTTCTTTTTAATTGCTTTAATGCAGAAAAAATTAAGAGAGCAAATAAATATAGCAAAAAGAAAAATGAAGGGAAGATCTGTTTTCTAAGTATTAAATGTAGAATTAAACCATTACCTTGTGGAATAATAATGGTCAGGACTTCTATTATTTTGATAGAGAACTAGGTCATAAGCAGAGCAAACAAGTATCATCAATTCAAAATGACATTGTGGCATAATTTAAAAAAAACACAGAAAAAAAATTAATACTAACCAAAAGTTCCTGGGAAAATTGAATCTACTTTTGTTCCATATTCAGCAAAGCCACTGCTGCTGTGTTTTCCTGGATATTTATCTAAAATATGAATTAATATTCTAATATTAGAAACCCCTTGCCTTTATATAAAAAGAGAGGCACAGGATGGATAATCAGAGATATCACTTTCTATCAACCAAGGTAGTAGTCAAAATGATTCCATCGCCATTGAATAAGGAAATTCTTCTATCTTATTACATACACTCAGAGATATTTATTCAATTGTACTCTGTTGAAAACTGCTGTCAAAACCAGCCCTATCATTACGCTGAATAAGGCAGCTCCCTCAGCTCCCTGCTGATCTGAAGGCTAATAAGAAAAGGCTCCAAACTGAACATTAATTAATGATATTAATAGAATTTTTACTGCCAGGATGGAGCCAAGATGTTCAGCAGATTTTCTGCTTCTAGTGTTAAGAAATTTGACACATAATATATACATAAAATACTGTAGGTAATACATAATACTGTAGGTATTATGTACCTCCTCATGGCTACGACCATAACTTGCTGTTCATCAAATGTTTAGGACCAAACCTGAATACAGATGAGCTCATCTATATAAATGCATGGTGTGTTACAGTGTTTATTGTCCATGTTAGCAGGCTGATTTCTATTCTGTTCTGAGAGAAGTGTACTTTTCAAAAAGATTAGTTAAGAATCAAGGTCAATTTTAATATATATATTTCCCTGATGGGCCATGGGAAAGGATACCAGGTCTTTTTTTGGGGGGGTGGGGAGTGGGGAGGAGTTAGGAAGGGGAGGAGGAAAAAACTGTATTATGCTGTGTTTACTAAATTCTAATTGAGTTTATTAAATATTATTTCTAAGCAAGATTGCATCTTATTTTTTTTGTAGGCTAGGACAAGCAGATTAAAAATTCCAGTTTTATTCAATTGTGTAGTTTTAGAAGCATAAATGTATATCCCAAATATTGACAACACTTGGAAGCTTCATGTCTTTTAAAATGTTACTCTTTCTACATTGTCATATGGTTTTCAATTGCTGTATAACAGTATTTATTAGATATGTACTTCCTAAGTAGATCTATACATGAAAACACAGACAAATTGGGGGCAAAAGTTGATTCTGGTTCTTCTTTCAGAACTGCAAAATACAAGGAAATAGAAAATCGTATTAAACAACACACACAATTTATGAAAGAAAAAAGAAAAAAGTTAAGAGGACTACCCAAAGAAGATATGGAAAAAGCAAATCAAGACCTTGAAACTGTAGGTTTGCATTTAGAAAACAAATCAAAGATTTTGACACTGGAGGTTGCATTTATTCCCTTTGAAATATAGGATTGGTTCATATATACCATTCCTAAATGCTGGAATTGAATGTGATTTGTGCTCATGTCGCTCTCACCCCCGTGGAGTTTTCCAATCTCCTCTCCTCTTGATCGCAAATCGTACCATAAACTATGTTGACAGAAGTTTGCTTTGGAAATGAATCAAGATTGCAAAGCAGTCCCTAACTCACTCTAGTAAATGCAATCAATTTGTAAGATGGGAAGATAGGTTGAGCAACGTGAATGAAAAATAAATGAAGAAATATTATTTCTTCATTTAGGAAAACTAGTTGAAATGAGACAAAGAATTTTGATTATGGCGCTTTGCAAATGAATGAATGTAAAAAACATTTAAAGCAGGATTTTTTAAAATAAAATATCAGTAGAAAATATGTATATCGTGTATTTTATATCAATCTTATATGCTATAAAACCTATGCATACAAGTAGTCCTCTGTTTATGACCACAATTCAGCCCTGAATTTCCACTGCTAAGTCAGACAGTTGTTAAGTGAATTTTGCTCCATTTTACAATCAATCTTGCCACAATTTCACTGCAGTTAAGTTAGTAACATGGTTGTTAAGTGAATCTGGCTTCCCCATTGACTATGCTTGTCAGAAGGTCGCAAAAGGTGATCGCATGACCCCACGACACTGCAACCCTCATAAATACATGCCAGTTGCCAGTCATCTGAATTTTGATAATGTGACTACAGGGATGCTGCAATCGTCACTTAGTGTGAAAAACGGTTATAAATCACTTTTTTCAATGCTGTTGTAACTTCAAATGGTCACTAAATGAATCATTCTAAGTTGAAGGCTGCTTACATTATATGTAGCTGAAAAAGTCATTTTTAGAACTGACAATATACAGTATTAGAACCAGAAATATAGAGAAACAGGACTAAAAGTAATGTAAGGTATTAATCTGATCTAAACTTACAACCATTTGTTTACTGGCCAATGAACTGTTTTCATGGCACTGAAAAAAGTGATGACCAGTCCTCACACTTACGACCTTTGCAGCATCTCCACAGTCAGGTGATCAAAATTTGGGTGCTTGGCAACTGAAATACATTTACAACAGGGGCCCCAGGGCCATTCGCAGCTTTCCCAGCTGGCTTCCAACAGGCAAAGTCAATTGGGGAAATTGAACTTGTTTAACAACCATATGATTCACTGAACGATTGTGACCATAAAGGTTGTAAAATCAGGTGCGACTCATTTAACTAGCATCTTGCTTAGCAACAGAAATTTTGGTCCAATTGTGGTCGTAAATCAAGGATTACCTGTAGTATGTGAAACTTGATACGGTTCAAAGTATTCAAATTGTCTTCTTCTATATATAAAACTGAATGAAAAATCCATTTTAAAATGCGCTTTAAGGCTTGTTTTCATTCAAGATTTGTAAGATGGTCTTGTGATTTGCTATTGATGTGTGGAAAAAGAAAGAAGTAAGTTTCTTCTCACTGCTCAATTGGTTGATTTTAAAAAATGTTCTTCAGTATTAAAAAAGCATATGGTACAGATAGCACTCAACTTATGACTGGAATTGAACCTGGAGTTATGGTCATAATTCATGATGGTCGTTAAACAGGTCACCACATAATTATGCCTGGTTTTATGACCTTTTTTGCAGCAGCCACTAAATGAACACCATAGTTTCTAAGCGAACCTGTTTCCCAAATGGGAACTTTTTGGCAAAAACTGGAAGTAAATTCAAAAACCACCAAAAATCATGGTCACGTGACTGCAGAATATGCAATCAGCCATAAACCTGAGCTGGTCGCTAAGTGACCAACATGCAATGGCATGACTTCAGGGAGGTACAGCCGTTGACCAGTCATTAAGCGAAGATTACCTATAGTGAGTTAAGAATAATAATTTCATATAAATATACAGTAGTTTCATTATATAACATAGAATGATTGTCTCCAATTTAGATCATTAGCCAACTAAACCTAGTATTATCAACTGACTACTAGCAGTAGGCTAGATTTTTTTCAGTCCTGTCAAGAAATGCCAGAAGTAAAACCAGTTTTGTCACTGAAATATGGCTCTGCAAATTTACGATTTTAGTCTATCCTAAAAATATGCTAAATTTTGATCAAATGCACTTTAATATGGAAATATATCCTGTGGAACCCAGTGAGAGTTTCATTCAAGTAAAAAGAAAAAAAGTTGGGCCACAGTAGAAGTATGATAATTGCTGTTACTGGAATCCAATCAGTTCTTGCTGAAAGAAACTTAACTGCACAATCCCAGATATTAAAATGTCCAGTGGGATTTATTTCTAGGAAAGTTGGCATTGGAATGTAAAGTAACTTCCCCATATTTGGTTGGGGCACCCATATTCTGGAATTTGCCCCAATAAATATAAATATCCTATCTTTGCTAGAGTTTAAACCTATGATTAATTTTATTTGCCATGGAATTTTGGGAACCCCTGGTGATACAATTAAAGCAATAATGGCCATTATTACATGCAGGGCTGTCCTGTACAATTATCCAGGATAGTAGCCTGCTCAAAAGTACTCAGCAACGTCCTGATGGTACTTTGGGCTTCTCTTCTGCCTTGGCAATGAAACAGAATAGGGCTTGAGAGTTCAGAGCAGAGAAGATCTGGGAAAGCCTCCTTTAGCTCCAGTCCTAAGCAGCAGAAGATTCATTAGTTTTCTTCAATCTAACAAGACCACTGAATTCACACCTAGGGAGCCAGTTCTCATTGCTTCCCACTATCTCTTTCCTGCTTCTCCTTCAACCCACAACAACAAAAACAGGGGAGAAGATATGTTGTCATCCCTTTTTCTCCCCCTGCCTGCCATTGATGACTTTGAAACAGGAAGAAAACAGGAGCTGAAATAAGCTTTCTCACTCTTTCCTGCGGGACTGCAGGCTTCACAGCGACTCTCCTGGCTGCCTTGTGAAGCCAGAGGCAGAGTTCCTGTCCTTATACATACACTTGGAGGAGAGACCAGAGCCTTTTCTGGCAGCTTAAAATATATTGTAGCTTTAAAAAAAATATTCCTGAAATCTGGGGTGGGGCAGGGAGGCAGAGAGAAGGTCTAAAGACAATTCCAGCACCACAGATATGTTTTAAATGCATCTCTACTACATATTTGGCATTGCAGTGCTGAAGACAACTGGGAGGTGCGTGCCCCTGTCCTGCAGGGAAGCCATCACAATACTGCACCTCAGGACTGCAGAGCCAAAGTCATGTTCAGAGGTATACTGGTGCCCGTTACTCTTCCCAACTGAAAAGAAAATCGGTGGTTAGAGATCCAGAGGATACAGGAACATCTGACTTGGCATGCTTGTGCCAACAGAGAAGTGGAAATACATTATAATTTAAGTTGAAGGAGAAGTAACAAGTGGAGGCTGTCTTTGTGGTGGGTCAGGATGGGTTGGGCACATCGTGTATTTGTGTTCTCGACAGTTAGTGGTTATCTTCATGTCGGGGCAGCTCTTAATTTTTGCATTTTATTATTTCTTCACCCAAGACTAAAGACACGCTGCATTCCATGAGGTCTAGATACACAGTGTTTTAAGTAAGCAGAATAATATATATTAGCAACAATACTGAGCAGAATTCATAATTGAAGCTTTCTTGACCAAAGGCAACACAGAGTCCATTATTTCACACTGACATGAGAACGGCAGAGAGATCCAAGTGTGCAACTGTGTAGTATTGTTTGAGGCACAACCAAAATAAAATGGTCACATTATGTTAATTTGATCATTAAGTGTTGTGTACAGGTTGTTTATTCATATCTGAATCTTTGCCACCACAGGTTCAGCATTTGGAGGAGGCGCTTGGTGAATTGAAGAAGGACCTTCACAAGGAGTATCGTTTCACCGCTTTTACAGGCGAGCTGCTTCCTACAGCAGATAATCTCCTACCCACAAATATATTTTCTAAAATGACATTTTAAGTGGATGAAAGACTGTCTCTCATGCAGCAGCCTCTCACTCGTTGTTTTTCAGGGGAATCTGTTTTTTTTTTTTAAAAAAAAAAGATTTTATAAAACTATGTATTCCCTCTTCATTGTTTATGTTTTTACTTCATAAAGTTACAAATCAATATATATCCTAAGGCTTTGGAATACCTTATACCATAGTTGTAGTGTGGGTTTAAGGACAGCATGGTTGCATTCTGTTTTTTTCTTTCTTCTCAGAATTATTTGTGAAGATATGTTTCATAAGTCTGTATTAATGTGTCTTAGCAGAAGTAGGAAAGTTTTTTGTGTAATTGCCCATTGTGCTAATTCTGATATAGTAACCTCAGGAGCCAAATAACAGCCCTTCCTGATGAAGGTTTTTGAGAATGGGAGGTGATCAAATTGGCATTTCGTTGCTCCTAAACCAATGATTCCCCCCCCCAAAAAAAACCCTGATTGACAGGATTTCATTAGCATCTAAGTGTCTTAGCTGAGAGGCCTGTTTTCCAGGTTAAGATAATGTTTGGCTTTAAAGTTTCTAACCATATATCACATTTTATTTTTGTGCCCTCAAAAGTGGCAAAACTTTTATCTGAACTTGGATCCTCAAGGATTTTGTTTTTATGGAAATGTCAAGGCTCTGATAGAAAGCTACACATTGAACTTGAGGAGCTATGGCTAGAAAACAAATCTCCCTGAAGCAATTATTCATCAAATGCATTTGATCGGATTACACAAATAACTTCAACAGAGAACCATTGCTATGTCTCCATGTGTGATGTTTGGAATCATTAAGGAATGCAGACATTTTATTTAAATACCAAGAAATCAGTAGCAAAGAGGTCAAGAGTAAAGAGACTGATCTGAGCTTTAGGTATTTCTTTACTTGATATATGTAACCGCCCACTCATTATATAACTCAGCCTCCTTAGATTTAAACAATCTGTTAAAGACAGGATGTGACTGTACCAGCTGTATTTCTCTTGATACAATAAACAGCTGGTGTTTCTTCTCTGTTTCCGAGTCCTGTCTCTGATTAGTGCTTGGCTTGGGGCTAAATAACATTTTCAGATGAAATGCACTTTCTAGCAGGCTTGCATTATGGTGGGACTAACACTAGCCATCTGTGGTTGTAGTCTATCCACATAATGAAAGTGAGAGATAACACTGCAATTGAGGGGGGCGGCTTTTCTTAATGTTCAGAACAGCTGGACAAGCAGGAACGGGAATTACCCTTTATTCCTAACTTCAGAAAAATGTATGATTACCAATCACTAGCCATCTTCAGAATGGAATTAACATGGCTTGTTCAGTTTCATTGGTTTATTACAAAGCCTTCCTGGACTGTCCTTGTTCCACACTCAGTATGTGAGTGTTAAATGGTGCTCTGTTTCACACAATACACCTCATATTTCAACCCACACATATAAGATGTTACTCATTTCATCCATCATCTGCTGTTTCATTATCTCCTGTGTGAGCAGTGTTGTTATTGTCAGTGTTGTTGAAGCAGAAATTTTGTAGAATGATTCTTGCGTTCAAAAGGCACTTCCAAAATGCAGCAGGGCTGGCCTACCTCAATTTGGAGTAGCTTACATAATCAGTATAACTGATACAGGATATGTGTCATAAAACTGTTACCCATGATGTAAAATTACTCAATTACTCCACTGATTATAAAATATTTCCTAGGTCATTCAGGGGTCTCCAACCTTGGCAACTTTAAGCCTGGTTGATTTCAACTCCCAGAATTCCCCAGCCAGCAAGCTGGCTTTTAAAGTTCCCAGGGTTGGAGACCCTGATTTAAAGTGTAAGGAGGGAGGGCTGCAGTAGAAGATGCAATAATGTTAAGTAAGGGCCCTGTGTCAGTTCTGTGAATTGGATTGAATTGTTTTGGTTTTTGTCTAGATTGCAGGAAAATCTTTCTTCCTTGCTTTAAAAATGCCAGCACTGATTTTGGCAGTCATGATTATAGGATGAAGAGGTTACCAAAAATGGATGTGGTACCATCCAGGTTGATCGTCCCATCTTCATGTCACATCAAAAGATAAAATGCCAGATCCTTCAATAGAAGCTTGGAGCATAAATTGATTAGTGCCTCTCAGCATTCAGACCTGGCTTGGTTTAGCAATGCAAAAATCAATTTTATGTTTAAAAAATAAAAAAAACTTGACAACCAAACCCCTTATGTATGTCCAGCCTCCAACTTATTTAAAGGAAATACTATACAAAATACAGACCATCACCTCCATCTTAGATAGCTCAGAATTCTCTGGTATACAAAGGTCAGAACAATTCTGCGACAGCAGCAATGAGGATTGCTATAGCTCCTTCATTTTGGGCTTATGAGTACCAATCTGACCATTTTCCTCATACTTTTAATGGCAGGCAGTCTATTTATTTAGAAAATTTATATGGCCACTTACTCACTCACAGCATCTCTAGGTGCTTTCAAACAATAAAAACACAGTATAGAGAAAAATTTAAAAAAAAATAGCCAGTCAAATAAACCATTTGGTGGGTTCCATCCCACTCTGAGTTCTTCAGGTCTGCTGGCAAAACCAAGTCTTCAGAGCCTTACAAAAGAGTGTCAGTGGGGACCAGCCTAATTTCTGAAGGGATGATATTCCAAAGGGAGGGAGCCACCACAGAGAAGGCTCTTCTTCTGGATGAAAAAACAATTTCTTCCCACCAGATGTACCTCTACCAGATGTACCTCCTTAGAGAATGGGACCTGCAACTTTCCTCTCTACTCTACTGGGTCAGGTTGATGTGACCAGTCCCTCAGATAACCTCGTCCCGAGCCATAAAGGGCTTTAAAGGTGATTACCAGCACCTTGAATTGTATCCGGAAGCAAATCAACAACCAATGCAGCTCCCGCAGGAGAGGTTACACATGTCCACATTAAGGTCTGCACAAAACCATGCGGGCTGCTGCATTTTTAACTAACTGGAGCTTCCGGATGCTTTTCAAGGGCAGCCCAATGTAGAGGCAGTCCAAGATATCCGAAAGATGTACAATTGCTACATTTCAATAAAGGTCCCTTTGCAAAATCTTTTCCTTCTCTTGCAACTTGGCTCCGATGACAACATTTTCATATGGCCCATACGAAATCTGTATGCTTTGTTTTAAACGATCTTTTGGTAGCCTCTGTCAATTATTTGTCATTTTCTTGCTCTTTGAGATCTTTTCATACATGGGGCTACCAGTGGTGATATTCAGAAATTGTTGCCATGGGTTTTGTGGGCGTGGCTTGCTTTGCACACGTGCACACACTTGGTGTGCACACGCACGCTAAATGCACACTTTGCGCAGGCGCAGAGGCATTCTAACTCACCTCCTGCAAGCCTGCACGCTTCAGCAGCTGCCGCACGGCCCTATTCTGTTCTGCGCAAAGCAGCTGCACTTCAAATGCAACAGATAAAGGTGAGCAGGAGAGCCCGGGCGGGCACGCCCAACAGCAGAGCCAGCAGAGCAGTGGAGAGAACCCATTAGGTCTCTGCTGCTCATCGCTCCTACCGGCTCTCCAGAACCAGGCAGAACCAGTCAAATACCACCACTGGGGGCTACCAAATTTTGAGGTCTCACATTTATGTAGAAGAACCATTGGTAGCCACGAGTGATGGATAGAATGCAGTATTGCAGGCTAATTCTGCCGACTGCGAGGAGTTCAATCCTGACCGGCTCAAGGTTGACTCAGCTTTCCGTGCTTCTGAGGGCGGTAAAATGAGGATCTACAATGTTGGGGGCAATATACAGACTCTGTAAACTGCTTAGAGAGGGCTGTAAAGCACTATGAAGCAGAGATAAGTTTAAGTGCTTTTGCTATTTATTCAATTTGTATGCTGCTCAACTCTAGCCAATTCTGGCCGGCTCATGACCAAATAATAATAATAATAATAATAATAATAATAATAATAATAATAATAATAACAACAACAACAACAACAACCAGCCCAAGGTCAAAAATAGCTACAAAATAACTCACCCTTGGTGCTAGTGCTTTCCTGATTTCTGTCTTATCTAATTTTTTGCTAATTTGAATTTCTATTCCTTCTTTGTTATCTGTTGGTGCTCCTTAGGATTTCATTCACCCTTTCACTCTTTATACTCACCCCCTTGTTTCTTGAATTTTAACTTTTCCATTTCAGTATCAAATTTATGCCAAATTTATGCCATGGTGCATACTTTGTCTGTAGCTCTTTGTCAGAGTGCCTTGCAGGGATCTCAATTTCAGTATTATCACACCACCTAAAGTTCAACATGGACCAAGTAGAAATTATTTTTTCATCCAGCTTCTCCTGCCTCTTCATTAGCTATTTCTCCCTTTTATTTTCAAAATATCAACTGTTTATATCTTAAGTGGTTACTGGAGGGCTTGTGTGGAAGATAAACTCACTATGAATCCATCCATTGCATGGTAGGGGTATTGCAATTTCCAGTTTAGGAGGCAGTTTGGCCAGTTCTGAGATGGAAAACCTGATTCATGGCCTGATTCTTTTACAGCTGAATAATTTTAGCAATTTGTTCTCTTGGCCTCCTCAATAGTTTCTCATTTGAACCCAAAACAATGATAAAAGTTGTTTGAAACTTCCTGGTTTTCCCCAAAGTTCCATTTCGATGCAATCTCTTCCACTGAATTCCAATCAAGCCATATTATCAATTTATGTTGTAAGTTGCCCAGAATTGTTGGACCTGAGATGGGCAGCCAATTGTCATAATAAATAAAAATAAATAACTGAATTTAGACTCCTTGTTTTTGGTATTCCACTCTCTTCAAACATTCCAACACATGGGGACTTTGGTATTCTCTGACCTTGGTTATTTTCTTGCAGTTGTTTCATTACCAAACTAGATAACCTCAACAGTGATAGAAAGGAGTGGAGTTTGCTCTTTCTTTCTCATATGTGGCTTGCCCTGTCAGTGTTGGTGGGAGTGTTCTTGATGGTTCCTTGTTTAGACTGTTGTTTACTGTTAGCTTATTTGTCTGAGTTGGTAGTTCCTTAATTGGGATATTGTTTACTTCTTGTTGTTGGTCTAGTATTAATCTAGGTGCTTTTCTGGGTGTTGGTTGCTTGGTGTGGAGGTGTTTGGATCTCTTTTTGTTTTCTTTGGATCTCTTTTTGTTTTAAGGCAGCAGTTATGAATGGGCATAGTTCTGTAAATGCAGATATGCCACATTTGCTGAGAAGGATGGGAAGGCAATAAAATAGAACAGGTCTCCCTTTAATCCAGTGTTTCCTAATCTTGGCAGCTTCAAAACACCTGAACTTAAACTCCCAGAATTCCCTAGCCAGCTGTGCTAGGTGGCAGTGTTTTAATTCCCCATGCTGTCTGGAAAATTCTGCAAGTTGTAGTCCAGGTGTCATTTCTTTGATTTATCATTTAGGATCAGGTTAATTACATTTTGTAACCAGTGGCGATGCTAAGACTGGATCAGTATGCTCAGATCCAAAGATCCCCCAGGGACCTGAAATTCAAACCACATTGGACTCTTCTAAGAAGTCCTATTAGTATGACCATCTTATTGCTCCATTCAAATGGACAGAAGTAAAATGTTGCTATTGATTGGTTTTAAAGGGCTGGCAATGTGTAATAGGAAATTAAAAAACTAAATAACAGTAGATGCCTCCTGTCTTTTACCATCTTTCTCACCAGGATTGCAGCTAGCTCTTTGTGAAGCTACCTTTCAGGATGGCTCATCAATTGCAGTCGGCATACAATGCAGCTGCTCACCTACTGACCAGCATTAGCCAGTCGAGTAACATCAATGCTGCAAAGCTGTATTGATTGCAAAAGCTTTCTGGAGTCGTTCTGGGATAACGACTCTATCGCCCCAGATGACACAGCCTTTTTGGGAGAACAACTCGGTTTGTCGAGTCTTGAATGGTGTGAAGTCATCTGATAATTGGTCCAATGGCCATCCGCGTTCTACCCAGCTTAGGACTCGCGCTAAGGTGGGGTCGCGTTTGGTTTCTCTCGCAATATCTCGGGCGGTTAATGGCGGCGAGTTGAGTGCCTCAATTTGCAACGTGGTTACCGTTGGTGCAGGATCGTCGAGAGTCTCTGGAAGCGGTGCTCAGCTCAATGCGTCGGCGTGGGGAATGGCTTTCCCCGGGCGGTATTGCAGCCGATAGTTATAAGCATCTAAGAATTCTGACCATCGAGTCATCCTAGGGGATAATATGTAGGGAGTCGGCTTATCTCCGGCTATTATCCCCAATAATGGTTTGTGGTCAGTCACGATAGTAAAAGCCCAGCCATACACGTACTCGTGGAATCTTTTAACAGCTGACACAATTGCGAGGGCTTCTTTATCGATTTGTCCATAATTTCGCTCAGTTTTTGAAAGTGTCTTTGAAAAATATGCAACAGGGGCTTCATTCCCATTAGACAGTACATGGCTCAAGATGGCGCCCACTCCAAAAGGTGAAGCATCACATGTTATATTTAACGGTAAAGTCTCGTTATACTGCATGAGTACAGAGTCAGAAGTGAGCAGTTTTTTCACGTTGCGGAACGCCTGTTCTTCTCGGTGACCCCATAACCAATTTGCTTTCTTATCTAACAACCAGTGTAACGGTTCAGCGACTGTTGCTTTGTGCGGTAAAAATACATTATAAAAATTGATGAGGCCTAGGAACGCCTGGAGATCGGCCTTGTTTCGTGGCCTGGGAGCATTTTTTATTGCCCTTACTTTCAGTAGGGTGAATACCCTGGCTATCAATTAGGTACCCTAAAAACTCAACACTGTCAGTACACAATTTACATTTGTTTTTCTTTACTTTAAGACTGGCCTCTTGGAATTTTTTTAGGACTAATTTTAACCGGTCCTGTAAGATTTTTTTTTGTAGGGGCCGCAATTAATACATTGTCAAAATAGGGGACCACGCCCTTAATCCCTTGTAATAACCTCTCCATAAGGCTCTGAAAAATCCCCAGGGCTACACTAACTCCGAATTGAAGCCGGGTACATTTAAAGGCACCTCGGTGCATCACAATCATTTGTGCCAGTGCCGTCTTTTCATCAACAGGTAGTTGCTGATATGCCTGAGCTAAGTCTAATTTAGCAAAGACTTTTCTGCCCCCCAGGGAGTGGAGGAGATGCTGCACCACCAGCACTGGATATGCGTTCTGCTGTAGGGCGTGGTTCAAAGTGGCCCGGTAGTCCCCACAAATTCGGATCGACCCGTCTGGCTTAATGGGTGTTACGATTGGGGTTTCCCAGGGGGAGTGATCGATGGGCTCTAACACCCCCTGAGCTATCAGTTTGTCGAGTTGTTCGTCGATTTTCGACTTTAAGGCAAACGGAACTTGACGGGGCTTAAGTCGGATGGGAGCTATCTTTGGGTCTAGACTGAACGAAATCGGGGTCCCCTTGTATTCGCCTAAGCTGTCGGCGAAGACGTCCCTGAACTCATGGATGAGGTCTCCCTCCCAGTCACTTCCACTGACTCCCAGTCACTTCCGCTGACTTTATGCCGGCCACTTCAATGCCGAGTGGCGCGAACCATTGGAGGCCTAGTAGGCTAGGCCTGTCTCTATTGATGACAGTTAGTGGTAAGTACGCTGTGTGCTTCTTGAAGGAGACTCGGACTCGGCAGGAACCAACGACGGGGATTCGATTCCCTTGGTAGTCCTTGAGGATGAGTCTTTGGAAGCGGAGATCTTGGCGTTGAATCGTGGGGATGAGTTGCTTAAGGGTCTTCCAGGACACCATCGAGAGGGACGATCCCGAGTCGACTTCCATGTGGCAAGGCTGGTTCTCGCTGGCTACTGTGACTCGTATTTTCTTGGTGTCTAAAGCTGAGGCGTGACCGATAGTGATAGTATGGTGAGCCTCCTCTCTCTGCAAAACTCGATTTCTGTAGGAGTGGTTTACTGGCTCTCGCCGTACAGGATGGTTTCCTGTCGATTGGTAATAGTTAGTCCCTTTTGAGGCCTGGCTGGATCCTGGTAAGCTTCGGCAGACCCGTCCAATGTGGCCTCACTTCCCACACTCATGGCAGAGCGCGTCGCAGAATTTGCATTCGGACCTGGCATGGTTGGCCCCACAGCCAGCGCAAGGGCATAAAAGCTTCGGGTGGTGGTCCCGGTCGGACTGCAGTCGATGGACCCCTTCTTCGTTGCTGTCTGACGACAAAGAGAGGTCCTCGTGGTGCGTCATTGCAAGCTGCCCTTCTGACCTGGATAAAATGTCGCTTGTCGGTGGTGGTACTGGAGCACGGTTTCGGCGTAGTTGTGCAGCCGACTTCCTGGTTGCTTCTGCTGCAGTAGCATCAGTGATGGCGTCGGCAAGACTGATGTCGCCTTTCGCCATCAGCTTGCTTTGAACGCCTGGTGCATCTAGTCCCAGAACTATGCGATCTCTTAGTGCTTCTTCTAAATCGGTGAACCCGCAGAGGCCTCCCAAATTTCGGAGGTCTGCTATGAAGTCGGCCACGCTTTCTCCCTTTCGCTGGCTCCTCTGATAAAACTCATGCCGTCTCACGAGTGTAGGCACGGTCGGTGCGTAGTGATCTCGTAGGAGAGGTTCGAGGTCATCCCAATCCATCGCCTTCACTTCTCGGGGTTTTGCTAGTGCCTTAGCCATCTTAAATACGGTTGGACCGCAATGCGTTAGGAACACCGCCCTTTTCTTTCCTGGTGTGGCATCCTTTAAGTTGTTGGTTTCTAAGAACATTTGGAAGCAATCCATGTAGGATTCCCAGTCCTCCTGTACTGGATTGAACGGAGCGGGTGGTACGACGACGCCGGACATGGTTCCGTTGTGTAGCGTCATCTGTCACGTGCTCAGTGTTCTTCGAAGTTTCGTTGGTTCAGATGTCTCCACATCCCATCTTCGCCGCCAGTGTTATGTTTGGAGCATGGGCGAGAAAGAATGGAGACAAGCCTCTGAACGGTGAACTTCAGCTCTTTATTTACTTAGTGACTTCTGGCCTCTATAGTAGTTTTAACCCGCCTTATATAGGCAAACCCCAGTAACTATTAACCAATAACCAACGAGGAGCGCTAGCTCTCATAACCAATAGGAACTCTCTGTTAAGAGCCAATCGGATTCCCCGGAATGGGCCAATCCGATCCGGCCGTTTAACAACCAATCAGAAGTGCAGGGCCAGAACCCTGCACTTTACTCCAAGCTCACGCTT
The DNA here is from genome assembly GCA_033807585.1 of Hydrophis major. Lineage (NCBI taxonomy): Eukaryota > Metazoa > Chordata > Lepidosauria > Squamata > Elapidae > Hydrophis > Hydrophis major. The sequence continues at coordinate 80,634,736 of CM066331.1, forward strand.
TATTAAAACTTTATACATTCACAACAGGAATGGCTTGGTTAGGTGGCAATGTTTATAATGAATGTGAATGAATGAATGAATGAATGAATGAATGAATGAATGAATGATAGGGAGAACAGGAGGAGGGAACTGGGAAGAAAAGGAAGATAGGGGCAGGTGGAATGCTTAGAAATGTAGTTTTGATTGGAAAGGAGCCATCTAAACTATAGCACTGCTTCCCTTTTTTTCTTTTTGACAAAAAATGCAGTATATAAAAAAACAACATGGCTGATATGCTTCACAGGAAAGCCAATCAGAAATAATTGGTGTCTGGAATGGTAAAGACCTTTTAAAATACCATTTGGTTGCTATGTGTAGCTCTACCTAAACAAAGCCCAGTCCCAAACAGATGGACACAATAATAGTTATATTTCCCTGGTAATCCAGGGTACCTGTGAATTGTTTCCTATAAAAGAGAAGCCTATCAGAAATTAGGGCGATGCACTTTCCTTCTTAGTTATTGGAAGGAGGATTTAGATAAGAGAGAGGAAGGGGTTGAAAAAAAAGAAAAGAAAATATCAGAGGAAGGAGCAGAAAAAAATAGAAGAAGTGACACTCGGGAGTAGTATATATGGCTAGAGATTTGGCACAAAGTTGTATAACTTCTCTTGGCATATCTCCACTTATATTCTAACTGAACACCCATCAGCCAGCTTAATATTTTTACTTGCTTGAAAGTCACTCAGAATCTTGGAAGGTCTCACTGTTCAGAAAAGGGTGATTGGAACATATCATAACATTTATGGTTAAAAGAAACAATAAAAAGTATATACCAGAAAAAAAAATTATGGTTAAAAGGCTAGCCACAGTTAAAGCAGAATAAATATTTTGATTTCAATAGATTAAGACTATAGTACTGCTTGCTTCCTTTCCTTTCCTGCATTCCTGCTTAAGCTCATTGATTCTCTGGCTGAGTTGGCTCCCCACACCATGGTGCTTGTTCCTTCAATCTACCTTCCTTGAGCTTAGGGTCAGAGGTGGGTTGAGAGTTCGTGGCCACATGTCCCTGACACAATAATTAATGGCCTAACTCAAAAGAGAAATCACACATTCATTAGAACTGGGTCTGTCCTGGGGGAAGTGGCATGGTGATCTGGGCCTGGGGGAAATTTACATCAATTCCTTGCCAGATCAGCCCAGCCAGGGCAACTGGTAGATTTCAGAAGGAGCTTGGGCCCTGGCACCATGGTTTGGCTAAAGCAGGCATGTCAAACTCAAGGCCCATGGGCCAGATCTGGCCTGTGGGATGCTTAGATCTGGCCTGCAGGGTCATCCTGGAAACAGTGAAGGACCAGCCCACAGTGCCTCTGCCAGTGGAAACACGACCTTGAGGGCCCTCCCAAATTCCATTTTTGCTGGCAGAGTGTTGCAGGAGACTGTCCCAGCCAAAAACAGAGCTTGGGAGTCCATTTTCATTGGCAGAACGCTCACCCACCCAACCCCACAGGCACACACACACACACCTCAACCCCCTGAGGTCAAACACAACCTTGATGCAGCCCTCAATTGAGTTTAACACCTCTGGCCTAAAGCCTCAGTAGTAACTTAAAATATAACTAGTCAAGCTGCTGAATCACTTATGCAGATTATCTGGATCATGGATCTAATAGAGCTTCTTGATTATCCAAGAAGCTAGGAGAGATGAAATAACACAAGAGACTTCTGTCTTTCAGTGGAGTTGTGTTATCTAGTGTTCTCTGCACCGAACCCAAGAAAGGAGATCAAACATGATGCAGATTTTAGAAGATCATTGGGCTTAAGTCACATTTTCCAAACCTCTTGAATGGTATCTTAGGAACACTGGAAGCCATAACGCTACTTTCTTAGTCACTCAGTGTGAAATGCGCTGTTCTCCAAGCTTGTTGCCTTGTTTTCTGCTACTATGGAGCTCTATTAAAGTCTGCTGCTGCACAGCAACCATTTGAGACCGTTTGTGTTAACTACACGCCACATACCAAGTAACTATGCAGCAACATGGACAGACTCGCAAGGAATGTTATCCCATTTAGGCAAGGGAAAACAAGGTGTGACTGAATGACTCAGCCAGGCTAAATGACTCACGTTCCTCTGAACAAAAAGGCCTGACTATAGCAGGCAAAATCCACCAGGAATTTCCCATATACTCAGCCCTGATGAACTTCAGTGAACTCCAGTGGCTGAGTAAGATCAGTTTCACTTTTGCTCAATTTCTATTCAATTAAACCTAATGGGGGTGACAAAGACAATGCCAGGTGATTGGATGTTACCATTTTTACTGGATTGTACTTTTCTAAGGTATCAAAGGTCAATTTACTCTGCCACTTCCCATATAATAGCTACACAACTTATTTTGCATATACATGCCATGCTCTGCTTGGATACTTGCTGCAGAACATTATCTCACAAGTGATAAAGGTTCGATTCAGGCATCACGGTGAATTTTGTCTTAGCATAAACAAGGAATGACTTTATGCAGTGCTATTCAGTTGTCTCCCTTTGGCTCATATCGTTGGTGGAAACAGCTGAACAAACCACCAAATATTCATCTATAATTTTTGCAGGGCTGGCCAGCTTTTAGCCAGCCACATGTTTCTGAATGATAATTCCAGTATCCCGGACCATCCCTCACACTAACACAGGATTGAACTAGGACAATGTCTGAACGTCTAAAGCAGTGTTCCTCAACCTCAGCCATTTTATGAGGTATAGACTTCAATTCCCAGAATTCCCCAGCCAGCATGGGAAATTGCTAGCCTGGCTGGGGAATTCTGGGAGTTGAAGTCCATACCTCATAAAATGGCTGAGGTTGAGAAATGCTGGTCTAAAGGCTACTCATCTCTGATTCAATATAATATCAAAACCACAAAATCCTAAGCTAGAGTTTGAGCAAAGGACAAAGGTGCTTATTTACACTAATCTAGAATTAGAACAATTCTTCCTCTGTGGTATCCAAATATAATTCCTAAATGGTGCTTTCCTATGTACCTATTGTCCCTGATACAACCATCAGTGGTTGAAGCATATACTTCATTTCCATGCCTAAGATACATACATACTAATATCAACCTTGGTGACTCTTGACATATATCCAGTGCGTGATCCATACTTCCCACATGCATATATAAGTGCACTATCTGCTTATCTAGACAGCCTATGAAAAGCCAAATACTAAAGTGCGGTCTATGATCTGATGGCTACATTAATAATGAATTAGCTCAGATTATGACTAGCCCAATACATGTTAAGACACACACATAATCTCATTTTCTGCACTGGATTAATGAAAGCAATAATAAATGGGTGGAAGAATTTGTTGGGACAACAGATCAATATTTATGTGATCAAGCCTAAATTACTACATACATCGAACAAATCTCCAGATGAATTTGTAATAGACTATTGAGTAGGAGATGAGTATTATGATCCATCTCTGGAGGCAGAAGAATCTAAATATTTTTGGTGATTTTCAAGATACTTTCCTACAGATCTAAATTCACAGGGGGAAATCTAGAACTGTTTTGGCTCTTGGAGAGGCTGAGGAATTTAATTAGCTTATGAGAACAAGGAACAGGACCTTATCGTTAGTAATCTTTCACTTGTGAATTGCTACTGATTGACATATGCCAGATTCTATCATGATTAGTCTTCAAGAGCCAGAAGGTGTCTTACAGATTATCTACAACTAAGTAAATAAACCAATGCAAGGTACAATTTAGTTAAAAGATTAAAAGGCCTCTGCAATGTTCCCGAATCATAGAACTAATACTGGTCTCACCAGAATAATATTACATAATCAAGATGGCACAACTGTGAAACCTTAAATCAAGTTGCATTTGCCTTAACTCAGACTAAAGGAGATTCCCAAAAGTTATTCCAAAGTAATTTTCACTGTCCAATCTGGAATATTTGCTGATTTTTAAAAACGGGCATCTGTTTTCTTAGTCTTGAAATACCTCATAATCAAGAGGGCTCCATAAAGTCTACCTTCTCTTTGTCTCAAGCATCTATCTCAGGAGTTGTTAATCTGGGATCCAAATTAAGATTTCAGGAATGCATGCACTTCAAAAAGGGAAAAGTATTATTAAGACATCACCTAGTTTCAATAAAGGGAGAATCTTAGTAATTCAGGGTTGAAATGAGGGGTCCTTGGTGCTCTTTGAGCTTGGTTGTTTTCTTGCAGATATTTCATTACTCAAACTAGGTAACATTATTGATGATGCTAGTTAGATTGGGCAATGAAACTGCAAGAAAACAACCAAGCTCAAAGAGCACCAAGGACCCCGCATTTCAACCCTGAGTTACAAAGATTCTCCCTTTATTGAAACCAGCTGATGTCTTAATAATTAAAATAAATAAATAACAAACCAAAGGAGTGACCTATATTGGTAAATTTACAAAAGAGAGAGTTTGAAAGAATTTTATGAAAAGGGACAAAGAAAAATGAAAATAAATCAAATTCTAGGACAGTATTTCAAAGGATTAAAAGGTTAAGATGGTTAAAAGTAAAAAAAAGGAATATAAAGTAGGTTTATTTGATCAAGGTTAAGATAGATACATTATCTCTGGTAATATTTAATCTACTTTGTTTAAGATTTTAAGGATTTGTTTAGATAAATAGGATATGGGAAGATTATTTGTTTTCTGATGAGTGATGTTACTAAAATTGTTTATACTTGTAGTGAAGAGGGAAGCCATTTCTTTATACATTTCTAATGCATTTCCCCTTATTTTTCTCTTTCCTCACTTTCTATTTTTTCTTGTTTTTACATTGTATTGTCTTTTTTAACTGCAACGTTTAATAGAACTACTTTAAAAAGAAAGGAATTGTTGGGGCAGAGGGAATGAAAGACTTTTGAATACTTCTTTTTTATTTATTTATTTAAGTTATGATCACTATAAAAGAAACCGGAGGGGATGGAGCGACTTCGGTGGCGAGTGGGAGGCTGCTTCAGAGCTTTTCCACGACTTGAGCAAATCCTTCAGGATACATCCTTCAGGCCTTATCGCCTGAATCCACAAGGATTTGAAGGGGCGGCTGTCGTTTTACAATGTTTCCTTCAAACGCTGCAGCCGGCGAGACTGCCGCCTACCCCTTTCGAGAATGTGTTTAGAAGTATCCCAGGAGATCTGGAATTTGCCTTAGGTTTAAGGTGACTGATGCCCCTGCTATCTGAGGTTGCTTCAAGATTGTCAGCTTCGGCTCCAAGCAGCTGCAAAAGGAGGCGACTCCAAGACGGGAATGCGGCGAGAGATCGCTAGGCGGCGCATGATGGAAACGATCAGCCACGCATAGTAACCTCGGTGAATTGTCAAACATTGCCATGGTTGAAAGGTCCGGAGAAAGACAGTGATCAGGTAATGCGAGCCACAGACTCCCGCCCCCCCGCTTTCCTCGTTGTTTCTGTTCTTCCGACTGTTTCTCATTCGCGAGGGTTTTATATTGGTTGGGGTGGTGCGTTTGCTTCTTTGTTTTCTTCGCCTGTCTCTTTGGAATGCATCCTTGGTGTTGCTTTTTTTTTTTTTTGCTTTGGTTTTAATTTATAGCCAGGCTGTGGGAACCAGGTCCACACAAGTCCTTGCACAAGAATGAATGAAGCAAAGCTACCTCACTCCCCTGCTTTAAGAATAAAACAAAAAATTAAGCCTCCAGACTATCAATGTCCTCCCATTTGCAGGCTGGAGTTAAAGAGATGTTATAGTTTGAAAAACCCACTAAGAAAAAAAAAAACTGACAGAAAATACAGGGACTATAGTGGTCACACTTACTAATGTGTGATCTAAAACGTAATATGGGAGTGCAAGGGTTATCTGGTTTCAGCAAGCAGTGGCTTTGCTTGGTTTTGTAAAATATATGTGGCTTTAAGGGGGAAAGATTGAAGAAAGAAAAACCTCTGCAGATGTTTCAAATAAAATGAAACATTCTACACTGTATTTAACTGGTTTCTAAGATTTGTTTCACTGTATTATAACACCTTAAAGCTAAAAGTAGACTGATATAGTGGACTCAATACAAGAAATACAATGCCTTTTTTTAAATCTTAAGAAATCTACAAATAATTATATTGATTCTGTCAGAATTGAAATGTGATGGTTCTTAATGCCTTTTGCTTTTTCCAATTTCTGCTTTATAATGATCAGTTTGTGTTTTGAACAAATGTGCTCAGGGTAGTGAGATTGCTTTAAAGATAACAAAATATTTCCTTTTTTAAAAATGCTTGCATTTTAATAATATCCTTCAGATCTTTCTTAAATATGGAGTTGTACATATGCTGCAGGTAAAATGCTACATGTCCATAAAGTTTTTCATCTACTTCATTGTTCCTCATCTGATAAATTTGATTAAATATTGCAAGAGTGAACAGATTTTTGGCAATATTGTAGATTTATGTCTGAAGAGCTAATTCAAGACTGGCAGAAGCAGGAAAAGATTGGTGACCTTGGACCTCTTTTGATTGCAAAAGGGGGAAGCTCCCCACCCTTCTTTGTGGCACTGTGTTTAGGCCTGGCAAAATAATCCTACAGTAGATCATGTGATTCCGTGTCTTGGATCCTTCTCCAAAACTCAAGCAAAAATCTTAGTGTCTCTAGGAAAAACTTAACCCTTCATTGGTGTAGTGAAGAAACATGCACACTTCTACCTATTTTTATATTATATTACCATACAAGGTGTAGAAAAAGGATCCAACCATTAGTTTTAATTTTTTCATCCACTGATTGTAACATTCAAGTTAAAATGCTGCTACATTACAATTTTTTTATCTTATACATTTACTTTATGTTATGGAAGAAGAATGATCACTTTAATGGTTTATCCTACTTCTAAGTGATTTATGGAGACAAGGCTGTCTGAGTATTTTTCTTGAACAATTACTGCTATACTACAATACTGCCCTCACCCACACATACAAACTTTTCTCCTCATTGAAAATGATAGTGAAGCGAGGTCAACATAAATCCTATTATTGCCACTTACTGAAGCAAACCTATAAATCACAACAAACCACAAGGCCAGAGTCATGTAAGAATACTTGAAAATGTTGCAAAGCCACCTTTGGAATCACTCTATTGCTAAGCATTCTTCACTAGGAAACAATTTGAATATGTTGATGGTAAAAGCTTCCTACAAAGGACCAATCTATAGAGGTTGTGAACAATCCAATTCTGGAAATTTTCAAGAAACAATGGAAAGGCCACCTCTTGTGGATGATTTAATTGATCTTCCTTCATATTCCACAGAGGTGGACAAGTTGATCCTTGTAACTTTTTCTAATTCTGCACCTTTTAGATTATGCAACCCAAGTCAGAGTCCCTACAAACAACTGCCACAGACCCCAAAGACATGATCAACTGTTCTTGCAGTGTTAAAATCAAATCAAATACAGTACTTCTCATGCATCCTTTCCAATTCTAGAAAGATCTCTCTGTAATGACAAGATCTATACAGTGACTTTAGAAATAAAAATGTCAGAGCTATTTTTAGCAGTAGGTTCTTCAGAAATCAGTAGGACCTAATATTCAGTTAAGATGCAAATTACTGGATTGCCTCTTGCCCTTTGGACAGTCAGGATTATGTTACTATCTGCTTCTTCAGAATGTCTGCTTTGAAACTGAATTTATAGAAGAAAAAAATACCTGGAAATCAATTTCTTACTGTTTTATTTTTATTTTATTTATTTTATTTGTCAATTGCTTACAAGATAATAGGTATAAGTATATACATAGTTATGAATACATGAAATGGGTACATATAAGGAAAATAGAAGAAACAATAGGACAGGGACGGTAGGCACGTTGGTGCACTTATGCACTGTGTAGTTGCACATTTAAATGTATTTATAATGAAGCTTACTGAATACTATAGGACTGAGCAATGTAAGATATATGGCCAAGTAAGCATTCATAGAACAGTACTGATATATTTCCTGTAAACATTACAAATCTAATCAACCTTACTGAAATGTATTAAGAAACCTATTGAATATTATAGGACAAAGATATATACAATCGAACACAATGAACATAGATCTGGAGAGACAACTGCTCATTAGTCAGTTGTGAATTACATGGCACAAAAAGAAATATCACTGTTCCTTAATGTTGAATTCCAAGTATAGAGTTGTTCACTTATTTTATTTGAGGATGATACAGTAATTGGGAACAGCTTATTTATTAGATGAAACACAGCTTGTCTGAAATTTCTTACAGAAATTAAGGAGGATGGCTTCCTGTTTCCCCTCAGACTCTTTAAAAAAAAAAGAGAGGTCCTGAAGCAAGAGAAACCTCTCTCTTAAAACAACAATCAAGTTTATTAGCAGGAGCTGAGAGTTTAGTATCCCAACATTCACTTTGAAAGGAAATATCTGGCCTTTTGGATGCTGGTTCTGACAGGGCACAAGCACATTTGCTTGTGAATGTGCTGAGTTTTTTGGGGAAAAAATCCATTTTCTTTGGTCATGGAGCATGGAAATTAACTGAACTCTTTTGGAGTAAGTAGAATAAAGCTATTCATAGCTACAATCCAGTGCATACTTCCTTGGAAGTAAAATCCACTGATTTCCTTCTAAATACATACTGTACTGGCATACATGTGTGTGACACACACATCCACACGCACACACACGCAGAGGAAATGTTAAAATCGACCCACTCCAGATTTGGCTGAAACAAAATAGCTTCGGACTGGCCGTGGGAATCCCAGGGCTAACCTTTGTTTTGCTGGCAAGCCCAGAAAGATGGCTTGCCCAGTAGCCACCATCGGGGCCACATGACGGAAGAAGCCCACCTTTTTTACTTTACTTGGGATGAGTTGCTAGAAACCCGAGTGGCGCGTGCGTTTCACCCACTCACTCCAGGTAACATGCCTCCTTTACAGCGGGAGAGGGAAAGAAGGCATCCCCGCCTGCTGCTTTAAGACAACAGCACGGCCAGAATTTTAATCTACGCTGCGCTGGGATCGTCAAGCCATAGCACCGGGACGGAAGCAGTTTAGGCTGGATAATCCCTTGACTCCCTCTCCTTGCAGGCGTAAGCGTGATGCTTCTAAAGCGCTCCAGTGTGGGGCAGACTGGAAAGCTCGTTCCAAAAAGGGTAACTCGCTTGGTAAAGCAGGAGGAGGAGGGGGGAGGAGGAGGAGAGAGAATCCAAACACCTTTCTCGTTCCTTAAGTACCCTAATGTCGCCCATTGTTTCAGGATTCCACTGTGGAACGTTCCCGGGAGGGAAGCATTGTGACGTCAACGCACCTACTTAATCCTCCCTGTTGAGGGGGAGAGCCTGGAGCCATGAGGTCATCGAAGCGGCCAGTGTAACTATCCGGAGAGCAGCGCCAGCAGCTTCAGCGGCGGCGGGGGAGGGGAAGCCTGCCCAAGCAAGGCCGCCTGGGATCTCTCGCAGCCGCACTCCAGCTGCAAACCGAGGCTCGCCGCCGCCGCCGGGAGTTTCTCGCCAAAGCATGGAGGAGACTGACTCGAAAGAGCTGCAGGTCGGCTCCTGGCTGCCGGTGCTGGTGGAGCAAATGGTGAACGATACCTTGGTGGTCACCTTGAGCTGCGGGGAGAGGCGGTTCACCGGGATCCTCCTGGATTGCACTAAAAAGTAGGAGCATTGAAATGGCTTGGAGGGTTATTCTCTTTGCCCCCCCCCCCCACCTACCCATCCTAGAAATATATATATAGATATAGATATAAATTCGGAAAAGGAGGAAAGTGGAGCGGGAATTGCAACTGAGAAGTTGGACTGCCCCACTAGGCCTTGCTTGGAGGGCGAGGACAGAGCAGCTGAAGGCGGGATTAGGCCATAATCAGATTAAAGAGTTGCAAGGCTCATTGCATGGAGCGGGGGAGGGGAGAAAAAAATCCAGGAGAGGAGCAAATGGTCACGTCGATTTTCTCTCTGTGTGTGGTGTGTGCCTCTTCCCCCTCCCCCTTTTTTTTTGGTTTAATGGCATATTTTTAGTTTCATTTTCTGTTCGGAATCCAAACGTTCCTCTTTCTGAGAGGAAAAAAAAGAAGTCAGCTTTCTTCTATTTTGTGCACTGTACGATCATGTCCTCCCTTCAGTGACGTTCTCGAAGCAGAGTTGCGGTCGCGTCCTTTTCTGAAAAGGCTGCTTGAAATGAGCCATATTTTCCTCTGAGGCTTAGGCCCTTAAAAAAAGGTGTGTCTCTCGTTTGGGGGGGGAAGGGAAATTATTGTCTTCATCATCCAGGAACAGATTCCAGGGTCTAAATAAGCTGCTTCTCGAACATCAGGTCCCTCCTTTTGCAAACTCTGCAACTTTGCTGAAGTTTCCCCCCCCCCTTCTCCCCATTATTCTTGAGATTTCATTGGTGCTGCATATGAACTGCTGCTTGATGTAGCACAATAATGTTCTCCTGAAGACACATGTTGCCATAATTATAGACTTCTTTGTTGAGGAGATTCTGCACACTTCAAAAAGCTTTTTATCTGGACTTGAAACTGCCCCAGCTTGCCATTTTTTCCTCCTTTTCACATTCAGCAGAAGGATGGGCCTCCTTTGCATGCCTGAGGAACATAATGCATACATAAATGCAGAGTTTAACAGCAAAGCTTATTTCCTTTCCTGTTTTGCAGTTCAGGATATATTCACTTATTTAATGAAACACCAGCTCCTATAAATAGCGCTTGAGTTAGTAATGTAATACTTCCAAAACTGCATCTCTTTCAGTATCTTCCAAACAAAAGACTTCCCCAGATTGGCTATTACAGGAGATGTAATAGTTTGATAAAAGTATACAAATAGCTTTATAAAGTCAGAATATCTTTAAAAACTGAAACTTGGTAAGCTGTTTGCGCTAGAAAAATGAACTTCACTTACTTAGTGGCCTATTTAAAATATTTTCTATTGTTTCTTTCTAAACAGTTGGAAATAATCTTTCTCCCCATCTTTGGTATGTACAAAACAGAATTTCAAATCATTTTTGGGCATGCAAGACTCCTGAACCATGGAGTTGTTCCCTTACTGTTGAATTTTATGAGTTAAATTTAAAAAAAAATGTCTGCCACTTTTGAAGGATCCAAATTCATTTTTCTTAATGAGGACTCCATCTTGGCGACAGCTTCTCCCATTTCCTCCCCTCCCCCACCAACATGCATTCATTAGCCTTTGACAATTATCTGCAAGAATTATCTAATTAGCAGATACGCCAGCCAGCATCCATTAACAGTAAATAGATGTAACTTAACATAGGGCTCCTTATGAATTTCAAACAAATATGTTTGTATGTAGGCATACATTTTCTCTTAAAGTCCTGTGTGACAATATATTTAGCTAACTGGGAGTGCTGTGTTACCCTCCTTTCTTCCTGCCATCCCATTGTCCTGATGGCTAAGTTAATGTTGCTGATATTGTTAAATAGGCACCAAAGCCTTGCTGCAGCTGTATTGATTTCCTTCTGGCACTTGAGATTGAAGCAAATTAAAATGGCATGATGCACTGGGAATCTTTTCATATGAGCAGGTTGCCACAAATTGCAAGAGTGCAAAAATTAAGGGGTATTTTCTTTTTTTAAAAAAATCATGCTAATTTTCACAGTCCCAAGTCCAAAAAGAATAGTTCTCTGCTACATTGTGGCTGTGAGCTGTGTTTTGCTTCTGTTATCAGCGTATCCCTTTCTCTAGACGCTTTGCTGGCAGAATTGAGAGTCTTCTAAGATTCATATGGTTAAACACCCCGTGGGACTGAAACAGCCAGGAAGTGGGGGCAGAGCCCAAACCTGAGCCCTTTCCCTCTCCTCTCCAGGAAAAAGACAGGTAACTCTTTATCTACCATCTCTTTCAGGGGTGGTTTGAATTTGAGGTATAACATGAAGTTAGTCTTATAATGGGCTGAAGCCCTAAGACTGCAAATTGTTCACCCCAATTTTAAATGATAACTTACTACTCCAAGGGACAGTATGTGTCTACATGTAGAAAAAGCCCTTTTTTTTTATCACCGCCGCTCAAGTCTTATTTATGGAGTCGCAAGACGAGCCCCTCCCTACGCTATATAAGCAGAAAAATTACCCTTTTATATAATTTTAACACATAATTACATCCACCATCTTAGCTCCTTTGACATACTTACTAGATACATAATAGTTGTCTAGAAATAATGGTTTAAGGAACATCTGTGTTGACATTCCTGGCTTGCTGGACAATTGTTTGACTTTGAGGAGACCTTCCCAAAAAATTGGATCTCTCAGTTCCTTAAGTGCAAGGCTTAAATCGCTTTATATCATGATTTTTTTTCCAAACCACCCAGACCGTTCAAAAGTTTGATGTGTATCCATTCTGAACATGTTTCACCTCCTGTTTTTTTCCAACCTCCTCCTGATTTTTATATTTGGTAGGATAAGTTGCTTCAAACTAGTTGAATACTCCTTATCAGATGATAAAAATGTTTCTACCCAGCTATGTTTAATATTTCAGAGTCACTCTGCTTATTAATATGTAATATTGAATGTTGACCATGTGTTCCCAAACACACCAGTAAAGCCAGATGCCTAAATGGTTACTACAAAACTCAAGTTGGTGCTTTGATGAAAATGAAATGAGAGAAGGAAAATCCAAAATAAACAGCACTGAAACAGCTTAACAGACAGTAAGAAATTAAAGGCAAATTGAAAGGAGGGAAAAAAGAGGCCCAAATCATAAATCAAGGCAGATGAAAGCAGACTAAAAAAAATTGTTTTAAAGGAAGTATCTAGAAAGGAAAATTAGAAACTCAGGAATGAAAAACTAAAATGTTTAAGGATAACATTCCCGGAAATAAATGTAAAAATGTTAAATGAGTTTGATTTAGGGAGGAGCTTATCCCACAATCTTTTTTTTTTTTTTAATTCCAGTTCTTAGTTGTCTAACAACTGCAAATCAAGATGTGTGAGCCTGTTACCATCATATTGCTGAAGTAAAAAAAGCTGAAATAATCAGAGGTTAATAGTTGTATGGAGATGGAACTTCATTTACAATCAGTTCCTGAACTAGCAATGCCTTATTTCCAAATATAAGTAAGTTCTAGTTAAGGGGATCATATAAGTTGCTTGTAGGTAGGTGTGTGTGTGTGTATTGTATTGTATGCCCCCACTTAATTGCACACCAGGCTGTCCCTTATATGTCTCATTTGGGCACACAGGCTCATTTGTTCATCCTCCTTTTTTCAAAAAGCTGTGAGCAATTTTTCTGGGAAGAGAATCAGCCTTCTTCCCTCTTAACAATCTATTACAGATTGCTGGTTTTCCATTATGAGAAAGGATGGCTTCAAGCAGTCATGGGATGATTGGGGAGGGGGGGAGAATAGGAAGGAAAAAAGGTCCCCTCCCTTCAGTAATACTGCTGTCTCTCTCTCTTCCCCCCTAATTGCAGAGAGAAACAAATGATCTTAAGCTGTTTGTCCTTGAAAGGAAAGAGAAAGCAGCAAAGTTTTTATAGTCCTGTATCCAGCCCCAATAGAAGCTACTGGTTTTTCAGTGCTCTTAGCAGCAGGGAAATTAGGGAGGTGGTCTCTGTTATAGCCAGCTCATTAGCTGGCTCCTGGGAGAAACTAGTAATGCTTTGTATGCCAGGATAAACTCCTATTTTTTTTGGGGGGGGGAGGAGGGGAGTTGATTTGGGACTAAATGTATCTTGCTTATCCAGGCATTAGGAGATATATATTTAGATTTAGATAGATAGATAGATAGATAGATAGATAGATAGATAGATAGATAGAAAAAAATACAGAGACAGATTGGTTTTTCTGCAGGCTTGAAGTACAGGTAACCCTCCACTCACAACCACAATTGAGCCGAAACATTCTGTTGTTGAGTGAGACCTTTGTTAAGTGAGGTTTGCCTCATTTTTTATGACCTTTCTTGCCACCGTTGTTAAGTGAATCGCTTCCAGTTGCGAAGTTCATCACCTGATTGTTAAGTGACTCTGGCTTCTTCTTCTGACTTGGCTTGTCAGAAAGTGGCAAAAGGAGATTCACATGACACACACACCCCAGACACTGCTAGGGTCATAAACACGAACCGGTTGCCAAGCATCTGGATTTGGATCACCTGGTCATAGCGAGGCTGGGAAGGTTGCTAACTATGAAAAATGGTCATGTCAGATTTTTCAGTGCTGTAACTTTGAACGATCACTAAATCAGGTGTTGCCAACCTTTTGGACCTCAGGGACCACTAAACTCATAATTTTAAATTCTGCAGACCAGAGACTCTGGGAAAATCCCAAAAAAAGTCTACAGAAAAATTCCCCAACCCGTTTTCCTACCGATCGATCATTCTTTATTTGGGATCACAGGATACCATCTCCAGCTCTGTTCTCGGGGGGGGGGGGGGGAAAGGGGGGGAGAGACTTTTGGCTTCAATCAAGGGAAGCAGCAGAAGTCTTTCTCTCCCCCAAACTCTGCCAGAAATGAGTCTTTGTGAGACTTGTTGCGCCAGTGCAGCCTCTTGGAGCAGGATGCCTTGCAGGGTCCCAAAGACACATTTCTGGTGGAGTTTAGGGGAGAGAGAGAAAAGATTTTTGCTGCTTTCCTTGCATGCAGCCAAAAGCAGAAGAAGAAAGAAGCGGAAAGAAGCAGCCTGGTGGCCAGGCAAGTGGGGCAACTTCCCCCCTTTCCCCCTCCCCTCACTACCTCGTGTTGTTTGCAATGCAAGCGACGCAGCCTTGTGTTCCCGCGCAGCTTGGATTAATTGCTTTGGGAGTGACATTTCTCTGCGGACCACCAAAATTTTCTCATGGACCACCAGTGATCCCCCAGCCCAAGGGTTGGTGACCACTGCACTAAATGAACTGTTGAAAGTTGAGGACTGTCTGAATGTCTTCTACTGTGTGTGCCAGAGGTCCCCAAACTTGACAACTTTAAGACTTGTGGACTTCAACTCCCAGAATTCTCCAGCCAGCTGAGCTGGCTGGAGAATTCTGGGAGTTGAAGTCCACAAATCTTAAAGTTATCAATTCTGGGGACCTCTGTTGAATGCCATTGATTCCAAAAGAGAGGCCTTTGTCTTTCAGTTGATTTAATTATGCACAGGAATGTTTAAATTGCATTTAACTAATACTAGCTGACATTAGAAGGAAGCTTTTTGAATAAACTTTTAAAAGCTTTTCAGTTTCTACCCTTTCTGGATGTCTCGTGATAGAGAAATTTGCATCTGATGTTACTTTCCCATATGGTGAAATTCCATCTCTGGCTGTCTTGCAATATTTCAACACTGATTAAGAAGAAAATAAAATGCTACTTATATATTGTTCCGGATCCAAAAGAAAGGAGTCTGCTCCCTTGTCAGCTGTTACAGATAGTCCTTAACATACGACCAGGATTGAGCCTGTTGCTAAACAAGACATTTTGTTAAGTAGAGTTTTGCCGCATTTTACGACCTTTCTTGCCACAGTTAAGTGAATCATTGCAGTTGATAACATTAGTAATCTGGTTGTAAAGTGAATCTGGCTTCCCCATTGACTTTGGTTGTCAGAAGTGTTGTGGTTCGCCAGCAGCCTATGCAGACAGCAGCAAAATTGGACAGTGGGGAAGAAAAGGGACCAGTCGGAGAGTCTGGAGAGGACTTAGATAAGGGTCCTGCGTCCGATGCAGAGATGGGGCCAGGACCATCTGGGAGTGGGGTGCTGCCTCTGGAGCCTTCTTAGTCTGGCAGCAGCGAGGCAGAGGACCGAGGGGAGCCTATTCCCAGTGCGCGTGTGCACAGGGCTGCTAGAAGGCGAGAGCAGCTGAAACAAAAGGGGTGACTCGGGAGTAAGTCTGGGAGGTGATTGCCCTTCCCATAAGGTATAAAGGTCAGGCAAAGATGATGAAACCTTTGCAGGAAGCAAAGTAGTTCGTTCGGTTCAGATTCATTCTTGAAGCTCTTTGTACTTCGGTTGATTTTTTTTTTCCTAGTTCATTTGACACTTCTGTTATTGGCAGCACTTCACAGAAAAGAAAGGTGGGTGCTTATCTCGGGGAATTGTTTGAGATTAATTCCGGCTGGGAATGAAAACAATTCCCAGCGTTGCAATAAAATAAGTCTTGTTTTTAAAATAAGCATCTGCGTAGTTACGGTCTAGGAAGCCTTGGTCAGAACAAGAAGGTCACAAAAGGGGATTGCGTGACCCTGCGACAGGTCATAAATATGAACCAGTTGCCTAAGAATCTGGATTTTGATCACGTGGTTACAGGGATGCTTCATAGTTCATAACTGTGAAAAATATAAGTCCCTTTTCCCAGTGCCGCTGTAACTTTGAACGGTCACTAAATGAACTGTTGTAAGTCAAAGGTGGCCTGTATTTGATGGTGACGTTCTTGATCACAGTAAAAGGGCTCTGGAGGAACAGCACATTTTCCTTGCACGAATGCATTGATAAAGAGGGTAAAAACCTGGAATTTGGTCTGCTGCAACAGAGAAAATTCTGTTTCTCCCTTTCTTCCAAAGTCAGGTAATCCTCAACTTATAACCATCATTGGGACTGGAATTTTCATTGCCAAATGAGGGCATCATTAAGCAAGTCATACCTGATATTATGACCTATTTTGTCACCGTTGTTAAGTGAATCACCACAGTTAGGCGAATCCAGCTTCCCCCATTGACTTTGTTCGTCAGAAGCCTGGGAAGGTTGCAGATCACATGAGCCCAGGATGTCCCAAAGGGTGCTTTTTTTCAGGAGGCAAGTGGACTTTCTTGGTTTTTCTTTGAAGACATTTCGCTTCCCGCCCAGGAAGCTTCTTCAGCTCTGACTGAATGGTGGGGAATGGAAGGATTTATACTCCTTGCAGACAGCTGGTCATTTGAGAGGGTCCTTGAAGCCCTTGGAGGCTTATCTGTGTCCTCAGCGTCACCTGAGTGGTGCTCCTGTTTCCTGTGGCCTGCAATTTTTCCTCTGGAAATCTATTCCTACTCCTACCACCCTTTCGAGGGTGTTCATCCCAAATTGTAGGGCTAAAAGTTACAGATGACAGATTCTCAGTCATCCAGGTCAATTAACCAGCTTGCCTTCAGAAGTTGTGTGTCCCCCATCACTGGAGGCTTTTAAGAAGAGACTGGACAACCATCTGTCAGAAATGGTGTAGGGTGTTGGGGGGGGTTGGACTAAATGACCTCCAAGATCCCTTCCAACTTTGTTAATCTGTATCTGGTGGTTGTCCCAAAGGAGCTGCTTGGATGAGAAACAAAATGTTTTCAAAAGAAAAAAAAAACAAGAAAGTCCAGTTGCCTCCTGAAAAAAGCACCTTTGGGACAACCATGAGCTGGATGAGTGAGAATCTCTACAGGCTTATGACCCCAGGATGTTGCAGCGATCGTGAATACGTGCATGTCACCAAGTGCCCAAATTTTTATCATGGGATTTGCAGAGGTACAGGCAGTTCTCGACTGACAACAATCCGCTTAACGACCATTCGAAGTGACAACGACACTGAAAAAAGTGGCATTTTTCATACTTATGGCCATTGCAGCATCACGTGATCAGTGGTCACGTGATTTGCATTCGACCGCTTGACAACTGACTCACACTTATGACTGTTGCAGGGTCCCCTTTTAAATCACCTTTTGCAGCCTTCTACAAGTGAAGTCAATGGGGAAACCAGAATCACTTAACGACCATGTTGCTAAGTTAATAACTGCAGTGGTTCATTTAACAAATGTGGCAAGAAAAAGTCATAAAATGGGGCAAACAGATTTCTCGCTTAGTATAAGTTTTGGGCTCAATTGTCGTAAGTTGAGGACTACCTGTACTGCAATGGTCATTACTGCAAGGACCAGTCACTATAACTGAATAGTTGCTTTAACAAATGGGCATAATTTGAGAACTATCTGTATAATGAAGGTTAAATTTCTTGAGTGGGAGATGCCTGAATAGCTGCTGCTTTTGTTTTTGCCTATCAGAAGATCAGGAAGCAAAGTTCTGTTGGATAGATTTATTTTTTATTATAAGTCAGCATATTTTTACATGTGAAAAATATGTTGAACCCTTTTTACATCATTTCTGGATTTTTAAAAAACCCTATTATACACAGATATTTTTCTGTATGACTAATGTTTCAGCAGAAATGAAGGTAAATGAACTAGTGTTTGTGCACTCGTTCCTCCTTCTGGCTAGACTAGTTTCAATTGTATGTGTTGATTCTGTGGAGAGAGAAAAAAGACCATAATGGAGAGTTTTTAATCTCTTTTCCTTGGATGCTAGATTAAAAAAAATAACAATGTGCAAAATTTTGATCAGTCAGATAAGATGCAGTTTTTGGGGGGGGGAGAGGGCGAGTATGCCTTAATCCACCATTATTGTAAATAAACCTGTAAGCCATTTTGGGGTATGTTTCCTCAGAGGTAACATGCCTGGATTAAGGCACTTATTTGGGACTTACTCCCAAGTAAATGTGCGTAAAATTGTAGCTTTATCATTGCTCTCTTGTGGTTTGTGAATTCAAAGAGCTGTTAGGTTATAAGCAATCAGGATCTGTCAAGTTATAAGTAATTGAAATGGCAATGGGAAGATAGCAACTGAGTGGTAGACAAAAATAACACACATATTAACATTAAATTACAAGCGTAGCAGGGTGGCGGAAACATATATAGCAGTAAAGAAGTAGAAGCTTTTGTTTCCCTAGCTGGAAAGGGATTTAATATTTAAATATTAAAAATATTTCAACCAGGGGTGGGGAATTTACAGACTTCCAAATGGTGCTGAAATAGTTTTTTTAGCAGCTCTAGTCAGAATAGGTAATGATGTTATGAGAATCTGACAATTATTGGAAGACTGTGTATTCTGATTTTTCCAGTTTCTGATCAGTCTTTCTAGTTCTAATCCAAAATACTAGCTGCTGCATTAAAAATGTTTTTCAAGTGGGTATTGATTTGTTTATTTCAAAATAAACAGTTGGACTGTAGGTCAGTGGATGAGAGTTGTAGACCTACACATCAACGACAGCTTGAATTAAAACCTCTGCCCACAGAGGCTGCACTTTCCTTCTGCATAGTTACTTCAGGGTTCATTATAGTGATAGGCTTGATTCCTGGATGTTTTTCAGGCACTCAGAAATTTGTACAGTGAGCAGCTGGATAAGGATGGAGGAGGTGGCATCATAGCCTCCAGCTGGAAATAACGTGCATACAATATACAACATATTTATGAAAACGCCTGAAGAGACAGTCCCTTATGTGCTTATAGGCATTTGAAATGAACATTTTTGCAGTTGGAGAAGTAGTCACACACATTTTTCATATGTGTCATTGTAATATTTTGTTAACCAATTCATTGTAGTTTATAAACTATGGATGGCTTATTGTTATGTTAGATCCTGTTAGATTCTTTTTCTCATGACCTAACTATCTTTCCCAAACCAATACCTTACAAATAAATATATTGGACTTCACTCCCAGCATCTCAGCAATGCCAGTCTGTCTAGGTCTTCAACTCGACAGCTTTAAGACTTGTGGACTTCAACTCCCAGAATTCCTCCTCCAGTCATGTTAGCTCAGAATTCTGGGAGTTGAAGTCCACAAGTCTTAAACTTTGAAGGCCCTTGGTTTAGGGCAGGGGTTCCCAACCTGGGGTGCGAGACGATTTTCCAGGGGGTGCAAGAAAAGTCCAGGTAAATAATAGGATATTGGCTATATGTTGCCATTTTTATTATTTATTTCAGGGGGTGTGAGGTTCGAGTGAAATTTCTTTAGGGGTGCGGGGTGAAAAAAAGGTTAGGAACCACTGGTTTAGGGTATGCCATGTTGGAAGAGACTGGCTTTGTGCTGCATTTGAACCCAGTTATTGTGTTGTGGGAAGAGTCTTGGGAAACCTCCGCTCTGGTCCAGATTTGGTCATAAATTTATGTCACGATGACTCATACTAACCTGCCACACCCTAAAACACAATTGAATAGATTGTTATGAACAAAATAATATAGTGACCATAAACTGTTTTGAAGGTGAGTTTGGACATCATTGCATAAGTTATGCTACAAAAAGCTGGATGATGACTATATGCTGAATAGTATTTAGGGAAGGGTGGGTGGGCTGTTTTGTCTGTCCACATTCTCTTACTAGGAATGCAAATTCTACAGATTTGAAGTTCTTACAATGAAGGCATTTCAAAGTCAGTACCTTCCTTTGGTGATTAAAGCTGTGAGCTATGAGATTACCCGAGGGCAGACAAAGAGATTCTCCTGTGGCAATAACCTTTTTGTGCCAAGTCACTCTTTCAGAATTTAATGATCATGTTTTGAGTGTTCCTGTAAAATGGCTGCCATGTCTACATATTCATAAAATGGCTGTCCTGGTGGGTTGGAATAAGATAACCTATCTCTGCTGCACTCTGTCACCATAAGACATTCCTTGCCATCCATATTTACCCTTCTCTTTCTTTTGGAGGTGAGGTCACACTTTCATGCAAAATACTTAGCCTTTAGCTGTTCCACCCAACCCTGTCTTATTTTCTTTATGACATTTTCTGTGGCATCTCCTTGTCACCCAGAAGACATCCATGGTATATACATTGTACTGGACAGTGGCCCTCTGCTTTGTAACATGTATGCCTCCCCTTTAATCATTTTTAAAGTGAATCTGTTAAAGTTAAAATCAAAAGGGATGGGGCGTCTGGGTTACAGCAAAGGAGCTGCCCTGAACACCTGGGCTTCTGGTTTGCTTGTCTTTCTCACAGTGGAGCAATTGTGAGAGAGATGCTTTCATTTGTGTGTGTGTGTGTGCGTGTTTATAATCACAGACACACACAAACACATTTATACAACTGCTTGGGAAGGCGAGGGGAGAGGAAGAGCCAAGGCATCTGAATTCCATGGGTTGAAATGTTTGTAATAATGACAGTATATGACTTAAGGCACAGGATTTTTTTTTTTCTCTCACTGGAAAAGTTTTTAAAGCACAACTGCAACCTTTATGGTCATGCTTGGTTTTAACTGCTACTAACATGACATGAAAAGGGCAGAACAAAACGGCAAGAGGGAAGTCAGGCTGGGAAGTGGGAACAGATGTCTTAAAAATGAAGGGTTGCTCTTTTGACAGGTATTTGACAGATCCTGACTGAATGTTAGTGCGGTCACATCTGTGGGAGGGGAAAAGGGAGACAGAATGATAAAAGCAGTATCAGGGCATCATAATCAGACCGGTAAGGGCACTTTGATTTGGGCTCGGAGGTAGATGAGGTGTTGTGTCATTGTGGTTGCTCTTTCTCTAGATTGATGTTGAGCTCCCAAGTTCCATATAGGACCTCCCATCAGAGAAGCTGCTCACCAAAGTTTGTGGTCCTGGCAGTTGAATGAGAGTCCTAGTATAGTCTTGGATCCCACAACAACCTTGGATCTTACAAGTGGTAGCAGCAATCATTGCAAAGGGATTTACTCCCTTACACAATGTCAGTGGGGAAGCTGGTATTAAGTTCACAAGTCGCAGTCATGTGATGTTGCACTTGGTGATAGCGGCAGAACTGCCATTGTAAATCAAGCCCAATCATTTGATGTTTTGCTTAATGACCTGTCACTTAGCTAGGAAGTTGCCAAACCCAATTTCTATTAAGTGAGGACTGTGTGTCATAAAACATATAAAAATATCCAAGAACCCAAATTTCAACAGAAGATTCAGTGATCCAGAACTCAACAAACATTTATTTACGCATGCATATAAACAGGCAGTCATTGATATACACTGATACTTGTATAGTACTGGTTTTAGAAAATACAATATGATCAAGGCTGGTTAATGACCATAACTGAACAAGGAACAAGTTCTTGGATACCTGTACTAAGCTTGTCTTGTCAGGTGAATGTAAAAGGTATCCCAGGTAGATGAAGAAGTACTTTGAAGAACTTTATTGTCATTGTACAAGTACAATGAAATTGTGGATGCACCCCAGCCATTGTTCGCAATACAATAAAACCAGAGCACTTAAAGATGAAGATTAAAAAAAATAGAGTACCCCTATTTCAGTGGAAGACTGCAGCCAAACAGAAAAGCTTGAAATACTTGAAGCGTCATAGGAGCAGATTGAGCATGTCTTCAATTTTTGAGAACATGGAAAAGTAACAGTGGATTCTCTGTGCCATTGTTCTTCTGATCATCATCACAGCTATAGAAGTGACATCAAGAGAGCTGCCCTCCAGATAGCATGATTCCTCAGGACTTCATATTTTTTCATGCTTGTCATGTTCTGTTTCTTGACTTGACCCAGTACAGGTCAAAGTTTGCTTCATAGGTTATAGTCTCTATGTAGTCAAAGTCCTCGAACTCAACGCCCCCTCCAACTTTCTGGGTTCTAAGGATCAGTTCCGTGGAGAGAGGGTTTTCTGTGGACTGGAGGGGCTCGCACCTTGCCTGTATCCTGTGTATGTATGAAGGGGGCTTCGCACATTTGAAGGGCCCGGTTTCTGGTGTGTAGCAGACCTGCGGCCTGGTGGTTGGGGATGCCTGCTGTAACCAGTGGACTACCTCTCTCCCCTTGGCCCTATCTTCTCATGGAAAAAAGAAGCTGGATTTTTGTTGCTCCGCTCACTCTCTGTGGTTAAGCGAAACACTCCAGTTTTAGTGGATGGCTTAATTGTGTTGTGTGTCGATTTCATTTAGTAGCTCTTAACTGAAGGGGTAAGATGGGCTGTGAAAGGCTCCTGAGAGCTTCAGAGTAATCATCTTGGACCATCTGTATCTGACCTGGCATAAAACAACATTGCGGGCTCCAACTACTGGCTGAAAATATAGAAAAAGGAAGAGCAGAATATGGTTGTCCTACATATTTTGAAAATAACAGCGAGGAAAAGGAAGAACGATTGATGCTTTGGATTACAATTCCATGGGCTGTGCTTAATTGAGGTTATGAGGCTTATAAATAAAATAAATATTCAAATAAAATATCTGGAAGGTACCAGATTGCCTCTTTCTATACTACATAAAAAGTGTATGTATTGCTGCAGATGCATAAAGTGTATATGCATAATTTTTGAAGGTAGTGTCTTCCTGCTTAATACAAGTAGTCCTTAACTTATGACCACAATTAAGTCCAACATTTCTGTTGCTAAGTGAGACATTTGTTAAGTGAGTTTGCCCCTTTTTATGATCTTTCTTGCCATGGTTGTTAAATGAATCCCCACAGTTGTTAAGTAAGTAACATGGTTATTAAATGAAACCGGCTTTCCCATTGAGTTTCCTTCTCAGAAGGCCACAAAAGGGGATCAATCGTATGACCCTGGGACACTGCAACCTTCATAAATATGAGTCAATTGCCAAGTGTCTGAATTTTGATCACATGACCATGGGGATGCTGCAATGGTCGTTAAGTGTGAAAAACAGTCGTAAGTCACTTTCAGTGCTGTGGTAACTTTGAATGGCCACTAAGCGAACTTTTGTAAGTTGAGGACTACCTGTACAACATATCCCTTTTTTCAATGTCACATATCTTTGTTTTGACCTTGATAATATTTCTTTTTGTTTTGTAAGTTAAAACATGGTTGAGGGTCTTTTTTCCTGTTCCGTGAAACTGTACGATAGCATTGATGTATTCAGAAAGTTTTGAATCTAGAAAATAGTAGATTTTGTGTCAAGTGAAGAAAAAATAAAATCAGATTTTGAACTGGCAAGTAGACATTCTAAGCTCAATGATTATACCCTTAAAGGTTAATTTATTTGCTTAATCCAGTTCTGTTCTCTTATTTTCCCCCCAAATTATTTTGCAAGAGATTGGGGTGGGGAAACTACTGACGGTATAACCGAAAGCAAGGCTTTCCAAATCAGTGCTTCAGGTTCAATGCTACAGTGAAAAATTTATTTGGATTAGACAGAGAACTGCAACAGAGCTGGCCAGCTGTTAGTAGATGGTGAGGAGTGGAGGAAATAAAAAAGCTTTGGTGCATTGTGTGATGTAAGCCAAACTGGACAGAAAGAGTTCCTTTGAGGTGGTTCTTTTCATATCTTACGTTCAGTTGTCAAGAGGACTGGTACGGTGATGTTTCATATGTTTTCTATTACAAAAAGAAGGTTATTGTGTTGCTGATTTCCTTAATCATCATGAGGGCCCAGGGGCCTAAATCATTGTACTGTAGTTTAGATCAGTGGCCCCCAACCTTTTTTGTACCACGGCTCAGTACCGGCATCACAAAATGATCCACGGACTGGTACTGGCATCAGCATGCACGACCAAGGCAAGGCGAGCCGAGTGACCAAACAGCCAACCGTCCCCTGCTTCTCCCCGCCACCTTCAACTCCTCCTTTGTACCTTCTCACGGTCGATGGGCTTTTCGGGCTCTTTCTTAATCTCCTCCTGAGTAACGCAAGACTCCACCGCCATTGGGACGGCTCTTCGTTCGAAGCCGCCGCCCCCCCCCCCGACGAAACTAAGGCGCCAGGATTCCTTCAGCACCCAAACGTCGCTTTCCAACCGAAAACCAGCAAGCTCACCCGGAAGCACTTTCTCAAGCACCGTCAAAACAAGATGGCGGCGCCCAAGCAAAATAGGCAGCCCGGTACAAAATGATCCACGGACCGGTACCGGTCTGGGGCCTGGTGGTTGGGGACCACTGGTTTAGATGTTAGGTGGGCCTTGAATCAAGGACCACAATTGGGACTATGGAATCTCACTTTTAGAGGGAAGCAGCTGTAAGCAAGACATCACATGACTGCTTCGGTCAATGACTGCAAACCCAGCATTCCTGGTTTGCAGACATTAAGTGATTTGTGGTTGGTTAAGTGGCAAAGTCCCAGGCAAGGTGCATGGGTTGTTTGCAGGAGGGCGATCCTGGGAGGCATATAAGCGTCTCTTTGCTCGGGAGCTGCAATTTCTCCCTGTCAAAATCTAAGGAAGATTTTCAGCCCCTGGGCTGAAAGGCACTTGTGTGCAGCCTCTATCAGGTCTGCCATAATTCTCCACTCCCACAAAGTAACCGATAGTCTTTACCTGGGACTCTGTTCACTCAAGAGTGCCCCTAATACAGGGATCTCCAACCGTGGCAACTTTAAGACTTGTGGACTTCAACTCCCAGCCAGCAAAGCAAAACTGGCTGATGAACTCTGGGAGTTGAAGTCCACAAGTCTTAAAGTTGCCAAAGCTGGAGACCCCTGCCCTAAGACACATTTCCTTACTGCCCTGCCTCTTTGCTCCCGAACTGAAAATCCTCTCTACCAAAACCCAAGTTTGCAATCTGCCTTGACCACTTTCCATCGACTTCCTGGGAAAATTGGCAGAAAAGATTTGCAAGATTGGTGATCGCATGCATAGTCACGGGCACATGACCACCCATCATAAAAGTGAACAGCCTGCCCAACACCCAGATCACAAATTGCCTGACCATGGGTGTGTGTGCGACATTTTGCAATGGTGAGCTAGCTGCAAAGCAGCCTTTCTGAGGTGACTGTTAATTGAAACAGTTGTTAAGCGAGCAGCCACAAATAACAGGTAGCCCTTGGCTTATGACCACAATCAAGCCCAACATTTCTGTTGCTAAGTGAGACATTTGTTAAGTGAGCTTTGCCCCATTTTACGACCTTTCTTGCCATCGTTGTTAAGTGAGTCACTCAGCACTTGTTAAATTACATAGTAATACAGATATTAAGTGAATCTGGCTTTGCTTGTCAGAAGATTGAAAAAGGTGATCCCATGGGTCATCCCAGAATACTGCAACTGTCATAATATGAGTCAGTTGCCAAACATCTGAAATTTGATCCCATGGCCATGGGGATGCTACAACGGTTGTAAGTGTGAAAACAGGTCATAAGCCACTTTTTTCAGTGATGTTGTAACTTTGAATAGTCACTAAACGAACTCTTGTAAGACAAGGACTACTTGTATTTACTTTTGTACTGCAGTGATGTTGTCAGTATCAGAACACCGTAGTACTACTCCTTGCAGTGATGCTAAAACACTATTGCCAAATCCTTTTTCACCTCGCTGTCTTTATGAGTGTCCAGTAAGCACAACTAAAAACGTTAGAAAAGCAAATTTGATTCCTTGGTGAGCTTGTAGGTTGCAGTGAGAAGGGGTTTGAAAAGAACCAGGATATGAGGGTAAGTTTGTATTAGCCACCTTAATTATAGGCCATAAAATACATCTTAACAGACTAATTTTACGGAGATGTTTTTATGGAGGCCTCTGACCTGTGTTACACAGAAGTTCTTTCCCTAGGCATAGAAACTATACACCTGAGTGTTATTGCTGGCTGAGTTTGACCCTTGAATTGCAGATCTGAGGGGAAAAAAATCATTGCTGCAGTCCCTCCACAAAGAAAGCTTGAAGTTTCAGATGCTGCCAACATGACTTCAGTCAGCCCAGTGTCTTATCGGCTGTTTCCTCCCTGTTGTACTAACATTGCAACAGCTTTTAAATTCTTTCTTCTGTAGACTTGCAGGTTCTGTTTTTTTTTTCTTTGTAAAGGATGCTTTACAAAGCATAACTATCTGAAGCATATAAGGAATGTTGCAGGGGGATATGTGAATGTCAACATATAAGAGTAGCAAGTCACCATCCAAATAGTGGATGCAACCTAAAAAACATAGGAATTTGTTTGATAGATCAGGTGCCCAAAATGTAGATTAATCTGTTGGTTTCTCAATATTTACGTGGTAAAATCAAGACTTCTGAAATAATCACCGAAGCAGGAGAGCATTTCAGAAATCTTACAAACCCAGATACCTGTCAGTGCAGGATATTCTGTACCATAATGCCTTGGTGCCTACTTCAGCAGTCTGTTGTTTTATTTAATTCTTACAGGGCATCGGTTCTACAAATTCTTTATCATATGAAGTCCTGCATTCAAAATTTGTCCTGTGCACTAGGAGTAATTTACCCATAGAAGACTTGTTGGTCCTCTCCAGACCTGTCCTCTTTTGTTGCCAAATTTCAGTGATACATTTCTCATACTATAACTGCTCTATTTGACATTATTTTATTTCACCCAGGTCCTTGTACAGTCACTGTGCTGGTACTGCAAGACAGTTGGCAGTTTGGCTCTGTTTAGGGTCATCTCCTACCTCCCAACCCCAAGAAAAGTTCATTGCAGCTGGCCAACATCTGCAACGTGTGATGTATGAGATAAATAAATTTAGTGGGTTAAATGAGGTGGCACGAAAAAAGTATATGTCAGTGAGAAATAAGAAGAAGCTTAAGAGGAGAAGGAAAACAAGGCATGTGATCATTTTATAGTCCAGCACCACCAATTTTGGGCATGTGATTTCCCCACTGAATACATTCCTTGATCCGAATGTGCCAGCTCCTGCTTTAGCCTAACAGAAAAGACATTTAGTCTGCTGTCTGATAGAGCACTTTCTTTGCTTCTAGATGGTGAATGCAGAGCTTTAGTTGATGACAATGTTTGAGAAACAGGGCTTAGGGCTTGGGTTACTTCTTAATTCAGACTGTAAAACAAAGCTTGCATGGATTAATTGAGATAGAAAGGGTCTTTTTTTTTTTTTTTTAGATAATGATGAAGATGAGTAGTCTTTCTCCATCCCAGTATTAAAACTCCATACTCATTTATGAATAAGATAGAAAAATATTCCCTACACCTTGGTATGTTTACGTCACACGGTCATGGATGATGTGAGGGTAGGCAATGTTGATTGGGCTCACCGACTCAGATGTTCTACAGATTCTTCTGTGGAAGAACATCCAAGTTGGTTTAGCTCAGTCAACATTGCCTAGCCTCATGTCATCCATGACCATGTGATGTAAACAAATCAAGGTGTATGTACTTATGGGTTAGGTACAAGTGGATTTTTTTTTAAAAAAAATCAGGTTTAGGGATACCAATAGAATAAATTTATCTTACCATCCCCCAAAATCTTTACATTTTAGTATGTTCTATTAAATTCATCAGTAAATGCTTTGGGTTGTATTGAGTTAGAGGCATATTTGGGCTTTAAAGTTCACATGATTATTGCCAGAAGATCTGAGTTTGGAGTAATTAGTTTCACTTGAAAAGTCATCTAAATCAGTGGTTGCCAACCAGTGGCTGGGGACCACTGGTGGCCCATGAGAAAATTTTGGTGGTCCGCAAAGAAATGTCACTCCAAAGTAATGAATCTATGCTGCGCGGGAACAGAAGGCTGAGCCACCCACATGGCCTGCAGGAACACATGGCTTGCGTAGCTTGCATTGCAAACAACACGAGGTAGCGAGGGGAGGGGGGAACTTGCCCCACTCGCCTGGCCTGGCCACCGGGCTGCTTCTTTCTACTTCTTTCTTCTACTTAGGGCTGCATGCAAGGAAAGCAGCAGAAGCCTTTCTTTCTCCCCCCCAAACTCTGCCAGAAATGAATTTTTGGGACCCTGCAAGACATGCTGCTTCAAGAGGCTGCGCCGGTGCAACAAGTTTCAAAAAGACTAATTTCTGGCAGAGTTTGGGAGAGAAAAAGAAAGACTTCTGCTGCTTTCCTTGCACGAAGCCAAAAGTCAGTCTCAGTCTCTCTCTCTCTCTCTCTCTCCCCGCTGAGAACGGAGCTGGAGATGGTATCCTGTGATCCCAAATAAAGAATAATCGATCAGTAGGAAACCGGGGTGGGGAATTTTCCTGCAGACTTTTGAGGGGATTTTCCCAGGATCTCTGGTCTGCGGCATTTAAAATTGCAAGTTTGCTGGTCCCTGAGGTCCAAAAGGTTGGCAACCCCTGATCTAAACTACTTCCTTCTTTTATTCTTGCCAAGTACCACTGCCAAATTGCATCCAAATTAAAAGATGCCTTCTCAACATTTCACCACTTAGGTTAATGTCTTTGCTGTGCTGAGACAAGTAATGGGTTATTTTGAATTTAAACAAAAAACAATAGATATTTCTGGATAGAATCGGCCATCTTTCCTTGTAAAAGCCCATTGAGAGTATTGCTGTTTTTGAAATGGCTTGGAGTACAGGGTAGTTTTCATCATACAACCATTTGTTTAGCGATCATTTGAATTTACAACAGTACTGGGAAGCAGGGAGGAATGACTTACAACTGTTGCAACATCCCCGTGGTCCAGATTTGGTCACTTAGCAATTAGCGTGTGTTTACAATGATTTGCATGTTTGGGTCATGTGATTTATCATTTGCAACTTTCCCAGTGGCTTCTGACAAGTAAAGTCAATGGGGAAGCCAGATTTTCATAACAACTTCCTTACTGAGCAAGATAAATTCTGGGTGCTATGGGGGTTGTAAGTCGAAGATTACCTATATAATTGTGTTTTAGATACAAAATTAGGTACATATCTTGGCACCTCTCTTTAAATCCACATTCCATTCAAAGGTAATACAGAAGTTCCCTTCTAGCCAGTGAAAACTCAGACTTTCTTATACCATTTCCTTTGCAGTTGCCAAAATGAATTCCTCTTCTAATTCTTAGTTTTCTTCTCTAAACTCATGCTACTTCAGGTCAGATTACATTCCCCGGTATAAAGCTGTTTCCTTCTTTCTCTTGAAACACGGTTCCTTCTATAACATTTTAATTTGCTGGTATTTATTTATTTATTTATAGGGTTTATAAGTTTCTCCAATCAGCTGATCCTGAGCAGTATGCAATTCCCCAATACGTCATTTGGATTGAAATCAACAAATACAAATGAAATTAGAAGCAGCACCATATAATGTAATCAATTATAAAACAGACTCATGATCAGACTTTAAAAAACAACTCATTTTCCAGAGGGACAGTCAAAATAACCCCCATGGTTGTTATGACAACCTCTACCAATTTTTCATCAATTTTCTGAAGACCCAGGAGGGAAAAAACTAATCACATAATGAAGAAATGTTATCCCTGACAATTGAAAAAAAATTGCTGCATTGGTACCTGAAAGTGGTAATCTTGAAATTCAGGGGGCACATAGAGAACAAGATGTTATTGGGAAAAGGCTGCCCTATAGATACTCAAGCTCTGAAGACAAGGTGGGCTTTCAAGGTGACAACCAGCACCTTAAAGCCAATTGGAAACCAGGTATCTCTCCAAGTATGGGTGTTACATGGGGGTCCTGAGGTATACCCATAACTAAAAATAATAATAACAACGATGATGATGATGATAATTAATAATAATAATATAGCCAAAAAGGCATTAAGAGTTGTTAACCTAATCCTACATAGCTTTTTCTCTGGTAATATCACATTACTAACTAGAGCATACAAAACATTTGCTAGACCAATACTCGAATACAGCTCATCAGTCTGGAACCCACATTACGTATCTGATATTAACACAGTTTAGAAAGTCCAGAAATATTTCACAAGAAGAGTTCTCCACTCCTCTACTCATTGCAGAATACCTTATGCCACCAGACTTGAAATTCTAGACCTAAACAACCTAGAACTATGCCACTTTCAGTCCAATCTAAGTTTAGTATAGAAAATCATACGTTGCAATGTCCTACCTGTCAATGAATACTTCAGCTTCAACCATAATAATACAAGAGCACACAACAGATACAAACTCAAGGTAAACCGCACCAAACTTGATTGCAGGAAATATGACTTCAGCAACAGAGTGGTCAATGTCTGGAATACTCTACCTGACTCTGTGGTTTCTTCCCCAACCCCCAAAACCTTAGACTGTCTACTATTGACCTCACCCCTTTCCTAAGAGGTCTGTAGGGGGCATGCAAAAGGGCACCAATGTGCCTACCGTCCCTGTCCTATTGTTTCTTTTTATTTTTCTCATATATATCCATTTCATAAATTCATAACTATGTTTATACTTATACCTATTATCTTATAATTGCTTGACAAATCAAATAAATAAAATAAAAAGTACTGGTACTTGACCCACTGCATTCTGAATCAGTTGTAGCTTAATGTTTAATGTTATATATGGCACCCCCATGTAGAGCATATTACAATTGTCCATTTTAAGGATGAAGGAAAGGTTTTCAGGATAAGTTGTAGTTTGCCATAAGCAGCAGCTTTGAGTCCAGGAGGATCTCCAAATTGCAAATCATCTGCCCCAGGAAGTATGATCCCATTCAGAATTAATTGTAGAACCACCTTGGAGTTGGTGGTCTTTCTAAGGCAAAGTCACTTTTATCAGGCTGGTATGGAGTTTCGATTTGTTCTTCCCCACCCAGACTGGGAGAACCCTCAGGCACCTTAACATATCATAAATATCATTTATTTCATGATTTTGAAGCCAGTTCATAGTCTTCCTGTTCCTTCCTCAACTGCCTAGAGATGATTTTATATGTGTCTGGAGGTACTTTTTGATGAGATCAGTATTGGTATCCATTTGAAATGCTTGAAGTCAATAATTCTGCTGCAGTACCTTTAGTTAACCAAATACCCTTTTATTCCGAAAAAAAAAAAAAGTGTCCCCAAGCATTTCAGATGCATTTAAATTGACTTGCTTTTCCATTGAAAAAGATTATGGTCTTAATTTCAGCTCCAGGACCCAGGCTTTACCTAAACTTAATTAACAGCCTACAGCTTAAAAAAAAAAACCTGAATTATCTGCAAATTCTCAACTGCAATGTTTTTTTTTTTCCAAACTGTACTTGCTATTAAGGACTTTCTTCAAAAGGTTCTATCATAAAGTTATTTTATAAGCCTTATTTTCAACAGTCAAAGTTTGCTTCCTGTAGACTGATCTAGCTCAAATACAGGCAAATGAATCAGCATCAAATGGGAAAAAATAAGTTTAAAGGAAATGCTTATAACTGGTCGTGTTTGTTATTGGTTTCCTGCGTACAGCAGAGATTGCGAATAAGAATTTTATCCGACCTGCCACAACTTAAACCTCTAGATAGAAATGAACTTTGGCTCAATTTGTTGAGAAATGTATAGTTTTATTAGAGGTCGTGTATTGCAATATTGCAAAGCCAGAACTGAGAATCATGTGCCAAAGTTCTACTTTTCCCTATCATAAACATCTCTCATTGCCCACCCCAGTGTAACCAACCTGTGATGACCCAGGGTAGGATACAAAACAAGCAGAGTCACAGAAAACAGGTGAAGCCCCTTTTATTCCTTCACTTTGCTTCCAAGCTCAGAATATCTTTGAAGGAAGACAAAAAAACTCCCACAGTTACACAAAAAAGGAAAAAAGCAACACGAATCAGGCAAAATAAGGGCTGGGGGATGTCCACAGATAACACACACTGGGAAGGATGCCAAACTCAGAGAGGAACTATAAACTAGGGATATTTACATGCTTTGTTTCCAGCATTTGCCAGTATGCAGGTCCAAACGCTTATTCAATTGTCACACCTGCAGCCCATGAAGAGGATCAAGGCCCTCCTCCCGAGTAGACCACGTTTTCCCCTTATCCTCTTCTCCCTGTGTGCCCTAGGATGGATAGGATATGAGCCTGGGTCCTCCTCTGACTGCTCAGCCAGCCTCTGCCCTTCCCCAGCCTCTTCTACAAGCTCTAAAGCCACCCTTCCACTCCCTGTTGGCTGTTCCTCCTCTCCCTCAGAGTCCGTCTCCACCAGGGGCATGACGCAGTCAGATTCATGCAAGATGTTTCCATAATGGTCAGTCCAAGTACAGTTTGGTATGTGGCCCCCTCCTTCTTAGCTGGCTGGCCTTGAGGCACCATCTCGAGGAGATAAAGCACTTATTTTCGTTTCCCCTAGCATTCCTCCTTTCATTTCCCCTCCCAAGGTTCATGGCAGTCTGTCTCCACATAGCACACAAGCAAGCATAATGTAGCAGCTGAGAAATTCATTTGAAAAGGAGATAAATGTTTATATGGGACTTAAAACATTTTCTCACCACCTGTAGAGTTAATGTCTATCTTGTTTATGATAGTGATGAATGATCTCCCCTTCTTACACCTTTGTTTTCTCTTGAATTTGTGAAGAACCCACGCAGGCAGTGAAGTTGGTTGTTTAATGACTTCTAAAATTGGACTTTAGATGATATTTCTCATAGTAACTGGTGTGGATTCAATAGAAAGCACAAGGAATGTGATCCTGATTGCAGTCACAAATAGACAGGGGCATGATGGAAGTGATTGGCATTTGAACAAAAGAGTACACTGAAGTTTTGTTCAAATCTTCTTTCTAGGCTCACCCAGAATTGTTCATCTTTTGCCTAGCCTAATATAAAAGCAACACTTTTCAGTAGCATTTCTCATTTGAGTTTTGTGATAGGGAAATAGCTGGGGTTTTTTAATAATAGAACTTGATAACCAGCTGACTAGAAGCACTATAGAGCTACAGATGTTGAACCATTTACTATAGATAGTCTTGACTTGCGGCCACAATTGAGCCCAAAATGTATGTTGCTAAGTGAAATTTGCCTAATTTATCACTTTTCTTGCCATATTTGCAGGTGTTAAATTAGTGACACCGTTGTTAAGTGAACGTGGCTTTTCCCCCTTGGCTTTGCTTGTCAGAAGGACATGACCATGGGACACTGCAACTGTCATAAATATGAATCAGTTGTCAAGCATCTGAATGCAAATCACAGAATCATGGGGATGCTGCAGTGGTCATAAGTGTGAAAAATGGACATAAGTTAATTTTTTTCAGTGCTGTTGTAACTTTGAACAGTCACTAAATGAAGTTGAGGACTATCTATATAGTATAAGTTCTGGTTAGCAACCACTTTTGTCTAATGCAACCAGCTACTACTAACATTTCCTCAAGTAATCCATTCCCCTGCTCTAAGACATCATAATGTTTGCTTGCTCTGTTGTATATCTTCATATATTTGTTTGAATACCTACATATAAAATAGACAACTTGTATTTAATCAGTAACCTGGTAGCCATAAATTGCAAATTTCTGTGTAGGCAAGATTGGCTAGTAGAGGAAAAAAACAGAAATACCAGAGAATAGATACTGGCCTATTGCAAGGACAAAATTGGTTTTAAATAAAGGTAATTAAATAAATAGATCACCTTACACTCCATTACGCATTTTTTTTTAAAAAATATCAGACAACTGATTCCTAGCATTTTTCAGATAAACCCTGTTATACAATAGTCTTGTGGCATCTTAAAAGAGTAATACATTTATTCATTACTCAATCAGTCAAACGATATATATTGTCTTATATAACTTATAACCATTCTTGTGGTATTAGACTTCATGAACTGCAGTCCAATTTCTCAAATGTTGGACTTTGAAACTGGAAATCAAGCTTTTTCAAGATTGTGGAATAAACATCTTAACTTCTGCTGTGTAATTGTAGAAATTTAATGTTGACCTTTGTCATGTGCTGTATAATCTTAAATGGAAAGTACAGTTCAATCTGTTCTGATGTTGCACTTTCTTTTCTTCTCTTGTTTCTTTCCACAATGATCTAGGTCTGGACTATTTTGCATTCCACCAGCTTTCTTACCAAAGACGGAGGATCCTCTTAGCAAAAGTTGCACTAATGGGAAAACTGAAGACAGACCATCCATAGAGCTGGAGGCTGACCAGTGGTGTTCAGAAGGAAAACCCACCAAGGCCAACGGAGTGGAGCCAGTCCCACCCCTCTTGCCTCCACCACCAACAGGCAGTGTTCCTCCTTACCCTCCCTATTTTGAAGGAGCCCCCTTCCCCCCTCCATTATGGTTACGGCACACATATAATCAGTGGGTACCTCAGCCACCTCCGAGAACTATAAAAAGGACAAAGAGGCGCTTGTCCCGGAACAGAGACCCCGGGAGACTTATCATGAGCACAATTAGGCTGAGACCGAGGCAAGTGCTTTGTGAGAAATGCAAGAACACTCTGAATCCAGAGGAGGGTATCAAAGCCCACCAAAATGCAAAAACCCAGAGGAAGCTAAGCATCCAAGATAAGGAACAGAAAAGACACAGCGAATCTGAATATGTAGAGAAAAAGAGCAAAAAAGAAAGGCGAGAGGATGAAAAGTTTCCCGGGGAACAGCTGCAAAGGACTCCAGTTATAAAAATATCTTACAGCACCCCTCAGGGAAAAGGTGAAGTTGTGAAAATTCCCTCCCGCATTCATGGTTCTGGGAAGCCATTTTGCCCTCAGCGACTTCTCCAGAATGGTGGGGAGGACCAAGATGAGGCCCAAGACTTGGAACAAGATCAGGAAAGCAAATGTTTCATGGACAAGCAGTCTGGTGGGCAACATGCGTCCATTCCAAAGCTAAAGTTAACTAGGCCTGTGTATTCCAGTGCAGATGTGCCCCCGCCCAAAATCCGTCTGAAGCCTCACCGGCTCAGTGAGGGGAATAATGTTTCCATTTACAAAGCTGAACTTATTGATGAGATGAATGTTCTTCCCAGTAGTGGAGAGTCTGCTGCTGCGGCAGCTGCTTTTTACAGTGAGTCTGCAGAACGGAGACTTGCTGAGATGTCTTCAGGGAGTTCCTGTGAAGATGATGACTTCAAAAGGTTTCCTCAAGGTAAAGATGGACACGATAACTTGGCTTTCCTCATGAATTATCGCAAACGGAAAGCAGACTCTTCCAGCTTGTCAGTGTGCAGCAACGACAGCCTCGAATCTAAATCTTCCAGCTCAGAAGTGGCATCGCCAGAAATATGTGACTTTTTACCTGGGGATGACGCCTCTGTCTCCTCATCTTCTAAAGATGACCGTAAAATTGTGCCCCCACTAACTGTTAGACTACACACCCAAAGTGTCTCCAAATGTGTGACTGAAGATGGAAGGACTGTTTCAGTCGGAGATGTTGTCTGGGGTAAAATCCATGGCTTTCCTTGGTGGCCCGCCCGTGTTCTTGACATAAATCTTAGCCAAAAGGAAAACGGAGACCCATCCTGGCAGGAGGCAAAAGTTTCATGGTTTGGTTCTCCAACAACGTCTTTCTTGTCACTATCAAAACTATCCCCTTTTTCTGAATATTTCAAACTACGATTTAACCGTAAGAAGAAAGGGATGTATCGGAAAGCTATTACGGAAGCTGCGAAGGCCGTGGAACATTTGACTCCAGAAATAAGAGACCTCTTAACACAATTTGAAACATAATTTTGTCTTCAAAAACAAGTAAGTTATGGAGGTGCATAACCCCTTTGTAGTATAGCAGTTGGTTTAGAGATATGTCTATTGGTTTGCTTTTGAAAGTTCAAGAGAATATTCCTGTTTCAGGCGTGCATACACTAGAAGTATGCTATTTAATACTCTCTAAAACACCCTGTGTAACTATTGAAATCATAAGGATTATTCCTAATCCCTAAAAAACCATTCAGAAACTTCTGTGTTTGAAATACAGCCATATTTTTTGTAAAAAACAAACAAACAGATATTTATTGAGGATTTTGTTTAAATGTCTTATCAGAGCTATATTTTGTCTTTTGTTTTAATCTTGTTTTTTTTTTTTTAAATCAAAGTGAACAGACGATCAACTAGAAAAAAATTCGAACATATGTTCTGGCATGTTCTTATGGTAATTGCTTTGACTGATTCTATGTTATATGACAGGCCATATATTTTGGGGAATTACTTTATTCTTCTTGGGTATGGATGACCATAGAAATAAAAGCTTACTTTGAAGAAAAAAAAATGGAGGCTGATATTTTGAGGCAGATTCTATGCCTCTTCCACATTCTGTTCAGCCTTTCCCCGCTGTGCGACATAGTTTTGGCATGCTTTCAGATCTTTCCCATAGAAGAGTGTGCATATTAACTTGAGCCATAAAAAAGAGGGATAAAGAGTAATCTATTTCTGACAAAGTAAAGGATGAGAGAATTCTCTTAGAATGATTTAATTTTCATAGTTTATTCAATATTAAGGTAATTTAGCATTTTACAATTGCCTGGATTCCAATTCTGGAAATCAGTCTCTTTAGGTTGTTTTTTTGAGATTGTGATGCTTGGATTCTTGAATATAATAATGAGCTTGCTAAGATAACCACAATTTACATCTCTAGCCAGTTAGAAGTCAGTAATTAAGACTGGGGAGAAGATTTGAAACCGGAAGAAAGAGAGATGCTTCTGGCATGGCTAGTGATGTATGGGTCTTTTTTCTGAGAAGAACCTGGGACTGTCAAGACATCTAATATAATCTAATTAGCATGTTCACAGCCTATTTTCACATTACATTAAAGCCATAGCTGAATGCAGATTCAAGGTGTATGGATTTCATCCATTTTTTAAATTATTGTCATCATCCTCCCCCTTCATTTTGTGTTTTTATTTTTAACAGCTGTCATTTTTTCCTGAATTAGAGTTTTGGAGAATTCAACTCTGCAAGTGTTTTCTAGTTTTGAGTTAGCCATATTTATTCTAATGCAAATTATCAACATTTTAATTACTAAAGACTAAATTTCTGGCTTAAACATTTTATATTGATTAGGAGACAATCTAAATCTGAGTACTGAACTCAAGTAGAACCAAGGAAAGATTAGCAATAATTTTTTCAGGAAAAGAAAATTAATTTTTTTCTGTGTGTTTTGTGTTCATATGGTAACTTCTTTACCAGTCTCCTATTATGAATGCAACTACTTCCAGAAGGGGAAAAAAGTTTGAATTCTTTTGAAAGAGTTAAATCTGTTTAAAAAAATTATTATTTTTATTTATTGTACAAGTGAGGACTCCTCTGGTGAATAAAATAGAATAGAATAGAATAGAATAGAATAGAATACTTTATTGGCCAAGTGTGATTGGAATCTGTCTTGGTGTAAATACTCTGAGTATACATAAAGAAAAGGTACATTTGTTAATCAAGAATCATAACGTACAACAAACACTTAATGATAGTTACAGTCCTACAATCACAAGTGGGAGGGGATGGTGATAAGGAGTGATAGAGGATTAACAGTAATAGTAGTACAGACTTTGTAATAGTTGAACAGTGTTGAGGGAATTATTTGTTTAGCAGAGTGATGGCTTTCGGGGGAAAACTGTTCTTGTGTCTAGTTGTTCTGGTGTGCAGTGCTCTATAGCGTCGTTTTGAGGGAAGGAGTTGAAACAGTTTATGTCCGGGATGTGAAGGGTCTGTAAATATTTTCACAGCCCTCTTTTTGACTTGTGCAGTATACAGGTATTTTAAATATGCACATACTTAAAATTGAGGAATAAAATATCATGAATATAAGATGTCCAGGAAATTTGTTTTCAGCACAGTAGGACATGTAGCATTTGAAAACCAGCCCTGTTTTTTCCCAAAAGTTTTGTTAATACAGTAGTTTCAACCAAAGTTGAAGGAAACGAAGTTATTTTTATTGTTCTTATTGTGAGTCACAAACTCTTGCGATTTACTGATAGATCTCAGAACCACCCTCTTCCGGATATTGATTTAGGCTGTTGTTTAGTACCATAACTATTTGCTTTCAAGTTGAAATGAGCAATGAAATCTGGATGTTCTCTTTGAAAATGGTTTTCTTTTCAGCAGTGGTGTTATGTATATCTTAGTGCTCTGAGATTTGTGTCATAGCAGACAGACCTGGTGTTAGTAATGAAATTACTCATGGTTCAAACAGTGAAGTTAGCTTTTTAATGTCCCTGGGTTATAATGTTTGGACCACCTCTCTCAGCAAATTTATGAAAAATATATTTGTCTTAGGCAGTGGACTGACTGTTCAAGGCTTTTGGGTACTTGAAAATAGTGAAAGTTAAGGGCACCAGAAGATTGCTTTCTCTTTGCAATCAGAAACATGGCTAAGCTATGAAACCAAATTCTTCCCTTTCTATTCTAGTTTTGAATGTGCTCACCACTAAAAGCTGATAATTACCCGTAAATTTTACACAGTGCACAACTGGTTTAGACACCACCTGTATTGTGGGTATATTTTGGTGCAGTGACTAAGAAACCAGGAGACTGTGTTCTAGCCCTTAAGCATGAAAAACCAGCTAGATCAGTGGCCCCCAACCTTTTTTGTGCCGCGGCCCGGTACCGGCATCACAAAATCATCCGTGGCCTGGTACCGGCATCACAAAATCATCTGCGGCCCGGTACCGGCATCAGCACGCATGGCAAGGCAAGCCGAGCGACCAGCCAGCCAGCCGTCCCCCGCTTCTCCCCACCACCTTCAACTCCTCCTTTGTACCTGTGTCGATGGGCTTCGCGACAGCTTCCGGACAGTCGCTCAGCTCGCCTTGCCATGCATGCTGAAAGAATCCTCGCACCTTAGTTTTGTTTGAAGCCGCCCCCCCCTTCAATGAAACTAAGGTGCGAGGATTCTTTCAGCACCCAAACGCCGCTTTCTACCTGGAAAAGCTCACCGGAAGCACTTTTTCATCAAAACAAGATGGTGGCGCCCAGCATACCGGCGGCCCAGTAGAAATTGTTCCATGGACTGGTCCCAGTCCAGGGACCGGTGGTTGGGGACCCCTGAGCTAGATGACTTTGAGCCAGTCACACTCTCAACTCATCCCACCTCCCAAGGTAAGAAAAATAGAAAGTAGGAGCAGTAGCTTTGTTTGGTGCCTTTAGTTGATTAAACTATATATTTTAAAGGATAAAAATATATAATAATTTATATAATAATCCCTAAAATTTATTTCTTAATATTTATAATTAGTAATTTATCATCATTAAGTATCATTTGTGTTTATTGGTATATTGGGGTACCTATCAAAAATGTTTGTGCTGCTGTTAGAAAATCTACATATTGACAAAATTTCCATCAGTCAATTGCAAAAGGTCACGTTATTGGCTCGACACATATACCATACTGATCCATGACAATATTCTAAGTTTTTGGAAACAATTCAGTATGGATGGAGGCCAATACTAGCTAAAGAATTGCTAGCTGTGAAAAATAATGAACAACACCTACCTATATACCTGGGATAGGCAGATATTCTTCAACAATGTCAAATATTTCCCTATTCCAGGTCCTTGGGAAGGACTAGGTAGGTGGATAAAACTGCCACATCCAATCTAAACATCTGGCAATGACAAATGCAACCACTATAATAAGAGAAAGAGGATTTCAGGTGAAATAGTAAAGGTTGCTCATAGTCTCAGCCAGTCAAGGTTTTTCCTTAGCAGCCTTTTTATCTGCTGTAAATTTTAAAATGTCACCAAATGTGACGTGCTCTGCACTTGTCAGCCATTCCTTAGATTCGGTTTCATAAAGCAAAGCATACTTTAAGACTCTGGGTCTCTTTTTAATGCCCAGTCATAACCTCCTTTTTACGGAAAAATTAAAGTAATGGTAGAACTCTCTTTTCTATCATTACTTTACAGAAAATGGCCAATTCCAAAATATATTTGTGACACTTTTTGTTTTGTGTAGTTTTTAA
This sequence comes from Hydrophis major, assembly GCA_033807585.1. Classification (NCBI taxonomy): domain Eukaryota; kingdom Metazoa; phylum Chordata; class Lepidosauria; order Squamata; family Elapidae; genus Hydrophis; species Hydrophis major. Next base: position 80,674,783 of record CM066331.1, read on the forward strand.
TGTTGTCCAATTCCAATTTAAGCTTGTACATTCATACATTTTTAGTATAAAACATCTTAACTAGATGTTTGGCCTGGAGACATTTGATTGTATGCAACTCTCATCTTTTTTTCCTTTTTCAATTTTTAAGAATGGGAACCTTTTGAAATGCAGCTATAAGTGAAGGTGAAGGTTAATGGTGAAAACATACCTGTGGGATCCTTAGTGCTCTCTGAACTTGGTAGTTTTCTTACAGGCGTTTCATTATCCAACTAGGTAACATCATCAGTACATTGATAATGTTACCTAGTTGAGTAATGAAATGTCTGCAAGAAAACCACCAAGTTCAGAGAACACCAAGGATCCCTAGTTCAACTGTATTCTTTCAAAAACATGTCTGTTTTTGTGAACCTTTAGTGAAAAAGAGGATATTTGTGCTGTTATAAAATTAAATGCTTATTAAAACAATATGGAAGACTGACCTTTTCTATTTCCCAACATTTACTGTATTTTAGCATTTCAATAATTCAAGAATTTCAAATACAAAGAACACTGTCTTTTCCCACATTGGGGGAAAGGAAGGTAAATGGAAAGCACTCCACTTTAAAACAAGAAGGCCCTAAAGCAGGGGTGTCCAACCTTTCACCTTCCCTGGGCCACATTAGAAGATGAAAATTTGGTTTGGGCCGCACATAAAAAAATAAAATAATAATAATAATAATAATAATAATAATAATAATAATAATAATAATAATAATAATAATAATAATTTTTATTATTTATTAATAATTTATTACAAATTATTTATTTTTTATTTTATAATTTTCTGGCCAAATTTTGTGGGGTAGGGGGAAGGGGGGGAAGAAAGCTCACCCGCCTTGCGCCTACGTCTCCTGCAAATGCAGCGGGGGCAGAAGCAGCAGCAGCGACGGCAGTGGCAACAGTAGGAGGTGGTGGGGCAGGATTTTTGGGCTGCGGCTGCCCGCCTTTTCTGTTGCTCGCCTCGCCCCGCCTCGCACTTACCTCTCCTCCTGCAAATGCAGCAGCAGCGGCAGAAACAGGAGGTGGCAGGGCGGGACTTTTGGGCTGCAGGCTGCCCGCCTTTTCTGTTGCTCGCCTCGCCCTGCCTCGCGCCTGCCTCTCCTCCTCCTCCTCGCTGGATCTTTCACGAAGGTTGGGGTGGCCGTTGGGCTGCATTACAAGGCGGCCTGGGCCACGGGTTGGACAAGCCTGCCCTAAAGGTTCCTTTTGACATGTCTCCAAAAATTAGGCCCGCAAAGTTGCTGCCTTTGCATGAAGACAGTCCTCCAGCTGCTGGTGGCTGCCCTCTCAGGGAAAACATGAAGACGAGGACAGGGGAAAGAGCAGGAACAGAGAAGATTGCCTTCTCCTACTATTTTCCGCCTCACCAACAATGTGTTTGCTTTCTGGAGAGGAGAGAAAACTCAGAGCTTCTGAGTGCAGATGTCAGAGAGGCAAAAAAGGTTGTTAGGAAGAGCAACCTTTTTTATTGCTCCCATCAGGATGCTGTTTGTGTTGGAGCATCCAAAACTTTAATGCAGGGGTGTCCATCCTTGGCAACTTTAAGACTTGTGGACTTCAACTCCCAGAGTTCCTCAGCCTGAGGAACTCTGGGAGTTGAAGTCCACAAGTCTTAAAGTTGCCAAGGTTGGACACCCCTGCTTTAATGGCTAGGAAGCTTTTGATCCCTCTGGCAACTAAAGCAGAAGTGACCACAGGCCATGGAGCTCTGTGGCCAGGTGGGAAAGACTTGCAAGTTGCCAGCTTTTCTCCGCCAACCCCTTCCTTCGTGCAAATCAAAAAATCTGGAAGCCTTCTGATTTCCACCAAAGTAGCTTTGATCTGGCTTCAGCCTGGCATCCAGAGAGAACCTGCCTTATGAGCACAAGTCTATCTTGGTAGCTGGCTGCACCTTTATTCCACTATATCCTGCATGCTCAAGTGGTTCTTTTTCCAAATATGCCTCCTTTGGGAACATTTCATATGATTTTTTTTTTAAAGGCAATTTTTAAGAAGAATTTTTTAAAGTGCACAAACAGTTTTTCATTTCCTTTTCAAATTATTTACTTTCCTCTCTTTCTCTTGGTTTTCTGATTCATAGGCAGCTTATATTTTAACAAAGAAAAGGAGGAAACATGAGTTCTAATTTCAGCAGAAGTATCAAAAGCACCAAAAAAATCCATCTTCATAAAAACTGTTAACAAAGATGATTGGGTTAAGTTTTGTTACGAAAAAATTGAAAATTTCAGTATAACACTGGTTTGTTATTTCTTTATAAGATCATCTAAGTTCATTCCTTGTTTCTTTTGGGCGGAAAAATGAAAATGGTTTATTATTTTCTTTGTGATTAAGGCTGAAGAATACTTGAGGATCTTGTGTAAAATGTTTGTGTACTTTTCAGTTGAGAAAGTCCTATTGCTGTTCATGAAGAAAAGAAATTGAAATTCACATGAGCTCAATAGTTTTGGAAGTTTCAGAAGCCCATCCTTGCATAATGCTTCTGTTGGCTTCATTAAAGTACAGGTAGTCCTTGACTTGTAATTATTCTTGCAACCAGTGACTGTTCAAAAGAAGAAAAAAAGGCAGGAAAACAGGGAAACTCCCCCTCCACACCCACATCAGCCAATCACAGCACAGAGGAACCAGCATTCTCCAACCAATCAACCACAACAGTGTGTTGTGGCTCACTGCACAATCCCATTGCTCCAGTTACTAAATTTAAATATCTTAGCAACCTATGCCTGCTTTTCATATTTAATAACCAGTGCAGCATCTCTGTAGTTACATGATCAAAATTTGGACACTTGGCAACTGGCATGTATTTATGACGGTTGCGGTGTGCCAGAGTCATGTGATCATTCTTTGCAACCTTCTGACAAGCAAAGTCAATGAAGAAGCCCTATTCACTTACTAACTTGCTACTAACTTAACCGCACTGATTCATTTAACAACTGTGGCGAGAAAGGTCGTAAAATGGGACAAAACTCACCTAACAACTGTCTTGCTTAGCAACAGGAAATTTCAGCTCAGTTGCATCATAAGTCAAGGACTACCTGCATTGCTTCAATAAGAATTTTGAATGATTTTAGAACAGCTTCCTATTACGTGATGCAAATCCAAGGAAACAATCAACTAATAGTCTAAATGTCATAGGACTTATACCCAGATGAATCAATATGTTTGTAGTGTAGTATGAAAAATATAGTGGATTTATTTAATAGAAATGCTTGAATTTGTGCAAGTGCCCAATCTTTTTTTTTTTACTAATTTTCTGTTCTGCTCCCATTTTTTGTTGCTCATAAAATAATGACTTTTTTAAAAGTTGGAAGCTCTCCTGAACCAGTTGGACAAATAGGCCGGAGGGCTGCAGCAGGAAAAGGAGGTGGCATCAGTGAATCTTGTCCACGTTTTAAAAAATGAAATTACTGCTAGTGCAAGGAAACTATTTGATGTCACCCATAATCAGATGTGAAGAATTCCTCTAAAGAACAGGATCCGGGCACTTGATATTTAACTGCAGCTTCCAGATGAGAGTTCATATGTAGGCATTAATTTCCATGCGCTATTTTAGGAAGGAAACTGAACTGTTGCTACCACAATTATAAACTTCAGTTTTGCAGCATTTGTATAGATAGTCCTCAATTTACAAAAGTTTGTTTAGTGACCCTTAAAAGTTACAGTGGAGTTAAAAAAAGTGACATCATTTCTCCTGAGAGCCGGTTGGATCATCCAGAGAGTGGGAGGTGCTTCAGTCTGCGTCGTTGAAGGCTGAGCTTAATTACTGAGGAATGCTCCGCCCTCCATCACGTGGCTCCTTGCATTCCCCAATTTATGCTCAGCCTTCGTGAGAGTAGGCTGTGCATTTCCACTCCTTGGCCGATTCAAGCTAATTGCTGCAAACTTTTTCAGGTTTGCCTTTTATTCTTGGCTCTTCCTTAGCCTCTGCGCACTTCAGGTAGCTGTAGCAGGGGAGCGCGTTTTTCGCCCCCAGGGGGGATAACGAGCGGGCGGCTTTCGTGCTCCGGCACCAATCCTCCCCCCCCAATTCAGCTCCTTTCCCTGCCGCTTCTCCGCGCCGCAATCGCAGCGGCTCCATTCGATCGCGCTGATAAGCGCAGCTGGTGTTCCCCCCCACCGCGAACGCCGATCGCCCCAGGAAAGGGCGAATAGTTTATACCTGGCTGCCTTTCCGGCCTCGAGACGTGCTGGAGAGGCTTTTTAATTGCTCTGAGCGGCCCGTGGATAAGAGATCATGGGCGGCCGCCATTTTGGGCGCCGCCGCGTGTCAGGCGCTATATTTAAAGGCCTCATTAGGCTGCGAAGGGACTAGCTCTAGTCATAGGCCTTCCAGCCTGTGAGAGCTACTAGATTTTAATCACAATTGGCATATACTAGTTGGCTTCCGCAGCACGCTCAGGGCAGAAGCTTGCAGCCTATCCCTCCCAGTTGTTGCCTGGGAGCTCCAGCTGCCAGAGGCCTCATTCCAGCCTCAGGCATTCATTTAGCAGATTGGTGATAACTTACAGCAACCTCTGGGGCCACTCCTTCCTAGGAGCATCGAACCAGACCCCGAATTGAATATTATGAAATAATAATAATAATAACAACAACAACAACAACAACAAGAAATATTATACATATATATATATATTTCTGCTGAAACATTGCTACAACTTTAAAAGCACCACTACTATGACGTGGGAAAATACCCGAACAAAGCTGAATGCCATACATGTAAGTACCCGCGAAAACTTAAGAAAATATATATATATATATTTTCTATATACACATAGGCATATATAGAAATATAAACTTTCTCACTAAAGGACTATTACACAGTTTCAATACTAATTGTTTTATATATATTAATAATTATAACAATATTAATTTTATAGGCTGTATACATCTAAATTCCAAAAGGGGGCGTGGGCCAGCTGAAAGGACACCCGGCCTTTATTATAGGTCGAACCCTTGGCAAGCCAACCGCCTTAAATTGGTATTTTAGTCCTTTCTTCTATAATGGCAGATGACATTTCCACAAAAGGCCCTTCTTTGAAGGCCAGATCTAAATCCTACCACCTGTGCAAACAGGCTAAGGAAGCCTCTAAGGATACTTCCAAGGCTTCTCAGAGAGACGCCCTAAGACGTCATAGGGCACTGGAGAAAGAATTTGACAGGCGATCTAGAGAGGCACAACCCATGCTTCCAGCCCTACCATCTTCCGTTCCTTCTATCTCCAGACACCCCCCCTCCAGATTGCTCTTCCCTCTCCAGGCACAGCTCATCCCAGGGACACCAGGTCCCCGGACCAGCCACCAGACGGCTGCCCGAAACTACATTCCCGCCCATGGCCGCTGGTCTGCGCCAGGAGGCCGCCACAGTCGAGATCCCTGCGTACATGCAGGCATGGATGGAACGGGCTATTCGCCAGGGGATAGCAGACGGCCTTCAACAGATGTCCAGGTCCAGTCCCCCCCGATGGCGCCCGAACATGACTCGCCATCAGCCAGATCCTCGTCCAGATTGGACCCTACTCATGGTCAGGTACCTTTGCAGGGGGACAGTCCTCTCCCAGAAGGGGAACTGGAGGAGGCCATAGAGGACCTGGATCGGTTCGGGGAGGAGGAGGAATTTGAATGGGGTTCTACACACCAAGGGGAAGCCCTATTGGAGATAGACCCGATGGAAGGAGACATGTCCTAGGACGAGGGTCTCACTCCCGATCAACCCACCGTTGTGGGTCTGTTCAAGCCACACATGTTTAAATTGCTCCGATTTAAGGCCAAGAACATTTCTGGCCTGTCTGTTTAGTCCTCGGTTCTCCTTTCCCTGGCGGAGGGACAAGAGGACGCCATTTTCAGGCAGCCCATGGTGGAGGCAGAGGTTATTCCGGCCCCACCCATATTTCACGACCTAGTTTCAAACCATTTGGACTCTACAAGGGCCCCTTCGGCCCCATCCAACCAGAACAAGAGGTTCTTTAACCTCGAGTCGAGCTTCTACAACCTGCTTAACACTCCCGAGGCAGATGAGCCCATCGTGGGCTTAGCATCCTCGTCCTCCCCCAGTGATCCCCTGGAAGCTCTGAAACCCGAGGACAACTGGCCTTACGTAGGGCCCATCAAGCGGACACCTGGGCCATTAGATCGGCCACGGCCGCTTCATTCTTCACCAGGTCTTCGATTCGGTGGCTCTGCCAACTGAAACAACATGTTCCCCCCTCTAACGCAAGGGCACATCAGGACATCGCAAAATTGACGGCCGAGGCAGAATTCTCGGCCGACGCCACCTACCACGCGGTTAATTTCTCCGCCTGTGCAATAACCTCTCACGTTACAGCTCGCCACCTGCTCTGGCTCAAACACTGGCAGGCGGACGTGAAAAACAAGGTTAAATTGGCCACTGCCCCCATTAAGGGGGACAAACTATTTGGCACTGCCCTGGAGCCATTGCTATCCGAAACCCGAAGCAAGAAAAAATTCCTTCCTCCCCTCTTTCAGAGGTCAGAGTCAAGAGCACCTCAGCCTTTTCGGAGAGGTTCCCCCCGTCCTTTCTACCAGTATCCTTTCCCGCCCAGGCATCCGAGACCCCCCCCTCCTTCCGGCCATTCTAGCCCCAGGATCGAGCCGATGCGGGCGACAGGAACAGGAGGGGCGGCAGCTACAGGCGCCCCTTCAGGGGTTCAGGAGGGAAGCCTTTCTGACGTAGCCCTTTGGCAGGTGGCCTAGAGGTGGAGCACTTGCCTCACAGTCAGGAGGTTGTGAGTTCGATCCCAGATAAAGGCAAATATTTGGAATAAACTCTCCTTCTCAAGCAGGGGGTTGTAATTAGATGACCCAGATAGATCCCATCCCTCCCTTCCCATCGGCGAACGCCTCAAGCATTTCGCCGACCGATGGGATTCCTCTCCCTCTAATGCCTGGGTCCGAGATACCATCAGACTGAGACTTGCACTTGAATTCCAGCGCCCCCCCCCCCCGATTTTTTTTTATGGCATCCCCCCCTCCAAGGATCCCAATGGATTCAGCTATCCACCATCTCCTCACCATACAGGCCATACAACCTGTACCACCATCCCAGCGGAGGCAGGGGTTTTATTCCCACCTCTTCGTGGTCCCCAAATCCTCAGGGGGATGGAGGGCTATTCTAGACCTGAAACGCCTTAACTGTTACCTGACCTACCGCAGGTTTAAGATGCACACCCTACAATCCATTCTACTGGGCATCAGGCAGGGAGACTGGCTATCCTCTATAGACCTTTCAGAGGCGTATCTTCACAACCCAATCCGGCCCTCTCATTCCAAATTCCTCAGGTTCTGCTACAACCATCGCCACTTCCAATATGTGGCCCTTCCCTTTGGATTGGCCTCTGCCCCGAGAGCCTTCACTAAGGTCCTCGCGGCCCTAGCGGCCCACCTCAGGGACCTCCCAGTTCATCTCCACTGTTACCTGGATGACATCCTCATCCTGTCTCACTCCAGACCCCAAGCAGAAAGGGATATCAGAGCTACTCTCTCTGCCCTCCAAGACCATGGGTTCCTAGTAAACTGGCAGAAGAGCCATCTGTTACCATCTACATGGATCACCCACTTGGGGTCCGTCATTGACTCGGTTCAGGGAAAGGTTTTCCTTTCCTCCGAGAGATTCCATAGCATTCAGGAAACTGTCAAACATATCAGACGATCAAGGAAGGTAACACCTTTAGAATCGTCTAAATTACTTGGTAAAATTGTCTCATGTATCTCCATTGTTCCCTGGGCCCGTTTACACACTAGATCCCTATAGTGGTTCCTGCTTCCATTCCAAAGGACCGGCAGAAGCAATTCAAAGGCCACGGTCAAGGTGCCTTCAAGGGTCCTAGCGTCTCTCCTCTGGTGGACCAGTCCCGCCATCAACAAGGGACATTGCTTCAAGGAACCCCAACGCCTCACCCTCACCACAGACACCAGCCTGTCTGGATGGGGCGTTCACATCCACTCGCTCTCGACACAGGGCAAATGGTCACAGGTAGAACGGACACGCAGTATAAACTGGTTGGAAATTCGCGCCATCCACCTGGCCCTGCACAACTTCCTCCCCCACGTACGCGGGCGGCATGTCCTGATACAGATAACGTCACCGCCAAGGCTCACGTCAACCAACAAGGGGGCACCCAGTCCATAAGTTTGATGAGAGAGGCCGAGCGCCTCTGCCGTTGGGCGGAGCGCAATCTCCTCTCCCTCAAAGCCGAGCACATCTCAGGGGTCTCAAACACCCAAGCAGATTGGCTGAGCAGGACCACGGTGGACCAGTCTGAGTGGCGCATCCACCTGTCACTGTTCAGGGAAGCGACCATGATGTTCGGTCTCCTGTCAGTAGACCTCTTCGCATCCCCGCTCAACATCCAATTCCCCAGGTTTTTCTCGTACCCCTCCCATGGGGCCGAGAATCACAACGCCCTCCATTGCCCCTGGTCCATAGGGCTTCTATATGCATTCCCTCCATTGGCCCTGGTCCCCAGAGTCATCCAGAAGCTCAACTTCAAGAAAGCAGAGCTGATTCTAGTGGCACCCTACTGGACCAGGCGCCCATGGTTTGCGGACCTCCGCAACCTATTGGTGGCCCCCCTTTGAAAAATTCCCCCGCATAGGATATCCCTTTCCCAGGGGCCCCTCCAACACCCGGATCCTCAGCGGCTCCAGTTAGCCATTTGGAGGTTGAGCGGGAACGTCTAAGGAAGGAGCAGTTCTCTGACCAGGTTATTGATACCATTTTAGCCGCAAGGCGGCCCTCAATAATCAGAATATACAATGTCACTTGGCAGGGGTTCTGCAAGTGGTGCCATAGTCTCCAGGTCAACCCTCTCTCACCCTCCATCCCTCAAGTTTTGGAATTCCTCCAAGAGGGTCTGAGGAAAGGTCTTTCCCTGAGGCGTCAGGTCGCAGCCCTCTCAACCGTCATTGTTTGCGACAACCTGGATTCCCTTTCCCTCCACCCTCGCATTAGGGCATTTCTCAGAGGAGACTCTAACTTGTGTCCCCCAACCATACATAGATACCCTACCTGGGACCTCAATAAGGTCCTGGTGTCCCTTACTAAACAACCCTTCGAGCTTCTACGGGAATCCTCACTCTAGTTCCTAACATTCAAAGTCGTGTTCCTGATGGCCATTACTTAGGCTCGCCGTATATCGGAGATAGCAGCCTTGTCGGTGAGGAAGGACCTTTGCATCTTCCATGCCGATTGGGTGGTTCTCCGACCGGACCCTACCTTCTTGCCAAGGTCAAATCAGCCTTCCATAGGGCACAGGAACTTATACTTCCGAACTTCTACCCCAATCCCTCGTGGGAAAGGGAGAAGCTTTGGCATATCCTGGATGTAAGACGGGCCCTCTGCATTTACATTAAGTGTACCCAGCCCTTCAGGAGGCCCGAATCCCTATTCCTTTCCTTTCAGCCCAAATCATGAGGCCATAAGGTGTCCCCATCAACCATTGGCCACTGGATTAGAGCTACTATTTCCAAAGTGTACTTGTCCCAGGCTCTGCCGGTTCCCAGCAGAATAACAGCACACTCCACCAGAAGGGCAGTCACCTTGGCAGCTTGGGCCACCCAGGCTCCAATTGCGGATATTTGTCAGGCAGCCACCTGGGCATCCCCATCTCCCTTCATCAGGCACTGTAAGATTGACATACTTGCCTCGGCAGAAACTTCGTTTGGTAGACGAGTTCTCCAGCGAGTCCTCAAAGAACCGCAGGGACTACAGAACCAGACAGAGTCCCTCCCGTAGGACAGCCAAGCTTTGGTATGTCCCACTCTCTGGATGATCCGACCGGCTCTCAGGAGAGTGGGTGTTGGTCCTTACCTGACACGCAATTTCTCTGGAGCCGGGAGGATCATCCAGCCCCACCCTTTTTTTTCACCGTCTGGTGGGGTCTTGTTTCAGCCAATGATCCTTTTAGCATAGTAAGATGAGAGCACAATCTTCTCTTCACTCTCGACTTTGCATAAACTGGGGAACGCAAGGGAGATACGTGATGGAGGGCGGAGCATTCCTCAGTAATTAAGCTCAGCCTTCAACGACGCAGACTGAAGCACCTCCCACTCTCTGGATGATCCTCCTGGCTCCAGAGAAATGGCGTGTCAGGTAAGGACCAATGCCCATTTTCACACTTGATGACCAATGCAGCATCCCCATTGTCATGTGGTCAAAATTCAGATGCTTGGAAACTAACTCATATTTATGGCAGTTGCAATGTCCCAAAGTCATGTGATCATCTTTTACAAAGTCAATGGAGAAGCCAGAGTCACTTAACATCTGTATTACTAACAACTGCAGTGATTCATTTGGCAACTGTGTCAAGAAAGGTCATAAAATGGGGCAAAACCATTTAACATGTCTCACTTAGCAAAGAAACATTGTGCTCAATTGTGGTCATAAGTTGAGGAGTACCTGTACTTCAAATACATTTCCACTTTAGTTTTTTTTACTCGGTTATAGATGTAGCAAAGGACTCAGCAAAATCTCTTTTTTTGCGGCTTTTTTAAAAAAATTACATTTCCTGAAAAGGATGTCAGAAGGCTGGATTGCAACCTATTAACTCAGCTTTTCCCTATCAAGGAGAAGTCAGTGGTATGAAAAATTTCTAATTGCTGCCTTGATCAAGATGGGTTGTTCTTTTTCTCCATTCTCTAGCAGACGGTGCTTCAATTCTAGGATGAGCCAGGTTATTTAATGAAACTGTAGCTGTGCCTCTCCGGTTTTCTGCGACCAAATTAGACTGTGAGGTTTGGAGCTATATTTAGATAGGTGGTTGTGTGTTCACTTTTGTACTCCAGGACTATTTGATGCCATTCTTTGTAACCTCTCCCTCTTTCACTTTCCTCAAGGTAACAGAAGACAAGAGCACAGCTGTCCTAGAGTTTCACAAAGTCTGTAAACATCCTGACACGCTTCCCTCGGAGAATCGTGAGGTTTCATTGCACAAGGCGGCAGGATAAGTTTCCAGACTGGCCTTGCTCATCATCTGTGAAAGAGAGCTGGTACCTGGATTGCTTAGGAAGTCTTCCAGAGGCTGGTTTGACCAAATGTCATAAGGCTACTTAACACAAGAGAAGCAACTTGACCAGTAGTATCCCGAAGAATTTGGGGTAAAATGAAATACTACACCTTGGAATGTATTTATTACTTATAAAATATTAGCTACTCTTTATAATTTCCCCTTCTCCTTCTTCCTCCTCCTCCTCCTCCGTTAGATAAATGTTGCTGCTGCTTTTCCATAACAAGATTTATCATGTACTCTTGTTTAATTTTAACAATGGAAAACTGTTGACTCCAATTATGCACATTCTTGAGAAGGGATATGCAATAGAAAGAATCAGTGTAGTCTTAAACTAAAATGGACTCACTTGTGTCTATTAAAATTTGGAAACTGTTGAACTCAACTTCCTTGGGTGACTTTTGTTATGAAAAATATGCTTGAACTCTTATTTGTCTATTATAGGATTATACAATCTACTCATTGCTTTCAGACATTCCATGAGTATTGAATTAGGCATGAAATATTTCAGGCGCAGTCATACAAGGAGACAAATGTACTTGTGGTTGCCTTTTAAAATAATAGTAATTGTGCCAAGGTTTCTAAGTGCAGACCTGGGCATCATTTTAGGCTGGGAGAGCATTGAAAAGGTTGAATGCATATTGTGAGTCCTGTAAAAATAACACTGGCCATGAAAAACTTTCCTATTTACAAAATGGCTACAATGCAAGGCATGGCTAGCCACAGAGCACCATATTACAAGAAAGCAGTCTTACTCTCCACTCCAAGAATTTTTTCCAAGAATTCATCAAAGTGTAATCATTGCTGAAAATAATCACAGAGTTCAAATGCAAGAGATCAGTTCTCAATTTTAAAAAATCTGCTGGGACCAAGTACTTAGAAGATATCAGGAAAGGGACCTGGAGTCTCGTTGGTGCTCATGGTCACCACTTGCCTACCCAAAACCTCGGGCCGTGATGGTGAACCTATGGCACGCCTGCCACAAATGGCACGCAAAACCATTTGTGCCAGCACGTGAGCTGCAGGCAAACTTACCTCACTGCACATGTGCGTGCCTCACAGCTGATTTTTCGTGGGTTTGAGGCCCTTACCGGCCTTCTAGAGGCTTCAGGAAGGCTTCTGCAGGCTTTGCAGGCCAAAAACTAGGCCCATTTTGTCACTTCCTGTTTTTCCAGAAATACCAGAAGTGACAAAATGGGCCTAGTTTTCGGCCTGCAGAAGCCTTCCTGAAGCTTCTGGGAGGCTGAAAAAGGCCTCAAACCTGCCAAAAATCAGCTGTGTGGCACAGTGCAGGTAAGGTGGTGGCAGCAGGTGGGCAGCTGGGTATTGCGTGTGCATGTATAGGGGGTGTGGGGTGTGTGTGCATTGCCTTCTGGGTGCTGATGCGAGCACAAGTGTGTAAGCACACGCACAATTTTTGGCACAGGAGCCCAAAAAGGTTAGCCACTTTAGGGTATTTGAACCTCCTGAAGTGTATATGTCCAAGGCTTCGATGGTTCCCTAGTGGAAGCCTTTTTGTTGCCACATCCTCTTCTAAAGTGCTAATTGCCATCATGCAGCCTGTGCTTCCCTACAATTCCCAGAATTTCCAGCAATTGATGAGGGCACCAGACATCCAGCCATGGAATCATCAAATCTCTTGCTTCTACAGTGGCACCTCTCCCGTTCTTTTCAAAGGTCTGCTTTTTCAGACTAGGAAAAAGAACCGTCAATCAGCTTTCTGGTTTCTCCTGTTTGGGAAAAGCCAGGATCATTGTAGGGATTCTTCAAAAAACATTCAGCAGTCAATCATATGGATAAAAGTAATTATTTTGATGTTGATTAGAAATGATTGAATGGTCTAATCTCACAATTGCTTATTGTTAGAATATTGGATGGACATTTTAGACATTCACAGCTCTACACAATTGAGAAATAATTGTAGGGAATTATATACAAATAGGAATATAGGAACATATGTATATTAATATATACAAATGGGAATATATTGGTAAAAGGCTTGCTATGCAGTGCTATGTTAAATAATTGCTGATTTTTAGTTTTTATTGCATGCTATAATTTTATAACATCTTACTTTGGGGAAACTTAGTCAATGAAGAAGGTTGAACATTGCTATGTAAAAACTTCCATTTATAAGAAAAGAATCTTTTTTACGAAAACCCACATTTTACTTATTATTCATTTTCTGGATAGGGTAGAGCTATGTGGTTCCAAATTACAAAATAGTTGACTTAAAAAAAAAGACTGTAGGATGTAAAACATACTTAGAATTCTGACCAGTTTGAATTTAAAAGACTTAAAATTTTGAAATATGCTGCCTCAAGTATTGAGTTTGTTTTGGGTTTGAAACAACATGTTTTGGTCGTTTGGAAATCAACATGTTTTGGTCGTTTGGAAATCTATCAAATTAAGAGCATGAATGCATATTTTGAAATGTTCTCTAAATCATTAATGTGAAGATAAATCCAAAGCTTGTTTTATTTGGGCAGGAAGTGTAAGAGAACAGAAATAATAAACATGAAGTAGAAGAAAAACTAAGAATCAGCACTGAGAACAGGATCAGGCAAACTATAGCCTTCCAAATGACACTTTCATCATGTGTTACCATTTTCATGCTGTCCAGAAAACTTAATCGTAGTTTAGCAATTTCTCAAGGTATGAAAAACAGTATAATTATTCACAGCAGATTTTGTGCTGCCTATTCTGAGAATGATTTCATCCAAACAACTGTGATACCTTGAACTCATTCCTGCTCTAGGAGACTCAAGTCCAAAAATGGATAAACGACTCGACTCAACCCCTTCCATGAGAAAATGGAACGGTCCATATTGCTTTGCACTTTTATCACTAAAAGGTTTATGGTAATACCAGTAGCATTTAAAACATAGAAATACATGCTGTGTTCCTTTCGTGACAGACAGACTTATGATCAACTGCCTCCTGTAAACCAGATCTGCATTTAACATGGAAAACAGTCGATCAGCAATTCTTCGTTTCTCAAAGGAGGGCTAAATGTAAAAATAGCATCAACTAATCCTCCGTGGTTTTGCAGACATTGTTCATAGGAGGAAAATGGGTTTGTGCTAAATTGCACAGAAACATTGCCTTTGATCAAATTAAGGTTGACTGATATTATTTGAAGCTATTATTAAATAACGTAGCAAAGTTATTGTCAGTTTCACATGAGATTGTTCATATTAATTTGCCATCTCCTGATTCAGATCAAAAATGCTGTTCATTACAATCTTTTAAAAGTTTTGAAGAATTGAAACTTAGGACTTGTGAACATTATCTGCTTCCATGCTGTAGAAGATTTTTGCCTGTCTTCCAGTTCTATCTGTAGAGACATGGCTGCCTTGTCCCACCACTGCTAATGGTAATGACTTTGGGCTGGACCAAAAGTAATGCTTAGGCAGTGTGGGAGCTTTTCTCCTTAGAGCTGCGAGGATCGTCCAGATAGTGGGTGGAGCTTCAGTCTCTGCTGTTGTAGGCTGAGCTTAATTTCTGAGGAATGCTCCTCCTTCCATCACGTGGCTCGCCACCACGTTCCCCAGTTTATGCTCAGCCCTCATGCAGAGTAGGCAGTGTTTTGAAAGTGCTCTTGGCCATTTCAGGAAAGCCCTATTTGATTAGTTTTCTTCCAGGTTGTATTTAATTCTTTTCATTGTGTTTTTCTATTAGCCCTGCGCAGTTGGTCCTCTTTAATTTCTAGAGTCTCCTGGGAGGTCCTCCCCCAGGGGGTGCCAGGGGGAAGGCTAGCAACTTTACAGGCTGCCCCCCCCACCCCGCCCTATTGCCTTTTTCTGCCGATTTAGTTCTGATCGCTTTAAAACGCTCTGTTTTTGTTCTGTTCCCCCCCACCCCCACCGAACTCCGTTTTTCTGTAGTTTGATCTTCTTTTGATTCCTTTCTGTTTGTCCTCCCCCTGGGGATCTTGGATTGCTCCTGGGGAGTCTCCTGGTCACTGCAGAAGGGCCCCTGCAAGCCCACGTAGTTGCAGCCGCCATTTTAAGCACCGCCTCATGGCCAGGCGCCATTTTGGTTTCCCCTTATCTCTCTAATTGCTGCAGCATACCTAACAGGCAGCAGCATCAGCAGGCCTGCTGAGAAAGCGATTTTCATTCCAAATTTGAATTGTTCTGTTAGAGGCTTGTGTTCCTACTTTCGTTTGTTGGTTTCCCCCGCAGCCAGCCGTAGTGGCCACGGTTTCTCTCTCACCACTTCCGCCCGGTTCTGCCTGGGAAGGCAGTCCGGTACAGGCCCGGCTTCGTCCTAAAGGCCTCAGTTGTACTCTGATCATCCCGATCAGCCTTCTAACTCAAAAAAAAAAAAAAAAAAAAGGAGAGATCTTCAACAGTTACTAAATCAGGAAAATTAAGAGACACGAGAAAGGCGGCTTAATTGAATAAGTTTACAAAAAAAATATATAACTTTATATACAAATAAAAATTCAAAGAAATAACAACAAATAAGACAAACAGATTAATTATAAATGAATAATAAACGGGGGGGGGGGTGTAAAAGAATTTCCCAGGGCTCCTGGCCTTCGTTGTAGGTCGACCCCTAGGCGCATCAACCGCCTCATATTTGATCTTTTATCTTCCTCAATTATCTAAAATGGCAGAAGGCAATCCTTCAAGAGGCCCTTCTTTAAAGGCCAAAGCAAAAACCCACCATCTGCGCAATCAGGCTAAGGAGTTCTCCAAAGCCTCCCAAAGGGACGCCCTAAGACAACACAGGGCACTAGAAAAAGAAATAGACAAACGCACCAGACAGGCAGGCTCAGTGCCTCCAGCATCAGCCACTCCTTCTACCTCCGCTTTACCACCACCACCCTTTAGCCTTTTCCTCCCTATCCAGGCACAGCTCGCCCTCTCAAGGTCCCCAGGCCCCTGGAACTCCAGCCAGGGCGAACACCAGAGGCTACCTTCACACCCACAGCCGCCAGCCTGCGCCAGGAGGAACCTCTCATTCAGGCGGTTCCCAAGCAGCTGAGAGCCTGGATGGAGCTGGCTATCTGCCAAGGAATTGTGGAAGGACTCCAGCAGATGCCTAGGCCGGGGTTGCCTCTGCCGACCACCGAATCCATAAGATCATTCCCACTCATTCCGGAACCATCCCAGGATCAGGTACCTCTTCAAGGGGAGGGTTGCCCCTCAGTCAGGGAGGACGAGGAGGAGGCAGAAGGGGACCTAGATTTATGCAGGGAGGAGGAGGAGGAACAACTTGACTTGGGGTCCTTACAATACAACAAACCCCTCCCTGACTCAGAACCATCAGAGGCAGAGATGTCCGAGGACGAAGGTCTCACCCCCGACCAACCCGCCTTCATAGGGCTCTTCAAGCCCCAGCTATTCAAATCCCTCCTCTTCAAAGCCAGGAATATCTCGGGTCTAACTACTCAGAACCTCTCTGATCCCACTCCTCTTGTTCCGGAAGGACTAGAGGACTCCATGTTTAAACAGCCTGTGGTGGAGGCCGAGGTCATCCCAACCCCCCCCCCCATCTTCCTGGACATGGTGTCCAAGCAACTTGCCTCCTCAGCTGTCCCCCCCAGCCCCTTCGGCCCATGATAAAAAGTTCTTCAACCTTGACCCAGGGCTCTCCAACCTATTGAGCACCCTGGAGGTTGATGAGCCCGTCGTGAGTCTGGCCTCTTCCTCCGCTCTCAGTGACCCCTTGGAGGCCCTGAGACCGGAGGAGAAACGGTCGGAGCTGGCCTTACGGCGAGCTCACCAGTCGGACGCATGGGCAATTAGGGCGGCCACGGCCACCTCCTTCATCAGGTTGTCCATTCGCTGGCTTCGCCAGCTTAAGCAGCATGTCCTGACCTTCAATATCCGCGCCCATCAGGACATAGCTAAGATTACGGCCGCGGCCGAGTTCTCAGCAGATGCCACCTTTCACTCGGTAAAATTCTCCTCCCGCGCCATTTCCTCCCACGTTAATAAGGTGAAACTAGCCTCTGCCCCCCTCGTGGGAAATAAACTGTTCGGA
This sequence comes from Hydrophis major, assembly GCA_033807585.1. Taxonomy (NCBI): domain Eukaryota; kingdom Metazoa; phylum Chordata; class Lepidosauria; order Squamata; family Elapidae; genus Hydrophis; species Hydrophis major. The sequence continues at coordinate 80,691,818 of CM066331.1, forward strand.
CCATCCCTGGATCCTCTTCTAGTCGAAGGAAGGAACAAAAAGAAATTCCTCCCTTCCCTCACCCGTAAGTCAGAACCCAGATCCTTGCAGCCCTTTCGGAGGGCCCCCTTTCACCCCTTTCACCCCTTTCCTCCCAGGTACCAAAGCCCCCCCTTTGGTTCGGGACAGCCCCAGGACAGGTCCGACCCCTTTGATAGGCAGAGGAGAGGCGGCAACTTCAAGAGGCCCTTTCGTGGCTCTGACAGCAGGCCCTTCCGGCGCTCCAGATAAGCCACCTGACTTAACTCCTATTGGCGGGCGACTTAAAGCCTTCGCCAACCAGTGGGACTCTTCCACTTTGGATGCCTGGGTCAGGGACACCATCAGGTTTGGCCTTGCCCTCGAGTTCCTCTCTACCCCCCTGATTTCTACATGACATGTCCCCTCTCCAAGAACCACACCAAACGCAACCTCATGGATTCAGCAATTTAGCACCTACTTGACATACAGGCCATCCAGCCTGTTCCTCCGTCCCAAAGGGGACAGGGATTCTACTCCCACTTATTTGTGGTGCCCAAACACTCGGGGGGATGGAGGGCGATTTTGGACCTTTAGCGGCTAAACCGCCATCTTGTATACCGCAAATTCAAAATGAACGCGCTGCAATCCATCCTCCTGGGAGTTAGGCAGGGAGACTGGTTGTCATCCATTGACCTCTCGGAGGCATACTTACACATCCCAATCCGACCCTCCCACTCCAAATTTCTGCATTTTAGCTACAATAACTCCACTTCCAATACGTGGCCCTCCCATTTGGGTTGGCCTCTGCCCCCAGGACCTTTACCAAGGTCCTGGCCGCTCTGGCTGCCCACCTCAGAACCACCCCTGTGTGACTCCACTATTACCTGGATGATATCCTCATCCTATCCTCTTCCAGGGAACAAGCCGTCAGGGATACCTAAATTACTCTCACCGCTCTCCAGGAACACGGGTTCCTCATCAATTGGAAGAAAAGCCAATTGGCCCCGTCCACCAGGATATCCCACCTGGGGACTATAATAGACATGGTCAAAGGGAAGGTGTTCATCTCTCCGGAGAGAATACTCAGCATCCAACAATCAGTCAAACTCATCAGGCGACTTAAGAGGGTCCCCCTCCTCGAATTAACCAAGTTACTAGGTAAAATGATATCTTGTATTTCCGTTATTCCCTGGGCCCGTTTCCACTTCAGATCCCTCCAGTGGTTCCTGCTCCCGTACAAAAGAGCCGGATCAAGCAATTCAAGGCGCAAGGTCAAGGTCTCTCCAAAGGTTCTTACCTCCCTCCTTTGGTGGAGCAAGGCATCGATCAACAAGGGCTGCCTCCTCAAGGAGCCCCCAAGACTCACCATCACCACAGACGCCAGTCTGTCCGGATGGGGTGCCCACCTACAGTCCCTTACAGCTCAGGGCAGATGGTCAGTGGTAGAAAGGCTGTGCAACATAAACTGGTTAGAGCTTCGCGCCATCCACCTGGCCCTCCGCAGTTTCCTCCCTCAGGTACAGGGCTGCCACGTTCTCGTTCTCACCGACAACATAACAGCCAAAGCTCATGTCAACAAGCAGGGGGGCACTCAGTCATTACACCTAATGAGGGAGACCTAGCGCTTCTGTCGGTGGCCAGAGTTTCACCTCCTCTCACTCAGGGCAGACCACATTTCGGATATCAACAACACCCGAGCAGACTGGTTGAGCAGGGCCACCATAGACCAGTCGGAGTGGCGCCTTCACCCAGCCCTGTTCAGGGAGGCGACAGCAATATTCGATCTGCCAGTAGTAGACCTGTTTGCCTCCCCCCTCAATACCCAACTTCCAAGGTTCATTTCGAGATTCCTGTCCCTAGGGGCGGAGAACCACAACTCCCTTCGATGCCCGTGGCCCTCGGGCCTCCTTTATGCCTTCCCTCCTCTAGCGCTGGTACCCAGAGTCCTTCAAAAGGTACTCCATGAGAGGGCGGAATTACTTCTTGTAGCTCCTTATTGGCCCCGTCGCTCTTGGTTCATGGACCTCCACAGCCTGTCCGTAGCCCCTCCCTGGAGGATCCCAGCAGACAGGATCTCCCTGTCTCAAGGCCCCCTTCTTCACCCAGACCCCCAATGGCTCCAACTAGCCGTCTGGAGGTTGAGCGGGAACGTCTGAAGAGGGAAAATTTCTCCACCGAAGTCATTGATACCATTTTAGCAGCCAGGCGTCCCTCCACCAGAAGGATTTACGACGCTACTTGGGTCATCTTCTGCAAATGGTGTGCCAATCTCCTCATTGACCCAACTGACCCATCTATTGCCATCTAATTCTCAATTTTCTCCAAGAGGGTCTTAGCAAGGGACTGTCCCCCAACACACTAAGGCGTCAGGTGGCAGCCTTATCCACCGTCATTTCCTGCGAGGGTGTCAGTTCCCTCTCTCACCATCCCCACATCCAAGCCTTTCTGAAAGGGGCCACAAACTTACGGCCACCGGCCCTTCACCGATATCCGGACTGGGACCTCAACAGAGTCCTGACTTCTCTCACTAAGCCACCCTTCGAACCCCTAAGAGAGATCTCTCTCCAGTTCTTATCCTACAAAGTAGTGTTCCTGGTAGCAATCACATCAGCCCGTAGGATTTCAGAAATTGCTGCCCTGTCTGTTAGGAAAGACTTGTGTGTCTTCCATCCCGACCGGGTGGTCCTCCGACTTGACCCTTCCTTTCTACCCAAGATTAACTCGGTTTTCCACAGGGCTCAAGAACTTATCCTCCCCAATTTTTGCCCCAGACCAACTCATGAAAGGGAGAGACTATGGCACACTTTAGATGTTAGACGTGTCTTGCGGATCTATATTAAACGTACTCAGACCTTCCGTAAATCCGAGGCCCTGTTTATATTTTTTCAACCAAAGTCACAAGGGCTCAAGGTACCCTCAACCACCATAAGCCGTTGGATAAGGGCGGCCATTTCCGAGGCATACCAAGCCCAGGCCCTCTCAAGTACCTAGGGGTATCACGGCTCACTCCACCAGGAGTGTGGCAACTTCAGCCGCCTGGCCTACCCAGGCCCCAATACTCGACATTTGCCGGGCAGCAACGTGGGCCTCCCCGTCGCCCTTCATTAGGCATTACAAAATCGACAGGTATGCCGCAGCGGAGGCTTCTTTTGGTAGAAGGGTCCTTCAGAGGGTACTCAGGGAACCCGAGGAGTCTACAGAGCAGACGGTGTCCCCCCTGTAGGACAGGCCCCAGCTTTGGTATGTCCCACTATCTGGATGATCCGAGCAGCTCTAAGGAGAATGGGCGCTGGTTCTTACCTGACACGCCATTTCTATGAGAGCTGCGAGGATTGTCCAGCCCCTCCCTTTCTGTCTTTCACCGTCTGGTGGGGTCTTGTTTTGGCCAATGCACTTTAAGTCAAGTAAGAGGAGAGCACAAATGCCTGTTTTTCCTCTCGTCTTCGCATAAACTGGGGAACGCGGTGGTGAGCCACGTGATGGAAGGAGGAGCGTTCCTCAGAAATTGAGCTCAACTTACAACAGCAGAGACTGAAGCTCCACCCACTATCTGGATGATCCTCGCAGCTCTCATAGAAATGGCGTGTCAGGTAAGAACCAATGCCCATTATTTAACACTCAGAATAATGTTCTTCTGACAGGCCTTTACTTTAATTACAGATGTCTTTTGCTAGTAAGCTTTATCATTTTGGGTTTGGAATTGGTTTGGCTGAGAGCCAGTTTGACCAACAGTTTGAGACATTGGATTAGGAGAAGGGAGGTCCAGGTGCTACTCCTGCCTTAATTAGGGCAGTCAGCTGCATGAATTGGGGGCCGTGATTCTCTCTCAGCACTGGGAAGAAAACCATGGCAAGTGACTTCTGAAAATATTGCCAAGAAAATTGGAGGGACAGGTTCTTGTTGCTAGGACCTAAGGCTGATTTGAAGCTATTGGAAAGAAGAAGAAAAAATGATTTAGCTACTCCTGATCTGATCCATAGATTTCTTTTTGTATTTTAAAAAAGATATGGAAATTGCTTTGAGAACCTTCAAGCAGAAGGCAATAGGTAAAAATAAAATCTTTAGAACAAAGCACAAAGCGGAGACAAGCAATAACTTGCTCAGATAATGGGTTATGATTTAAAAAGGGAATGCTGCATTGCAGGGTGCTCATGCCACTGTTGTCTCTTACAATCAAGTCTGGCAGACATTTTGCATTGTTTCCCAAACCTGTTAGACTAGCAGTGAAAGTATGATAAAATCAAATGTATAACACACCTTGGGAAGCAATTGCAGTCACTTTCTGGGGTATGTAAAACTGGATTGTATCATGTCTTGGTTGCTGGAAGTTTATTTGACTCCATCATAATTTTTACTTCAGCAGGATCATCACAGCTAGAATTGCACAAAGATTGCTGGAGTGACCAAATATAACCCTCTGGTTCCAGTGAGAGTTGCAATCATCAAAACCGGTCTTCATCCTTCTGCTGCTCTCAGAAGCTGCAATGAGACCAATGATTCTGTTTTGGAGATTGAGCCCAGTACACTAGAACTCACTGACTCTACTCATAATTGCAAGTTCTGGGATCAATCAAAAGTTGATTCTCTTGTATGATTCTCTTTTATATTCTATTTTGGTAATGCAAATTATTTTTTGCCTTCTGATTGAATAGTTTGATAATACTTTCTGTGTCATCAAATAAAATTGAGAATGAATATGAAGATGTCTTTTACAAGTTAGGTTAAAGTGGAGAATCTGAGACTACAGAAGCAGGCTGGAGAAATATTTGCTCAGCATTCATTAATCATGAGCCAAAAGTATTTGCAATTTAATGTTAATTCAAATAACCTTTAATAGCTGAAAATAATTGGATCTCTGCCACCTTATACTGTGTGTATCCCATGTATACAAAACTGTGTGTGTGTGTGTTTGTGTGTGTGTGTGTCATGGGAGTCATCCTGAAGACATGAATTGTCAGCAGTTCCTGTAATGTTTGTAGCTGGAAAAGAATATCTGAAATGATTATAGGAAACTTGCTGACATTATCCATATTTTATCGATTACATTTTCCACAATGAATAACCTAACTGACCTAATCAGCAGGTCAGTTATTAGAACAATGCATAATGTATAAGCTGATGCTTTTTAAAGTTTGTTTTGATTTTTCAAAAACAATTTGCGGGGGGGGGGAGGATTTCTTCTAATTGGAAAGATCATTTAATGAAGCTGAGCATGAGTTTCACACATCCAAAAATCATAAATCAAAATGGAAGATATTTTTTTTTTTAGTTGGAAGGAAGGTGAAAAGATGGCAACAGGAAATGTGTCTCTGTAACTCTTGGTTCTTAAACAGTTCGCATAAAAGGAGAGAGATATTAACCTCACTATCAAATTGGAATCTGAACTTTTCTCCTGGTATTCTTTCTTCATTGAATGGTCTTGTTTAGATCCTAGAGTTGGCTTGATCATTTACAAAATTTATATCCATCAAGATTTCTCATATTTTATCCTATTTCTCATTCAATTCGTTAATTTCCATTGTACAAATCTCAACTATGAAGATAAATAAACTGAAGATGGAGGATAGCATTCCCAGTTGGAAATTGATCAATTTGCTGCTACTTTTTGCTGTGCCTCTGCTAAGCAGGTCCAGGAACTTTCGAGATGGGATAAAGCAGATTTTGAAAGGTGCTGCAACTAGATGAGAGAGCTGTCAAGAGGAGAATTGAGCTTTACAAGCTAACGCAACATTGGACTGCACCATCTTCTGCTTCTTGGGTGATTTTTCAAGCATCCATGCTAGTTCTCAATTTAGGGAGCCATGAAGCAGAAGTTGTAAATTTATACCACAGACTAGATAATTAGAATTCAGTACATAAAAGCCATGTTGGGAAGATCAGGAACTTCAATTACCTTCATCCTGCTGCTAAAATAATAGAAACAATGGTTAGCGTTATTTTGACTTAAATATCTTGACCTTTTCATAGGAAGACGGTTTCTCCTATTCCCCCATGGTTGATTTCATGTGAGAGAATAGATTCAAGTTGCAATGGATCTCTTTTGAGTAGCAATTTGAGCACTAGACTAAAATAAAAGTAGGTTCCAGATTTATCTGGTTTTGTGAGTATTGACAAGAATTCTATCCAAACATTAAATAACTAGTATTAATTAAAATTTCAATAGGTGAGATTGGTGGACTTGTTTGGAAAGGAGATGTTCATTCATGAATTGTTAATGGTGATATATATATTCATACATACATACGTGCATGCATACATATATACATACACATATGTCTACATATAATACACATCTCATTCTGTTGGAGGTGTGTGTGTGTGAGAGAGAGAGAGAGAGAATGTGAGAGCTTTATTTTGCCAATTGGGCCTGCAATGTGCTGACGTTGATCCATCTTTTAGGCCTCTTTCATGGACACTTTACCAAGTGGAATCCATTCTATCACTGCCTTGGTCCACCTGCCATCAGTTCTTGTTATGTGACCAGCCCATTTCCATTTCAATTCTTTTACTCTCTTGATGATATCCTATACTTCCATTTGTTCTCTAATCCATGTGCAGGTTTGTATTGTGTTAGCCAGCATGTATCTATCCATGGCTCTTTGCGCCACTCCTAGCCTTTGTATTGATTGTGAGGTTAGTGTCCATGTTTCACCAGCATATATTAGACACAACGCACATACACACACACCTCCAACAGAATGAGACAGAATTACAATCTATTATAGTAAAATAAACTAAATATGACAAAAGGAAAATAATCAGTTGTGGAAGATATGTGGTAGAATTGTTTTCATGTTGTCCAATCATACTCTACATCAGGGGTCTCCAACCTTGGCTCCTGGAAGCCTGGCGGACTTCAACTCCCAGAGTTCCACAGCCAGCTTTGCTGGCTGTGGAACTCTGGGAGTTGAAGTCCGCCAGGCTTCCAGGAGCCAAGGTTGGAGACCCCTGCTCTACATATTAAATTTTCTAGAATCAAGTTTCTCAATGGTGTCCAACTTTATGATGAGGTTATCTGAACAACTCCAGTGTAATGAAATGCAAAAAAAAAAAAAAAGGTAATAAACAAGCACTGCAACCTTCACTGTGGACCCAGGTAAATATGTGAACTCCTAAACTGGAAGATTGAGTTCAATTAACCCAGATGGGATAAGAATAAAAACAGGCCAAGACATGTTGAGGACTAGGTTCCCTGGATCCTTATCCCAATCCCGCTCCTGACAGACGTCATATAAGTGCAGTCAACGCCATTTCGTTCGCATACCTCAGTCTGAACCCTGACTGAAAGGGATCCAAATACGTCACATCTCTGGAGCTATTGCACAACCATTTTGTCCACAGCCTTAATGGTACATTGAATGCGTCAGGGGTGGGTTATTTAAGAAGCATGGATCATATAACAAGAAAGATGGTCAAGTGTGACTTACGAGATTATGGAGAATGGTGTTGATATAAACCACATTTAATTAAATTGACCCCCTTTCCCCCCTCTTCTCTCCTGCCCTCAGTTTCTTTGGCTTGCTAGTCCTTACTCTTTTTCTGCACATTGGCTATGAAGCCTGGTCATTGGGAATGTCTTAGAAATTCATATATGCAAATTTCTTCTGGTGAAGCAGAAGCGAGTCTATATACTGTATTTCTAACAGCTACCTGAGGACTGGGCTGAATGCTGAATGTTTGGAGTGATGTCCCTTCCCCCACACTCCTACTATGTAAATTGTATAGGTTTACTGCTGTTAAAGCTAGTTTTTCTTGCTCATGTCAGATCTGAAAATAATTAGTTTCAATTTTAAAGGAGTCTGACAATTTTAATCTGTGTTTAACCCTTCTACTTTTACATTCATTTTATCCGCATTCTGTGTCAAACATTGCATCGTAGCCCCTTCTGTTGCCTTACAGGCAAAAAGGTGGGCTGAAAATTTTATAAATAAAAGAAAAAAATGTTCTGGAAATTACTTTAGCTTTCTCCTGAGACATGCATTTTTGATAGAAAAATGCATGTGTTTGTAAGCTTTTTTTTAAAGGAAGATTATAAATGAAGAGAAATGAAGAGAAAGAAAGAAAAAATAAGGAGAAAGCTAAAATACAGGAAAGGAAAGAAAAAATAGAAAAGAAATAAAAAATATACAAAGAAGTAGCTTTCAATCTTCTTCACAACAGTTACAATTCTAAATGTTCCTTTTAATCTATAGTTACAACATAATTTTGTTTCTATAATCTATCCTGTCCAATCATCAAAACCATATATAAGTTCATTTTTTTCTGTTTCATGCAAAAAGTATATAAGGGGTTTCCAATCAGCAATAAATGGGTATATTGTCTTTTCTCTGATCAAAGAAGTCCGTTTAGGCATCTTAGGAAGTCCCATCTTTTTCACCAAACATTCCTTCATTGTGGGCTATGCTGAATCTTTCTATCTTGGTGCATACAATAACTTCGCTCAGCTTATCACGTACAGAACCAAAGTTCAGTATTTTTTCCCAATTGTTTGTCCACTAATCCCAAAAGACAAAACGTTGTTCTCTATTGTATATTCATCCATAAAATCTTCTGAATCATTATGTTTAAATCTAGAATTTTCTGCCTTTTTTTACATGTTTGCCAAACATAGTAAGCATTTTTATAGAACATTTCTAACATGCTGGTTTGAAAGCAGTTTCTCTAAACCCGTTTGTGCTTCAAGGAGTCAAGATGGCGACTGGCCTAGTATGATCAAAGCCCTGCCCTTTTTCAGAGCTTTCAAAACAGCACGCCTGGCACCCACTTGTGGGCTGGACTGGAGACTGAATGGGAAATGGCACTGCAATTTTGCTTTGGAGGGTTGGAAAACTGCAAACTTCATCAGAGCAAAACATATCTTCCACCCAGAGGGGGTATTCAGCAGGTTCTGACCAGTTCTGGAGAACCGGTAGTGGAAATTTTGAGTAGTTCGGGGAACCGACAAAAACCACCTCTGACTGTCCCCGCCCCCATCTATTCTCTGCCTCCTGAGTCCCAGCTGATCAGCTGGATCTTCCTTTGTTGCCCTGCACAGGAGAACAGAGCTGGAAAGCAGGTTAGTGGGGTAGGGTGGGAATGGAAATTTTACAGTATCCTTCCCCGTCACACCGACAAAGCCACGCCCACCAAGCCACACCACACCCTAAGCCACACCCACAGAATCAGTAGTAAAAAAATTTGAATCCCACCACTGCTTCCACCCTCTGCCTGCCTCTTGTCTCCACTACATGAGCTGAATAGGCCAAGATCTCACATTTTTCCCACTCTTCCTGGGCATGCTCGCTGACTAGAAATCTGAACAAATGAAAATGTATGATTGAAGCATACCTTATTTGTGTCAGGGCCTTAGTTTTGTCTGCGTGCAACAGACAATCTCTAGCAAAGATAGTCTGAGCCTTTCTTTCTGGACAAACTGGATAAACAAGCTTGTCCAAGCAGAGCAGGAAAAATGTGAGTCATTGCAGATCTCTTAACAGTTGTTAGAACCAAATTTAACATTTGGTTCTCACAAGTGGGGCTGAACTAGCTAGATAACAACCTGTTGAAAACTACTGTAGAGTTGTTGTCATGAGCAGATGTGCAAGTTTTACTTTAATGTTTGAGAATGTCTTTTGCATGCTATTGCTTTTCCTAAACCTTTAACATTAAATTATCCTCTGGATTGTGAAGTCCTTAGGGCTTTCAGCTTTGTTCTTTGTCTGCACAGCTCACCTATTGGCTCTGATGATATAACCTAGTCAGGTAATGAAATGTCTACAAGCAAACAACTTGGAGAGCAGAATACCATAGTTCAATCCTGAGCTCAGAGGTGGTATTCAGCAGGTTCTGACCAGTTCTGGAGAACTGGTGGTGGAATTTTTGATTAGTTCAGAGAACCAGCAAATACCACCTCTGACTGGAGATTTTACAGTATCCTTCCCCTGCCACACCCACCAAGCCACGCCCACAGAACCGGTAGTAAAAAAATTGAATCCCACCACTGCTCTAGCTATATACAATTTCTTCTACTGGTATTTTTTTCAATATCATGACATTCTTGCCATATGTCTTTTCTGACACGATGCTCAAAGGCTACAACCATACATATTCATTCATCCAGATTTCCAGCTAGTTTTGTAGAGGCTACATCATGTCCTGTTATTCAATGAGCACCAAATTTGATCAAACATACTAAAATTCAGATCTTTCTCAGAATCTTTTTGATGCTCAAAAAACATGGCATCTCTTTATGGTAGAAACTAATAGGTTTGTATCATCTTATGCAGTTCCTTTTGCTATGGTTATTTATCCAAATACAAGTAGACTTAGATTTATGACCACAATTGAGTCCAAAATTTCTGTTGTTAAATGAGACAATTGTTTAGTGAAATTTGTCCCATTTTACGACCTTTCCTGCCTTAGTGGTTAAGTAAATCAATGCAGTTTTAAATTAGCAACCTGTTTGTTAAGTGAATCTGGCTTTTCTATTGACTTTTCTTGTCAAAAGGTTGCAAAAGGTGATCACATGACTTTGAGGACACAGCAACAATCATAAATATGAACCAGTTGCCAAGCAACTGAATTTTGATCACATGAGCCATGCCTAGCTAGTCACATGACCACCAAGCCACACCCACAAATTAGGCCATGCCCACAGAACCGGTTAGTGGTCCCTGGGATTTAAAATTATGAGTTTGGTGGTCCCTGAGGTCCAAAAGGTTGGCGACCCCTGATCATGAAAATGCTGGAAAGGTCATAACTCTGAAAAACGGTCATAAGTCATTTTTTTCAGTGCTGTTGTAACTTTGAAAGGTCACTAAAGAAACTTATAATTCGAGGAGTACTTGTAGATGAAGTATGAAGAGTAATGAGATTCCTCAGAATCGATGGCAAAACAGAACTTCTGATTTGTAGATGTCAAACTGGAAATGATGGCAGTAGACTCTTGGAGAACAACAGGATTTTCCTTGTGTGTGTGCTCTGATGCAAGCCTGCAAATAATTATTTTATTAATCTGCATTAATTAAGACTTTATATAAAATAAAATAAAAATAAAAATATATGTTGGTATGGATGTGTTGCCAAAACAACCTTGTGATCTAGATTTGGGAACCTATTGTAGGCAAGAGGGAATAAACAGCATCAAGAAGAAAAACACTGATGTAGGGCCTGCTGCTTGAGTGGGAGGTTGGACTAGGTGACCTACAAGGTCCCTTCCAACTCTGTTAATCTGTTAAAACGGATTCACTGTTGGTTCTCCCAAACCTAAATCGGTATAAAAGGAGGTCTGAGTACATTAAAACAACGAAAAGCTGTCACTTGGGGAAAGTAATGTGGAATTTTTCTGTGAAGTACAACACAGTAGGACTTGGAATATAGAATGCTGGATATCAGCCTAAAGTCAAAGGGAATTGATTGCGTAGTTTCCAACTGAAGCCAAAAGACTATTGTGCAACACATTTTTCTTGCTTAAGAATCCAAATGATCCTTTTTTCCTCTCTCTCTTGCTCTCTTTAATTTCATTAGAGGCCATTAGCATTCACCCTTCATGATGCAGAAAGCTAAGTCAACTTTCACCCTAACATTATTTCCTGGAATGATAAGGGTGTTTGTTTTTTTTTTCCCCCTTGCAAGTCAGATCACTGTGTGGCAATCAATGCAGCCTTCCCTTGTGCACATTGTAGTCATTGTATGCTATTTTTCCACTCTCAAAATTCAACATTTTCCCTCACTTCTTCACTGGAAAATATTTGTTCAACTTTAATATGTATCAACTCTTCTGTTTGCCTTGCTTTTTTGCTTTCACAGGAAGCAAGTGTGTCCTCCTGGACAATGTTTGTAACATAGGATCATTAGTAGTATTGTGGTCTATAACGGATGCCAAACTCAAAGCTCAAGGGCCAGACGCGGCCCGTAGGGTGCTTAGATCTGGCTCGCGGGGCCACCCTGGAAATAGCAAAGGACCGGTCCGTGGTGCCTCTGTCAGTGAAAATGGAGCTCAGGAGGACCGTGTGCAGCCCTTGCGAGTTTTGTTTTCGCTGGCAGAGGGTTGCAGGAGTTCTTGAGGGCTGCATGAGACTCTCCTGAGTTCAATTTTCACTGGAAGAAGGTTCAGGAAGCCATCGCAGGCAGAAACGGAGCTTAGGGGACTGTTTTCACTGCAGAGCGCTTGGGCCACCACAGGAGCCCCTGACATGAGTGACTTTGAGCTAGCCACATTCCCCCAAGCCCCTCCACTGAGGTTAAACACAACCCTGATGCGGCCCTCAATGAAATTTAGTTTGACTCCCCTGGTCTATAAAGTTCTTCACTCTTTGGGCTCTCTGTTTTCAAGAAATTAGCCCTGGACCAGCTTAATGCCCATTAGCATTACTTAGATTTATTATTCCACAATAATATGAAATTGGGATTGCAGCTGTGGTTCCCAGAGCCCTACAATATCCTGGTCACTAGCTTCTAATACTTGCCTATGTGGCAATGACAGCAATCATGCTTTTTGTTTAAAAATAATCCTTGAACTATTCCTTCTCCCATTTTACTTGTCAATATTCAATTTAATACTGCATGTCCACAAATTGGTGGTGGAGAAGATTCTCGAGTCTCTTGGATTGCAAGGAGACCAAATTAATCAATCCTAAAGGAAGTCAACTCTAACTGCTCTTTGGAAGGACAGATACTGAAGCTGAAGGTCAAAGACTTTGGCCATCAAATGAGAAAAGATGACTCGGAAAAGATCCTGGTGTTGGAAAAGACTGAAGGTGAAAGGAGAAGGTGATTACGGAGGATGAGATCAGAGGTGGTATTCAGAAGGTTCTGACCAGTTCTGGAGAACCAGCAAATACCACCTCTGACTGGAGATTTTACAGTATCCTTCTCCTGCCATGCCCACCAAACCACACCCACAGAACCGGTAGCAGGGGTGGAATTCTACCAGTTCGCACCTATTCGCTAGAACTGGTTGTTCACATTCTAAGCAGTTGGAGAACCAGTTGTTAGAAGAAATTACTGGACTAATCCTGTAAGAAAGACAGGAAGGAAACATTCTGCTGTTGCTTACAGAAACTACCTCTCCATTAACTCTTATTACATTCTTGACAGGACTAGACTTACTGTCTCAGGAACTTCTCTGGAGTTTTTTTCCCCCTCCTTTTCTGGTACTTTGCTTATGTGGAATGACCATTCAAAGTTACAATGGTACTGAAAAAAGTGACTTATGACCATTTTTCACACTTACGACTGTTACAGCATCCCCACAGTCATGAGAGGCCAAGCGAGGAGATGCATGCCTCGATGTGAGCGATGTTGAGTTGGCCACGCCCAGTCAATAACACGACCACCAAGCCCCATCCACCAAGTCACATGACCACCAAGCCACTCCCACCACCTAAGCCATGCCCACAGAACTGGTAGTAAAAATATTTGAATCCCACCACTGGATGAGTTGGTTAGATAGTGTCAATGAATATGAATTTGGGCAAATGCAGAAGACAGTGAAGGACTGGGCAGCCTGGAGTACAATGGTCCATGGGGATCGCGAAGAGTCAGACACAGCGACCATTGGGAAAGTGTGTACGTGTACATGTGTGTGTATGTAAGAGAGAGAGAGAAGTATTTGGAGTTCGCTATAAAATTGTCTATGGTTGGCACATACTCACATAGAACACTGATGAGCTTTTAAATGTCAGGTATTCCTCAATGTTCTGTCTCTCTCTCTCTCCCTCTCTCTCATATATGTATTAATATATGCATAACTCATTCAATTTTACAGTATGTTTGAATTCCTACCATGCTTTATTATTCCTTATGTGCAAGTAATTGGATGGCAAAGCAGTACTCTTTTGCATCCTGAATATACCAGGATGTTTCAAGAAGATGCTTAAAAGCAATTATATTTTTCAAATATCCACTTACTATTGCAGTGAGTGGCTCTAAGTAAACCATGAATCAATTGCTAATTAACTCTGTGTCTTGCCTGCAACAAAGCAATTGGTTTTACTTCCTGCTTCATTGCACACTTCATGCATATATAGATTGCTCTGGCTTTGTTACTCATCTTCAACTTAATTTGAGCTGCTTCAAAACTATTTATCTCTAAATTGTGTATCAGTGATTGCCGATCTCTTACTCTTTCTGGAAAACCATCTTGACTTAAAATGTGCTCGACTTAGAATGAAAGAGTCTGTTCTAGTTCTTAATCACAGCAAAGAACTAGTCTTTAGATATACAGATGACTGAGCACATTTGATTTCCCTTCAGTTGTGTTGGGGGCCAACTCTGTCCAAATGGCTGTCTTTGTAGATATAAGACTTCATTTTAGCTGGGAATTATTGAATACGATACATATGAAGGATACCAGGGGTGGGATTCAATTTTTTTAACAACCGGTTCTGTGGGTGTGGCTTAGGTGGTGGGCATGGCTTGGTGGTCATGTGACTGGGTGGACGTGGCTTGGTGGTCGTGTTATTGACTGGGCGTGGCCAACTCAACATCACTCACATCGAGGCATGCATCTCCTCGCCTGGCCTCTCATGACTGTGGGGATGCTGTTACAGTCGTAAGTGTGAAAAACGATCATGTCACTTTTTTCAGTGCCATTGTAACTTTGAATGGTCATTCCACACAAGCAAAGTACCAGAAAAGGAGGGGAAAATAACTCCAGAGACATTCCTGAGACAGGAAGTCTAGTCCTGCCAAAAAGGTAATAAGAGTTAATGGAGAGGCAGTTTCTGTAAGCAACAGCAGAATGTTTCCTTCCTGTCTTCCTTATAGGATTAGGCCAGTAATTTCTTCTAACAACTGGTTCTCCGGACTGCTTTGAATGTTAACAACCGGTTCTAGCGAATAGGTGCGAATTGGTAGAATCCCACCCCGAAGGATACCACCTTGGGCTCATGCTCAAATATTAAGATAATAAGAACAGTTAAGGAGGAGAAAACATGCATCCAGTAGAGTTTGTATGAGATTACTATAATAATGGAAGAGCTAACAAAAAAAAGACATATTTCATCAAAACTGGAGGCCAGAATAGCACCCCAAATTTAGTATGCATCTGAGGAAAATAAGTAGTTTATTCTTCTGAATGTTTGTGGTTGGGAAGTTGCTCAGCCTACAGATCCATAGGATTCTAGAAGAAACATATTATCTGGATCCTTTTCAATCAGGACTCAAACTGGTTCTAGTTCTAAGACTGCACTGACTGCACTTACCATGGTCTCTGGCAAATTCAGGATGATGGCAGTGAATCCATTTTGGCCCTCCTGGATCTTGTAGAGGACTTCAGTGCTATTAATTATAGTATAATGGCCAGCTCATGGGGTTGGGAGTGGAGGCATCATCCAGAGAGGAGTCATTCAAAAATTTGAGTTCAGGACAACTCTAGAGAATATTTTAATTTAAGTTCATTATGCTAAATATTTCAGGGTATCATCAAGATATGTTCAAGTGAGAAAGGAGGGAGGGAGGAAGGAAGGAAGGAAATTTTTCACTTTATTTCTTTAAAAACATTCCCTTAGTAAATTTCGAGGGAGGGAGTAAGGAAGGAGGAAATGATGGAGTTGTGGGACATTTTTGTCAGGAGAAAATGAAGTTTTCATTGAACACGGCAAACTTTTTGTGGTCGAGGACTATCGTATTTTTAAAAAGGTACACATGCATATCTTGATACATGTACACAATCATATACAAATCACTCATAAACACACAGTCCACACTTTAGGAGATTGTGCAATGTGGTGAGCTCTGCTGCTAGATGGTAGTGGGTTAATCCTATTATGAGGCTCTGAGGATGGTGCTCTGAGTTTCTGTCTCCCTTAATATTTTTATTTCTCTTTTAGGGGAAATATTTTATCCTGCCTTTTTAAATATTCCTAAAATATTTCATTCTTCTAGGAGAGGGGTGGGTGCTTACTTTCTACAACTCTACCAATTGCCTCCAATAGTTGCTTCAATTCTCCACCCATCCCCCTCCTTTAAAAGATCTTGAAAATGTTGCCTGTTTTGGAGAGACATTGCATTTAGGACAAAGGAAGATAAATGACAACAAAATCTCATGGAGGCAATGATTGCTTCAATTTACTCCTAAATAAATGTATAGAACCTGAAGCTTAGGTTGTCGGAAACATTAAAGCCATCTCCACATCGACAGAACAAGATTTATGAATTATATCTGCAGGCAACAATTATGTCTTCCAACATTTTTGTACATTTTGTTCATTGTTATTCATTTGTTGGCTGAATGTGATTTTTATGTCATCAGATAACTTAGGAAAATTGTTTTCATCCATTCTTTCAAAAGACTTGAAAGGTTTGGAATGATAAATATGCCCATCTACAAGCTACAAAAATTGCAGAGTCTCACGTAAAAGATGTGTACATAAATATATTTAAGTGCACATTGGCAAATAATGTGTTTCCTGTTTATTTTCTGATTTTTTTGTATTTCAATTTTTTATTTTATTTAATGACATACTAACAGTAATTAACAAGAGTATGTAAAATGTTACAGTAATGAGATCTCCCTGGAAGACAAGCATGCAAATAAATTGAAAATCAGTATGCTACCATTATAGAAGTAACAGATCATTTTTCAAACCCAATCTACGTACCTGTAATCACAGGAAGAAAATAGCCACACCTTATAGCTATTTTGTGCAATGGTGAAAATGGTTTATTGTTGAAACAAAGAACTAAATCAGATTTTCCTCTCTATTTGATTTCAGCAAGAACTGAACAACCAAATGCTTCATCTTTTTATAAATGTGGGGTTTGAATCAAGTCCAGAAATAAAGATGTGAAATTGATTTTTTTTTTTAGTCCCAGCTCTGTACCTTGTGAGTTAGTTTAGCTCTTCTGTGTGGACTGTGTTGGGCTGAGTAGCCAGACCCTCTCCTCCCTTTGCTCATCCCAGTTTGTTTCCCATGTTGTTCCAGAAAAAAGTAACTGGATTGACAACCAGCCATAAGGGCATATGTTCAATTCAGCTGAGCAGATGGAATGATCTCAGCCACTATGATGTGTATAAGCTCTAACTTATGGCTTAGCAGAAGTGCAACTGCATTCCACATCTCCTTCAACCTTTTCACTCCTGTCTGCTTGTGTGCTTGCCCTGCTTCCTTATATCCATGTATGTCCTCTCTGCATAAAGTTTTATTCATTTTTCCCTTGTTGCCAAGTTCCTCTTGTTATCTGAGACAGAAAACAATAATCTTGGTACTTTTTGAGCTTGGTTGCTGTCTTGCAGATATTTTCTTGCTAATGTCTGCAAGGAAACAACCAAGCTCAGAGAGCACCAAGGATCCCATAGCTGAATCCTGAGCTACAAATATTGCCTTTTATTAGTGCAGTCTGTCCTTCAAAAACAGACTGTCACAGCCAATTTTGCAGATGTCATTCCTGTTGCTCTTCTGATTACACTGCGATATGTAGGTGTCAGACAACAAAGTGTGGACTGTGCGTTTATGAGTGATTTGTATATGTTTGTGTACATGTATCAAGATATGCATGTGTACCTTTTAAAAAATACAATATTCCTCCATATCATTTGGGGAAAAACCTGAAGGCTAGACTCTTACATAAGCTCCTCTCTAAAATAGGTCATTCCATGTGCTCTGGATCTGACATTTGACACCACATGTAGCAGAATCATCATGAAGACACTCTCTCTCTCTCTCTCTCTCTCTCTCTCTCTCTCTCTCTCTCTCTCTCTCTCTATATATATATATATATATATATATATGTATATGTATATGTATATGTATATGTATATGTATATGTATATGTATATGTATATGTATATGTATATGTATATGTATATGTATATGTGCACCCTGACTAAAATATTGACAGCCAACGGCTTCCACAAAAGCAAAATCACCAACTTGATCCACAAAAACACACTGAGACATAATAGAGACCCAGAAGATGAACAGACCCATGGAACAGCTGTCCTGCCCTACATAAGAGGCACTACAGACAAAATTAGTAAGATACTATACAGACACCACATCAAGACTGCCTTCAAAACAGACAGAAAAATAACAGCCATCCTCAGAAACCCCAAAGACAAAATTGACCTGGAAAACCAAGGCATATACGAAGTCCCCTGTGCATCATGCCTGGCCACATACATTGGACAGACCAATAGAAGAATAAGCACCTGCCTGGATGAACACAAAAATGCAGTCAAAAAGCTGGAACATACTTCCTCACTAGTCCAACACATGGAATCCACAGGTCATAGCATCAACTTCAATGGCACCAAAACCCTAGCCACTATAGAAAATCCCAGCCACAGAATCATCAGAGAAGCCATAGAGATTGAAAAAAGACCAGAAAGCATGAACAGAAGAGATGATTCCACCAGACTGGAGATTTTACAGTATCTTTCCCCTGCCACACCCACCCAGCCATGCCCACAGAACCAGTAGTAAAAAAATTTGAATCCCACCACTGGCCTGTTCCTGTGGAAGAATGTGTCCTTTAATGTTTTAATGGCTGTTGCCAAATTCCTATGGGGTCATGTAGGGGTTATGGCTGGCTCTACAGGCAAGAAGGGAAATGCAAATCCTAGGTGTTTGTCTGAGCTAATCTTATCAGCTTTGGCTTGCCTAATTTTGTTGCTTATTTGGAGTCTTTTTGCTTATGAATAGATTGGCCCAGTCTTTCTGAATGGATACAAAATCTCCATTCCTAAAGACCAGCCTCTTCAGGCTGTTTTCTGCTTGAGGCTGTTTTCCTATGGCAGGAAGACTGGGGCTCCTTTCTGGCTTTGTTAAAAAAATTATCTTTTAGGGGAAAATTCTATCCTGCCTCTTTTTAATATTAAGAATACATAATATTTTAATCGGGGGGAGGGGGGGCTTCCTACACTAAGGAGTTATTTTAAGTACTAGAGAGATTTTTTAAAAAAAATCATATTTAAATGTTACCCATGTAGATAGGGTTAAGCTAGAAACTAATCCATATGTGCTAGTTTGCTGACAAACTGAATCTTTTCATATAAAGCAAGCATATCATAAGAATAGGAAGTGTGAACTTCCAATGGATACATTGAGGGTTTTGTGATGAATGCCAATCATACTGAGAAATTCTGAACTGCAGGAATCTGTAGAGTACAGAAAACGTAAACAAACTTCATAATATGTAGTCTGATTTGGAGGGGGGTTAACTTTAAATTTTGTTTTCAATATTAGAAGTCATAGCTGTCTTGTACACAGTTATTCTAATAGCTTTATAAATGTTTCCATTGTAATAAAGCTGTGTATACCCAATCCCTATTTACCAAGAAGAACATTATTTTCTGGAGAATTATTCTCAATTATGCAACATCTCTGTTTTTACTACATTATACCTTTCTCAGAAGTGGTGGGATTCAATTTTTTTTACTAGCAGTTCTGCGGGTGTGGCTTGGTGGGTGTGGCACGGGAAGGATACTGTAGAATCCCCATTCCCACCCCATTCCAGGGGAAGGATACTGTAAAATCTCAGTTCCTATCCCACTTCAGGGGAAGGATACTGTACAATCTCCATTCCCTCCCCACTCCTGGGGGAACGTTACTGCAAAATCCCATTCCCTCCCCACCCCACTAACCTGCTTTACAGCTCTGTTCTCCTGTGCAGGGCAACAAAAGAACACCCAGCCAATCAACTGGGACTCAGGAGGCAGAGAATAGATGAGGGCGGGGCCAGTCAGAAGTGGTATTTGTCGGTTTTCCGAACTACTCAAAATTTCTGCTACCGCTTCTCCAGAACTGGTCAGAACCTGCTGAATACCACCTCTGGTTCAGTGGGAATTTATTCAGCCATACAGCATAAAAATATAATCCTAATTATTTTATCCTGAAGTGAAAGAAATGAGGCACACCTACTCTTTTACCTCAAGTTACTAGCACAGACACAGTTCTGGGTAAACATATACAGCGTTACACCACAAACATTTGTTCTGCTCAAGATCATTAAATTTACTGTTACGGTCAGTTAACACCACACCCGGCATAGGAGCAACTGCAAGAGAGGTTGTTGCGAGATATAAGAACACAGTGTACAATGAGACTCTTCAACTGGGTGTAATTCCTAGGTTCTAAAGATGCCTTAACATGAGAAGTTTCTTGCAAACATTATTTAGCTTTCCAAAATATTTTTCTACAAAATTCTCCTGTCGTACATGCTCAGAAACAAACATTGCATGGATAAAAGTATGTTACCTGAAATAGATAAAGCTGGAAGAAAACATGCTAAGTGGAGGACATACAATAAATAATAACCTAGAGCTATATTTCTTAAACGTTTTTTTTCTTTCAGGACCTCTTCCCATTTTTAAAAATGATCCCAATAGAGTTATATTTATCAATATTTACCATATTAGAAATTAAAATGGATGAATTTGCTGCCACTGTTGCTTCTCACTATTGTTTGATATAGACTGGCAAATAATTTTGATTTTGGATACAGCTGAGATGCTCTTGGTGTTTTTCAACCACAATTTAAGAAACACTGCTCTAGACATCTATGCTGATTGCTCCAAAAATATTGAGGATCAATGAGGATTTGGAGGGGGGGAATATTTCTTTTCCTTTTTTAAAAAAAAACATTGTTCTATTATTGTAAGATACAAGTCGTACATTATATTATTGGGAAACAGTAATAGTTTACATCTAAAGCAGAGGTGGTATTCAGCAGGTTCTGACCAGTTCTGAAGAACTGGTAGCAGAAATTTTGAGTAGTTCGGAGAACCGGCAAATCCCACCTCTGACTGGAGATTTTACAGTATCCTTCCCCTGCCACGCCCCCCAAGCCACGCCCACAAAACCGGTAGTAAAAAAATTTGAATCCACCACTGATCTAAAGCTAAATGTGAGATTAATAAACAACTGCTTGTATAATATAGGCGTCTACTTAGTGCTTAATACAAAGGCCTGTGTACTATTGTTACTTATTGTTTGCTCATTTTAAAAAAGAAACAAATTCCAACAACAAAATAACACACAAAAAAGTGAAGAGTTATTGGCTTCTAACTTTCCCCTTTTTAATCCCTCTATCAATTGTGGTGTTTATAAGCATTTAGGCCACCACACTTAAAACTCCCACTGTAAATATTTATGCTTGTCATATTGTATAATATATTGTATATATGAGAACCAGGGGGATAAAGGCAATCCTGATTTATGACCACATGTTTAGCAACAGTTTGAAGTCACAACAAGCTCAGAAAAAGGGACTTATGATCCAGTGGTGGGATTCAATTTTTTTTTACTACTGGTTCTGTGGGCGTGGCTTGGTGGGCATGGCTTGGTGGGTGTGGCAGGGGAAGGATACTATAAAATCCCATTCCCTCCCCACTCCTGGGAGAAGATTACTGCAAAATCTCCATTCCCTCCCTATCCCACTAACCTGTTATCCATAAAAGAAGACCCAGCTCATCAGCTGGGACTCAGGAGGCAGAGAATAGATGGAGGCAGAGTATTTGCCGGTTCTCCAAACTACTTAAAATTTCCACTACCGATTCTCCAAAACTGGTCAGAATCTGCTGAATACCACCTCTGTTATGATCCATCCTTGAAGTTACAACCTTTCCACCACTACCATGGTCACCTTATTACAATTCGGGAGCTTGTCAACTGGTTCGCATTTACATTAATTGCAGTCAGGGGTGGTATTCAACTGGTTTGCACCTACTCCGGCGAACTGGAAGCGGTTATTTGGCATGGGTCGCCGATCCAGTGGTGACCCCTGGCTGGCCACGCCTCCAACCCGGTCGCCTGGTTGCTCACTTGCGATCACTCTCCTAGCTTTCCGTTTCCCCTGTCCTCTTTCTCCCCGGGGGAAAGGAAGAAAGGCATGGACACTGCAAATATCGCTTTCCCCGTGTGAGTAAAGTGCCTGCAGTGAGAAGGAGTGCGGTCTGACAGAGGAGGTGGGGGAATCCACTCCAGCCTTGGAGAAATTTAAAGGAGCTGCTTCTAAAATGCTTGTCTGTTAAGTGCTCTGTGTGTGTGTGTATGAGAGAAAGAAAGAAAGAAAGAAAGAAAGAAAGAAAGAAAGAAAGAAAGAAAGAAAGAAAGAAAGAAAGAAAGAAAGAAAGAAAGAAAGAAAGAAAGAAAGAAAGAGGAAGGGAGAGAAAGAAAGAAAAAAAATAGGAAGAGAAAGAGATAAAACTCTGTGCTATTATTTTTAATTGTTCCATTATTTATTCATGTGTTAATATTTTACACTGAACCTACACCTAGAGTGATTTTTCTGCCTTTCTTTTGCACAGGGCTACCGCATATTTTTCAGGGTTTACATGCATTCAATGTCAATAGTCCAGAGTATAAAATACATGTGTTTAACAATAGTTGAAAAGGACCTTGGAGGTCTTCTAGTCTAACCCCCAGCTCAGGCATCTATAGTATGTAGATAATGAAGTCAAAAATGGTGAGCAACATTTTTACAGAACGAAAGATAAGTTGAGGCTGGGTGACAAGGAATGGCTGGGAGGGGAGGGGCCAGGTGAGGCACCCCTTGACATTGAGTTGGCCATGCCCACCCAGTCACATGACCACCAAGCACGCCAGATACAATATTCAGCACAGACACATTGGTGCTGAAACACAGAGAATAATAACAATAATAGGGGAAAAAAAACCCAGTAGATGTTTTGCAGGCATTGCACTTGTAATGCAAAGCAACGGTTAAGTTACAACATCCATTTTAAAGTATATTTAGAAGAATGAAAACAACTTGGCATTAATACATATAAGAACAATCACTTTAAGAAAACAATCTAAATGAAAGAATGCAAAAAAAGACATCCCTGATGCTTCCTCTTTCATGCATGTATGTTGACCAAAATCAATAGCCTTTATTCATTCATTTATTTTATTTTATTTGGTTTGTTAATTGCTTACAAGATAATAAGTATAAGTAAAAACATAGTTATGAATACATGGATACATATAAGAAAAATAAAAGAAACAATAGGATAGGGACGGTCGGCACGTTGGTGCGCTTATGCACGCTCCCTACAGACCTCTTAGGAAAGGGGTGAGGTCAATAGTAGACAGTCTAAGGTTAAAGCTTTTGGGGTTTGGGGAAGAAACCACAGAGTTAGGTAGAGTATTCCAGACATTGACCAATCTGTTGCTGAAGTCATATTTCCTGCAATCTAATTTGGTGCGGTTTACCTTGAGTTTGTATCTATTGTTGGAGACAATATGCTGACTCTGTAAACTGCTTAGAGAGGGCTGGAAAACACTGTGAAGTGGTATATAAGTCTAAGTGCTACTGCTATTAATAACAACATCACTTAGCAATTCCAATCGCAATTGTGGGTGTAAGACAAGAACTGGGATGTGTCTGTGTATTTGTCTGTACCTGTGTCTGTGTCTGTGTGCATGTATGTGGGGGGGATGTTTGACTTAAAAACCACAATGAAGCCCAATATTTATGTTGCTAAGTGCGACATAGTTAAGTGATTTTTGCCTCATTTTTTGGACTTTCTCACCACAGTTAAGTGAATCACTGCAGTTGTTAATTTAGTAACATGTTTGTTAAATGAGTCTGGCTTCCCCCATTGACTTTATTTATCAGAAGGTCACAAAAGGTGAGCACATGGCCCCAGGACACTGCAAAGATTATAGGTATGAGTCAGTTACAGCGCATGTTCCTGTCCTATTGTCCCCAATTATTAGTTCCTATTTCTAATATTTAAACTTATGTTTATTCTTATTTCTATTGTATTGTAAACTTTTGACAAAATAAATAAATAAAAATAATGTTAAATAATAAAATAAATATAATATCTATATCTATATATCTATATCTATAAATATATCTATATCTAAGTATATCTATCTCTATCTATCTATCTATCTATTTAGTATAGTATAGTATTGTATTGCATTGCATTGCATTGTATCTCAGAAAGGTAAAACATATAACCACTTTGCAGTATTAAACAGAGATAAGAGAGTATTGATCTTTTCTAGGCCAGATTTTAGCCATAGGTGCTCAGCCCTTACGTCTGTCCGGCAGTGGAGGCCATCTGCCTAGCAAGATTCACCCCATCGGGGTCAGCATGGTGCCAGCTTGATCTGGAGCAGCAGAGTTAAATGTTTCAACAGTGCCCTGAAAACATCAGTCTCTGAAACTGGCACTATACACTGATGAATGTTTTAATAAAGGAACTGCAGGCTGTTCTCTCGAGACTTGAGCACAGAGAACATTTTCATATTTCAAAAAATATTACACGCAGGGCAGAATTTGGCCATCTCACTTCCATCTCCTCCTGTGAGCCATTACCTGTTTTTCTTTACAGTTAATCCAGCCAGATCAAAATGTATAATTCTGCCTACCAGCAAGAATCTGGCAGCACTTTTTCTAACTAACAAAATAGCATTCCTACTAATTTTTTTTCCTTTACAAACTAACATGTTTTCTTATTTTACCTATCATTGCCACAAGAAATGATGACCATTATTAAAAAGTCAGCATAAGTCTGTACAATTAAAGAATCTGAAGCCCTTTATCAGCACATTGAAAAGGAAAAGCTTGCGATGATATCACATGTTAAGAAAGCTGGAATGATTCAGAGTGACGGCTGAATGTAGCCACTCATTAATCAACAGAATTTGTGTTAATTTACAAGGGATTTCCTTTTGCTGAGGGCTGCATTTTCTCAAATTCAAAATCAGTTCAGCTGTCAGTCACAGCAGGTGATGCTTCTTAGCCAACTTTCACTGAAATCGAGAAAGCAAAGCAGGGTTGGACTTGGGTGAGAGACCACAAGAAATCTCTAGTAATCAAAATAGGCTGTGAAAAAAGGGTGTGTGTTATACAAAACAATCACAAAGAACGTCCATGAAATTGCTGAAGAAACTTCATGAATGTATCCATTAAGTTGCAAGGATCAAGCGCATCTTCAAGGCAACTATACAGGTAGTCCTCAAATTACAACTACAACTGAGCCCAATATTTATGTTGCTAAATGAGACATTTGTTAAGTGAGTTTTGCCTCACTTTATGACCTTTCTTACCACAGTTGTTAAGTGAATCACTGCAGTTGATAAGTTAATAATCTGGCTGTTAAGTGAACCTGGCTTCCCCATTGACTTTGTTTGACAGAAGGTCGCAAAAGGTGATTACATGACCCTGGAACAGTGCAACTGTCATAAATATGAGTCAGTTGACAAGCGTCTGAATTTTTTTTAAAAAAATATTATTTACATATAGGTGTATCAAACACAGTGGCGTTTCCTCCACTATACACACCACAACAAAAGACAAATAACATATATACTACTTATACATTGCTAGTCTTGTACAATTATTTTTCATCCACATATTCATTCTAATACATATATAATATCTCATTGCGGGGCTACTTAGTCTAGTTATTTCGTGTTCCATTTGAATTTTGATCAGGTATTCATGGGGGATGCTGCAATGGCCATAAGTGTGAAAAATGGTCATAGGTCTCTTTTTCAGTGCTGTTGTAACTTTGAACGGTCACTAAAGGAACTGTCGTAAGTTGAGGACTACCTGTATTTCATTCTTGTACCTGTCTGTAGAAAGAAGCTTAGATTATGAATAAACCTTTTCTTTTGTACCGGAGGCAGCAGGAGTGAGATTGATCATTTGGCTAAAGACAGAGGGAGATACATTGTGAGGTTCACTGTGTTATTCAGCTTCAAACATGCAGTGCTTTGAGGGAAGGGAGATGCGTGCTTCCTTCAATATTTTTCTTCCTTTCTCTAAGGGTGTTCTGTCCCTAATTAGCATTCTTGAGATCCCCGCGCTTTGATTGGCCAAAGCGCGGGGCTGTCTGATTGGTCAGGCGAGCCGTGCCGATTGGCTCGCTAAGAATCTCCCGCGATTGGTCCATTCGAATCGCGGGAGATTCAAAGTGGTGCCATTGGCCGCGGCCGCCGCGGCTAAAGGAATAAAAGCCGCAAACTTTTTCCTTTGCCCCAGTTCGGTTCCAACTTTAAATAAAAGAGCATGATTTGAAGTCACCGACTCCTGGCATCATTTCGCGGACACAACACTGGCGACGAGGATGGGATCCAGACCCTGAACCGAACCACGTGTCCGACGGAAGCCAGACGAACCACCACGATGGCGAAAATCACACCCCCCGCACCCTTCAACCCCGCCACCGAGGACTGGGAATCGTACTCCGACCGATTCCGCATGTTCCTCGAGTGCAGCAACCTGAAGGACGCCACCGGCCCCATGAAGCGCGCCGTCTTCCTGACCCACTGCGGGACCGAGTTATTCAAGATGGCCAAGGCGCTTGCCAAACCTGCCGATGCGACCGCGATGGACTGGGACGTCCTCGAGCCAATACTTCGGCGGTACTACGCTCCAGAGGTACCCATCCTGATCCGACGCAACGAATTTTACCGTCGGGACCAATGGTCGGGTGAGAGCTTCAGCGACTTCGTCACCGAGCTATGGCGCCTAGGGGGGCTTTGCGAATTCGACAACCTGAACGATGCCCTGAGAGACAGAATCGTCCTCGGTTTGTGGGACCCCGTCCTCCTGAGCCGGCTGATGGCCAAGGGCAACATCAGCCTAGCAGACACCCTCACTGCAGCCACAGCCGCCGAAGCAACCCAAACCTCCGCCGACCGCATGCGCAGACCGAACGCTGGGGACCGCAGCGGAAACAACAACCCTGCGAGGTCGGCCGAGACCCAACCCGAGATGACCACCCACCAGGGCGACTTCCACTCGGCATCGGGCTCTTCCAATGATGAGGAGGACATCCATCGCCTCCAGACAGGCCGCGACCCACGGAACCGGCGGGGTCATAAGTCGAGGACCAACTGTGCCGGTTGCGGCGGCGACCACCCCAGGTCGGAATGCCGGTTTTTCGAATCAATCTGCCGGCATTGCGACAAGAAGGGACACATCGCCCGTGTCTGCCGCCTAAAAAAGAACCGCAGCCCGGCACGATGGGACCAGAGCGACCGGAGGAGAGAGAGCACACCACCCCGGACCAGAGATCACCCCTCAGACAACAGATGGGACCAGAACGGACAATCCCTGCGAGGCGGCGATAACCGACGAAGAGAGGAGACCCATCAGACTGTCACCATCGGCCACGCCATAACCAATGACGCCCGGAAGGTCCACGTGGAGGTAGGCATCGAGGGCCAGCCATGCAAAATAGAGGTGGACTCCGGGTCCTACCTCACAATGATAGCATGGCATGAAATAAAGCGCTTGGTGCCTACCCTCCAAAGGAGGAATCTAGACAGCCAGAGACTCATCGTAAAGGACTACCAGGGAAACCGCATCCCGGTAGTCGGAATCAAACACTTCAACATCACATATAAAGGGCACACCGAAAGGCTTCCCCTGACAATCGTCGACCGCGACTGCCCAAGCCTACTGGGACTGCAATGGTTCACCCCGCTAGGCATCGCAGTCACGGGAGTCGACCACGTCACCGACGACAGCTGGGAGCAACCACTGGCCCAGGAATTCCAAGAGGTCTTCAATGGAAACCTAGGCAAATACCGAGGGCCCCTTATATCATTCAACCTAGACCCAAACGTCCCCCCAAAACGCCTGAAACCAAGGCGGGTGCCATTCGCACTTAAACCCAAGATAGACGAGCAAATTGACAAGCTCGTCAAGCAAGGGGTCCTACAGCCAATAGACCACGCCTGGTGGGAGACCCCCATAGTCACCCCGATCAAGCCCGATGGGTCAGTGAGGATCTGTGGGGACTATAAGGCCACCCTAAATGGCGCGCTACAACAAAGCGCCTACCCCGTCCCAGTAGTGCAACACCTACTGCACTCACTGGGAGGGGGCAAGGTTTTCGCCAAGCTCGACCTCGCCCAGGCATACCAACAGTTGCCAGTCGAGGAGCAAACTGCAGAAGCGCAAACCATAGTCACCCACCGGGGGGCATTTAAATGCAACCGACTCCAATTCGGAGTCAGCGTGGCACCGGGAATATTCCAAAGCCTAATGGAAAGACTACTGCAAGGCATCAAGGGGGTGGTACCTTACTTCGACGACATCCTAGTGTCGGCAACCAACCAAGCCGAACTAGAAGGTCGCCTAAGGGAGGTCCTAACCAAATTCAAAGAGACCGGGCTCAAAGTCAAGACGGAGAAATGCCAATTATACACGGAACGGGTAGAATTCCAAGGATACCTCCTAGACCATCACGGCATTCACCCCACAAACAAAAAATTCAAGGCCATCAAAGAAGCCCCCACACCCAAGTCAAAGACGGAACTACAGGCACTCCTGGGGCTACTTAACTTTTACAATGTTTTCCTGCCCCAAAAGGCGACGGTGGCGGAGCCCTTGCATAGGCTCCTGGATAAGGCGGCGACCTGGACTTGGGGGAAACGCGAGCAAGCCGCCTTCCAAAGAACAAAGGACCTCCTCACTTTGGACGCCGTCCTTATACAGTATAACGAGACCCTACCTCTGGCCGTCACATGCGACGCATCACCTTTCGGCGTCGCCGCTGTCCTCAGCCATACCCTCCCCGACGGAAAAGAAACGCCCATCGCGTTCTTTTCAAGGACCCTCACCAAACCGGAGCGGAACTATAGCCAGCTGGACAAAGAGGCTCTGGCTATCGTTGCCGCCGTAAAAAGATTCCACGAGTATCTCTACGGCCGGACATTCACCATCATAACCGACCACAAGCCGCTGCTGGGAATCCTTGCAGGAAACCGGGCCACCCCGAACATTCTGTCTCCCCGAATGACAAGGTGGTCCGAGTTCCTGGCAGCCTACAACTACGGACTCATACACAGACCAGGTAAGACGATCTCCCATGCAGATGCCTTAAGCCGCTCGCTGCTACCGGAACCTGACACCGACCCAGCACCCACGACGACCACCCTCAGCATAGAGACTCTACCCAACCTGCCCATAACCGCGTCAGACATTGCCTGAGAGACTAATAAAGACAAACGTCTGGCGCAGGTGTTGCATTGGGTAGAGAAAGGGTGGCCGGAAAGGGACAATGACGAGTCCGTCAAAACATTCCGAAACCGCCAAACGGAACTCTCGTTATTAAAAGGGTGCATACTATGGGGGGATAGGGTGGTCATTCCAGAAAAGCTGCAAGGGAAGGTTCTGGAACTGCTACACGAGGGGCACCCTGGCATCGTTAGGACTAAAGCCCTGGCCAGAAGCTTGGTGGCCAGGGATGGACAAACAAATTGAGACCTGGGTAGCAAGGTGCCAACGATGCCAGGAAACTAGGCCAAGCCCACCCACAGCACCCGTCCTAGAGTGGGAAACCCCAAGGGGACCTTGGTCTAGGATTCACATAGACTTCGCCGGGCCCACAAAAGGACACACCTTCCTTATAACAGTAGACGCTTACTCCAACTGGCTGGAGGTAAGCAACATGAAAACAACAATCACGGAGGCCGTGATCAAGGAACTCTGCAAACTTTTTGCAACGCACGGCCTCCCAGACGTCGTCGTTTCCGACAACGGGCCCCAATTCACCTCACTGGAATTCGAAAAATTCCTAGCGGAAAGGGGCATCCGCCACGTGCTGACAGCACCGGTGCATCCGGCGGCGAACGGTAGGGCGGAACGGATGGTGCAATTCACTAAGAAAACCATCCGGAAAATAGACCACGGGGAGATCCAGGAGAAAATAAACAAACTACTCTTCACCCAACACATAACCCCAAATACCACAACGAATAAGAGCCCAGCCGAACTATTAATGGGGAGGAAATTAAGGTCCCCACTCGACAGGTTACACCCCACGTATAACCCGGAGAAGCCCCCAGACTCAAACAGCAAACACCGAACTTTCGCACCCGGCGACCCCGTATACGCAAGAAACCTGACGGGAGACCCACTATGGATACCGGCCGTCATCACACAAATAACAGGCCCACACTCGTACCGGCTACAAACAGCAGACGGACGAGCCTGGAAACGCCACATCGACCAATTAAGGTCGACGACGACCAACCAAGAGACCACCGACGCACAAACAGGCGAAACCGACCCCCACAACACAAACCAAGGGGGGAGGGAATACCCAGGGGACCAAAACCAAAGAAGAATAAACCAGCCATACTTACCGGAAAGCAGCCATCACGACCCCTCGCCAGGAAGAGACAGCCAGGCCAGCTCGACCGACCCGGAAAGACCGAGCGGGAGTAGTGAAACCCGCAGCTCAACCAACCCGGGAGGCCCAGGAGGGAGCTAAGGAGAGTGGCCCGGCCCGACCGACCAGCCAGTTCCCACGACGGCATCAGGAGCAACAGAGATCCCGACCGAACCGGCCGGGATCCAACCTACGACTAAGCTGCGCAGGTCCAGTAGGCTCAGATGGAGCTCCGCCTACCTACGTGACTACGCGACGTAAGGACTGAACCAAGAGGGGAGGGGTGTTCTGTCCCTAATTTGCATTCTTGAGATCCCCGTGCTTTAATTGGCCAAAGCGCGGGGCACTCTGATTGGTCAGGCGAGCCGCGCCGATTGGCTCGCTAAGAATCTCCTGCGATTGGTCCATTCGAATCGCGGGAGATTCAAAGTGGTGCCATTGGCCGCGGCCGCCGCGGCTAAAGGAATAAAAGCCGCGAACTTTTTCCTTTGCCCCAGTTCGGTTCCAACTTTAAATAAAAGAGCATGATTTGAAGTCACCGACTCCTGGCATCATTTCGCGGACACAACAAAGGGCCCTCAGCTCAGTTGTAGATTCATTCATAGTTAGGGTATTTCTTCCACTTGTGAACTGATTCGAACCAAATATCTGTATTAGTCTTTGATGGTTTGACCAGCCTTGACAGTAATAAAGAGAGTTTGACACAGCAGTTCGTTTTTTGGGAAAGAAAAAAGAAAGAAACCATGATAGGATAATAAAATGAGACATCTAAGTTTTGCACAGCTGTGCAGTCTGGTGAACATATTGGGCACCTGATATGGGATTATGAGGTTAAAAAAGTAAACATAGAATTTATCAGTGTGCTCCTCACATTTGGAAAAGTTTGGGTGATCATAACACACCTGGGGACATCTTAAAAAGGATACAATATGAGGACTTGGGTGAGATCCACAAGGTCAAATATGGAATCCCATGAAAATTTCCCACCACAGAGTTGCCAGGAGCCCTCAGAGTGAGCTCTGGAAAAGGCCCATCTAATATTTGATTGAGGTTAGACTGTATAGATTCCCTGCAGGGCTTGTGACTGTTTAAAGTTTGGCAGAGAAAGGAGAGAGAGGGAGGAAGGGAGAGAGAGAGAGAGATCCTTCGCTTAGATATGGGGAATACCACCCACTTCAACATCTTCAAGTTGTTTGGAGAGTCCTGGCTTCCAAGGAACAGTTTCACGAAACATTGTGCTAGATTTCAAGGGCCAGGTCTTTTCCAGTACCTGGTTGATGACTCATGTTACACCAATCTTTTTATCAGTTGCACTGATTATAATTTTGCTTCCTGGTTACTGTTTGGCCTGTGGGAGTCATCTGAAGTGCTGGCTTGACCTTTGAGCCCTAAGCAAACTGACATTTGAAACTGAGTTCCTGAAAAGAGTGAATCCCTTTTATCAACAATCTAAACTTTAACCATTTTTTAAATTATGCTAGAAAGTAGGCATAAAAACATCATAACTATTCCTTCTGCTATTTATTTTTTTTATTGCTCCAAACCATTTAAGTCTCCTATTCCACAAAATATATTCTTGTTTCACCAAGCTAGACAATTATCCTGTTTTCCTATTTGGCTCGGAAAAGATGGTCTATCCAAGATAAAATACAAACAGGTTTTGCCCCATTTTACAACCTTCCTTGCCACAGTTGTTAAGCGAATCACTGCAATTGTTAAATTAGTTCACTTTGCTTGTCAGAAGGTTGCAGAAAGTAATCACATGACCCTGGGATACTTTAAACCATCATAATTATGAGTCAATTGTCAGGTGTCTGAATTTTCATCATGTGACTCTGGAGAGGCTGCAGTGGTCATAAGTATGGAAGTGGCCATCAGTCACTCTGTTTTCAGTGCCATTGTAACTTTGAACAGTCACTAAATGAACTGTTGTAAAGTTGAGGACTACCTGAACCTGTATGTTATCAACCATCCTCGCTGACAACGACTCATAAAAAGGAAATTTGTCAGAACTTCAAAGTTCCATTTTGTGGGCAAATGCAGCGTGTTTCAAACCAGCTCCCTGCCCAGAGCTGAGACCACAGGGAAGCTGCATGAAATATTGTCAATGAAACTTGCACTGGACAAGCATGAGTGATGATTTCAGACCCTGCTGGGTTTCCTCCCTTTTCCCTACATCCCATTTGAGTTCAAAGCAGCTTTGGAGCTCCCACACTCTGCATTCCAATGGCAGGCACCATCTTGTTCTCTGCTGGAATGCTGGCCTCAGTTAAAACATCTGTGTAAAATTTGACACTAAAAAATGAAAAAGATCTAGGCTGCCCTCCATGATTTTATAGACAGACACAATTGATTTCAAAAATGCAATTAAAACAAAGGGGGAAAAAGATTGATGGGAGCTGTCAGGACAGCGTACATTGAGGCACAATTGGCAGCAAACAGCAGGATAGAATGGAAAAAAAATATTTGCTTCTAATAGCTGAAGAGAGAGTAAAACATTCCTACCTCGGTTAAAGGGCATTAATGGTATGCTTTTTTGAAAACAGCTTTCACCTGCCTACCACATGTTTAACTGAGGATAGATAAAAGGATTCAGAAAAGGAAGATGGGGAAAATAATATTCTTCAGCATGGGCTGAATTGTTTTAACGTTTTAATATTTAATTGTGAAGCATCTTTCCTTCCTCACCTGATCTTGAAAAGATAGGCAGGGTCACCTGTGGTTAGCAGGAACATCTACAGAGAGGGGAGAGTATTGAAAAATCAAGATGGCAACTGGCAAAAAATAAATAATTGAGATTGTTAAGTGTGGAGCATGGGTGCGAATAATGGAGACGAGTCGGTAGAAACAGTGAACTTCAAACTCTTTATTTACATGGTGTGACAGCTCAAAATGGATGGCTGCTATAGCCTTCCTTATATAGCCAACTTATTAACTATTCAACCAATAGCAACCTGGGAACGCTCTGTTAACCAATGGGAATGGCCTATTAATGGCCAATCAGATGCTCCTGAACAGACCAATCCGATCCTGCCATTAACAGCCAATCAGAAGTGCAGGGCCAGAACCCTGCACTTCACTTCAAGCTCAAGATAACTTTATTGGTATTATTCATTCACAACAGGACAGACTTTCCCACCAACATCAGCCACCCCGGAGCAGATTTCCCTCCCCCACAGTTGATCTTAACTTCCAGTTCCAGCTCGTGTTGCTCTACTCAAGGTAAGATTTGTGCTTGGCCAAAGGATGTGGGCCAGCGGGTGGGCGGGCCATGTGGGCGGTGCAGTCTTGTTTCCATGCAGCCTGCATTAATTGCTTTGAGGGGACATTTCTCTGCGGACCACCAACATTTTCTCATGGACCACCAGTGATCCCTGGCCCGCCAGTTGGTGACTACTGGTCTAAACAACAACATGGTCAACAATAACAACTTTGGAATGAATAATGGAAAACACTTCAGTCTTCAGTGAGTCCATGAAGGCATCAGGAAACACATTTGAACTGAAGAAAAGCTTCCCTTTTATTCTTTCTAGGTTGTATGGAACTTATTTTGGCATCCCAGATTTTTGCATTGTGTCTGATATATTTCCTGAACATCAGGAAACCATTGCTGATGCATTGATATTATTTCATAAGAAAAAGCCAGTCAAAGTTTATGTTTCTTTGTAAGGCATGTTTTAAACAATATACAGCCACTCCGTTTTATAAATGTGGACTCTGGTACAACTTATGAACATGATCTTAAAGAGGAATAAATTTAAATATTTAAATTAAAAATGTTGACTGTAAAGTTAGTTTGGATTCTTCCTTGTATAAATAAATGCTGCAATATGGGAATTACCACAAACCATACCATTAAAAAAAGACAGAGCATGCTCTCCTTTTCACCTCAAACGTGACCATGAAAAGCTTGAATCCAGGGTGTCTGAAGTTTTTAATTTCCATATGTCTCTTTATACTAGTTAATTTTCAGATTTGCCCAATATTTCCCCTTTATCAGAAGCAAAACAAAACAATAGATATATCTTCCTGAGTGGATTTGAAAACCAGCTTAACATTTGGATGAAAAAAAGAACATTTCTTTTTGTAACCCTGGTTAGCATATCAAGCTCAGCATGAATGGAATTGTTATTAGGAAAAACAGAAAGCAGAAAATTCCCTGTTCCTGATCCTTGACTACCAAATTTCACATCCATTGCCTTAAAAGATGGCTTTCTTGTCCTCTTGGAATATTTCTCAAAATTTCAGCAGGAAACCATTTCTGGCCTACTTTGGTTCTGCTTTGCTTTATTTTTTTATTTATATCTTGCTTTTAATTTTTTTTTTAACAAACAAATCAAGGCAGCATATATATTGTACTCCTTCCCCCTATTTTGCCCACAACTACAATTCTATGATGTGAGCTGAGCTGGGCTAAGAGAAAGTAATGGCTCAAAGTCATCCAGCCGGCTTTCATGGCTAAGGCATGACCAGAAGTCCCATTTCCCCAGTTTCTAGCCTGATTCCTTAATCACTAGACCAAACTGGCTTGTACCAATGCAGGAAAATTGGAAGCTGCTTTCTTTCAGATTTTAGCCTCTGTATCTTAGTTACAATCTTCACTGCTCAGCAGCAGCTCTGAAATTTTAGGCTGGAGGTTTTGCCTGGCCTCTTTGAAGAAACCAAGGATTAAATCTGGGGCCTTTTGTATGCCAAGAATGTATTCTCTCTCCCCTTCAGGATAAAGCATACCTGAAATCCATATGGCAGGACCCAAAATAAGTAATAAAAAAAAATCATG
This sequence comes from Hydrophis major, assembly GCA_033807585.1. Taxonomy (NCBI): domain Eukaryota; kingdom Metazoa; phylum Chordata; class Lepidosauria; order Squamata; family Elapidae; genus Hydrophis; species Hydrophis major. The sequence goes on from CM066331.1 coordinate 80,726,668, forward strand.
GACAATTAAGATCTCTCAGAAGAATCTGCATCATTTCCAGATTGTGCAAACTTGTCTGTGTCTTGGAAACTGTAAAAACAAGCAGAGAGGTGTCTGTTTTCACACAGACAGTATCTTGTATATTCCAAAGGTAATGATGGAATTGTCTCCAGGAACTGCATTCTTTGCCAGGTTTGTCTGCCAGTCCTGATTTTCTTTCAGGTTGTTCTGTAAGCAAATGCTGGCTAGCTGTTGGTACAGTTCTATACGGGGTTGGGATTCTACCAGTTTGCACCTATTCGCTAGAACCGTTTGTTAACATTCTAAACAGTTTGGAAAACCAGTTATTAGAAGAAATTACTGGCCTAATCCTGTAAGGAAGGCAGGAAGGAAACATTCTGGTGTTGCTTACAGAAACTGCCTCTCTGTTAACCCTTATTACATTCTTGGCAGGACTAGACTTCCTGTCTCAAGAACTTCTCTGGAGTTTTTTCCCCCTCCTTTGCTGGTCCTTTGCTTGTGTGGAGTGACCATTCAAAGTTACAATGGCACTGAAAAAAGTGACTTATGACCATTTTTCACACTTATGACTGTTGCAGCATCCCCACAGTCATGAGAGGCCAGGCAGGAGATGCATGCCTCGATGTGAGTGATATTGAGTTGGCCATACCCAGCCAGTCACATGATCACCAAGCCATATCCACCCAGTCACATGACCGCCAAGCCACACCCACCAACTAAGCCATGCTCACAGAACCAGTTGTTAAAAAATTTGAATCTCACCTCTGGTTCTATAGCTCATCCTGTCATCTGCCAAACTCACAGTTAAATACAATAGATTAATCAATAATAAGGTGACCAACCGTCCTCCTTTAGGAAGGATAGTCCTCCTTTTGTAAGTTCTGTCCTCCCTCAAAAAGTGTCCTCCTACATGTCCTCCTTTCTGATATTTGAAGATTAATCTGTAAATCTCCGTATTTGATCAATGCCGATCCGATCCATTGTATGTGATATGACGTATTTGTATTTGACATGACGATTTGTCAAGGCTCGTACATTGTGGCAAGACACGATTATGAGACGCATGCGCTCCACACAGGAGAATTGTTTTGAGAGAATGCACCACAGGCAAGAATGCACCACACACAAGTGGCTTTGTTTTTTTTCTTCAATTTATTTTTGTCCTCCTTCTCATTGTAAAAAAGTTGGTCACCTTAATAATAAAGAGACAGAGGAATAAATAATGACCTTAAATGTGTGCATCAGATCAAAACTATCATGCATGATCATCATTTGCTAGTCCAAAAAAATCACACCTTGCATTCAGTTTACAGTACACTTAGTCCTCAACTTATGACCACAATGTCTGCTGTTAAATGAGACATTTGTTAAGTGGGTTTTACACTATTTTATGACCTTTCTTGCTACAGTTGTTAAATGAATCACTGAAGCTGATAACTTAATGACCTGGTTGTTAAATAAATCTGGCTTCCCCATTGACTTTTCTGGTCAGAAGGTTGCAAAAAGTGACCCCATGACCCTGCGGCACAACAATGGTCATAAGTACGGTATGAACCAGTTACCAAGCAACTGAATTTTGACCCCATGATCCTGGGGCTTCTGTGGCGATCTTAAGTGTGAAAAATGGTCATAAGTCACTTTTTTCAGTGGCGTTGTAACTATGGACAGACACTAAATGAACTGTTGTAAGTCGAGGACTATGTTTATAGAATAATTATTGAACTAATTCAATAATTAGTTTAGCACTTGAAAGTCAGAATGACGTGTACAAAATGATTGTCCACAATTATTCAGAATAACAAACAGTTGGAAACCAAGAGCTCACTTCAAAGTAACAATTAAAATGGGACAGTGAGTTTTTTAAAAATAGGAAACAATTGTGTCCTTTACATCAAGCATGCAGATTACTGATACACTAAGGAAGGCCTGTGGTCATTACAATGATCAAATGGAGAGGGTGGTTTTAGTGTAAGATAAAAGGCTGTTTTATCTTCAGTGAAAATTTTCTACAAAATTCAGTCACTCCCATTTGTCTATGGAAATGTGCGTGATTGGCATAAAACAACCTGGTGCTTCATGATTTTGCCATATACTTCTTCAAATCAGCCAATGCAATTTGAAATAGCTAAACATTCCAGGTATACTCTTTGTAGGTGGGGGAAGGGAAAACACTATTTCCCCCCCTGCCAATTAACCTAGAATGAATAAAAAGAAAGATCAATCCTGAAGTGAAACACGGTACATTTATTAAACTCAAACAACATCTTATTTCAACTTAAGCTAGAAGAATACCAGCAGTTCACTCTTGGTCAGTGTTCTGTACCTTCATTTACATTCTTGAAAGCCCCGCGTTTTGATTGGCCAAAGCGCGGGGCGATCTGATTGGTTGGGCGAGCCGCGCTGATTGACCCACTAAGAATCTCCCGCGATTGGTGGATTCGAATCGCGGGAGATTCAAAGTGGTGCCATTGGCTGCGGCCGCCGCGGCTTGGAAATAAAAAGCCGAGAGTTTTTCCTTGGAATCCAGTTCAGTTCCGGGGACCAATAAAGAGCTGAAACCTAGTCACCGACTCCTGGTCTCTTTCCCGACGGACACGACACTGGCAACGAAGGTGGGATACTGATCCTGAACCCCATAAGCATGTGTCCGACGGAAGCCAGCAAACCCGACAAGATGGCCAGCATCGCGCCGCCCGCATCCTTCAACCCTGCTACCGAGGACTGGGAATCTTACACGGACAGATTCCGCATGTTCCTCGAATACAGCGACATGAAGGATGCCACCGGGCCGAAGAAACGAGCCGTCTTCCTGACACACTGCGGGCCCGCAGTGTTCAAGATGGCAAAGGCCCGAGCGAAACCCGCTGACGTCACTGAAATGGATTGGGATGACCTTGAGCCCTTACTCCAAAGGCACTACGCTCCCACCCTCATCCGACGGCACGAGTTTTATCGGTGGGACCAACGGTCGGGCAAAAGCCTCAGTGACTTTGTTGCAGAGCTGCGGAGTCTAGGGGTCTATGTGGGTTCTCCAACATGGACGAGGCCCTGCGGGACCGAGTCGTGCTCGGGCTTTGGGACCCCGTCCTACAAAGTCGACTGATGGCCAAAGGCAACATCACCCTCGCCGATGCCATCACCGAAGCCACCACAGCCGAAGCCACCAGGCAGTCAGCAAACTGCATGCTGAGACCGGACACTGGGGACCGCACCACGAACAACCACCCTGCATGGGCGACCGAGGCCCAACCTGAAACAACCACCCACCATGGCGAGTTCTACTCCACCTCTGATACGTCGGACGAGGAGGAGGAAATCCACCGGCTCCAAGCAGGACGCGACCAGCGTAGCCGGCGGGGTCCTAAGTCGGGGACCGCGTGTGCCGGTTGCGGAGGCGACCACCCTAGAGCCGAATGCCGGTTCTTCGATGTAGTCTGCCAGCACTGTGACAAAAAGGGTCACATTGCCCGCGTCTGCCGACTTAAGAAAGCCTACAGCCCCAGACAGTGGGACCACAGCGAGCGGAGATGGGACAGCACACTGCCCAGAACCAGAGACCGCCCAGCCGACAGCCGTTGGGACCGGAGCGGATGAGCCTGACGAGGTGGTGAGACCCGGCGGAGGGAAGAAACGCACCAGACGGTCATCATTGGCCACGCAACAACCACCGACACCCGCAAGGTCTACGTGGAGGTAGGCATCGAAGGCGAACCTTGCAAGATGGAGGTGGACTCCGGGTCCTACCTCTCCATGGTCGCCTGGCAGGAAATAAAACGCTTGGTGCCTACCATCCAAAGGAGGGGACTGGAGAACCAGAGACTAATCCTTAAAGACTACCAGGGAAACCGCATCCCGGTAGTCGGAACAGGACAATTTAGAGTAACCTTTAAAGGACGCACCGCAAAACTTCCCCTCACAATCGTCGATTGAGACTGACCCAGCCTGTTGGGACTTCAATGGTTCGCACCGCTCGGCATCGACCACATCGCCGAGGCCAACTGGGAGCAGCAACTGGCACGGGACTTCCAAGAAGTATTCGACAGCACCCTAGGCAAGTACCGAGGGCCCTCTATATCCTTCAGCTTAGACCCAAACGTTCCCCCGAGACGCCAAAAACCAAGGCGGGTACCTTTTGCATTCAAGCCAAAAATTGACGAGCAAATTGACAAGCTCGTCAAGCAAGGGGTCCTACAACCAATAGACCATGCCCGGTGGGAGACCCCAATAGTCACACTAGTCAAGCCTGATGGGTCAGTGAGAATCTGTGGGGACTATAAGGCTACCCTAAACAGCGCCTTGCAACAAAGTGCTTACCCCGTCCCAGTAGTGCAACATCTTCTACACTTACTGGGGGGAGGCAAGGTTTTTGCGAAACTCGACCTGGCCCAAGCATACCAGCAGCTGCCCGTCAATGAGGAAACCGCAGAGGCACAAACCATAGTCACCCACCGGGGAGCTTTTCGATGTAACCGACTCCAGTTCGGAGTCAACGTGGCACCTGGAATTTTCTAGAGCCTCATGGAGAGGCTCTTACAAGGCATCAAGGGGGTGGTACCCTACTTCGACGATGTACTGGTATCGGCAGCCAACCAGGCCGAACTAGAGGGTCGCCTAAGGGAGGTGCTAATGAAATTCAAAGAAACCGGGCTAAAAGTGAAGAGGGAAAAGTGCCAACTTTACACAGAGCGGGTCGAATTCCTGGGGTACCTCCTAGACCGGCATGGCATCCACCCCACCGACACCAAAATTAAAGCTATCAAAGAGGCCCCACACCCAGGTCAAAAACAGAACTGCAGGCGTTTCTGGGACTTCTTAACTTTTATAATGTGTTCCTGCCCCAAAAGGCAACCGCGGCGGAGCCTAGGCTTTTGGACAAGGCGGCTACCTGGACTTGGGGAAAACATGAGGAAGCCACCTTCAGGAAAACCAAGGACCTGCTCACTTCGGATGCCGTCCTCATCCAATACAACGAGACCCTACCACTAGCCATCACATGCAACGCATCACCCTTCGGCGTCGGCGCCATCCTCAGCCACACTCTTCCCGACGGAAAAGAAGCACCCATCGCTTCTTTTCAAGGACCCTCACCAAACCGGAGCGGAACTACAGTCAGCTGGACAAAGAGGCCCTGGCTATCGTCGCTGCAGTGAAAAGGTTTCACGAGTACCTCTACAGCCGGACGTTCACCATCCTCACCGACCACAAGCCGCTGTTGGGAATCCTCGCAGGGAACAGGGTGTGAAGGCTGGGTTCCCCAACCAGAGTTAAGGAGACAAGCTAAACAGAATGTGCAGCGTTAGTCAGATAGGCACACAGATAAATGAGTGAGATATGTTTGTATGTTTGTTAACATAAAAATAACAGATACGCTTGTGCTATCAAAAATATAGTTTATTCCATTATGAGTTCATTGCATAGTCAAAATAACAGTCCATTAGTCATGTATCATTTAGTCAGTCCATTCAAGGATATTCAGTTAGCAAAGTCCATGTAGAATATCCTTATGTCAGTTCACTTACAAATCAGTCCTTTGTCTCTCTCCCGTTCGAGTAACACAGTCTTGAGTCCATGCAGTAATTAGGGATCATCAAAGCCAGAGAGCGAGCAAGCTGTCATCTTGCTTCTTTTAAAGTGCTTTCACAACCACTCCCCTAATTACATTCATATATTTAAAGTTGCAGACACTTTAACTTATAAACCATGATTACATATTTATTATTTTACCTAAACCAGTTAGGGTAAACAATGTTATCCCTAACATTCTCCCCTTTTAGGTTAAATAATAATATAACTATTTACATCTTTAAATCATATTTGTTACAACTCTCTTTAAATTTAATTACTCGTTGAGCTTTTGTAAATTGGTCTGCAATGTTTTCTTCTGTCATGCAGTATTCCAATTTAATTAGCCCATTCTTTACAGATTCTCTAACATTTAAGTATCTTAAATCAGTATGCTTTGATCTAGTTTATACAGCAATACTAGTAGCTAACTTTATGGCTGCCTGGTTGTCCTCATACACAATAATGGAATCTTTAACAGTTATACCCATGTCTAATAATAACTGTTTGTACAAAATTAAGTCAGTGCATAGTAATGACAGACATGAAAATTCTGCTTCCATCGTGGACAAGCTAATATGCTGTTGTCTGATTGACCTCCACCCTATTAGTGTCTTACCAAATAATATAGCCATCCCAGATGTTGATTTTCTAGTGTTAATGTCAGTTGCAAAACTTGCATCTGCATAGGCAATAAGACTCAAATCACCCTTTGGTTCTATATACAATGCATGGTTCATTGTTCCTTTAAGATATCTTAAAATTCTCTTTAATGATTGCTAATGACATTGATGTGGATCTGAATTAAAACAAGCCAGCTGATTTACACTATAAGCTATATCTGGCCTTGACCAATTGCTTATATATGATAAGCTACCAATCAAAGATTGATATATGGACTTATCAAATTTGGGACTTTTATCATCAGTTTGGCAAACTTCCTGACTCATTGGAGTCTTTGCCGGTTTACAAAGTTCCATTTTATACATTTTAATTAATTGGCAAATTTTATCATCTTGAGATATCTTAAATCCATTTTTTGTTTTGTTAATTGTCAATCCTACATACTTTTTAATTTCACCTAAATGCTTTAATTTTATCTTTTTGGCTAATAATGATATAATCTCATTAGCTTCATTATTAGTCTTAGTTATCAAAGCAATATCATCTGTAAATAATAACAATAATGACACCGTTCCATTATTTTCTCTTTTAAACACACATGGATCTGTTAAACCAGATTTAAAACCTATATTGTTTAATTCTTTCACAATATATTGGTTCCACTCAAAGCCAGATTGTTTCAACCCGTAAAGACTCTTTTTGAGTTTCCAACAATCATTACAATTTACTTTATTGTCTTTTATAAAAATTGGCTTTTGTAAATATATAGTGTGCTGCAAAGGTGCATGCAAATAAGCAGTTTCTACATCTAAATGGTTAATGACATAGTTTTTCTTAGCTGCCCACACTAAAGCTGCTCTCAAAGATGTTGCTTTAAGACTTGGTGCAAAAACTTCATCATAATCAGATGCAGTTTGATTAAATCCTTGAGCTCCTAACCTAGCTTTATGGGTAACAGTCCCATCATTTCCAGTTTTTACTTTAAATATCCATTTGCACCCAATGGATTTTTCTCCTGGAGGTAATTAGCATCTTCATAAACTTTCATTACCTTTAATGAATTTAGTTCCTTTTCCATTGCCTTTTGCCAATTCTCCTGATCCTTAGCAGGATACATCTTAAGTTCATCTACACTAGTTGGCACTTTATTTACTTGGCAAACTATACTTGCTTGATACCTATCAGGTGGTCTAGTTCCACGTGTAGTACGTCTAGGTATTACAGGACTTACAGGTGGACTTTCATTTATTAACTCCTCTTGATTATCTAACTCTTCCTGATCAACTGTTTCCTCTTGTTCTGGTCCTATTTGTTTTTCGTGGACTTCTTCTTTAATTGGACTCTTCTTATAACTAGTCTGATCTTTCTGCCTTTTGTAGGGTTCAATAATTACTTCGTTGTTTAAATCTTGCTCTAATCTATTCCATCCTACATGTTCTAGGAATTTAGCACTAGCACTGGTGTAAACTCTAGATGTACCTGGTTCCCAGAATCTATAAGATCTATGATTAGATTTATATCCTACAAAAAATAATCTTTTAGCTGTATGCTGTCCTTTTTGTTTGAGTTGTGTAGGGATATGCACCCATGCTGGTGCTCCAAATGTGTGCATGTAACTTCAATCAGGTTTTGTACCATGCCACAGTGTGAATGGTAATTCACCTGTTGTTGAATTAACAACATTATTTAATATATGATTACCATACATTATTGCTTCTCCCCATAAATTGTCAGGTAATCCTGAATCAGACAACATAGTATTTGCTATTGACTGTAGTGTTTGGCCTCGGCTCTCTATAAAGGCATTATGTTGTGGCCTATATGGTGCAGACGTTTTATGTTGAATGCCTAACATCTTAAGTCTATTCTGGAATTTATTATTTGTAAATTCCGCACCATTATCTGTTATAAGAGTTACTAATTTCTTTTTAGTTTTTCTTTCTGCAAATTTTATCCAATTAAAGATATTTAGATACGTTTCAGTTTTGCTCTTCATTAAATAGCAAAACCCATATCTAGAATAGTGGTCCATTATACTTAATATGTATCGAGCTCCTCCTACACTTGGTTTTTTCGGACCTATTAAATAGGCAAATACTACCTCTAAAGGCTCTTTGGTAGTAAATCCATCAACTCTATTTGCCGGTATGACCTTGCTTTTGCTTTGATTACAAGCAAAACATTGCAAATACTTATTACAAGGTTTCAAACTTATTCCTTTAGATAGTTGAACAGTTCTCTTAAGCATATAGAAATTTAAATGCCCTAGCCATCGGTGTAACAAGTGAATACATTAATCATGAGGTTTCTTATTATCATAAACCGTGTTAGCCACCTCTAAACCATTATCATTTAACACATACAATTCACCTCTTAAAGATGCAGTAATTTTCTTATTTTCTTTTTCAATTATGCAGTTATCTCCTTTAAAAGTAACTACATATCCTAGTTTAACCAAAATTCTAACTGAAATTAAATTAAACTTAAGTTGTGGTACATATAACATTTTTACATTCTCTTTTATAAAAGAACAGTATGCTATACCTTGACCTTTAGCTTTCAGTTTCCAGCCATTGGCTAACGATATCAGCTGTGTACTCTTGGACATTTTAACAAAATTTTTGTGATCATTTGTTATACAGTGGGATGCTCCACTGTCAACCACCCATAAATTATTTTTTACAGCTCCGTTAATATACATGGCTAACTCTAAATTTTTATTTATCTTTTGATGACTTTTAGTATTCTGGTCAGCGTTCTGGCGCTTTGCTTTTTTACAAAATCTTGCCAAATGTCCTCTTCCTCCACAATTAAAACACTTTTTAATTGCGTATGCAGTAGGAGATTCATTATCTTCTTTTTGAGGTTGCTTCCTCCTTAACTGGTCTCTTTCAAATCTTCTTCTTGCCTCTTCAATCAATCTGCCAGTTATATCAGTTAAAGTTAAACTTTCCTTATGCAAGGAAGTGACGTAGTTGTCATAACTTTCTTCTAGTGAAGATAGAATTATGTAGACTTGGTGTAGTTCAGAGAAAATAAGCTCTTTCTCGTGCAGTTCTTGAAAAATGCTTTGCATAGTTTTCAAATGACTCAGCATATCACCATTCGTCTGGAGATGCGTCCTGAAAAGCTTCCGTGTTAGATTTATGTGAGCACCAACATTATCTCGGACATAAATCTTCTTCAGCTTCTGCCAACACCCAACAGCCATTTGCTCTCCACGGATATGAACAAATTGCTGGTCAGACAGTGTTAGTCCTATTATGCAAATAGCTTGTTCATTCTTTTGTATAAATTCTTTTATCTTTAGTCTATCTTCCTCAATCTCTGGATCCCATTCCTCTATGTTTGGTGCATTTTCAATTATGTTCCACAGATCTTCTCTTCGTAGAAGTAGACTACATTTCATAGACCATGATACATAGTTTGTTCCATCCAGCTTGAATATAAGGGACTAGATTGACTTGTGCCATGTTTTCTTATATGGATATAAAACTATAATTAATAAAACATAGCTGTCTATTTACTGTAACGTATAACAACACAAACTCTCACTTTTTACATAAATCTGTTTTATCCTAGTTAAACTGACTTTGCAGCCTCTGGGCCCATAACCAGTGTTAAGCCTGTGTTCCCCAACCAGGGTTAAGGAGAAAAGCTAAACAGAATGTGCAGCGTTAGTCAGATAGGCACACAGATAAATGAGTGAGATATGTTTGTATGTTTAACATACAGTAAAAATAACAGATACGCTTGTGCTATCAAAAATATAGTTTATTCCATTATGAGTTCATTGCATAGTCAAAATAACAGTCCATTAGTCATGTATCATTTAGTCAGTCCATTCAAAGATATTCAGTTAGCAAAGTCCGTGTAGAATATCCTTATGTCAGTTCACTTACAAATCAGTCCTTTGTCTCTCTCCCGTTCGAGTAACGAAGTCTTGAGTCCATGCAGTAATTAGGGATCATCAAAGCCAGAGAGCGAGCAAGCTGTCGTCTTGCTTCTTTTAAAGTGCTTTCACAACCATTCCCCTAATTACATTCCTATATTTAAAGTTGCAGACACTTTAACTTATAAACCATGATTACATATTTATTATTTTACCTAAACCAGTTAGGGTAAACAATGTTATCCCTAACACAGGGCCACCCCGAACATTCTATCTCCACCCCGAACATTCTATCTCCTAGAATGACAAGGTAGTCCGAATTCCTGGCCGCCTACAACTACCGGCTCACACACCGACCCGGTAAGACTATCACCCATGCGGATGCTTTAAGCCGCTCACCGCTACCCGAACCAGACACTGACCCAGCACCCACGACGACCACCCTCAGCATAGAGACTCTGCTCGATCTACCCATAACCGCGTCAGACATTGCCCAAGAAACTAATAAAGACAAATGTCTGGCGCGGGTGTTCCATTGGGTAGAGAAAGGGTGGCTGGAAAAGGACAACGACAAGACTTTCAGAACATTCTGGAACTGGCAAATGGAACTCTCGCTACTAAAAGGGTGTGTACTATGGGGGGGGGATAGGGTGGTCATCCCGGAAAAACTGCAAGGGAAGGTACTGGAGTTGTTACACGAGGGGCACCCGGGTATCGTTAGAACAAAAGCCCTGGCCAGAAGTTACGCTTGGTGGCCAGGGATGGACAAACAAATCGAGGCTTGGGTAGCAAGGTGTCAATGTTGCCAGGAAACTAGACCAAGCCCATCCACGGCACCAATTCTAGAGTGGGAAACCCCCAGGGGACCTCGGTCTAGGATCCACATAGACTTCGCCGGGCCCACAAAGGGACACACATTCTTAATAACCGTAGATGCTTACTCCAACTGGCTGGAAGTAAGCAACATGAGAACCACCACCACGGAGGCCGTGACCAAAGAACTCTGCAAACTCTTCACGACACACGGCCTCCCAGACGTCCTCGTGTCGGACAACGGGCCCCAATTCACCTCACTGGAAATTGAAAAATTCCTAGTGGAACGGGGCATACGTCACGCACTGACAGCCCCGGCGCATCCGGCGGTGAACGGAAGGGCGGAACGGATGGTTCAATTCACAAAAAAAAAACCATCCAGAAAATAGACCATGGGGAGATCCAGGACAAAATAAATAAAATGCTTTTTATACAACACATAACCCTGAATACTACAACAAATAAAAGCCCAGCAGAGCTACTAATGGGGAGGAAAATAAGATCCCCACTCGATAGACTACACCCCACATACAACCCAGAGAAACCCCCAGACTCCACCAGCAAACACCGATCCTTCGCACCAGGCGATGCCATCTATGCGAAGAACCTAACCGGAGACCCACTATGGATACCAGCAACCATAACCCAGGTGACAGGTCCACGCTCGTACCGGTTACAAACAACCGACGGACGAGCATGGAAACGCCACATCGATCAATTAAGATCGAGGACAGCTGCAAAAGACACAACCAACCCCCTCAACACAAACCAAGTGGGGAGGGAATACTCCGGACATCAAACCCCAGAAGAAAGAAACCAGCCATACTCACCAGCAAGCAGCCAGCGCGAAACCTCACCAGGAAGAAACAGCCAGGCCAGCTCGACAAGCCCGGAAAGACCAAGCGGGAGCGGCGAAAACCGCAGCTCCTGGGTAGACCGGGAGGGAGCTGCGAAGAGCGGCCCGGCAAGACATACCAGGTGGTTCCAACGACGAGGCCGAGAGACACAGAGATCCTGACCGAACCGGCCGGGAACCAACCTACGACTGACCTGTGCAGGTCCAGTAGACAAGTACGGAGCCCCACCTACCTACGGGACTACGTTACGTAGGACCAAACTAAGAGGGGAGGGGTGTTCTGTACCTTCATTTACATTCTTGAAAGCCCCGCGTTTTGATTGGCCAAAGCACGGGGCGATCTGATTGGTTGGGTGAGCTGCGCTGATTGGCCCGCTAAGAATCTCCCACGATTGGTGGATTCGAATCGCGGGAGATTCAAAGTGGTGCTATTGGCTGCGGCCGCCGCGGCTTGGAAATAAAAAGCCGAGAGTTTTTCCTTGGAACCCAGTTCGGTTCCGGGGACCAATAAAGAGCTGAAACCTAGTCACCGACTCCTGGTCCTTTTCCCGACGGACACGCCAGTCAGAAAAGTATGTTTTGCACCTCATGCATTTAAAAAAAAAATTACATTATTCTAAATCTGGAAAAAGATGAGATCAAGGGACAATGTTATTCTGTAATGTCTTGGAGAAAGGAGCAGCTTTCCTGAATTCAGGACAGAAGCACTGGCTGAGAGTGAAAACTTTTTCCCTGCAATGAAATGCAGGAATGTTATGAAATGCCATTGTCTTCAAACTATCTCAAACTATCCCAAATTCTTCTTAAAACTAACCACACTTGGATCGATATCTGTGTAACTGAAATAATGATTAGTTATTTTTCCCTCTAATGATTTACTGCCTTGTAGCCTGGAAAGCTTGGAAAGAAATATAGCATAAATAAAAAAGGAATAATTAATTGAGGCTTAAAGTTGGTAGCAACTGTGAGGAAAAGAAATAATCAAATGATCCCAACAAACTGGCCCAAAGTCCAACAGTAAATATTTGCTGCTTGAAAATAACTTGCAACACATTTTGTTTCATCAATAATTTTAGCCTTTCATGGCAACTCAGCTGCACACGGTGACTTAAGCAGTCCTTTGATTTGCAGAGTTACCTTTTTCTATTTTATTTATTTATTTTCCACTTTTATTATTTTTTACAAATAACTCAAGGCGGTGAAACTTCCTCCTCCTATTTTTCTCACAGCAACCCTGGGAGCTAAGTTGGGTTGAGAGAGAAGGACTGGCCCAGGATCACCCAACTAGCTTTCAGGGCTGAGATGGGACTTGAACTCAAGGTCTCCCTCTTTCTATCCTGGTGCTTTAGATACTAGACCAAGGGTCTTCAAACTTGGCAAGGTTAAGACTTGTGGACTTCAACTCCGAGAATTCTTGAGCAAACATGACTGGAGGAGGAAATTCTGGGAGTTGAAGTCCACAAGTCTTAAAGCTGTCAAGTTTGAAGATCCCTGCACTACACCAACTCTTCAGAATCTTATAACATTAACATAAATGTTATGGATTAAGCCAACGCAGCAATACAACCCTCAACAGCTTCATCTTACAGCAGGCTTGTAATCCTGCAATTCTCACTGGCCCATAGATAGTGAGTCGTGATTGGTCAAGTTTGGCCAGTCTGATTGGCTGTTAACGGCAACCCCTGATTGGACGCTTGTGAAAGCGATAGACTCAGTTCATTGGTTGTTTTGACGGCAGCAAGCTCTATAAAAGAGCTACTGCTGCCCAGATATTTAGCTCCGTTCTTTCTTGTTAATAAAGAGTTGAAGTCACCATCCGATGTCTCGTCTCTGTTCCTTGCGCCCATGCCCAGGACTTAACAATAAAAAAGCAGTTGTTTGTGATTTCTATCCAGAGGAAAAATGTATGTCGATTTGGACTATGTTTTTATTCAGAAGCCAAGACTACAGAGTCTAGATCAATGGCTGAGGTATTCTGGGAGCTGAAGTTCACGCATCTTGAAGTTGCTAAGATTGATAAACACTGATCTAGATCTCCTTCTGGAGGTCCTCAGTGAAACTAGCTTGTTTAATTTTATTTTAAATAATGGCCATTCAAGAAGCCTTTTGCTGTAAGGTGAGCTTAATTGCTCCATCAGTCAATTAAACCATTTTACTTGAGTCTGTTTCAAATTATATTAATCTCATCGATAGAAAAACTCTGTGCCAATTACCTTCATTTTTATGATGGCTCTATTTTATGCAAAGAGTTTTAAAACTGCTTGTTCTTTGGTGTACGCAGTGTGCAAAAAAGTTAGCTGTTAAAGAGGTTTATTATCCCTGTTTTCCCTCTTCCTACACTCAGTCTTTCTGTCTCTTGTTTTAACACATACACACACACACACACACACACACATTAATTCCAGCCTTTGCTCACAATGCACATTTAACACGGGGAATTTATTTCAATCAGAATAGAGCTGGAAAGGACCTTAGAGGTCTTCTAGTCCAGCCCCTAGCTCAAGCAGGAAACCCTATACCATTTCAGACAAGTGACTGTCCAGTCTCTTCTTAAAAACCTCTAGTGATGAAGCACCCACAATTTCTGAAGGCAAAGCTGTTCCACTGGTTAACTGTCCTCACTGTCAAGAAGTTTCTCCTTAATTCCAGATTGCTTCTCTCTTTGATCAGTTTCCATCCACTTCTTTTTTCTTTTCTGATGCTGTGGACATTTAAAATCTATCACAAAAGATCTTTTTATGCAAGCTTCCAGCCTTAGTTCTGTGTAAAAATAAGGTAAAAATAATAATCTATCTCTTTTACAATTATTCATAAGGCTAAGCAAATATTTTGGGAATCAAAAATGCCAGCAACAGTACTGACCCATATACTATATAATCCAAAATGGTAACATACTACACAGAGAGACTTTTTCATAGTAGATGCTGTTAAGTCTGGTGCGTGGGTGCGAATAATGGAGACAAGCCGGTGGAAACAGTGAACTTCAAACTCTTTATTTACATATTGTGACTGCTCAACCCAAAGGCTGCTCAAGCCTTACTTATATAGGCAACTCATCAACTACTTAACCAATAGCGAACCTGGAGTGCTAGCTCCGTTTAACCAATGGGAATGGTCTGTTAGTGGCCAATCGGATGCTTCTAAACAGGCCAATCCGATCGGGCCATCAACAGCCAATCAGAAGTGCAGGGCCAGAACCCTGCACTAGACTTCAAGCTCAATGATAACTTTATTGGTATTATGCATTCACAACACCCCTTTCCCCTGGCTTCTGCCCACGGGGCACGGTTACATAGTCCTTAAGGTAGGACGGTTGTTTAATTAATCTTTTCGATTTTCGCAAGGTGCCAGGCGGTTGGCTGCACTCTTGCTGAGGTAGATTGTTGTTTAGCGGTAAGGGTGCCTCTGGTTCCGAGTTCGCGTTCTTTTTGTCATCAATATCACTGGGCGTTTCCTGAGGTGCATTTACTCCGGTCCCTGGTTCCTGTTCTTGCATTTCCGTTCCAATATCAGTCTCTTCGAAGGGGTTTCCTTCGAATAATAATTCACTTTCCTCTGTATCTCCCCCCCCCTCTCAGTTTGATCAAAAGGGAGTTCGGAATTGCGAGGTGGTAGCCGCGATTGTAGCTGATCTATGTGGCGCTTCCAAAGTCTATCTTCAGGGCACTGAACGAGGTATGATCTAGGGCCGGTTATGCAGATCATGGTAGCTTCTACCCACAGCGGATCGCCCGAAAAGTTTTTAGCGAATACGAGATCGCCTACCTGGAAGGTACGGCATCGACTGCTGGATCCGAGTGGCTTTTCGGGTTCGTAGGCCGGGTGTAAATGGTCGAGGTGGGAGCGGACCTTCCGTCCCATTAACAGTTCGGCGGGAGTTTTGTTGGTGACGCTGTGAGGTGTAATGTGCTGCAGGAAAAGGATCTGGTTGATTTTTTCGTCGATGTTGTCGTAATCGATCTTTTGCAGAGTCTTTTTGATGAATTGAACCATGCGCTCAGCCCTACCACTTGCAGCAGGGTGCACAGGCGAAGTGAGCGCATGTCGAATGCCCCGTTCAGCCAAGTACTGCTCAAAAGGTAGCGCGGTAAATTGGGGCCCGTTGTCGGATACCAGGACATCTGGTAATCCGTGGGTTGCAAAAAGTCTTTCTAGTCTTTTGATGACTGCCTCAGTGGTTATGCTGCTCATTCGGTGAATCTCGAGCCAGTTCGAGTAGGCGTCGACGGTTAGCAGAAATGTGTGGCCTTTGGTCGGCCCAGCAAAATCCAGGTGGATGCAGGACCAGGGTCCCCGCGGTTTCTCCCATTCAGTTGGGGTTGCCTTGGTAGAGCGTTGCTTACTTCTTGGCATCTCTTGCAAGTTTTAACCCATGATTCGATTTGTCTATCGATGCCTGGCCACCACGCGTAGCTACGTGCGAGGCCCTTCATGCGCACGATGCCAGGGTGGCCATCGTGCAAGGTTCTTAGCAGCATCTGTTGGAGTCATTCTGGGATAACGACTTTATCACCCCAGATGACACAGCCCTTCTGTGAGAACAACTCTGACGACTTTTGAATGGTGCAAAGTCGTCTGGTACTTGGTCCAATGGCCATCCGCATTCCACCCACGTGAGGACTCGCGCCAAAATGGGGTTGTGTTTTGTTTCTCTCACGATGTCACGGGCAGTCAATGGCGGCATGTGAAGTGTCTCGACCTGCAACGCTGTCATCGTTGGTGCAGGATTGTTGATAGTTTCAGGGAGCGGTGTACGGCTCAGCGCATCAGCGTGGGGAATGGCTTTTCCCGGACGCTATTGTAGCCGATAATTGAAGGCAGCTAAGAATTCTGACCAGCAGGTCATTCGGGGAGATAGTATATAGGGAGTTGGTTTGTCCCCAGCCATGATCCCCAGCAATGGTTTGTGGTCAGTTACAATGGTGAAATTCCGGCCGTACACATATTAATGAAACCTCTTAACTGCTGATACAATCGCCAAGGCTTCCTTATCAATTTGGCTGTAATTTCGCTCAGTTTTCGAGAGCGTCTTTGAAAAGTAAGCAACAGGGGCTTCGTTACCATTAGGTAACACGTGACTCAAAATGGCGCCCACTCCAAAAGGCGATGCATCACAGGTTATGTTTATTGGCAAAGTCTCATTGTACTGCATAAGCACGGTGTCCGAAGTCAGTAATTTTTTTACATTACGGAACGCCTGCTCTTCTTTCTGACTCCATACCCAGTTTGCTTTTTTGTCTAAAAGACGATGCAGTGGTTCAGCGACAGTAGCTTTGTGCGGCAAGAAAACATTATAGAAGTTGATGAGGCCCAGGAACGCCTGGAGGTCGGTCTTGTTCTGGGGTCTGGGAGCGTTCTTTATTGCTCTTAATTTACTATCAGTAGGGTGAATACCCTGACTGTCAATTAGGTACCCTAAGAATTCAACACGATCGGTACACATTTTGCATTTATTTTTTTTTACTTTTAGGCCTGCTTCCTGAAATTTTTGTAATACTAATCTTAGACGCTCCCGCAAAATTTTTTGAGTGGGGGCAGCAATAAGCACATTGTCAAAATAGGGGACAACGCCCTTGATCCCCTGCAATAGTCTCTCCATTAGGCTCTGTAAAATCCCTGGGGCTACACTGACTCCGAATTGAAGCCTCGTACACTTAAATGCGCCACAGTGTGTTACGATAGTCTGTGCCTGTGCCGTTGTTTCGTCAACCGGCAATTGCTGGTAGGCCTGAGCTAGGTCTAATTTAGCGAAGACTTTTCCGCCCCCCCAGGAAATGGAGGAGGTGCTGCACTACTGGCACCGGATACGGGTTCTGTTGCAGTGGTTCAGAGTGGCTCGGTAGTCCCTTCAAATTCTAATGGAGCCGTCCGGCTTCATAGGTGTCACAATCGGCGTTTCCCAAGGGGAGTATCTGTTGGCTTTAAAACTCCCTGGGCAATCAATTTATTTAACTGCTCATCAATTTTCGGTTTTAGAGCAAACGGAACTCGACGAGGCTTGAGGCGGATGGGCGCTATCTTTGGATTAAAACTAAAGGATATCGGGGTCCCCTTGTACTCGCCTAGCTTTTTCTCGAAGACGTCCTTGAATTCACGGGCGAGGTCTTGCTCCCAGTCACTGCCGCCGATTTGATTAATACCTGCCACTTCGATGCCGAGTGGTGCGAACCACTGTAGGCCCAACAGGCTAGGCCAGTCCTTATCGATCACCGTCAGGGGTAAGTACGTCGTGCGGTTCTTGAATGTCACCTGGACTCGGCTGGATCCTGCAACTGGAATCCGATTCTCCTGGTAGTCTTTTAGGACGAGCCGTTGGAATTGAAGGTCTTGGCGCCGGATAGTGGGGATGAGTTGCTTGAGGGTCTTCCATGAGACCATCGAGAGGGACGATCCCGAGTCTACTTCCATGTGGCAGGGCTGGTTTTCAATGTTCACGTTGAGCCGAATTTTCTGAGCGTCTAGTGAAGAGGCATGGCCTATAGTGAGTGTTTGGTGAGCCTCTTCTCGTCTCGCTAGACAATTCACGGGTCGGTTTCCGTAGGAGTGGTTTACTGGTTCTCGCCTTACAGGGCGATTCCCTGCCAATTGGTGGAGATTGGTTCCCTTTGAAGTCTGGCTGGGTCTGAGGAGGTTTTTGCAGACTCGTCCGATGTGGCCTCGTTTCCCGCACTCGTGGCAGAGTGCGTTGCGGAATTTGCAGTCAGAGCGAAAATGGTTGGCTCCGCAGCCTGTGCAGGGTTGTTGGAACTTTGGGCATCGTTCCTGATCAGTCCATAGGCGATGGACCTCTTCTTCGTCGCTGTCTGACGAGGAAGAGAGGTCCTCATGATGGGCCGTGGAAAGCTGCCCTTCTGCGCTAGGTGAAATTTCGCCGGCCGGTTGGTGGGCGTGAGTGCGATTTCGGTGCAGTTGGGCAGCCGACTTCTTGGTTGCCTCTGCTGCCGTGGCTTCAGTTATGGCGTCCTTAAGGGTGGTGTCGCCCTTTGCCATTATTTTGCTCTGCACATTTAGAGCGTCGAACCCTAGGACTACTCTGTCTCTCAAAGCCTCCTCCAGGTCAGTGAATTCACACAGGCCTCCCATGTTCTGGAGGTCTGCAACGAAATCGGCGACGCTTTCTCCTTTTCGCTGGTTACATTGATAGAACTCATGTCGTCTTATGAGCGTTGGAACAGCGGGTGCATAATGGGCCCTTAGTAGCGGTTCGAGGACATCCCAGTCCATGGTTTTCACTTCAGTCAGTTTTGCCAATGCCTTAGCCATCTTAAAAACCATTGGGCCGCAGTGCGTCAGGAACACTGCCCGTTTCTTCCCGGCCGTGGCATCCTTTAGATTATTTGTTTCCAAAAACATTTGAAAACGACCCATGTAAGACTCCCAGTCTTCTTGAGCCGGATCGAACGGAGCGGGCGGTATGGCGCCGCCAGACATGGTTTCGCCATTTTGTGCTTCAGTCATGTGCTTAGTTGGCTCTGATGTCATCCAATCCCATCCTCATCGCCAGTGTTAGGTCTGGAGCATGGGTGCGAATAATGGAGACGAGCCGGTGGAAACAGTGAACTTCAAACTCTTTATTTACATATTGTGACTGCTCAACCCAAAGGCTGCTCAAGCCTTACTTATATAGGCAACTCATTAACTACTTAACCAATAGCGAACCTGGAGTGCTAGCTCCGTTTAACCAATGGGAATGGTCTGTTAGTGGCCAATTGGATGCTTCTAAATGGCCAATCCGATTGGGCCATCAACAGCCAATCAGAAGTGCAGGGCCAGAACCCTGCACTAGACTTCAAGCTCAATGATAACTTTATTGGTATTATGCATTCACAACAGATGCTTAGTTAGCAAACTTGGGTTTTCGGTCACCTTTGAATGCATATAAAAGTTTCACGAGTTTAAATGAATCTTTAAAGCTGTGGTTGGCTACCCAACCATACAAAGTGTATATGCAAGTAATTTTAATCAGTACTTGAGGTTGCAAAAAGGTGTGCACACTATTCTTATTCAGGATTGCTCTGGGAGAAAAGAAGCAGATGGAGAGAAGAAATGTTCAAAATAACAGAATTGGAAGGTACCTTGGGGGTCTTCTAGTCCAACCCGTTGTCAGGCAGGAAACCCTATATCAGTGGTGGCTTACCTTTTTGGGCTCCTGTGCCAAACATTGTGCACAATGCATGTGCCACCCCAGCCCCTGTGCATACATGTGCAATCCCCCTGCCACCCCCTAACCTGCACTGAGCCTCTCAGATGATATTCAGTCTGTTTGAGGCCTTTTTCAGGCTCTTAGAGGCTTGAGGAAAACTTCTGCAGCCTTTGCAGGTCAATAAATGGGCCAGTTTTGTTACTTCTAGTATTTCCAGAAATACAGGAAGTGATGAAACGGGCCTATTTTTTGGCCTGCAAAGGCTTTCCTCAAGCCTCTGGAAGCCCGAAAAAGGCCTCAAATGGGCTGAAAATCAGCTGTGAGGCACATGCGTAGTGAGGTAAAAAGTTTGCCTGCGGCTTGCATGCCGGCCCAAATGGCTCTGCATGCCACTTGTAGCACATGTGCCATAGGTTTGCAAACACGGGCCTATACCTTTACCATTCCAGACAAATGGTTATCCAATCTCTTCTTAAAACCTTCCAGTGACCACAACTTCTGGAGAAAACTCCTTCGATTGATTAATGGTTCTAACTGTCAAGAACGTCCTGAAGGTGCTTTTTTCAAGAGGCAACTGGATTTTCTGGTTTTTCTTTGAAGACTTTTTGCTTTTCATCCAAGAAGCTTCTTCAGCTCTGACTAGATGGTTGGGAATGGAAGCATTTATAATCCTTGAAGACAGTGGGTCATTTGCATTATTTTATCTGTGTCATCAAGGTCCCCTAAGTAGTGCAAACAGGTGTGTGGAGCCTTCTTGGAACTATTGAAAGGACTGTGTTGTAGACTGGGGATAGATGATATCGAATCCCTCCCTTCCTGTTAAAAGACGGCTGTTCAATTTTGACATAGATGGCCTCTTTGACCCCTCTTTCAATCCAGCGGTCCTCTCTGTCCAAAATGAGGACTTTGCTGTCTTCAAAAGACTGGCCTTTGTCCTTTAAATGGAGATATACTGCTGAATCTTCTCCTGATGGGTTTGTTTTCCTATGTTGTGCCATGCGTTTATGAAATAATTGTTTTGTTTCCCCAATGTTTCCACATAGTAAAAAGTACCTTTGAGATAACCATGACCTGGATGACTGAGAATCTCCACAGACATGTAGCTGCCAATAAATGTCTTCTTTGTTCTAGCTTGCTTCTCCCCTTGTTTAGTTTCCATCCATTGCTTCTTGTCCTGCCCCCAGGTGCTTTGGAGAATAGCTTGACTCATCTTCTTTGTGGCACCCGCCCTGCGGCAACTGTTCAAGGCAGAAGTATTTATTGTAGGTATTCAGTTTCTATGTTTTCTATGCTGCCCACGTCTCCTATAAGGTGACTGAGCAGCTTACAGATTTATAAAAAGACTAATAGATATAAATAATTAAAATATTATAACCATGCAATTTAAAACTTTAAAACTATAGGGGGGAAAAAGCAGGACTAGAGGAGATGTGGATGAGATCGTCTTACCTCATCAACCACCTTCAGCAGTTGAGCGCCCCACTCAAGATCCCAAGCCAACTGGCAAAACCAAGTTTTAATACCATTCCAAAGGGCCAAAAGCATGGGAGCTGTTCTCACCTCTGGTGGCAGAGTGTTCCACAGGTACAGGGGCTACAGCAGAAAAGACTCTTCTCTTTGATCCTGCCCATCAGAATTCCTTAGCAGATGAGATCTGTAGCAGGCCTTTTCCACTGGCATGAGTGGGGTGGCTGGACTCATTCGGGTGAGACGGCTCCTCAGATCCCTCAGATCCACACCGTTAGAGGTAACCAATATCTTGATTTGGACCCAGAAGCAAACTAGCAACTAATGCTGCTTGTGCAACAGTAGTGTGATATGTGTCACCCTAAGGGACAGTGATGGGATTCAAAAAAATTGACTGCCGGTTCTGTGGGTGTGGCTTGGTGGGCATGGCAGGGGAAGGATACTGTAAAATATCCAGTCAGAGGTGGTATTTGCTGATTCTCTGAACGACTCAAAATTTCTGCTACCGGTTCTCCAGAACTGGTCAGAACCTGCTGAATACCACCTCTGCTAAGGGACCCCAGAAATGTGCACACTGCTGCATTCTGCACCAGCTGTAATTTCCAAATACTCTTCAATGGTAGCCCCATGTACAGTGTGTTGCAGTAATCCAGCCAAGAGATGACTAGGGCATGAGAGGGTCTCACAATCCAGGTAAGCAGGAGAAATATGAGGGAACACTCACATTATACTTTAACTTTCAGTTGTTTACCCTCTACTCCACTGGATGATGTTATCTGAATCCACATCACTTATATCAGACTGTCCTCTCATACAGATAATCCTCAATTTATGTCCATATAATAGAACGTATCCTTTACAGTTGTAAGTCATAAAATGAGTCTATCATGTGACTGTCCTATTTTATTGTTGTTTTTGCAGCAGTTGTTAAGCAAACTTGGCAGTCATAAAGTAACCACCATAGTCATTAAGCAAATGCTAAGGTCATTAAGTGAACCAATGCCTTGCTATGGGTGTAGTTTTGCCAAAAAAATAGAAATAAATGCCAGGGGTTGTTGTTGTTTTTTTTTTGCAAAAACTGTTGTAAAATGCAGTCAAATGACCACAGCAGTGGAGGGCAACCATCAGAACTTCAAATCCAGGATGTTAAAGTAACCCCAAGGTAGGTTTGTCATCATCATTTGAGAACCACCTATACTTTTTCTTCTTGTATTAAATCAGAATTGATGTGGGAAGGTCACAGCACTGTACACCAGTTCATATGCAGCTACTAAAACGAAGGTGCTTAGGTCCTCTTTTTCCAAAGAAAAATGATTTTGCTGTGATAATGTAAGTTACTTTCCAGGTGAAGAGAGGAGCAGCCAATTCTGGGTTCCACTGTCTTAAAGTTTCTAATTTATTGCATTTAAGGAATTTTTGAGTGGGGAAATCATAATCCAAAGTATCTTGGGAAGAGGCAATTGATTATCAGGAAATGAATTGACTTTCCTCTTTCCTGTTTCTGACTTATTCTTCTCTGACTACACACCTAGGGAGTGAGGAGCAAACACATTCCATTGCTCTAAAAATACAACCTATAAATTACAGCAACAGCCACAACCAAATGCTTTAAGAATGCATCCAGTGGCTTATTGTTTGCTTTTTAGAGGGAAGGGTTTTTTTTAAAAAAAAAAAAATCCCAGTAAAGCCACATCATGCGTAGTTACAGCCTCCTTTTCAGATGCCAAAAATGAAAATAAAATCTGCTTTCAAAACACACACACATACACACACACAGAGGATCACATTGATTGCACTTTCAGAGTGTGTGTGTGTGTTTTGCAAGCAGATGCCTTGTGAGTTTCCAATATTAATCTACTTTAACCGTACAATAGCCCCATTTTGAATGCATAAGCTTCCCGCTCCTTGAAATCCATATTCTAAAATCTGTCATTATTAAGACTTGTTTTGGTTTTTTTTGTTTGGCTTCCAGGCTTATAAAGGATGAAAAGATTAAAGGTTATGATAATCTGTGAAAGATTGAAGCCTTTGGCAAAGATTGCTACTTTGGCTTTCAAAGAATCAGATTATTTTTTTTTTATGGTGGGGAAACCGACCTATGCAGGGTCAACCAAAGACTTTTCACTGCCTGAGGCAACACAATACTATGGACCTCTCTTTTCTATGTACTGAAACCTACCTGATTGTGGAAAAAACCCAGGGGCCATGGAACAGAGCATGTTTGTTGGCATACAAAACTCAGACTAGTTTAAAATGAAGGGCTTTAATCCAATTTTTGCATGTTTTCTTTTTCTAATGTTAGGTGCGAAAGTCCAGGCCCACACATGAAGTTATAATTAAGCTGAATTATTGCTACAAAGCCTATGCAAAAGAATCTCAATTAATGGTTAGCATCTGCTTGGAATTAGCTAAGGGTGAATGGAATTCAAGGTGGGGGATGGACTTGGTCCACCTGTGGCAATGTAGGGATTCTAGGCTGATGCCTCTTTTAACTCTGCCCCAGGTTCTGCCACTCCTTCTCCTACATTCCATTTGCTGTTGCTGGTAATATTAACAGAGTAAAGAGCATAAACTCTGGATTATATTTTACTTCTGTTCAATGCATTTCACACTTAAGGCTTTTTGGAGAATGCCTGGGGAAGATAGAGAAAGGAAAAGGGGAAGGGATCCAGGTTTATTTGGAATAGATGTTATGAAATAAATGGGAAATTAATAATGATGAATTCAAGGTCCACTAACTGATTTGTTAGCATTATTCAAGGCCCAAAAAGTTTATAAAGGGCAAACACAGGAACCTTTTGTGTTCTTGGAGCTTGCAGATTAAAATTTGATATATAAAGAAAAAGAAGAATGTAGAGTCAATAAGAAAGAGCAAAAATACTATTTCAGTTGTAAGTTGCAAGGCAGAGATAGCATGCTAATTTTCTTAGAGTAGAACATGAAAATATTTGAATCCTATTTTCTGTTTTCCACTCTGCCAGTAAGAGTTTGTCTTTGCAGTTTGATTTCACTTTATTCAGAAAGTACCGTGTTTCTCCAACAATACGGCCTCCACCAATAGGAAGGCCCAGCATGTTTTTTGGCCATAAAATCAAATTAATCCCCTCCCCCCCAAATTTAGGCCTATCTTAAAATATGCAAAATAAGGGGGAAGGGTGAGAGACTTGCTGTTAGGAGCGCCCAGTGGGCAGGAATTCCTCGCCACTAGCCGCTCCTAACGGGTGATCATGGCGAAGCGCAGAGAGCTCCCTACTCCCACCAAACACCTTTGCTGCAGACACCTTTGGCACCCGCCGCTGTTGCTTTCCCTTCTGCCCATTCCGCTGCCACGTTTGTAGCTGCCACTTCCGTGTTTGGAGTGCCGCCGCCATTTGGAGCTCCAAACACGGAAGTGGCAGCTTCAAACTTGATGGCGGGCGATCTTTTTATTTTGGTCCGCGTGAAGTTCAGAGCGAGCGAGAGGGAGACTGCGATGCCTCCATCCGAGATGGTAACCTCACTAGTGGATCACAACGTGGCTGGAAGCCCGAATCGGTGGGATACGATGGCAATCTTTTTGGAGCAAGAGGAAAGGGAGAGAAGAGTTGCGAGGTGTAATTTGCAGGAGGAAGTGGGTGTACCCCACAGCAGGGAGCCCAAGGAAGAAGGGCCGGTAGGCAACGGAGAGCGTCCCATAGCTCCGGAAGCAGCCTAGAGACGCGCCTGGAAAGAGGCACAGATGCTGCCTTGTAGTCCCCAAACCAACTGCGTGCGCCACCTTTAGTTATATGCAGTCCGCTCTTTGGGCATCTCCATGTGATCGTGACCCCGTCCTTTCCAGCTGACGCCCTTGCTGCTTTCTGGCTCTTTAGTGACCAGCAAACGTGAACGTGTTCCAAACACGAAGCCAGTCGCTAAAGAACCAGAAAGCAGCAAGGGCATCAGGTGGAAAGGACAGGGTCACGATCACATGGAGATGCCCAAAGAGCGGACCGCACATAACTAAAGGCGGCGCACGCAGTTGGTTTGGGGACTACAAGGCAGCATCTGCGCCTCTTCCCGGGCGCATCTCTAGGCTGCTTCCGGAGCTATGGGACGCTCTCCGTTGCCTACCGGCCCTTCTTCCTTGGGCTTCCTGCCGTGGGGTACACCCACTTCCTCCTGCAAATTACGCCTCGCAATTCTTCTCTCCCTTTCCTCTCGCTCCAAAAAGATTGCCATCATATCCCGCCGATTCAGGCTTCCAGCCACGTTGTGATCCACTAGTGAGGTTACCATCTCGGATGGAGGCATCGCAGTCTCCCTCTCTTGCTCGCTCTGAACTTCGCGCAGACCAAAATAAAAAGATCGCCTGCCGTCATGTTTGAAGCTGCCACTTCCGCGTTTGGAGCTCCAAATGGTGGCGGCACTCCAAACACGGAAGCAGCAGCTCCAAACGTGGCGGCGGAATGGGCAGAATGGAAAGCAACAGCGGGGAGTGCCAAAGGTGTCTGCAGCAAAGGTGGGAGTAGGGAGCTCTCTGCGCTTCGCCATGATCACCCATTAGGAGTGGCTGCTGGTGAGGATGCAAGGGGGGGAATTAAGTCACCCCCTGAAAAGACGGCCTAGCCGTTTTTTCGGGGCTCAAAAAAAAAATAAGGCCTGGCCTTATTATGTGAGAAACATGGTAATTTTTCACTGAGTGAGATTTTTGAAATTTTGCTGTTCTTCTTGTAAGCAACTTTAGCCATAAATCAGGTCTCCATTTGAGGTTGCTTATAATATTTCATGCCAACATTGTGTAATAAGTTCAAGCTCTTCTTAGTTCCTAAAAGAAATAGAAAGGGAGATCTCAATAAATCAGAACTGTTGGCCCCTTTTCCATTGTTCTCTTGAAAATATAGGCTATGTAACAGATTTCTATAAATCCTTAACAATTTTATCTTTGTAGAAGAACATGACTCCATTCATGATCAAGTCTAGTCAAAAATGGTTGCTCTGTTTACTTGTTCCTTCTCAATCAGATTTTTGTTTTTTGCCAATCCTCTTATTGTTTAAATAACATTTTATTTTATTTTATTACAAATTGGACATGATTGGAAAAACTGGAAACAAAGTAGGTGTTGTGTTGCAGGCGGACACACGAGGCAGACACGGATCTAAAGGTTAACACTGCTTTATTTGAAGCATAACAGGTTGTCGCGACTGCCCGGCTGGGCTGGCAGCAGCAGCTGATGCCGTTTGACAGCTCCTTTTATAGCCGGCTGTCAAACAGCATCAACCAATGGGAGCAGTCAGTGCTCCCCGCCAGGAATGTGGACCGGGTTGAAGACTGCTAGCTAGTCAGGGACACCACATCCCTTTCTGCTAGCTAAGAGCATGCGCGGCCCTGCCTTCTGGGGATCCACGGTTCAGAAAGGAAGTTGAAGTAGCTGCTGCTTTGCGCCCAGAGCACCTGGCCTGAGAAGGAGACCCCTCTAAGATGGTGTGCAAAGAACATCCCCTGTGACTGTCAGCATAAAAGTAGGGCAGGGGTCCCCAATCCCAAGGGCTGTGGGTCAGCACTGGACCGAGCTGCGGCAATGGCAGACAAGTTCCATTTGGGCGAGCAGGGTGCGAGTTTAGCTGTGGCTTGTATGAAGGGGGATGCACACAGCGCTCAGCCATCTCTTCCTCACGCTCCCGTAAAGGCAGAAGGTGGGGGACCACTGCGCTAGGGAGTTAGGACGGGACGATTCAACCTCCCACCTACCCAGCTTTTCGCCCCCCTGGGAGTGTAGTGCTGCTGCCCAGGAATGCAAGCCCAGGTGGGAAGGACCCTGAAGGTGGGTGCGCGGAAGGACCCTAATGGTGGGTGCGCGCCTCCTTATTCAGCACCTGACACCCACCAACCCCTAAATACAGGACCCCTTCCCCCAGAGTCACTTGGAGGGGGGGAGCAGAGGGACCCCTTCTCCCAGAGTCACTTGGAGACCCCCCAACAGCCTTCCAAGGTCGCGTTAGAGGCTGCTGGAGCGGGAGTTCGACCCATAGGTGCTTTTGTCTGGGAAACCCATCAGCGGGCCAGGCAGGTTCTGTCAGCCGGCTTGCTTCGGTGGGGAAGCTGGCTGAAACGGTAGACCGGGTATGGTGGGGAAACCTCGGCGCGGCTGAGTAGACCGGGTAGAGCAGGGAACCTCTGGCGTGGCTGAGTAGGACAGGTAGAATGGGGAACCCTCGGCGTGGCTGAGTAGACCGGGTAGAGCAGGGAACCCTTCGATCTTCGCGCCCTCAAAAGGGTGCTCTTTGTAACACCAGCGAGGGTGCCTTTCTCCTCAGTCAGGGAGGCTTTTTAACTTGGCGCACGCAGAGATTGTCTGCGGCTCCTGACATTCAGCTCTTAGCGGCTTCGGCTCTTTTAATCAGTGACTTGCTCAGGTTGCTTAGTCCGGTTGCCTCTCGTTGTGGATCCCATCCTCGTCGCCAGTGTTGTGTTGCAGGCGGACACACGAGGCAGACATGGATCTAAAGGTTAACACTGCTTTATTTGAAGCATAACAGGTTGTCGCGGCTGCCCGGCTGGGCTGGCAGCCGGCTGGCGGCAGCAGCTGATGCCATTTGACAGCTCCTTTTATAGCCGGCTGTCAAACGGCATCAACCAATGGGAGCAGTCGGTGCTCCCCGCCAGGAATGCGGACCGGGTTGAAGACTGCTAGCTAGTCAGGGACACCACAGTAGGTATAGTTACTAATGAGGATGCTAGAATCAAACATGTTCAGAGATTCCTTTCAGAGATTTTTGTTGTATTAAAACTGTTCACCATCAGGGTCATCCATCAGGCAAATGCCAAGGATGCTAGGTCAGTAGAACTGTATAACACAGTATCAACCCTGTATCTCCAAACCATGGCTGCTGGAGGCAGGCAACATCTGGACCACTAGCTCAGTGCGGCATCTCCCATCATCCCTGACTGTTAGCTAAAGTCAAGGTCTAAAACATCTGGAAGATCACATCATACCTATTCCTGCAGGAGTAGATATTGTTACCCTCCTAATGTTGAAGATTTAAATCCTAGTCTGGTTAGCTGTTGAATACTGATACTCCTTGACTTACGACACAACTGACCCAAATTTCTGTGGTTAAACAAGATAGTTGTTAAGTGAATCATGCTCAATGTTACAAACTTTTTGTCATGGTTGTTAAGCAAATCCAGCTTCCTGCATTACTTGCGTGAAACCAACTGGAAAGGTCGAAAATGGCGATCAAATGACCCCAGGACGCTGTAAACATTGTAAATACATGCCAATTGCCAAGCACCTGAATTTTTATCACATGACCATGATGATGATATGCAGGGGCGGGCTTCAAAAAATTTAGCATCCAGTTCTCTGCCCGTTGCTAGGTGAGCATGGCTATGGTGGGCATGGCCTAGTCAGCCTTCTGCATCACAGCGGGGAGGGCATTTTCTCCCTCCCGGAGCTTTCCTAGAGCTTCCAGGAGGGCGAAAACGGCCTCCCCATGCTCTGGAGGTTCTCTGAAGGATGAAAACAGGCCTGTTTCTGGCCTTCCAGAACTTCTGGGAGGTTCATTTTTTGTCCTCCTCAGACTCTAGAGGCTTTCCTCAAACCTCTAGGAGAGTGAAAATGGCCTCCCCTGGCTCCAGAGGCTCTCTGTAGGCCAGAAATGGGCCCATTTCTGGCCTTCTGGAGCCTCCAGGAGGCCCTACACTTATCTGTGATCCAAAACGGCCTATGTGGAGACTCCTAGGAAGGGTAGGGCAAGGTGGATGGGACCAGCCAGTCATTGTAACTACCGGTTTAGTGAACCAGATGTAAAATTAACATCCAGTTCGCCTGAACTGGTGCGAACCAGTAGCAGCCCACCTCTAATGGTTCTTGAGTTGTAAATGCAAGGACTGGTTGTAAGTCACTTTTTTCAGTGTCATTGTAAGTTTGAAGAGTCATTAAACAAATGGTTGTAAATAAAGAACTATCTTTCTGGAAATTGGGAAGATGCTACTTAGTCCTTTGTTTCAAGAAACAAAATGCCTTGGCAGGCCTGCCCAACATACCTGAAACAAATGGTCCAGAGGCATTACCGGGCAGGAAAGAGTTAAATATATTGTTCCTTAATTCATCTAAATTGCCGTTTCTAAAGAATGCTTTGGAGAAAAGAAGCAGTTGTAAGGTTGCATGTAGTTACAATGTGAGGTGCAGTTTGACCTAGAAAGAAAAATCACAGCCAGTCACAGCCTGCTTGCTGGCTTTCATTCCTAACTCCTGATTCCGAAAAAAAAACATGTAAAACCAAAGACTTCGCCTTGGTTGAGACAGAATGGCACCAGCCCTTGTGTAGCCCGATTAAACGAATGCTAGGCTAGTACTAATAGCCTTTTGTTTTGATATCAAGTAATTAGGAAGGCTCAAAGGAGCTTTTGGACCTGTCTTTTCTAACATTGGACAGGACATTTTATATCACAATTTTCAAAGCAACTGCTATCGCAAGTTTGCTAAACTAGTTTTGAAAATCTGTCAGAAGAGCCATTTTTGCAGTGAGGCTTTAGTTGCATAAGCTTGAAGATAAAGTACGGATTCTGAACTAGGCTAAAATATATTTTTCCTCAAAAATACAATTTTGTCCAATGTGGTGTCTTTCAGGTGAATTTGGGTTACAGGTTCCCTGATTCCCAATCAGAGCATATAAAGAATTGTGAGAATTAGGCTGGTTACAGGAAGAGGCAGGATTGAGAGCTCTGAACCGTGGTGGATTTGCTCCAAGGCATCAAAAACTGAGTCCATTTCTTTTATTGCTGCACCGATTTGACAGGTTTCCTACCCTCTCATGGTTCACTGTTCTTCAACTCATCCTCCATGGCAACGTGAAGCCGTGAAGCTGTGCTAAACCTTTATTGTGCACTGTTGTGGCAGAGACGTGGCTTGTGCCTTACTGATCATGATTTCTATCTCAGCTCAATCCAGAAAGAATTTCTCAAGAACCAGTATCTTATGTTCCCAGAAGATAAAGAGCGACATCTTAAAAAGGCAGCAAACTTGGAGGGATTATTTAGGAAATTCTTTTTTTTTCTTGTCATATATTTCTTTCCTTTTATTTTCTTTAATTTATTTACTAATTTGAACTGGATGGTCAACATCAGAAGTCTGCTGTGAATCTATAAAAAAACAACCTCTCCAAAGTATCTCACATATATCCCTGGGAGCATTTCTCCCCTTTTGCAGATGCATTAAGCCTCAGGAGCAATGGCAGGCGCTAGAGAGCACAAAGGAAAGAAGGATGACAACGGGATTGGCATGGCTATTGATTTTGTGTTGTCCAATGCTCGACTTGTACTGGGAATGGGAGGTGCGGCTATGCTGGGGATTGCTACCTTGGCTGTCAAATAGATGTATGACAGAGCAATCAATGCTCCAGCCAGTCCCACCCATTTAAGCCAATCAGGAAAGAGAAGCTGAGAGGAACCAAGCTGGCTTGGGTCATCATCACGATTACTGAACCAAGACATGAAGACAAACCTTAGCCATTCTCTGCAGACCTGCCCACAGATGCTTCAGATTTTGAAATAGATTCAGTCAAACCTATGAAGCATAAATCACCTGCTAAGAGAAGCCAGGTAGAATTGAAGAAATCTCACCTTCAGATGTCCTTGCAAGAAAAACTATTTACTTATTATCGGAGAAAGGTGGCTATCTCTGTAGAAGAACAGATCAAAGCTAAGCAAGCTGCTGTGGATATCTGTGCTGAATTACGCAGTTTCCTCCGTACCAAATTGCCAGACATGCCTCTGCATGAGATGTATCTGCGTGGTAGCCTCTGTGACGACTTACTTACAGGTTGTGACAGCTGATCACATCCAACTTATTGTTCCTCTTGTGCTAGAACAGAATTTATGGTCATGCATTCCAAGTGAAGAAACCATTATGAACATCCCTGGATTCTGCCTAGTATGTTGGGAAAACCCAGAATATTTTCCTTGTGGTAGCAGTTTTTGGGACCGCTGTGTAGTGGGAGGTTATCTTTCCCCCAAGTCTGTATGTTGTATCTTTGAGAAAGTAGTGTCTGGCTCCATCAATTGGCCAGCAATTGGATCCCTCCTAGATTATGTGTTCCATCCAGTCACACCTGTAGAATCTCTGACTTTGGAGGTCCGGTATGAACAGGATCGGCACCTCCTAATAGACTTTTTACCATCTGTGACACTCGGCGATTCTGTATTGGTAGTCAAGCCACACTGCCTGGCCTAATATGATAATCTATGGCGACTCAGTCTTCGGCCAGCAGAGACAGCTTGCCTGCAAGCCTTGGACTAAGATGATTCTGGTTGCCATTCTTTGTGCCTTAAGATCCTCAAGGCCATATGTAAACTGAACCCAGTTTTGCATTGTCTTTCTGCCAGCCAGCTTACCAATGTAATATTACACCTGACCCAAGAAGAAATTGATTGGTCACAAGATGCAATAGCTGACCGTTTTCTTCAGGCATTGAGAAAACTAATTGGCTATTTGGAAGAAGGAATTTTTCCAAGTGCTTTAAATCCCAAGGTGAACTTGTTTTCAGAGCTTACTACTGAGGAAGTAGATGAATTAGGCTATACTCTGTACTATTCACTTTCAGAACCAGAACTTCTGCTGCAAACGTAACCGCTGCCTTAAGTGTGAGTTAGTGTTAGAACTTACTTGCCATGACAATTTGTCTTCTGAGTGACCTATGCACATCTTGTCCTGATTATTTTGCAAGTCTGCTTCTGTATTTTATTGTTATTAAATAGGAGGGGGGGGCTTTAGATTTGGTACTAGTGGTCTAGTTTCACTATACTCAAGGAACTGGAGGAAGAAGCAACTTTGAAGATCTGTTCAATTTGCTATAATGTTCTTGTTGATGTACCCGCTGCTGGAGTCCCAACATATGCTCTATTTCCTGTAATACTTTATACTTTGCTGCAGTGAAATTTCTTACCTCCTATTTCAAAAGTGTAGAATTGCCACTAACAATTTTAAGAATCCCCCAAAGTATAATAAGGTTTGTTCCTATTGATTGGTGACTATTTTCCCCTTTTTATTCTGAAAATGCTTGACAGAAAAGCTTCAAGAAAAATATTTCTAGCAGGTTATATATTTGTGAATTCTGTACATCTAGAGGAGGGTTTAAAAATAAAATAAAATAGCATGCTACTTAAATTTATGTGACATCCAGAGTGACGGTAACCCCATATTTTGAAAACTGAGTGTATATTGTCTAGGACTTGCTGCTTTGTCAGATTGAAGTCCTTCACTGCACAAGCACATGTACACATACAAGGTCCTCAATACACTCTTGTTTGAAAAACTGGTAGCAGATTGCTAACTGGTGCTGAAGAATGTAAGATGAGAAATTTTCATATTCACTGCTTTTGAAATTATTTGTCCATGTTTAATAAATTAGGAAATATCACTAAGGCACAGAGCAAATAAAGATTCTTGAATAAGTGCTAAAAAAAAAAAAAAAGAGTTGTGAGAGTTGTGGTCCACTCTCACCTGGAAAAAACAATTGATAGAAGAACACTGCAAACAAAAAAACCCAAAAGCATCTTAAGTCCACCTGATCCTGAAAGTTTCTATTGAAAGTTGCTACACTTTTGAAGTTTATTGATGTCAGCAATTGCAAAAGACATCTATATTTTTTTAAAATATTTGGCTGTTCAAGTTTGATGGGATCTATATAGCACCCAGTCATGAAACAAAACTTGTTCATATGCATCTTAATTATCATAGCCATTATTAACTTTATAGACTTTGGGTAGAATCACAGTCAAGCCAATGGAGATAGCAGATCCACAATGTGCTTGACAAAGAGGTCTTGGAGAGAAATAGCTTGCAACACAGCTGCAGCTTTTTCTGAACACTGCAGCATGATGCTCACTAGAGAATTCTGGGATTGAAGTCCACATATCTTAAAGTTGGTTGATAGTGAGAAACACTGATTTATAGGATGTTTTGCTCTTAGAACTGGCATCAGCCAGGCAGCCAGATTCCTGTCACAGATTAAAATATAATGCTTTGTATATATGCATAATGAATGGTTGCCATAAAAATGAAAATATGCTGCAGCAGGGTGAGGACAGGGAGGTGAAAGTATGTTCATGCAAAATGTTAGTTTCCGGTGCAGATCTACTGTAATCCAGGTGTTCTCTTGTTTAAGATATTACTGTTTCTTTAGGCAGACTTCACAGAAAAAGTGCTAATTGCCTGTTTCAAATATTAGAGGTTCATCCCATTCTTCCTGCAGTGACTCAATCCTTTGTAGCCCTAGCCAATGGAAGTATGGAAGCTGACAAATGATAGATGTTTTTACTTATTTTAGAATTTATGATAACTCCTGTGTGGAGTGCTATAGTTACATTCAGGTGACTCTACTTCTGGTTGATTTGGAAACTTCTCAGAGAGTTTCCAGGTCAACCAGAAGGACTAGGTGGCATTGGGGTCGTAATGGGAACTGGTAGGATCAGAATGTACTTCTCAGTCAACCTCTGTGCTTAGGTCTGCTGAATGGCTGCATAGGACAGAGATGGTTCTAGAAAAGAACAGCTATAATAATGTGAAACTTATGTTTTGTGCTTAGGTGAAACTAAAGACAGGGAAAATCTGTATCATCTGCTTGCATTGCAGTACTTTAATATAAAATAGTTTCTGTAGGTGACTGCTTTGATCCTAAATGTTTTTGAATGATAGAGATATGTTTTCATATGTTTATGGATTGTGATGGTGATGGTAATGATAGTATATTGATGGAGGCTTCCATAGAAGAAGATTGGTTTGATTTTAAAACTGGGGGAAGAAACATTTGTTGAAAGAAAAATCTAGTCTGATTCCAAGCCAGGAGAAAGGTGCTGGAAATAAAATGGAGGCTGATTGGAAAGAAGGACTCTGTTTATTGATGAGTGGAACTAATCACAGCATGCAATTCTGGGACAGCTGACAAATTGGTTTGGTGAATACATGGATTTTTATAGGGTTCTGAGCTGCTGCAGGGGGTTGTGCAATGTAGTGAGCCTAGTGTCTTTCGCTATTCTAATGGTGGTGGGTTTATCCTATTATGTCCTAAAGGACATGTCCTGTTCTTAGAATTTGGGTGGGTGGGTGGATAAATTTTTAATCTCATCATCTGGACCTGAAGGTGTTTTGTTTGTGAATAGGCTGGCCTGGATTTCTTCATGGGCACAAAATATCCATCTCTAAAGACTTCAGGCATCTGCTGGAGGCTATTAAGAAAGACTGGGTCTGCTTTCTGCCTTTAAGAACATATTTCTCCATTTCTCCTTTGAGGAAATATAATATTCTGCCTACTTTAAGATTCTCCAAAATATTTCATTCTTTGGGAGGAGGCTTTCCACACATCAATAACTTGTGCTCTGCTGAGGGCACTACAGGACTTTGATGGCTGAAAATGCAAAACATCTGGAAGCTCTAGTGAAAAATCAAGAGGTACAGTGAGAAAAAAAATGAGACTAAAATTCAATACTATATAAAGATAAGAATCGTGCAGGTAATGGTTTTCCGTGTAACTTTGTGGAGAAATAAAAATGGGACCCTGAAGAGGCAGAAATAGAAGGAATGTTAACATTTTTGAACTTTTTTATTTTAACATCATGGACAGTCAAGAAAACAGTTGGATCATCAAACAAATCAATCCAGAATTTTCATTCAAATCACAAATGAAAAATAATTTTTCAACACATTAGGCAAAGACTGAGCTTTCTTGAGCAATTTATAAAGCTGGGAAAGAAGGAATGGAAAGAAGAGCAACCAGCAGCAGAGTGGATGGACTTAATTATAGTGATGATGGATTCACTATAATTGAAAGTCTATCTATATTGTGATCTACTAAGAGTTGACATCAACTTGATGGCACATAATCAAACAGTCAATCAGTCATTCAATCACTAAGTAACAGATTGTCATGTGACAAAGATCTTGCTGCCTAAACAAAATAGCAACACCAATCTAATTGAATAAATAGTACACTCCAAAAGAAATTCCCTGCCAATAGTTTTTAATGTCCAAGCTGTCCATTAAAGTGGCATAGTTTGTGGTTTTATAGGAAGGGAGGATATTTATAGACAAGATCATTTATAAGCTACATTACAATTACATGGATATTCTTATTGGATACGCTCTGAAAAGGAACATATAATTTATTTAGCTAATTCTCAGATCAAATCTCCAGTTACCTATTTGGATGCAGATACCAAGTTCTTACCAAAGTTTTTGTTCAGGTTCCCTGTAACCAAGGAGGGCCTAACTCATTCTGAAGACATTCTTTTAAATAGAAATTAGCTTGGGAAAGTCAACCAACATTTCTGGTTGGCCTCAGTCCAACGCAGCCCTTCCCTTAAACTGCCAAGCTAAAATCAACATAACTAAAATTACACAGCTACCTGTATTCTGTATTTCTCATGACTCAGAGCAATTCAAAGAAAGATCACTGTGGCAGCTTATATTAAATATTACACCAGCCATCTGGAACCCAATGGCTCAGGTAGTCTACACTTCTTCGCCTCAGGAATCTGGGCTGTTGTTTTGAGTTGGTCTGGCATTTGTCAAGCAAACAAGTTGGATCTGCGTATTTTTATTTAAAAGCACAGGTTTTTTTTTGTTTTTCATTCATCTAGGGTACAGATCATGCATGCATAATAAATAGAATTGCTCTTATGCTTATTCTGCACACATATTTACAAGCTATATACAGTACATATCTGCTACATTATTTTTTTCAGGGACAAGCCATTTTATGTCCCAAAAGTATTTTTTCAAGAGGCAATCGGACTTTCTGGTTTTTCTTTGAAGACGTTTTGCTTCTCATCCAAGAAGCCTCTTCAGCTCTGAGTGGATGGTGGGGAATGGAAGGATTTATACTCCTTGCAGACAGCTGTCATTTGATGATCATGGTAATCATGTATTTTTGGAAATGTGCACACCTATCTGCTGAAAAAGGACAAAAGGATAATAGGGGATGATAGAAAAGTTAGCATGGCTGTCTTCAGCATATGATCAAAGAAATCAAACTGGTGGCCAAATACTGTGGTCAAAACTCTCCTTTCCCATTTTTTGTGCCACTCACATTTCAGCTAATTCTAATGCCTATAATCCTGTCTCTATATTCCACATGGATTCACCTAGGCCATCTTGTTTCACTGAATGTTTGTTATTGACTTAGTTTATTGAACTCAGCTGGACCATTTATAAATCATGGCTTAGCATCAGTAGGTTTGGTAAACCCAGCAAATTGTGGCTCATTCAAAACAAACTATGGAAAAACAGAGCTCAGCACAATGTGTAGTCCTACTTGTTATTTAAAAATAGTGTAGTGTAATATTCCTTCTCCCAGCTTGATAAGAACTTTACAACACTCAGAAGATTGAGCACTGCTTGTTAGAGTTCAATTGCCACAATATGCCCTTTGTTGATGTTTTGATTTGTTCTTGCCAACATAGCTGCCCTCCCTTTGGGGGAAATCAAGCATGGATCCAATCTGGGTTGGTCACTAGGACCAGAAGTTTAGGCTTCCAAGCTTTGAGACTTCTGCTGGAGTCCATCCTCAGGGAACAACTGTCTACCAAAATGTGCATTCTGGTAGAGAGAAGTTACTTGAAGATGGGCTCCAGCACAAATTCGAAAGCTTGGAAGACTAAACCTCTGGTCCCAGTGACTGACCCACATCGGATCTTGCAACATTGTCTCAAAACACATATATTTGCCTTCATTCATGGAATCAAACATGTTTTGATGAACTTGAAGGACACTTCTTCAATGCTGTTATTGCTCTCTAGACTAGAAAAGTCTCATTCACTTATTTGACATCATCTCAAGAGATGCCGTGGAATTTCCATTTATGACTCAGATGTTATATTGTTCCTGATTACAAAGTACTTTCCAAAACTTTCCACAATGGTTGCTTTATTCTGGGATATGGAAATCATCAATACTGAGCAACATTTACCTCCAACAGTTAAATAAATAAATGTATGGTAGCAGGCATAGTCAATGTGTCCCGCTCTGCTGTTTCAGTGACCTGAATATTTTCTGCAAACAAAAGAACAAAAACATCACAGCAATTTGCCTATCTTGAAGGATACCCCAGAAGACAGGCAGGTGCTGAAGAAGAAGGCCAGGTGCAGACTTCAGCTCCACATTCATCACCCCATGAATTTGCAAGCTGCGTTTATTTTATAAATTTGCCTCTCAGATTGAGGAAGATTTTGAATCGCATATCATTGTATTTTGCATATTTTTCCCTCTCTAACATCCATGGAAATTTGATGGCATTTTTTGTTTGTTTGTTTTTAAGGAGATTTCTCTCTCAAAATGAAGAGCAGAGGTTGGATGATGCACAAGCAGCTGCCTGCTCTGAATAACAAGGTCTGTCCAAAGTGCACAGAGTATCACCACCATTTCATTTCTGAAATGAGTAAGAGAAGATTGAAATCTCATACATTCTGATTTTAAATTATCTACATCCTGTCTTCTGCCCACACCATTTATTGAAACAGTCTTAATCTCAGGTTTAGGTTGAAACCAATTTATCAGCACTGGGTCTTGAAAATTAGATTGGATTTAACTACAGAAATATTGTAGATTTTTATATAAAAGATTATTTACATTTGATAATTTATTATCTGGTACATTAAATGAAGAGAAGAACATTTTATGAATATTGGGTTTTTTTTAGTATGTTGCCTATTAACATTTTAATTTTTTCTAATAGAATGGTATTATTTGTTAAAACTTAAAGAGAGATGTTTTTAATATCTAAAAGAAGTACTAAAAGAAAGTTGGAGGTCATTTATATTATATTTGTTTGATGCATTTTTTGTCACTTTGAATTGGTTTTGTTATTCTCTTTCCCTTTTTCTTTTATGTTATGTGTAGTTTGTATTTTAATGTTTGATGTTGGAATCTAATAAAGATATAAAAAGGAGACCCACTCATCAGCCAAGAAAAATAAAAATCAATTTCAAAAAAGAAAAGGGACTTTGAGAAAGATGACAGTTTTTAAAAATGCTTTTGTAAAACTAAGGACATATTTATAAATTGTTGCTGAAATATGAAGTATGTCAAAATGGATGAATAATTTTAGAGATATAATTATACTGAACCAACAGAAAGGCTATAAGAAAACAGGAATAACATTTACTCCAGACTACAATTTAATTGGTACAAAATATTCGGCAGATCATGATATATAACTCTGTCGGCAACAGCTAAGGCAGATAAAGCATTTAACAATTGTTGGAAACATCATAATAAAGAAGGAACATTTTACCACGTGTAATCATGCAAAACAACAACAACAACTCACACCCAATTCCAAAGTATTTGAAAGAATTAAATCAAACATCCAAAAATTTCTAAAAACAAAATTTGAACTGAAATTACAGGCAGAATTCCAGAAAATATAAATGAAAAATTATACAATTTACTAATTAATACATTTGAATCAGGGGTGGGATCCGACCGGTGTAACTACTGGTTTGGTGATTTTACATTTTATGCACACATGTATATTACAATTTGCTGTGTGCGTGTGTATATCGTCGTCATCGAACTGCCTGGACAGCTGAGCAGTGCTACGCACGGTTGCGCAGCAGTTGAATAAGCACTTTTTTCCTGCTTTTTCAACCGCAGCTGTGTCATGCAAAGCAGCTGTGGTTGAAAATGTGGGAAATAAAGGTCAGCTAGAAGCTCAGGTGGGTGAGTGGGCCAAAACAGCAGCAGACATAGAACCAGTTCTGTGTATACTCTCTGTTTGCTGCTTTTCAGAGCAACCAGTTCTACAGAAGTGGACAGAACCGGTAGAATCCCACCCCTGATTTGAACCACTGCAAGGACACACCTAGCACCAAATTGTAAAAAAGATACTTTTTCTATTCTCATCAGCTTTTAAGATGTATGGACTTCAATTCCCAGAATTCCTCAGCCAGGAAGTTGATGTATACCTATCTTAAAATTGCCAATGTCTGAGGAAATTTGAGAGTTGAAGATCACACATCTTAGAGCTGGCAACATTAAACACTACTATACATAAATAGTGGCTCCGCTCTGGGGCCTTTACAACCATTGTGCCTCTAGAGTTAACTGTAACTTTATATAGAAAATATAAACCACCGAAGTTTTCTATACTTCAAAACTTGGCTAAGAAGACTCTGCTTGGGCATGCATTCTGCTGAAAAAGTCTTCCAGGTGTAATCCTAAGTTTCTAGCTGTTGACAAACAGGAATGGCAAGTACTACAATTGCTGCTTTCTTAATCAAACTGAATTCCTCATGCCAAACCCCAGCCTTCAATCTGTCTTATGTCATTAATGCCACAAATGACAGCTGCACAACCAGTTAAGAATACCAGAGTGCAATAAAGTGGAAAGAGGAAGAGATGTAGGCATGGTCAAGGATGAAGCTTTAGATTCAGTCTACAAGTCAGTGCTGTAGAGCAATGGCCCTCAATCTTTTGGGCACCAGGAACCAGTTCCATTGAGAAAGGTTTTTTCGCAGACTGGAGGAGGCAGATGGGGCTTTGCTTGTTGCAGCAGCCCAGTTGTTGGTATGTCACGGACCAGTGCCTGTCTCCGGACCGGGGGTTGGGGACCCTTGCTGTAGAGAATAACGTGTCAGGCCTGAAGCCATCTTGGGAGCATCTTCAGGGCTGCCACAGCCAGGCTGTTGGAGCTGTGAGAATGGGAAGGGGGAGTAGAGATAGGTGTGGATGTACAGCCAAAATAAAATTC
Source organism: Hydrophis major (assembly GCA_033807585.1). Taxonomy (NCBI): domain Eukaryota; kingdom Metazoa; phylum Chordata; class Lepidosauria; order Squamata; family Elapidae; genus Hydrophis; species Hydrophis major. The sequence continues at coordinate 80,766,733 of CM066331.1, forward strand.
TTTCTCTTGGGAACCAAGGACTTTCTCACAAGGTGTTGGGGAGGCGTGGACAACTGAAATTGGGACTGTGACCTGATTGGACCATGTGATGGAAGTGTGGTCTGGTGCCAACAACTTTGGGTTTTGATTTGGGTGAGGAAAACTTAGGGTCCTTCAGAGTCGGGTTTTCACCAGCCATGCCAATATGACATGCCTAATAAATTCATACTTTGAGGAAACACCAGGCCTGAGAGTTTTCATTGCATTGGGTCTGTTACTTGGAACCCTGACATAGTAAACACTGAACTATAAATAGTTCTTGACTTAATAATCCATAACTGGTACGAGAATTTACTTTCCTAAGCAATGTGTTTGTTAAGTGACTCGCACCTAATTTTACAACCTTTTTGCCACCGTTGTTGAGTGAACATTACAATTCTTAAGTGAATCCTGTGGTCATTAAGCAAGCCCAGCTATCCCCATTGACTTTATTAGTCGGAAGCCAGCTGGAGAGGTTACAAATGGTGATCATATGATCCTGCAAACATTATAAATACATGTTGGTTGCCAAATGCCTGAAGTTTGATCACATGAATGTGGAGAAGCTTTGAAGATTGTAAGTGCGATGGCAGATTGTACATCACATTTTTCAGAGCTCTCATAATGTTAAATGTTCACTAAATAAATAGCTGAATGTTGAGGACCACTTGTACATTGTCAGCATTAAAAAAAAAAATCTAGTAGTATAGTATAGTATATTAGTATAATTTGCCATTTGCAATATTGACAGTGTCAGGAAACAGATAGGCAGTAAGCTACTATTCATTATTTAGGGATATTTCTTGGTTTGGACCTCCAATCCCCAGGCTACGGCCCACTACCTCAGCCCATTCAGCACTGGGCCACATGAATGATAGGTACGTGTGCACAGCTCTTCTTGTGTGATTGGCAATTGCTTGTGATCATGCGCGAAGCTCATTGCTGAACCATCCTCTCCCCACTTTGCTGAGCCACCAAACCAGAAAGGTTGAGGACTGCTGATCTAGGTAAAGACTGTCCCCAAGGCCCAAATTATTCCAACCTCAGAAATTAATATTTTGTTTTGCTGGATCTACTCATATAGAGTTTTAGCAGCAGAAATATATGCTGATTGAAAAGATGCATAAATAAGTCAATAAATAACATTTTCTTTTTACAATACTTTGATTACTTTTTTATTCTTAATTGTTGGCAGGAACCTTCCTACTACTTTATCTGTTTTCTAGGAATGGGTCAACTAAAAATAAAATTAAAAAACTCAAAAGAATAGTTCCGAATTTGTCAGCACTTTAACCAATGAAATCTTCAAAAAATGCACGCCTGTCCAGTCACATCTCATGGGCTTCCAGACTTGTTTTAATGTTTGTATTTTTAGTGTAGCTATAGCTTGCCTTTACAACTCTGTTTGTGAGTCAGAGATCTGATGATGTCATTCCCACAGCTGTGCATTTATTGTATGATAAATATATCTTGCAAAAATGGTTAGCTGGGAAATTGGCTTTGTAGGGACAAAAAAAAAAAGGATAATTAGGGCTGCTGCTGTTGTTAAAACTGTTGCTGCATGGATACAGCTCATGTTTTCAAAAACAGAGTTCTGCCAAATATGGTATATGTGGAATGAGCATTTGTCAGATGTCCTTGAAAAGTTGTTACATGTATTATTCTCTAGCCAAGAGATAAATTGTTCTTCTAGCTCTGCTAAGACCCCCAAATTCTTCTTTAGTTTGATTGCTGAATACTAACAACACAGTTGTATACTATTTGTCTATCAAGAGCCATGGTGGTGCAGTGGTTAGAATGCAGTATTGCAGGCTACTTCTGCTGACTGCCAGCTGCCAGCAGTTCGATTCTGACAGGCTCAAGGTTGACTCACCCTTCCTTCCTTCCAAGATTGGTAAAATGAGGGCCCAGATTGTTGGGAGCAAGATGCTGACTCTGTAAACTGCTTAGAGAGCTATAAAACACTGTGAAGCACTATAGAAGTCTAATTGCTATTACTATTTTGACATGGAAAAAAACTAAAATATTATAGTTCAATAGAAAAACAACCCCCAAATTATCCCAACATTCTCAGTCCTGACCTCATACTGAATGGAGTACAGTATATTCCCTTTGCAGTTCTAAATTATCCTTCCAATATTGAAGCTCCAGCTAGCAAAAGGTTGCTCAGTTTTTCTAGTCCACAGAAACACAATAATGGGTCTTATTATTCTCTTCCATCAAAATCTGGAGAGCTAAAGTCATAGAGTTAGACATTTGTTGCTGTCATTTAATAGTGACAATAAGCCAATCAGATATAAACTATCTTTGAAATGACCAGTATTTGTTTATCACAACCCCATTCAAGCCTATTTAATCCACATTCAACTTTAGATAGCCCCCAGCAGATATTTTGGTGCTCATTAAGAAAGATTGGGCCAGCCTATTTATAAAACAAACTGAGGAGGCCACCTTTTAGAAATGTAGATTTGGTAATCCATTATATAATAACCCCCTACACACATCTCCATTTTGTCAGCTGCACCAGAACCACAAACGCTGGTGGTCTGTTCATCACTAAATCATTTTTCCAATCAGCCTCCATGTTTCCAGTGTCTTTCTCCCAGCTTGGAACTGAACCAGATGGATATTTCTTCCCACAGGTAGTTTTCATTGTTTGCAGTCATATTAAACATCAAGATCCTCCGAAAACACTCATGTTTATATGTTTGTGAGTCTAGTCACAAATAATGGTAAGAAATCAGAAGGACTGTGTTAGCAATCATAATAACAAAAGTTATTAAAAAGCATATGTTTTCATGAGATACATTTAGCTTATAATATTTATTAGTCTTAAAAATTACGACCAGATGTCTTCTTATTGTTTGGCTACCATAGAGTAACTGTAACATGGTTATCCGCCTAGAATGTCTAGAAAGGCCATCTTGGTGGGAATCTACCAAATAACAGAAAATAGCCTATCCTTTCTTCACAAAGAAGAAAAAATGGCTAATTTTCTCTGTCCTTGAAATGTCTGTTTCTCTGCATGCATTTCTGACTGTCTGACTCATTTTATAATAAAATTCCTGGCACAGTTTGATGGGAAGTAGACCGTTAGCAGGAAATGCACTAAAAAATCAACATCTTTCCATTTGCAGTAGTAGCAAACGTCCATTGACTTCTGCACCTACCATTCTTCAGTTGGATAACCAAATGTTTAAATGAGGGGTTAGTACCCATTTTAAAAACTGCAATGAAGATTTGTATGTGTTTAAAAATAGAGCATTTTTGTGTGTATTATAGCACTTTGGCAACTTTAAGTCATCTTCAACTCCCAGAGCTATCACATGCGAGAAGAGAAATAGAGATATAGAGAAAACAGACAAGAGAAATACAGGAAAAAAAAATAGAAGGAAAAAGCCAGCAACATCTCACAAATTAATTATGAAATTGTAATTTTCTGAAACAAACAAAAGGCAGAAAGGAATAAAATGAAACAAAGAGGAAAAAATCCTAAAAAAATGAAATACTAATTTACTATAAATCATCTAAACTGTTATATAAATATATTTATATTTAATAACTACCGTATGCAATAAAAACTGTCAGTTCTTATATATTATGAATATTATGAATAAATTATGAATAATATTATGAAAATATTATGAAACCTGTGTCAAAGAGAACTTTATTGTGCCATTAGTCAGTAGGAAAAAAATGCCTTTTCAAAAATAAATTACACATTTCTTTGCTACGTGAGGTAACAGCACTTTCCCAACTGCTTAACATTTTGGCTGTTCCCCAAACCCAGTATAAGGTTCCCCAAACCTTAAAACAGTCAGATTCCACTATTTTGAAATGTAATTCAAAATAACGTTGACATCTTTAACTTGAAAATATTTACCCAGACATGACATTTTTAATTAAAGGATGTTATCCTATCTAAAGCTTAAAATATGTATTTTTCCTACTTTCCAATTGATTTTTTTAGCAATATTATCTTGACAACTCCAAAGTCATAGAGATTGGCTAGCCACAGATTGTGAATTTACTGCATATGGTGCTACAAGTCCTCTTGGAAAAAGCTATCTTCTAACACAGAGGAGAAAATCTAACAAACACCAAAACCGGCTTTGTGTTATTCTTATTTGCGTCTCTTCGTGTTGTCGATGGATTGGAGAAATCTTGTACATATAAAAAGTTATCCTGTTTTTTTTTAAATGCAAGCAAGTCATTTTTGGGAGGTGGGGGGAGAGTCTGTTATTCTGATTATCAGGGTTTGCTCCTCTGAAGTCCATCAAGCAAATGCAGGAAAGAATTCGAACAATTCTGTCTTGCACATTTTTGGGTCTTATTCCAGCCCTTGTAGCTTCTGCTTTGAAAACTGTGCATGGTTGAGTTGACTACTGGAAGGAAGTGACTAAGCACATTTTTGTCCAAATGCATTGTCTAGCTGAGAAGGGGGAGAAAAATTCCTCTGTTTGCCAAGTTATACTGCCAAAAATAGCGTGCAGACTGACATGGAAAAAAACTGCTGCATCTTGGAATTAATTTTCTACTGATTCAGGAGGTCTAGGCTCCAAGAAGATATAAAGAGTCTATTATTTAACAGGCAAGAAATTACAGGTATTTCTAATTATTACCTTACCTCCACAGAACTCTTTGAGACGAACAGGGTTGAGGTGGCCACAGGGGAATTCAACTGGTATAGTCTTGTCCATTCCATTAGATGCCTAGAAACTTTTATTCCTTTTTTGGTTCTATGAGACACTCAGTACTATTTTTCCCCTCTCCCTCTTAACTATGGCACACTCATCACCCTCTGATATTATTAGAATTAAAAGATTTATACCCACCCTGAAATATAAATATATTTATTTTATTTTAGTGCCTTATAATCAGTTTTTGATTCCTGTCAAGTAACTGCAGGGGTTGGCTCCTGCGGGTTCACAGGGGTTCAGGAGAGCTCCTAGCTAAGATTCTATGCAGTTTGAAGAACCCCCAAATCCCACTCCTGGCTAGCCCCGCCCACCCCTCCCCTCCCAGGACTCCCCATGAGGCCCATTTTGGATGCAAGGTGCATGTGGAGGCTCAGGGAGGGAAAAAACAGGCCACCCGGAAGTTCAGGAAGGCCAAAATGGGCCTGTTTCCTGCTTCCAGAGAGCCTCTGGAGCCCGGGGAGGTCATTTTCACCCTCCTGGAGGCTCAGGGAAAGCCTCCGGAGCCCGGAGATGGCAAAAACGCCCCCCCCCCGTGATGCAGGAGGTCAGCTAAGCCTTGACCACCATGGCCACGCCCACCCAGCAACCGGGCAGAGAACCCTTTGCTAAAAAATTTTGAAGCCCAACTCTAACTTCCTGGACAAGTTTTCATGGCAAGGTTTTTTAAAGAAATGGTTTGCCATCACCTCCTTGCAAGGTCTGAGAGCAATAACTAGTCTAAGGTCACCCAGATGGCTTTGTGACTAAGGTGGGACTAACTAGAATTCAGAAGCTCCTGGTTTCTAACCAGGTGATTTTAAATTGTAATTCTAAAAGATTTAAGGGTTTGATCCTGGTTCAGGCGGGGGAGGTTTATCATCGGGCGTGGGGGGGGGGGGTTAGGCCCCAAGTTGAGTAAAATGGTTTCAGGTGAAGTGGCTTCTTCAACAAAAGCCACACAAAACCATAAAATTTCTTTTTTGCTACTACGGGAATATACAAGTAGTTGTCAACTTACAATTCATTTAGTGACCGTTCAAAGTTACAACAGCACTGAAAAAAATGACTTGTGACCATTTTTCACACTTATGACCGTTGTGTCTTCTCTATGGTCATGTGATCAAAAATCAGCCCTTGACAACTGACTCGTACTTATGACCTTTGCAGTGTCCTGAGATCATGTGATCATGCTTCTTTTTTTTTCCAATCATCTTACGAGCAAAGTCAATAGGGAAGCCAGATTCATTCAACAACCATGCTACTCACTTAACAACTCCAGCGATTCACTTAACAACAGTGGCAAAAAGGTCATAAAAATGGAGCAAAACTCCCTTAACCAATGTCTCACTTAGCAACCTTAACTCTGGGCTCAGTTTTTGTTATAAGATGAGGACTACCTGCATTATTAATTTTTGAAAGGCCTTTCTATTCTAAAAATGAGTAGATGGAGCAATATGTTTCAATATGGTATTGCTTAGATTTAAAAAAAATTAATAAGTGTCAATATTGAATTAATATTGTTCTAATATCATATGGGTCTTATTTTGTTTTTAGTATCTTTTACACTCTCTCCTTATGTTCACATTATTTTAATCATTGCAACATATGGAGTTTCTTTCTGTGCTATCACCGATGTGTCTCTTTTTGTTTATTATGCTTCAGTAATAAAATTAAAACAAACAACCCTCCCACTTTTTCTCTTCCATTTTCCTCTAAGGAAAACCTGAGGATAAGCTTGGAACATGGACTTCCAAAATCTTATACCAACATCCTAACATTGCCTAACACACACCCAGGAGTGGGATTCAACCGGTGTTACTACTGGTTTGGTGACTACATTTTGCTGTGCATGTGTGTAAAAAAACCTTAAACTGTGCCGCCCGGACAGCTGAAAAGCGCTGTGCACGGGTGCACAGCATTTGAAAAACCTCTTTTTTTCCTGCTTTTTCAACCTCAGTTGTGCCACACAAAGCAGCTGAGGTTGAAAAAGCAGGAAATAAAGGACAGGTGAGAGTCTGGACAGGAAGGTGGGTCAAACAGCAGCAAAAACAGAACCAGTTTGGTGTCTGCTGCTCTTCAAAGCTACCGGCTCTATAGAGCTGGGCAGAACCGATAGTATCCCACCCCTGAACACCAACCTCATAGTGGACCAAAACTTTGCTATACAGGTAATCCTCAACTTATAACAATTCATTTTGTGACTGTTTGAAATTTCAGCAGCATTGAAAAGAATGACTGACGGCTGTTTTCATGCTCATGACCGTTGCAACATCCCATTTTTCATCACGTGATCCAAATTCAGCCGCTTGGCAACCGACTCACATTTATGATGGTTACAATGTCCCAGGGTCATGTGATCAACTTTTGCGATCTTCTGATCAACGGGAAGCCAAGTTCACAACTATGTTACTAACAATCTGGTGATTCATTTAACAACTGTGGCAAATAAAGTCGTAAAATGAGACAAGACTCACTTAACGACTGGGTTGCTTCCCCAGATAAATTTTGGGCTCAGTTGTGCTCATAAGGATGCAGGAGCAGGTTTCAAATGAAAAAAAGACCCATCCCATCTAAGACGAGGATTTTGACTGCTTCTTTTTAAATCATATTATTTTGTAGAACAAAAATGCTTGTGAAGAACAGTGAAGAACCTAACTTCTATATGAGGTATTCTTTTATTCTGCTATGGCCTATGTTGGGCAAAGTACTCGATATTTAGAGTTCTTTTTCTGAAATCACGTCAATTTGTATATTTTCCTGTGTAATATGTATACACACATGAAGTACCTTTTAAGAAAAGTATTCAGTATAACAGGAAAACACTCATAGGACTGGTGTGTTCCTCTGGAACTTACTCGGAGGTTTCCAGCTCTTTACTTTTCCTCTGCCTTCTTTGATATAACATCTTTTTCCTTTGTATTTCAAAATTATTTGAAGGGCCTGGTGAAGAATCAAAGAGCCTGCTACAAACCATCTACCAAAGATTTCATTCTGCCCTGCAGTTGACCTGCAAATAAATTGGATGGGCAGAAATTGGGGATGCAGCATATTTCTCTCTCTCTTTGAAGCGGGCACCAATTATTAAACGCACTAGCAAGTTATCCAATAAGACATACTGAAAGTTTGAGCCTAAGAAAACCATCATCGGTAGCCTTCATCAGTGGCTCTTGTTATCCCATACAACCAATCCAGAACAAATACTAAAATCAGTGCTAGCAGAACCATTACACGGTGTAGTTCCTAGCTTGCCTTCTGCAGCTGGTGCGAGGTCTGCCTAATGTAATACATTCTCCCTTGAGAGGCTAAGCATTACATTATGCACAGCTGTTGGGAAATCTTTATGCACAGCTGTTGGGAAATACTGGCCTTTCTGGAAAACTACGTACCCCATACGCTATTTGCAAGACTTCTTGAGAAGCAAAGCTACCACTTTGGGAAATCTTTATTTCACCAAGCACTAATGTAGCCAGATCTGTTGGAGCTAATTTATTAACTTGGTTTTAAGGGATTTGAAAAGGAAACTTCCTATTTCCTTTCATTGGAAGACAATTCATTGATTAATTTGTGGAATTAATTGAAACCCACTAGCCATTAAAAGGTAAGAATCAAAAGGCCACCTCTGTTGGAAACTTGAAGTGTATGCGTGCATAAATAAAACTAGAGGAAAACTGAGCAGTGCAATCTTTTGTATGTCCATACATGCAATTCCTGTTGCATTTAGTGCAATTCACACCCGAGGAAAAATAATTTATGATTGCAATACTGGGATTCCTTTTTCCATATTTTTGCATCATCACTAAGGTACAGGTGATGACTTAATGACCACAACTGAGCCCAGAATTTATGTTGCTAAGTGAGACATTTTGTTAAGTTAGTTTTGCCCCATTTTATGACCTTTCTTGCCACAGTTATTAAGTGAATTACTGCAATTGTTAAATTAGTAACACGGTTGTTTTGTGAATCTGGCTTCCCCATTGATTTTGCTTGTCAGAAGATTGCAAAAGATGATCACATGACCCTGGGACACAAATATGAACCAGTTATCAAGCACCCAAATGTAAATCAAATGACCATGGGGAGGCTGCAACGGTCATAGGTGTAAAAAATGAGTCATAAGTTTTTTCAGTGTGGTCATAACTTTGAATGGTCATTAAACAAGCTGATGTAAGTTGAGGACTATCTATCCTCAATAGACTGGGAAAGAATATATGAATTGAAGGGCCAGAGATAGCAATAGCACTTCGACTTACATACTGCTTTATACCGATTACATACCATAGTGCTTTACAGCCCTCTCTAAGCAGTTTTACAGTGTCAGCATCTTGCCCCCAGCAATCTGGGTCCTCATTTTACCGACCTCAGAAGGATGAAAGGCTGAGTTAATCTTGAGCCTGGTGACATTTGAACTGCCAAATTGCAGCTGACAGTCAGCAGAAGTAGCCTGCAGTACTGCATTCTAACCACTGAGCCACCACAGCTCCGATAATCTGCATATATTTACATATGATTTCTACAATTTAGATATCCACAATGGAATGTAAAACTCCAAAGGATAACGGTGTTTCATTTTGGATGGAGAAAAAAAAGATACAATGAAGGATCAAAGACAGGATGCATTTATGCGATCATTATTTGAAATATCTTTTAAGAGTCTGCCTTGACAGAATGCATCTTTTAGTTTTCTAAACAGATTCCTTTAGCAGGAAGATTAGAACTTTAATTTACAACCAGGATAAATCTGGGCAAATCAGAAATGTTTCTTTTTCTTTTCTACTAGACAAAGTAGAATCTTTTAGCAGAATTAGGACCTTCACTGGTAATCTCTTTGGTGCCTTCAGGAATTCAGCATATTTTGTCTGCCAATTGCAGCATTGCCTCAGGAAACAGATACTCCAAACATAATTTCTTTGAACAGTTCTTGCTGAGAACTGTAGGGTAGAGTAATCCATGGAATAACAATTTCATGTCCCAGTATTCTGGGAGGTTTATAATTTTAGCTTTAATCCATGTTTAGAAAAGACACTCAACGCAGATTGGAAGCATCTGCCATCACTCCACCTCCCTTAAATCCAAAGCAACAGATTTGGCATTAGGAGAAAGGAATGTGGAAGTGTTGAGAGTTTTTTTTAAAAAATACCCTGTTCTTCTTCCTTCACGTAACTGTAGGATTTGGAGCAGGGGTGCTTTTCTCTGTGATCATCTCTGACCAATTCCTGCCTGCATTAGCAGAAGGTTCTGCCCCAAGGTTTGGAGAAGCATGGGATCTATTGATTCAATTTGGTCCACACAAAATCCTTCCTTCTTCCCTTTTTCAACCTTCCTACCCACCAAGCCCACCCATCCATCATAGAACTATTGGCATAGCTATCCTGAAACAATAAATATGTAAGGATTGTCTCTCCTTCTAACTTAAGAAAGTGACAACTCTTGAAACTAAGTATTTCAAAAGGAACCTTTTATTAAGCAGAAGTGATAGCAATACATTCAAAGTCTGAATACCCTTAGGCAAGACAAATAGAATTAAGGCAGTAGAGACCCCTCCCTTTAGCTAGATGTGGATTCAGTGAATCCACAGGTGTGAAGATGTTGTTGTACCAGCCGTTCTGAGAAACAGAGAAGCATACATTCCTATGGCCATCTTTTGCTGGCTTTCAAAATGAAACAACCCACATAGCCCTCCCCTAGAATACATTCCCCAAGAGGTGAGGAAATCTCAGGGCACTTTGGCACCAGGATACAAGTTATAAAATACAAGTTGTAACAGGCAATAATAATGAATTGAATTCAAGGCCTTTCCCTTTTCCCAACTGAGTGGCAGTATCACCGTTAGGGATCTGACAAAATACTCCATTTGATCTAGCTTTGCCTTCTGAGATCTTCTGAGGCACATGGATCCTAATGGCTAGCAACTTTCATTTTTAAGGAATGAAATATGAGCACAGAATTATATCAGATCAGACTCAAATTCAGTGCCTGCACTTTGCAAATGGTACCATCTACTGTTCAAGAATTATGGATCACACTGGGCATAAGGCCTTCATAAGCCTTGTCTTCATTGAAGGCATCTATTTCTTTGCAAGGCTCTGGGGAAAATTCTTCTGTTTTAAATGCTGTTGCTTCACAAGCCCACCACTGGATATGCTAATACTTCCAAAATGCCCTTGACCATGTCATACTTCTTGCCATACTTCTTTAATCAATGCCCCAATTTCTTAAAATTAAGTGGGACCTTCTGTACCAGAGGTCTCCAACCTGGGCAACTTTAAGACTTGTGGATTCAACTCCCAGAATTCCTCAGTCAGCTGGCTGAGGAATTCTGGGAGTTGAAGTCCACAAGTCTTAAAGTTGCCCAGGTTGGAGGCCCCTGCTCTGTAGACAGATTCTGCACCAAAGACACTTTCCATGATTTTAAAGAATTACCAGGATGGGCACGCAAACTGTTATGTCTTTTATAATTACTGGCTGAATGTATAAAGACAGACAGGCAAACTCTACAAAGTCTTCCATACAAAGTTTCTTTATTGGATTATATTAGGCATCCTCAAGGTAACTCACGGTTATGTCAAGTTCCATCTAATATCCAATTCTTTGCACAGCTGACTTCATAGTGTAAAAGAATAGTGATCTTTCATCCCATAACGAAGGAGCAAGGGGATGAGATACTAGCATGCTGCTGGGGTCTAGGCAAGAGTGAAGGAACCTCCCCCAACCCAACCAAGGGTCAATTCGGTGACCAATCATGATTACAGATGTGACCACATGACATGAACTACATATGCCAGGATGCATTAACTACATTTACCATGAGGCATTCCCTTAAGGGGACAGCTCCCAATTCTAACTTAACTAACTCAATTCCGATTACCTATATACTGTCTGGACAACACACAAACCCTAAAATAAATGCCTATTGATCTTATGGTGTTGGCAATTTCTCTCATTTCTTCAACATAACAAAAATCTGAAAAGTGAGCCACTTTTCCTTGATTCGGACAGGACTTTCTGCTTTTAGGGCATGCCTTTTTTTAGCAGCAAATATCTTCAGAGCTTCAGCTCTGTTGGGGCAAATGATTGTGGATACAGTCCATCTGCCTTGTGTAGCAGATTTCTCTGTAGAGCAGGGGTGTCAAACTCATGGCCCGCAGGCCGAATCTGGGCCACAGGGTGTTTAGATCTGGGCCACAGGGCCATCCTGGAAACAGTGAAGGACCAGCCCCCAGTGCCTCTGCCAACAAAAGTGGAGCTTGGGAAGGCCATGCGAACTCAGGTTTTGGCTGCAGTGGCCTCCTGAAACCCTATACCAATGAAAATAGAGCTCAGGAAGGCCATGCACTGCCCTCCCAAACTCTGTTTTCACTGACAGAGTGCTCGGACCACTACAGGCGATTCCAACATAAGTGACATTGAGCTGTTTATGGCCAACCTGGCCACGTGCCCCCCCCCAAGGTCAAATACAACCCTGATGCAGCCCTCAATGAAAATGAGTTTGGCACCCCTACTCTAGAACAAGGATGTCCAACTTTGGCAACTTGGACTTCAAATCCCAGAATTGGCCAAGGAATTCTGGGAGTTGAAGTCCACAAGTCTTAAATTGTATACCCCTTCTCTAGAGCTTTGTGTGGGTAACTGGAGGCTTCTAGCAAACTCTTGTAGACTATGAGTTGCTTAGCTCTGGTGCTGGTCCTTGATCAGTTCAGAATTTTGTGTATAGTCCTCAGCTTAAAACCATTTGTTTGGCAGCTTTTCAAAGTTATGATGGTGCTGACAAAAGTTATGGATGATCAGTCCTTGCACTTGTGATCTTGCAGGATCTCTGCAATCATGGTCAACATTTGGGTCCTTGGCAATCGGCATGTACCTGCAATGGCTGCTATGTCCAGAGATCACATGATCACCACTTGCATCACGTGATCACTACTTGCAACCTTCCCAGCCGGCGTCCAATAACAAAGTCAATGGGAGAAGCCAGATTCACTTGACAATGACAACCCCATGATTCCCTTAATGACCATAGTGACTCACTTAATAACACAGGGGGAAATCAGACACAACTCACTTCATAACTGCCTTGCTTAGCAATGGACGTTATAGTCCCAGTTGGGGTCATAAGTTGAGGATTACTCCTATATTGAAATTTTCTATCTGTAGCTGTTAGGATGAAAGCTTTGGCTCAGATGCTTCACAACCAGCCTCTGATAGTTTCCTTTCTGTAGGCTGCCACCTGCTTTCTTATGTCAGCACTTTGATGCAGGCCCAGCAGATTCTACTGGTGCTTGTTTCTTTTGCTGAAGGCCAGTCTTTCTCATACATTAGATTTGTCTTTGGCATAAAATAACCATTGACATTTCTCAGTTATCCATAACTTCAGTAGCAGTAGCAACAGCAGCAGCTACATAAATGAAAAATAATAATAATAAATTTGCCTGGGGCATCCAGACATAAAGGAGGACACATATCTCACTGTAGCCTTCATCTGCATTCAGTTTGGTAGCAATCTACAACAGGAAAATCTCTGTTTCCACTCAGACCATCCAGCAAGGGAACTAAAGTTAAAGGTCTCTAGGGAGGAAAAATTTGGCAAACTGCCAAATTCTAGGCTTCCCAACCAGAATTCTTCGCGGCAGCTATTTCCAGAACTGCAAGTTCATCAGATTTCTGATCCCATATTTGTTCTGTACAAACTGGCTTTCAATTTCAGTAACAGTAATAATAAGTAAGGTACAATAATTCCTCTCTACAGCCCCCAGTTTCTTTTTCCTAATAGAATTGTTCCTCCATAGCTCTTCTTCTTTTCTTTTTGGCTCCGTCTTTGCTATATGAAGACTTGACTCCTCTCTTATTGTTTTCACCATTAACCACCAAATGTCCTTCTAGATCAAGGGGAAAATAAGGCTTGATGATTGAAAACAGATGATGCCTATATATTCCATGGATTATATGTTGGGTGAGGTTCTTCATTTTAAATCATATTAGTCTGCTTTCATGATCTTTGTATGTCCCTAAGTCTAAATTGGCAGGAAACCATTTTGCCAAAATGTGATATCATGATCATAGGAGGCTTTGAGGACCAGAAAAAAAGGATTGGGGATTGATTACATATTGCCCATTTCTGCCCTAAAATAACACTATCGTGGGCATTATAAGAAACAAAATCTTCACTCATTTACTCACACCAATTAAGAGTGCCACAATAATTCCATATACATATGCATATTACAAGTGTTTGAAACTACCATACCTTAATTATTTGTCCCTCTTCCCTTCCCCAATAGCAACCCATTTAATTCACAAGAGACATCTTTAGTAAAGTGGTTTATTCCCAAATGTAAGCTGAAATGGCTTAGATATCCTGGTTGTGTAAGTTTTATTTTAAACAATGTTGGACCAAGAGGGTTATTTTAAACTTAGAATAGAGTGATAGGACTGAGTGAAGACAGAGACATACAGTGCCCTGTTCAGTGTGAGGGATCTCTGTAGGGTTTGCTTCCAAATATACATAGAGAAGATTGTTCCTGCTTGTGCCATGTATTTATGTTGAACTACAATCTGCAAAATTTCCCAATCAGCATAACCAATGGCCAAACTGGCTAAGGAATTATGGGAACATTGTCCAATATATCTGGAAGGCACAGGCTGAGAATAAAGTTTGGGTGGTACTCTCAGCATATTTTATTCCAAGAATGATTTTGCACCATGACTCAGAATGCTGCTACCTCAGCAAGTAATATACACTTGCTGACACAAATCATTGGGCCTGCTCTAGGATAATTGAGACACACCCTAGTATTGTTGCTCATAAAAATGGCTATGAACTATTTGCATGTCAACATCTTGTGCATGATTCATAGCATGGCCCCACAGTTCATGCAACATGCCTTGGGTGCCTCCCAATTTTCCAAATGGTGACAAATTCCAGGAATAATATTATTGGGTTTACTTTCCATTGGAAGGAGAAGTACTGAGAAACCTGGGTATTTTTTTTAATCAACCAAAGTATCCTTATAAATCATGCTGGAGAAATTAATTTGGTCACTAAGAATTAACATGGACTTAATGGTATATAAACAATCATCATAAAGCCTATGAAATTTGCTGAATTTCAACTCCCAGAATGTCCCATTATTGGTTATGCTGAATGGGAGTGCTAAGTTTTGCAGATCAGCAACATCTTCTAGAGGACTTCAAGTTTCTTGCCCAAGTGACAGTTTGCTCTCTGTGAAAATGTTTCCATCCTCTGCAAGTCAAAAGCTCCATATTTCCAGAAAAAATGAAGGTTCATCCCAATTTACAAACCTCTTGGTTCCCAGCTAGGAGGGAGGTGATCACAGTTCAGTGGTAAAGTACTTGTGTCATATGAGGAATCTATGGCATTTCCACTAAGGCATACAAAAGGTGAGATGAAAGATTCCTATCTGAGATGCCAATCAGACCATGCAATTGACATCTGCTGATTTAACTGGGATGTATCAACCCAAGCTCAGAAAACCACTGAGGACATATCACATACTTTCTTCTGTATTTTACTTAGGCAGGCTAAAGGAGACTAAAGAAAGATTGAGGAGCTCTATTTTCTATCTTATCACAGCTTGAGTTGCCCAAGGCAGTGTGCTTGAGGCACTTTCAGCCCTTCCAGGTAGACTACACAGGAAACCAAAACCTGAATACCAATAGTAATTTTATTGTAAGCTTACAGTAACAGAGTTATGCATTTCACCCCTATCCTGCCTTTATTTTCCAGAGAATTAGGGAAGATCCCTTAATGAGATGCTATCTCCAGTTCCATTCCTCCTTTGGACTTAGAGCTCTCAGATCTTCCTTCAGGCTGCAGATCTTCCTCTTGCCTCCCAAGATTATTCTTACATCCCATCTCAGTGAATTACCATGCTCCATATCAGGAATCTACATATTGGTTCTGATGCTATACATCTGGACTATGCTTTTCTTCTGGGTCCTGACCATTGTGCCAACCTCTTTTTACTTTGCCTATGTGAGTGACCAGATTTGTGTTGCTTTTGTGAATGATATTTTGTAGGAGCAATCATATGGTCAACCATACAATGAGGCAGAGTCCCTAGACGCTTAGCCTGAGGATTTACTCTTTCCATTAATGCTTCATTGAGGTTCTGTTTTACTGGGTATATGGAGTTGAGCTTACTAGACAAATCTAAACACAGAGCTCCATGTGCAATCACTGCAATATCAATCTATATGCAGATATGGATATATATATATATATATATATATATATGTTTGTTTTCTTAAGTTTTCGCGGGTACTTACATGTATGGCATTCAGCTTTGTTCTGATATTTTCCCATGTCATAGTAGTGGTGCTTTTAAAGTTGTAGCAACGTTTCAGCAGAATCTCATCTGCCATTATCAGGCTTCTGTATAGTGTTCGTCTGTGAGTTAGACTTTTACAGTGGTTTCAGATTTAAATTTGGGGCAGTCCTGCCCTACATAAGAGGCACTACAGACAAAATTAGTAAGATTCTATACAGACACCACATCAAGACTGCCTTCAAAACAGACAGAAAAATAGCAGCCATCCTCAGGAACCCCAAAGACAAAACTGACCTGGAAAACCAAGGCATATATGAAGTCCCCTGTGCATCATGCCCGGCCACATACATTGGACAGACCAATAGAAGAATAAGCACTCGCCTGAATGAACACAAAAATGCTGTCAAAAAGCTGGAACACACTTCCTCACTAGTCCAACACATGGAAGCCACAGGTCATAACATCAACTTCAATGGCACCAAAACCCTAGCCACTATAGAAAACCGCAGCCACAGAATCATCAGAGAAGCCTCTTATGTAGGGTAGGACAGCTGTTCCATGGGTCTGTTCATCTTCTGGGTCTCTATTATGTCTCAGTGTGTTTTTGTGGATCAAGTTGGTGATTTTGCTTTTGTGGAAGCCGTTGGCTGTCAATATTTTAGTCAGGGTGCATAGTTCAGTCTTAATGTGTGTCTTGTCTGCCAGGCGTTTGGTTCTAGTAATTAGTGTTTTAGCCACGGAGTTTATCTGTGCTGGGTGGTGGTGGGATTGGGCGTTGAGGTAGCAGTTGGTGTGTGTTTTCTTCTGGTATATGGTGTGTCGTAGTGTGCCATCTGTTTTTTTGTAGATTAGTACATCTAGGAATGGTAGTTGTTTGTTTGTTTCTGTTTCCATGGTGAACTTGATTTTGGGGTGTGCGCTGTTTAGGTGTGTTAGGAAATTGTTTAGGTTTTCTTGTCCATGGGGCCAAATCACGAATGTGTCATAGTTTGGGTTTGAGCATGGCATTGGCCAGGGCTCTGGATTCGAATTCTTCCATGAACAGGTTTGCAATGACAGGTGACAATGGTGATCCCATGGGGGCTCCTTCAATTTGTTTGTATCTTTGTCCTTTGTATATAAAATATGTGTTGGTTAAGCAGTGTTCTGTTAGTTCCATGAGGTGTTTAGCTGGTTGGTATTTATTTTTGATGATTTCAAGGGTCTCTTTTATCGGGACTTGAGTGAATAGTGAAACCATGTCAAAACTTACAAGCAGATCTTCTTGCTCCACGTGTAGATCTTTGATTATTTCCAAGAAGTGGAAAAGACTATGAAACTAAATTGACAGACCTACTCCAAGACTCCACATACAAACCCATAAACACAGACCCAACCACATATCTGGAAAAATTAACCAAGAAGAAAATTATAACCAGCCACATAAGCAAAGAGATCCAACACACGATCATACCCAGAGAGAAATCTTCCAGATGCCCCAAACTATACGGCCTCCTAAAAATACACAAAGAAGGCATACCTCTCAGACCCATAGTCAGCTCCAGAGGAGCACCACTACAAAACCTAGCTAAACACCTAGCAAAAGAGCTACAGCCCCATGCTGAAACAGCAGCTTCTCATGTACAAAACTCATACCACTTCTTGGAAATGATCAAAGATCTACACGTGGAGCAAGAAGATCTGCTTGTAAGTTTTGACGTGGTTTCACTATTCACTCAAGTCCCGATAAAAGAGACCCTTGAAATCATCAAAAATAAATACCAACCAGCTAAACACCTCATGGAACTAACAGAACACTGCTTAACCAACACATATTTCATATACAAAGGACAAAGATACAAACAAATTGAAGGAGCCCCCATGGGATCACCACTGTCACCTGTCATTGCAAACCTGTTCATGGAAGAATTTGAATCCAGAGCCCTGACCAATGCCATCCTCAAACCCAAATTATGGTTAAGATATATTGATGACACATTCGTGATTTGGCCCCATGGACAAGAATATATATACATATTTCTCACAATCAGATCCTAGTTTTCATCTTTTCCAAAGCACTGTCTTTTCAGGATATATTGCAGTCCTTAATATTATACTTGGAACAGTCAAATTCATACCAATCCAACATCTAAGTAAAAAAAAAAATCCTATTCCAAAAGAGAACACAGTTAATAGTGATGTGTCTAGACCACACTTCGTACCACACTTTTTGTTTGGTTTTGTTTTCAAAAGTCCTCTCAACTAATTCCTTTGCATATTTTCTGTTGATTATTAAATTAATGGGGTGCATTAAATATACCCATGAGTTTCCTGTAGGGATTATGTTTTTTCTCTGTTTATTGTGCCCAAGTGCCTTTTTTGTTATACCTTTTGCTATGCCTATATATGTGCTGTGAAAGGATCATCAACTTCAATCATCAATAGATCAAATCTCTTTAAGATATACCGTGGTCTTTGCTCCCCTCTAGTCACAATATGTCTCATTTGAAATCAATTTTGCTATTATTTATTAGGTACAAGGGACTGTATCACTCCCCAAAAATAGAATTCAGACTTGAAGACTTTATAATCTAAAATAAATGGGGGGCGGGGGCAGAGGAAAAGGAAAGAATTGGAGGGGGTAGTATGAAGAGAGAGAGGAAGCTGAATAATATAAGGTCCATGTAATGGCTTTTTTGGCATTACTGATTATTTCCATCACCTTTGTATCTACTATCTTCCCATCACCACCATTTTCACCACTGCAGTTTCCTTGCTGCATGATATTATTTTATGGAAAATTCCCGAGTGGTCACACTACCATTCAGAAGCATTCAGTTGACACAAGGACAAATTGTTGCCAGACATGACACGGTTCTACTTCTGGTTGTTCCAAACAGAACTGAGCACAGGAGGCCTTTTTTGCAATCCTCCAGCCAATTTATGGGCAGAGGATCTGGGTGAGCAATATTTGTGATTTTCTTTACAGGAAATTCTCCAGCAATTTTTCCAGTGACTTTTGCACCACTGGTCTTGATGTCTTGTTCTGGAATTTAGCAGAAACATTTTTTAAAAAAAAAACAAAACGCATACAGGCTACAAAATGCTAGAGGAATGATTGCACAATGAAAGACTGTCTGTGCCCTGACAATACATCTTAGCCATCTTAGAATTACATCAGGTTTTCTCTGAAAGTCCCTTTTCCCTGAAAAACAGCTATTATGCAAAAGATCTATATGACTACTAGAGGGCACCAGAGACAAAATCCCTACTCATTGCTGCCACCTAGTGATCTTACAGAGATCTTACAGAGATCTCATGCATGACAAGCAAATTCCCTTCTATCAGACTGTCTCAAAAGTGCTTTTCCAAGAGGCAACTGGACTTTCTGTTTGTTTATTTTTTTGAAGACATTGCGTTTCTCATTCAAGAAACCTTTTGGATAAGAAGTGAAATGTTTTCAAAGAAAAACCAGAAAATCCATTTGCCTCCTGAAAAAGCACCCCTGGGACAACCATGACCTAGATGACTGAGAATCTCCATAAATTTTCATCAGACTAAATGACAACTTACAGGAAAGATGCAAAAGAAATTCCCTGGAAGTATTAACAATGGACTAGTGCTCTATGCATCTGATGGATGTGTCTAAGTTCAGGATATGACATCACAATAGGAGCCTTCTCTCAGCTTCTTCCTGTTCCATTTGTCAGCTTATCTGTACTCATAACCATTCATGGTCTGTAACACTTTTTTTAAAAAGTTAATTAGTAGTACTGCCAAAAAGAAGAAAAATTGACAGATGTTCTAATTATTTTTGTTTCTCTTTTTTGCTCTTCTTTGAGGACAGTCTGTACTTCATTCACTGAGACATTGGCAACACTGTACATTTTTTATGCCAATTACCCTTTATATGTTGTGATTTAGTGGTTATTTAGCAAACTTTTGTATGGGTGTTTGGCTGCTTCAGAACATATGTAATTTTGATAGAGAAACCCACCTTTTGGAGCTGTCTCTGGGCAGCCTATATTTTTCTCTTATCTGCTCTCAAAATCATTACATTTCAGTAATATTAAGGTTCCTAAAAAGGAATTACATGGCTTTTAGCAAGCACAATGCAGCTTCATGAGAAAACTAAGGTGTGCATTGGAACAATTCATCTAGATTTTGTAACTATCATCAACTCTGATTTGAAAAAGCAAAGTGTCCCTTTTTTTTCTGAAAAGACAGTTCTTGTCAGCACTGTTCCAGGTCATAAATCTGTATTAATGACTTCAAGCATATGCATTTCTGAACTATAAATGTTCTATCAAATAAAATACACTGCACAGATTCAGGATTTATAGGTACCTTGGAATTGAAGCTGTTATGGCCTCTAAAAGTTCCTTCCTATGAATGCATGTCCAGTTTCTCAAAAACTCATTTTCTGTTCTTTGCATGGCTCTCTTCTCCCATGGAGATATCTACCTTGTGGTCATAGAAGTGTGTCAATTGAGAATGCATTGAGAGTCCTGTTATCTTAGGAACTGTATAAATAAGCTAATTTAAGATTTAGCTTATAATTTAGACCTCATACCAAGAGAAAGTAAGACAATTTAAAAATTAGTTGATATTTCTTTAGAGTGTAAGAGTTCCAAATGATCTATATGTATAGGGATTTTTAAAAGTGCTGAATTATAATCAGGACAAATTAATTCCCCTTCTTAATTTTGGATTATGGAAAACTATGATAGTAATAGCATTTAGACTTATACACCTCTTCACAGTGCTTTTCAGCCCTCTCTAAGTGATTTACAGAGTCAGCATATGATAGGAAGGAATGCTTAACTGGAAAAGCCTGGATGCTAAAAATCAAAGTTAAGGGAGAGTTCAGGATGAGAATGATCTCTGCCACTTTATTTTTTTCATACATTTATGTAGTTTCAACTTTACATACATGACTGAGCAGTGTACAAAGTTAAAAACACAAAAGTTAAAAACACAAAATTGACAAAAACATTTTTAAAAAAATCATTAGAAAACTATAAAAACCATAATCTTCAGGTAAGCAAACTCAATTTCCTTAGTAATATACTGTAGTCACTTTGCAGGCTCCATAATAACCACAATATCAGATCTCCAGACCAGATAGCAAAATCAGGCCTTCAGGCCCCTCTGGAAGGCATCAAGGTCAGGGCCCATCCGACCCACAGGGCAGGGCCCATCCGACCCACAGGGGAAAGACGTTCCAAAGTGTGGGTGTGGTGGCACAGAAGGCTCTTCGAAACCCACAACATGTCCTTCCTGCCAGACTTAATGGGACTGGAAAGAATGATTTTGTGGAGTCCTTGGTACTTTTGTGCTTAATAGTTTTCTTGCAGACATTTCATTACCAAATTAGGCAATATCATCAGTGCTACAGAGGAGTGGGGCTTGCTCTTATTTTTATATAGTAGTGACTTGTCCTGTCAGATTTGGTAGTTCCTTGATTGGGCTATTGTTTAGTTCTTGATTATTGGTCTAGTATAAATTTTGGTGTTAATCTCTGCTCATCTGAGTGTTGATCGCTTGTGAGAAGGTGATTTGCCTTTTTTTGTTTCCTGTTACTGTCACCTATATGTGCAGAAGGGCTCTCAATGTGGGAATGTTTATCTAATTATGACAAGAGGGGGAAAAAGCTTCCCCCCTTCATTGTCTATGGCTGTTCATCTTCCCTATAGCACTGAAGTTAATTTACAGTGTTATCCAGCCATCAATGTGGCAATATGAAACTTGTCTCCACATTATTGATATCTCATTGCCACTGTGGCTGGATGGCCCTATAAATCACTTGTGTAGATAGTCTTATAAATTGCAGTGAAATTTTAACATCCATTCCTCTCCTCATATAGTCAAGGGGTAAGGATTGAATTTTTTCAGATGGTGCTCTGTACAGTGGTTGCCAACCAGTGGGCCGGGGCCACTGGTGGTCCGCAAGAAAATTTTGATGGTCCGCAGAGAAATGTCACCCCAAAGCAGCCCCCAAAGTAATTAATCCAAGCTGCGTGGGAACACAAGACTGCACCACCCACATGGCCTGCAGGAACACAAGGCTTGTGTTGCTTACATTGCGAACAACACGAGGTAGTGAGGGAAGGGGGGAAGGGGGAGGGGGGAACTTGACCCACTCGCCCCAAGCACCTGGCCCGGGCACTGGGCTGCTTCTGTCTGCTTCTTTCTTCTTCTCCTTTTGGCTGCATGCAAGGAAAACAGAAAAAGTCTTTCTTTCTCTCCCCCAAACTCCTCCAGAAATGAGTCTTTGGGACCCTGCAAAGCATCTTGCTCCAAGAGGCTGAGACAGCACAACAAGTCTCCCAACTCATTTCTGGCAGATTTTGGGGGAGAGAAAGAAAGACTTCTGCTGCTTCTGCTGCTTTCCTTGCATGAAGCCAAAGTCTCTCTCTCTCTCTCTCTCTCCCCTTGAGAATGGAGCTGGAGATGGTGTCCTGTGATCCCAAATAAAGAATGATCAATCGGTAGGAAACTGGGGTGGGAAATTTTCCCACAGACTCTTTGGGGGATTTTCCCAGGGTCTCTGGTCCGCAGGATTTAAAATTATGAGTTTGGTGGTCCCTGAGATCCAAAAAGTTGGCGACCCCTGCTCTAGTGGACATGCCGGCCAAGGTGGAGGGCACCAAACAGAGAAGACCAAGAGCTTTCTAAGAGTTAAAGAGCCAGCATGGTGTAGTGGTTAAGGACTATGGAACCAAGACCAAGGAGGCACAGGATCAATCAATCAGAATAGAACTGAAAGGGATCTTGGAGGTCTTCTAGTCCAACTCCCTGCCAAAGCAGGAGATGCTATACCATTTCAGATTGCCCAGTCTCTTCTTAAAAACCTCCAATAATGAAACACCCACAACTTCAGAAGGCAAGCTGTTCTGCTGGTTAATTGTTCTCACCATCAGGAAGTTACTACTTAGCTCCAAGTTGCTTCTTTCCTTGATTAGTTTCCATCCATTGTTTCTTGTCTTGTCTTCTGGTGCTTTGGAAAATTGATTAGCCCCTTCTTCTTTGTGGCAGCCCCTCAAATACTGGAAGGCCATGGATATTTTATTAGGTGACTGGGACACAATCTCTCCCCCGCTCCCCGGTTTATTTTGTGAGGGTTTTTTTGTGGAGAAAACATGAAGGAGAACCCTCTGTAAGCTGTATGCGATCTCAGGGAAAAGGTAGGATATGAATTTAACAAATAATTGTTTCATTAGAAATGTATTCCTCTTTTCGTCCACCTTGTTGTTTCACTTCTCTCCCAAAGACACAGTGTAGGGTTTATTTTCCTCACCCACATTTGCTTTTTTTGTCAACATCAGCGGCAGGAAGAATACACACACTTCTGGATGATTCATATGTTTCAGCAAAACCTCTACGAAGAATGCGCTGCCATGCTTTTATAACACTTCTTGTAGAACACTAGACTCAAGATTTGAAGATAAATCCCAGTTTAAGGAGTGCTGATACCAAGCACTGACAAACAGGGCAGAGCTGGTTAAGATAGAACTGACCACAAAGAGACCTATTAGTTAAAGATTAATTTTTATGAGAGGTCAGGTCTTGCTTTCTGGCTGATAGCCAGGTAGCTTTTTTGTCCATTTTGTTTTTAACATGATCATGTTGCCATGACACGCTACACGGACAAGAGGAAATACTCTAATACTTACTGATAATGCAGGGTTTGGATAATAAGATCATACAGTTTAGTCGGTAAGTAGTCATTTGGCTATATCCGGGCAGGCAATATCATGAATTTCCTTATGATGTTGTGAATTTCCTTGTTTATATGGACAGATAAATTCCCAGCATTTTTTCTCACAAAACTTCTATCCTCAAATTTGTACCAAATTCCCTTTCTGACTAATGTATTTTGTTCGATTCTTAGATAAAAGAAATCAGAAAAGAATAATTAAAGTATTTAGATATTTTTTTCTGGAATCCTACAATATTAATGCACCAAATCACTGTTTTCTTAGTCATGGCTAAATACACCTTGATCATTCATTAAATGTGTAATACTAAAACACATTTCTATATAAAGCTATAGAGCTCCAGAAGTATGCATATTTTTTTAAAAAATGGGATCCAATTGCAGAAAAACAGGAGATGAGAAGACTGAATCTATATAATTGAATCCATTAGTAGGAATAGTCAACTTTTGATAGGTGAGTGCTACATTCAAGCTGACAGTCATAGTTGATTACAAATGTCAATGGATATCCATTTTGGAGAATCAGATTTTACTTTGTTGTTAAACTGAAGTATGCCTGTGTTAGGTTAACTATGATTTTCAAGCATTTCCCTTTTTAAAATCAAAAAGTTGCAAAAAGCCATTTAGTCTTGGTCCTGGGGTCATAATCTATCAACCCTTGATATAAAGGGTAATTTGGCACCTTTCAGATGTTAGATTACAATTTCCATCTTCGCTGTTGGTCATGCTGCCAAGAGATTATGAAAGATGGAGATAAGATGGTGAACATCAGAAAAGCCACACATCAAGTCCACATTCCTACTAAGTCAGACATCTATTTCATTCAGGAAGTTTAAGAATCAACTTTTATTGCCATTGCAACTAACCATAAATATTATTTTACAGAACAGAATGCTCCCTGACAGCTGGGAAAGGGTTAATATAGCATTTATTCCTAAAGAGGTAAATGATTTGACTTTAACAAGAAACTAACAAGAGCCATGATGGCACACTGGTTGGAATGCAGTACTGCAGGCTAATTCTGCCAACTGCCAACAGTTCGATTCTGACTGGCTCAAGGTTGACTCAGCCTTCCATCCTTCTGAGGTCAGTAAAATGAGGCAAATGATTGCTGGGGACAATATGCTGATTTTGTATACTGCTTAGAGAGTGCTATAAAGCACTATAAAGCAGTATACAGATAGTCCTCAACTTACAACCATTTGTTTAGTAACTGTTCAAAGTTACAACAGCCCTGAAAAAAAAGGGACTTGTGACAATTTTTCACACTTATGACTATTGCAGTATCCCCATGGGTCACATGATCAAAATTTAGATGCTTGGCAAGTAGTTCATATTTATGGCAATTACAGTGTCCCAGGGTCATGTGATACTTTTTTATGCCCTTCTGACAAGCAAAGTCACTGGGGAGGCCAAATTCACTTAACAACCATGTTACTAACTTAACAATTGCAGTGATTCACTTTACAACTGTGGGAAGGAAGGTAGTAAAATTGGGCAAAACTCACGTAACAAGTCTCTCACTTAGCAACAGAAATTTTGGGCACGACTGTTCCCAAAACTACCTGTATAATTCTAAGTGTTATTGCTATTGCTGTTTCTATTGACCAAGATCTTTATTGAATAATGGCTACCAATTACTTACTATATTTGTGGCTTGGAGATAACCTTGGAGATAATTTAATTTGATGGGTAAGATTGACCGAAAGAAAGCACAAATGATTATTAATACTGTAGAAAACTAACAAAACCTTGTGAGATTCAAAAAGGGGAAAGATAAGAGTGCCCACTGTCTCCATTCTTTTTTTCATTTTACTTCTTTTTTTTCATAAAGTTTTACTGAGTTTTAATAAAACAAATAAAACATCTTATTTGAGTACAGCATGGTTCCGGGTTATCACATTTCCATACAGACACAATTTCATATACATATTCATCTTATGTATTCAATTTTATATCTTATTACTCTTTTTCCAACTTCTCACTATTTCTCCCTTTACTTCTCTTAATTTTCTTTTATGGTTATCTCATTTTCTTCTTATTCAATTGTATTTCTTTTACCTAAATTTCTATATCT
Source organism: Hydrophis major (assembly GCA_033807585.1). Taxonomy (NCBI): domain Eukaryota; kingdom Metazoa; phylum Chordata; class Lepidosauria; order Squamata; family Elapidae; genus Hydrophis; species Hydrophis major. Next base: position 80,792,488 of record CM066331.1, read on the forward strand.
TTTTATTCATTGTTCTTATACTTTCATCTGTCTTGTTTACAATTTCATATATTCTCTTCCAACATTCTTAAGAAGCAATTTTTTTCATTTTACTTCTTGAGAGACTGACATAGGACAAGATGTGAAAATTGTGGAACTAAAGACATTCATCCAATTGCCAGTGAAGAACTGAGAAGCAAAGGGAAAGCTTTCTTGAATAAAAGTCCTTGGAATGAACTGCAGGTGGGGTTTTATAACACAGCAGAGAAAAAGATTGATGACAGTGAATTTATAAGTCAGGGAGAAAGAGAAGGCCAATCAACAGAAAAACTGAGGCAGTTGTGCACAGTTTGAGGCCTGTGAGGTGATGGTAATGACTGATTATTCCTACCTTTTTGATTTACCATGTTTTTGTTTCAAAGAATAGTAGCTAATACTTCAGGAGGGAAAATCCATTGTTTAAACAAAGGCACCATTCTCTAGGGCAGAATCAAAATTTGCAACCCAGAGACTGAAATAGGCAGCGAGGAAAGAGAGATACAACTAGTCTATTAACAGAGCATCTGTAGCTCAGCCTCTGAGGATAGTTTAGGGCCCAACTTTCTATACTGCATGTGCTAGTGAGATGTGATCAGCACTGTGAAACTTAATAAACCAGATTCATTGTGCTGTTAATGTATAAATAGCGCCAGAATTCTGTAGCTAAGAAATTTCCTGGTTAATTCAAATCAATAGGACAATGTATTTTTTTTTTTTCATATCTGGAGATCTCCAAATAAGACAAAAACGAGGGGTAGATATTGACAGACATCCTGGGAAATTTACTATTTGGTTCCAAAAATTTTATTTTTAAATGTTCTGAAATGCTTATTTATTCTGAAATGCTTTGTTTGGAATAGAGTTTCTGTGTCTTTTCCACATCACCACTATTTCCAGTGTAACAAAATAAATAAGACTTTTAATAGAAAATAAAGATCACAATAAACATTATAAGGCAATTACATTACAGAATATTTGTTGACAGCTTGAATTTTTGATGAGCTTTTCAAATAGCTTTGCCCCTCAATATAGCAGTGAATTGTTTTAAACATGTGCATTGAGTTAATAACTGGTGTTCAGATAGTTGCAAGAGACCCAAGAAGGACACAGTGCATAGATGACATAAGACGCAGCTGTCATTTTTTTATCTTTATCATTTCAAACAAGATTTAATAGTTTAACACATTTTCAGGCTGTGGCAGTCCTGAAGACGCTAAAGAAGATGGCTCCAGGGCTGACATGTGAATGGAAAGTTAAGCAACTAAAATTCTCGTCTTTTCCCTCCAAATAAATCCATTGCAAGGGTAGATCAACTAGTGAATACGTTTCTGGGGAGAGGGAGGAAGTTTCATTAACACTTAGAATGAAAGATTGGTAGCAATGAGATTAAGCTCCATGGTGGACCAAATGAAGGAACTGAGCATTGTGTGGTTCTCCTGGATCAGGGTTCTCTCCACTCAGTTGTTCAGTCCCTGGTCATCTCATGATTGGACTATTGTAATGCGCTCTACATGGGGCTGCCCCTCAAGAGCATTCAGAAGCTACAGCTGGTGCAGTGGTGCTAACAGTTTTGGGGACCCTAAAAAATGGACCCTGTAACACCACTGCTCTGCTAGCTGCACTGGTTGCCAGTCTGCTTCTGGGTGCAATTCATGGTGTTGATGATCACCTTTGTGGCATAGGTCCAGGTTACTTGAGGGATCATCTCAACCCACTGGGATTGGATCATCCCACCTGTGCCAGCAGAGGAGGCATTCTGCAGATCCTATCAGCCTGATTATTCCAGTTGGCAGAGTCCAAGAGGAGGGCCTTCTCTGCTTGTCTCCTGCCCATCAGGCAAGTTTCTCCACTTTGGAATTCAAGGTGGGCTTGCCCACCTTCTGTCTGCTTCTGGCTGGAGACCAGGTCTGTTTCTTCTTGGGTCATCTGGAGCAGGCTTTCTTCTGATAACCCACCCTATGCCATGGCTGCCTGAGTTTCTCTCCACATGCCCCAGATGTCAGGGAGTGATTGGAGAGGCCACGACCCAGGAACCCCGGTAATGTTGATTAATTAAGGGAGTCAGCTTGCTGTCAAGATTCCTGCCAATCAACCTAATTAAATCATAAGCCTCGAGCTAAGCTTCAAAAAACTTCAAAAGTTTTATTAGGAGTGACATGCCAGCATGACCTGTATGAAGCCGACTCTGAGACACGTAATTTACAATCCCCTATGACTTTGTCTCCCCACCCCCCTGCGTGTATCATAATTCAGCTTCTCCAATGAAACACATGTCATCACTCACTTTCTCCAAAAAAGGGTTTCCTCGGGCAGAATACCCGGTTGCCTAGGTTACAATCTTTGTGAGATAAGCTCAGAATGTGCTTCTGATTTTATTTGCCGTATCCTCCTTCAGGTCTTTCTCATGGCAACTTGTAAACAGGCAAGTTGACACTGTCCTCTGGAACATCTTGCTTCCTGATGTCCACTCCTATCTTTTTGTAAGGGCCTAAAGACCTAGATCTGGGGGAACAGCACAGTGGAAGTGTTTGATTATCAACAAATTCCACCTCTCCCTATTCCATCCCTGACCTCCTGATGTGTCCTTAGATTTTAGTGTTTGATTTTAATTTGTTTACCTTTCAATGTATTTACCTTTCAATATATAGACATATTTTTATCTCTGTAAGCTGCCCAGAGTTACCTTATGGTAAGATAAACAGCCAATAAAATTTATAAATAAATAAATAAATCTGTACCATCTCAGGTGCAATGGAAGATGTAATTCCCCTCAAATGCCAGTCCTGCATATGGAATAAAAGAGCTACTGTATGGAATAATGGTTCATGTGATGAACGAAGAATGGGATGACCAAAACTGAAGTCCACCTTCAACCATGGAAACTCACTTGGTGGTTCTGTCTCAGCTCAACTTACTTCTCAACTTTGTTGTCATTGAAGGAAAGGAAACACTATATTTGATGCCTTGAACTCCTGATGGAAAGGATGGATATGAATCAAATAAATAAGTTTGTTCTTGGACCACACACTGTGTTAACCCTGTGGCTAGACATAAGGACAACAAATATCACATTTTCCTTTTTTTTTTTTTGAACCAGTAAGCCCATTGGCCATATAGTAAATAAAGGAGAGGAAAGTTGTAGTCAGATGTTTCTGGAGTGTATCACTGGAAGAATGTGGGTCCAACTACGTAACATGCATAGCATCACAACTCCTTTATGACATTTAACATGCCCCAGAAACTTAATTCAAAACTTGAACTAGAACTTTTGGCTTTAGGCCGTGGTGGAAACATCCAAATCAAAGGGTTCATTTAACATCTATGAGGCCCAGGCTATAAATTCATCTCATACAGCTTGGAGGTGACCTTGAGAGCTTCTGTCAATACAGCAACATTTTCTGAAATGCCAGTTGAATAATTCAAAAAGTTTCCAAACCAGGCAAGTTATGCAATAGTAAGGACATCCCAGCGACAGTAGTTTTGATTCATTCTGCCTTGAATTATAACAATTTTTCAAAAAATAAAACCGGTGTACTGAACAGATGGAATATGGAGGAAGATAACTGATTTGGTTTTCTTTTCAAGAAGTCAGTAATAAACACATTTTGCTGTTATTGCCAGGCGAACATTCTTTCCTTGCTAGCCTTTTTTTCAACACCTACATGCACGTATGTGCACACGGAAGTACACATACACAGCAATGGCCTCAGCATGTTCTGGTGGTTGCCTGTCAAGATATATGTTTCATTATGATTCAGAGGCAATATATCAAAATAACAAAGTCTTCCAGCTGAATATTTGATATAGGGGGGCAGGGGGAGAGGGTAGCACTGTTGTGGGTGGGATAAATCCCCCTTTCTTAAAATTCATAGCAGTGATAATTTTTGGGACAAAACACCAGATTGTACTTACAATATTGGTAGCCTGCATTTTGCTTGCTGTTCCTGCTGTATAATCCATTAATCTGTTAGGAAATAAAAACAGAAGAGGGAGGTACCATTTTTTGATAGGAAAAGGCTCTAGATCGAGCATCCAGATGTGGCTAAAATCAGCTCCCAGGAGCTCCAGCAAAGAAGACCAATGGAGAGGGTTACTGAGGGTTGAACCTCATAACATCTGGAGAGCTGTCCTTTTCTCAATAGAGTGAAAGATGATTGCAGGCTATTAAAAAGAGGATCACCAAGAGACCTTGTGCTCACCTCACTTCCTGCAATTGTGGGCTCCAGACCATTTTTCTGCTCTGCTTTCAGTGTTGTATTTCCCTCCTAAGTGCTACTGTCTGGTTTACCTACGAAAATGATAAAATGATGCATTAGAGGACTGATTAAAAAGCTGTTGGCCCATTACCTCAGAACAGAGAGCACCATCCTAAGCCAGTTTAGAGTCAACTCAACAAAAGCAAAGGAAAGGAGCAGCTTAAGGGTACAATGTGGACATGTCCCAAGGCCCCAAGCAATCTTATTTACCTACTGTAAATAAGTTAAGATATTACTATTTAATTGAAGGACTATTTTACATTATAACAAGTATCTCTTTTAACCTTGCAAAGCAGGAATGATGTTCAGTTTTAAAGCAGGCTTCATTAAAGACGGATGTTGGTTTAGGCCTGAGATTATGGCCCCAAAGTTATATTCCTCTTTTTCTTTTTGGTTCTAAGATGCAAAATTCATCATAGCCAAGTCACTCAATAGACTTAACAAATCTATCACAATCTACATCTCATAGAGTCAGATGGACGGCCATCTAGTAGCAGTTTTTGCTGGCAGGTTTCAAATCTAATTTACTTTGGCCAATCTTGGGGTGGGAAACATTGCTTGTTTGATTTATTTGCTTATAGAATTTCTAGACCACTTCAGCCTTAAGAGTCTCTAAGCATTTTACAAAAGAGCAATGGTGACCTAGCCAACCAAATAATAAGATGCAATAAAATAATTGGCATTCCTTTATACTAAAAACACATCTGCCACTGCCAGTTGTACAACAGCTAAGTTCCAAAGGACCTCTGGAACAACTAAGTTTTTAGCAACTTCTAGAAGGCCAAAATAACTCCGTGGCCTTGGTGGAAGGAAGCTGTTCCATATTCAGAGAGCCCCCACAGAAAATGACGACTTTAAAACTCCTTTTCATCTTTGATTGTAGGGCCTTCAGTAGACATTCTCATTTTATTCAGATTGGACAAGTATTTTTATTTATTTATTTATTTAATCAAGCATGCATTTGATAATATACATAAGTATAAACATGATTATTAATACATGAAATAGATACGAATAAAAGGGAACATTAAAACAGGGACAGTTGGCACGTTTATGTACTTATGCACGCCCCTTACAAATCTCTTAGGAATGGGGTGAGGTCAGCAGTAGACTATATTTACAATAGACATTCTCAAAGATAGATATTTATTTCTCTAGAAATTAATAAAGACTTTTAATTCTTTGGAATAGGCATAATTCTGTGCAATTCTATCCACTTTTGGCTTTGGAGAAGGTTTTTATATGAATTCTAAACTGCCAATATAGCAGAGTTGAGGCTGTGTTTAGAATCAATGGCAATCATTACTCACTAATAATGTTACAGTGGGGAAGCAGACAATACTCATACTCTCCATTTCTTTCTTTCTTTCTTTCTTTCTTTCTTTCTTTCTTTCTTTCTTTCTTTCTTTCTTTCTTTCTTTCTTTCTTTCTTTCTTTCTTTCTTTCTTTCTTTCTTTTTGCTGAATTTATGGCTTCAAAGGGAGTTTTCATCAACAATATTGAATACAAAATAACCTTAGTTGCTGATAATGCTGGATTTTTTTAATAAAAATCTTGTAAGAGCTGCAACCTTTTTGCTTGTTCAGCTTGCTTTCTTTTCAAAAAAAAGCTCCTGGATTAAGGGTCAATCGCAACAAATCTGATTTAGGGTTAATCTGTGCAGCAGCCTAAGCTGTTTCTCTCCCTTAAGGATTCCAGGTATTCCTGAAGTCCAACTTTCAAAATTTCAGATTATTAGTCTTTGTGCCTTTAGTTATTATTTGATTCCCCCCTCCTGCCTTTATTGCTTCCTAAGTAACACAACTTGACAATATTCCTTCCTCCTTCTATTTTCCCCAACACAAGAACCCTATGAGGTAGGTGGGGCTGAGAGAAAGTGACTGGCCCAAAATCACCCAGGTGACTTTCATGCCTAAGGCATGAATTAAGAAAGCACAACCTTTCAGCGCCAAAGCTCATTGTGTTCACCAATTTGTTTTTAATTGTGGAGACAATTACATTGGCAGAACTGATAGGTGCTTGGCTTTCAGAATAAAGGAGCATCTTCGAAAATGGGTCCAGACAGCCTTCAGTAATCCAACAGCAACAGCAAATCATGTCCATAAAATGCCTCTTTGGCCACTGCAAAACACTTGCTAGCTACGGGCCATAGGTTGGATCAAAACTCTGTGTTTAAAGTTTTACTGTGCCATAGGAACTCTCATTTCCTGTGGTTTGCTGAAGTGGTTGCCATTAACCAATTGAAACAGCTGTATGTCAATCTACATTTCCCGTGGGCATAAGGCTTGTCATTGGTTGCTTTCCTGTGTACGTTTATAGGCTTAATTAATGCTCTTGCTAGATCTTATATTTGAGGCAGTTTCTAACCGTGTTATTGTAATGTAGGTACCGATGAGTCAATACGAAATATCAGTATGAAATGCTTGCATCTACCGCTCTACATCTTTTAACTGCATTGTTTAAATTATTAAAAGTGTCTAATCTTTTAAATTTCATGCCTCAGGGTCTCTTGATGATGGTGCAGTGATTAGAATGTCAGAATTACAGCCTAACTCTACCAACTGCCAGTGGTTCAATCCTGACCAGTTCAAGGTTGACACAGCCTTTCATCCTTCTGAGTTCGATAAAATGAGGACTCAGATGCTGACTCTGTAAACCCCTTATGGAGGGCTGTAAAATGCTATGAAGTGGTATATTCATCTAAATGCCATTGCTATTCTAAGCCATTACCTTAATCATTACACCTGAGTGATGGTTTGCTGTGCCAGATGTTTCCCATTACGGATGCCTTTGTGCCTCCTTCCAAGTTCCCTATTTTGACATGAATGCAAACTCTTTTATTGTTTTCTCTTTTAGTTCCCTCATCTGAAATAAGAGAATTGGTTATTTCCTCATTCATCCATCCTACAGCAGATCCATGGGAACTCTGCAACAAGGAAGAATAGATAGTTGAACTTCAGAGAAGCGAAGTTTGTGGCTGGGTTCCAGTGTGCTGATGTTGCAAATTAAAGATCTGAGAAGGAGAGTCTGGGAAGGAGGGACAACATTGCAGGCAGGGAGTGGGAAAATAAGTGCAACATGCTTCATTCAACCTGGGTGTTAAGTCCTGAGCATGGGTGCAAGGAATGGAGACGAGACATCGAACTGTGACTTCAACTCTTTATTCGTGACTTCAGAACAGAGCAAAATACTTGGGCAACAGCAGCTCTTTTATAGAGCTGGCTGCTGTCAAAATAACCAATGATTTGAGTTTACCGCTCTAACACGCGTCCAATCAGAGAGACCTGCTAACAGCCAATCAGATTGGCCAGAAATGACCAATCATGACTCGCTGTTCGCGGGCCAATGAAAAGTGCAGGATTATGAGCCTGCTGTTAAAGTAAGCTATTAGGGTTGTTACTGATGTGTTGGCTTATTCCATAACACCCCCCCCAGGTTCCGTCTGAGGGGTGGGATGATGTATTCTCGTAAGTAGGCAGGTCGCTTCACCTGTCTGCTTTATCTGTGCTGTTCCACCGGTTTCTGTCCTGGCTCTGGTTCCGGTGGACTGCTTGCTGAGCTGGGTGGCGAAAACAGTCCCGCTGTTTTGTTGAATGGCTCTGGGCTGTTCTCTCTGCTCTCACCAATGCTGTCCTCCGGGTACCCTGGATCTGTTTCCATCGCGGTGCTGTCACGCCGTGGGCGAGGCCACTCCCCGGCTTGGTTCTCCTTCTGGCGGTGAGTATCCCATGGTTGATTGTGTAGACTGCTGGGTATCGATTGTTAAATCATCTGTTATTTCTTTTTCGGCCCCCTCAATGTCCCTTCCCCCCCCCCAGTTGGAGATTCAGGGGATGAGATGGGAGTAGGTGCTAGTCTGGATTGAAGTTGATCTATATGGCGCTTCCACATTTTACCATCTGCAGTTTGTAGACGATAGGACCAGGGTCCTGTAAGTTGCGTTATGGTAGGGGGGACCCACAATGGGTCGCCCGAGAAGTTTTTTGCAAAAACAGGGTCACCTTCCTGGAATGATCGACACTTGCTGCTGGATCCCAGGGGTTGTTCAGGTGTGTAAGCAGGGTGGAAGCGATCGAGATGTGAGCGAAGTTTCCGGCCCATCAGGAGTTCAGCTGGGGTTCTGTTTGTGGTGCTGTTTGGGGTAATATGTTGGAGGAGAAGCATCCGGGTTATTTTGTCATCACTGTTACCGTGGTCCATTTTGTGTAAAGTCTTCTTTACAAATTGAACCATTCGCTCAGCCCTACCATTTGCCACAGGGTGAGCTGGCGATGTTAAGGCATGGCGGATGCCCCGGTCTGCTAGGTACTGTTCGAATGCCAGGGCAGTGAATTGGGGGCCATTATTGGAGACCAGGACATCCGGCAATCCGTGGGTAGCGAATAGCTTATTCAGTTTTTTAATGACCGCCTCCGTGATGGTGCTTTTCATTTTGTGGACCTCGAGCCAGTTAGAATAGGCATCCACGGTTAGAAGGAAAGTGTGTCCTCTTGTGGGTCCCACAAAATCGATGTGGATACGGGACCAGGGACCTCGAGGCATTTCCCACTGAGTTGGGGGTGTTTTTGGAGGAGCAGAGCGAGTCTCCTGGCATTTGCTGCACGTCGCCACCCAGGTCTCTATCTGTTTGTCTAAACCTGGCCACCATGCGTAACTCCTAGCCAATGCCTTCATCCGCATGATGCCTGGATGTCCATCGTGCAACATTTTTAAAACTTTATGTTGCAATTTCTCCGGGATTAGATGCAGCCCTTTTGGGAGAATAGTTCTGTCTGTTGATTCCTGAATGGCTTGAAAGTGTCGTTGGATGTGCTGTCCGGCCAACCCAGTTCCACCCAGCTGAGGATTCGTGCCAAAGAAGGGTCCTTTTTCGTTTCTGAGGTGATGTCTCGAGCAGTCAGCGGCGGTGATTTAAGAGTTTTGATTTGCAATATGGCTAGGGTTGGAGCTGGGTCATCTATGATGTCTGGTAGTGGAGAGCGGCTCAAAGCGTCAGCTTGAGGAATGGCTTTCCCCGGGCGGTGTTGCAGTTGGTAATCGTATGCGACTAAAAATTCCAACCAACGTGTCATTCTTGGTGATAAGATGTGGGGAGTTGGTTTGTTTCCCGCTAAAATACCAAGTAGCGGCTTGTGGTCTGTAATTATGGCAAAGGGTCTCCCATACACAAATTCATGGAAACGTTTAATTGCAGATACAATTGTGAGAGCCTCTTTATCAAGTTGGCTATAGTTCCTTTCAGTTTTAGACAAAGTTCTCGAAAAGAACGCAATAGGTGCCTCATTACCATTTGGCAGGACATGGCTTAAAATGGCTCCCACTCCGAATGGTGAGTTGTCACAGGTAACCATTAAGGGTAGAGTCTCATTGTATTGTATCAATACAGCATCAGAAGTTAAGAGGTCTTTTACTTGTTGAAATGCTCATTCTTCATGCCATCCCCAGACCCAAGAAGCCTTTTTGTCGAGAAGTCTATGTAGGGGCTCGGCTACAGCCGCCTTCTGGGGCAAGAAGATGTTATAAAAGTTAATGAGTCCCAGGAAGGCTTGGAGGTCTGTCTTATTTCTAGATCTTGGGGCGTTTTTGATTGCAGTTAGTTTTTTTTCGGTGGGGTGGATTCTCTGTCTGTCGAGAAGGTATCCCAGGAATTCCACTCTCTCTGTGCAAAGTTGACACTTGTCCCTTTTTACCTTCAGGCAAGCGTCTTTAAATTTTTGAAGAACCCTTCTGAGTCGTTGTCCTAATAACTCTTTAGTAGGGGCAGCTATTAAGACATCGTCAAAATAAGGCACAACACCTTTTATACCTTGTAATAGCCTCTCCATCAAACTTTGGAAAATGCCCAGTGCCACGCTTACTCCGAATTGGAGTCTATTGCACTTGAAGGCAGCTCTATGTGTAACTATTGTCTGGGCTTCTGCAGTCGTCGCATCTACGGGTAGCTGTTGGTACGCCTGAGCTAAATCCAATTTCGCAGATATTTTTCCGCCACCCAGGGAATGAAGAAGGTGTTGGACCACCAGTACTGGGTAAGCGCTTTGTTGAAGAGCATGATTTAGGATGGCCCGGTAATCCCCACAAATTCTTAACAAACCATCTGGTTTAATGGGCGTTACTATTGGAGTTCCCCATCGGGCATGGTCAATCAGTTCCAACACACCCTGGGCTATCAATTTGTCTAGTTGCTCGTCGATCTTTGGCTTGAGGGCAAAAGGCACCCGACGAGGCTTAAGGCGAATGGGAGCTACATCGGGACTGAGATTAAACGATATAGGGGTCCCCTTGTACTTGCCTAATGTTCCTGTGAACACGTCCTGAAATTCCTGGATGAGGGCCTCTTCCCAGTGATCGCTTCCAGTTTGGTGTATGTCAGCTAGTTCAATTCCGAGTGGAGCGAACCACTGTAATCCTAACAAACTGGGCCGGTCACAATCGACGATAGTCAGGGGAAGCGCTGTGGTGCGGTCCTTGAAGGATACTTGGACGTGGCTGGAACCCACAACCAGAATTCTGTTTCCCTGGTAGTCTTTTAGGATGATTCTTTGAGTGCTGAGGTCCTGGCGACAGATGGCAGGGATCAGCTGTTTGAGGGTTTTCTAGGAGACCATCGATAGGGATGACCCCAAATCGACTTCCATCACGCATGGTCGATTCTCAATATTGACCTTTACGCGGATCTTTCTTGCATCTAGCGATGAAGCATGGCTGATAGTAATAGTTTGGTGTGCCTCTTCTCATCTCGTTGAAACGGCAGGTGCTCAATTTCTGTAGTAGTGGTTGTTCCATTGGCGGTTCAGGCAGTCCCGATTTCCAGGTGGTTTGCCTGTCTCCTGGCGGAGGTTATTCTCTCTTCGGCTTTAGACTGGACTCTCGCTTGCTTCTGCAGACCTTCGCAATGTGGCCTCTTTTCCCACAGGAACAGCAGACTGCGTCGAGGAATTTGCAGTCCGATCGCGGGTGCTTTGCCCCACAACCAGCACATTGGCGCAGAAGTTTCTGGTTCCTTTGCTCTCATTCCAAGATTAGCCGGTTGACCTCCTCTTCCTCACTGTCTGAGGATGACTCAAGGTCTTCATGATGGGCAGTGATAGCGTGCTTCTCAGAGCAGAGCGGACTATCGCGAGCGAGTTGGCGGTGCAGTGTGTTCGCTCGGCGCATTCAAGCAGCTGACTTCCTGGTTGCTTCTGCAGCAGTAGCGTCGGTGATGACATCTGCAAGGCTGATGTCTCCTTTCGCCATGAATTTACTCTGCGCAGTGTGGTCATCTAATCCCAGAACTACGCGATCTCTCAGGGCTTCCTTGAGGTTTGCAAAACCACAGAGTCCTCCAAGGTTCCAGAGGTCAGCTACGAAGTCCCCAATGCTCTCGTTCTTCCATTGGTCCCTCTGGTAAAACTCATGTCTTCACATCAGTGTAGGTACTGCGGGTGCGTAATGGGCCCGGAGGATCGGTGCGAGGTTATCCCAATCCATGGTCTTCACTTCCTCCAGTTTGGCAAGTGCTTTAGCCATTTAAAAAACGGCGGGGCTGCAATGGGTCAGGAACACCGCTCGTTTCTTGCCAGGCGTAGCATCTTTCAGATTGTTGGTCTCCAGGAACATCTGGAAACGGTCTATATACGAGTCCCAGTCTTCATTTGCCGGGTCAAATGGAGCGGGTGGTATGGCGCCGCTGGTCATTCTGCCGTTTGTTGTGTGCGCTGTCAGCCACCTGCTCTGTTTTGTTCGATGAGTATTTTAGTCAGCTCTATCGTCTCCGCATCCCACCCTCATCGCCAGTGTGAAGTCCTGAGCATGGGCGCAAGAAACGGAGACGAGACATCGAACTGTGACTTCAACTCTTTATTCGTGACTTCAGAACAGAGCAAAATATTTGGGCAGCAGCAGATCTTTTATAGAGCTGGCTGCTGTCAAAACAACCAATGATTTGAGTTTACCGCTCTAACACGTGTCCAATCAGAGAGACCTGCTACCAGCCAATCAGATTGGCCAGAAATGACCAATCACGACTCGCTGTTCACGGGCCAATGAGAAGTGCAGGATTACGAGCCTGCTGTTAAAGTAAAGCTATTAGGGTTGTTACTGATGCATTGGCTTAGTCCATAACACTGGGCAAAACCTGAAAGGATGCCCACTGGGAAGTTCCCAAAAATCTGGCTATTCCAGAATGTAAGAATGTAAGTTTAGTCCACTGCGGGGCTGTCAAACTGGCGGCTCATGGGCCAGACGCGTCACATGCAGGCCACGCCCACCCCAGCTCCACAAGTAGGGAAAAATCACAAAATGTCATGTGATGGTGTGAGTTTGACACCTGTGGTCTACTGGTTATGGCACCAGGTTAGAAAGCTGGAGATAGTGAGTTCAAGGGATGCATAAGTGCACAATCGTGCCTACTATCCCTGTCCTATTGTCCCCAATTATTGGTTCCTATTTCATGTAATTAAATTTATGTTTATTCTTATTTCTATTATATTGTAAGTGCTTGACAAAATAAATAAATAAAAAATAAAAATAAACAAATAAAGTCCGCCTTAGCCAGGAAAGCTAGGTGGGTGGCTTTCACACACTGTCAGCCGAGTTAAGTTTCCTCTAAGTCTTTTATAATAATCCATAAAGAACTTTTTGTCCTTGGGGATAGTTACAACTGTTCCCTTCATCGCCAGACACTGTAATCCACAGTTTGCCTACTGCCTCCTACCCACCCCAAGCAACTTTAGACTTTTATCATATTTATTTATATTTTTATTTATATTTTTATTTATTTATTTTCTTTCATTCATTCATTTTTCACCTTTCTGGATTGCCTATCTCCCTCCTCCCTGAGGAGGAACTTTTAAAAAAAAAAAACCTGCCATATTATGATTCGACTTATTTACCTAAATGATTTATTTATCCGTAATGCACTTAATTGACTAATGCTACATTTGGAGAACAGTAAATTCTAAGGTGGAGTGGAAAACAGATTTAGACGTAACACTTTCTGCTCCCCAATAGACAGATTAATGGGATTGGCTGCCATCAGAAATATCTTTCTTTCTTTCTTTCTTTCTTTCTTTCTTTCTTTCTTTCTTTCTTTCTTTCTTTCTTTCTCTCTCTCTCCCTCTCTCTCTCTCTCTCTCTCTCTCTCCTTTTTTATCAGATAACCCAAAGCAATCTCTTACACTTTGGCATTAGTTTTTCCTGAAGTTCTCAAGAACGGCAATGCTGCTTTGATGCATAAAGCTGAAGTGGAGAACACAGCTTGAAAAAACACTTCTGAACCTGTGTTGTCTAAATCATGGATTCTCCAACACCCCCCCCTCCCCCCAGACCACAGCTCAGTACCAGGCCATGGCCTATTCAGAACCAGGAAGTGGAAGCAGTGCGTGAGCACGGATGTGTCTGCAACTCCATTTCTGCGCACAGTAGCTGGGCCAGCATATGTATGCAGCTCCATTTGTGCGAGCCATGGGCATGTGTGCCCTCCACTTGTGCAAAAAGAGCTGTTGCCCACCACTCATGTGGAACCGTCCCCTTTCTTCCCCCACACCCACCAGTTCGCAAAGCTGGATGATTTTGAAACAAGCACACTCTCTCTCAGTCCAACTCACCTCGCAGGATCATTGTTGTGGGGAAAATACAAGGAGGGAGGAGCATTAGATCTAAATATAGTATATAAAATCATACATTGCAATGTCCTACCTGCAAATGAATACTTCAGCTTCAACCATAACAATACAAGAGCACACAATAGATACAAACTCAGGGTAAACCGCACCAAACTTGATTGCAGGAAATACGACTTCAGCAACAGGGTGGTCAATGTCTGGAATACTCTACCTGACTCTGTGGTTTCTTCCCCAAACCCCCAAAACTTTAACCTTAGACTGTCTACTATTGACCTCACCCCTTTCCTAAGAAGCCTGTAGGGGGCGTGCATAAGTGCACCCATCCTGCCTACCGTCCCTGTCCTACTGTTTCTTTTTATTTTTCTTATAAGTATCTATCTCATGTATTCAAAACTATGTTTATTCTTATACCTGTATCTTGTAAGCGATTGACAAATCAAATCAACAAATAATTAAATAGAAATGTTTGCCGCCTTATTTGTAAAAAAAAATAAATAGAGGCAGGATATTAAAAAACCAAACCAATAGATTTCAAAATCTAAAGCAACTGCAATGAGGGAAATGAAGTTGTCAAAAGGACTTTCCTTTTTATTATATTAACGCTTAAGCTAAGTGTGTTGTCTTCATTCCCCAAAGATCCAGCTAGTCCTTTAAAGAGAGTCATTCTAGGATTAAACAGCTGTAAGAGAAGAAAGATGAAAGGGTCCCCATTTTTTATGTATGGGGTTTTTCACTGGGTGTTTAAGTAGTTACTAAGTAATTTATGATGAGCCGTGGTTGCCTGAAACTAAATGTTGGGCTTTGGAATGCTCTTCATACTTATGTTTTGTTGTATAAGTGCTTCCAAAAGCCAGGATAGTCTAGTCAGTGTGTTAAAAAATACACTTCCATCCATATATGCATATATATTTGATGATTGCCCTAAGCACTGAGGGGATCTGCAGTTCTGTTTTCAAATACTTTTGTGAGGTTTCAAAAGAATGCTTTAGGCATTCTTCCAGCATGACAGCGATATTGCAGCAGTTTCACAGAAAGGGGAAAATCCAAGGAAGGTTTTGCTTTTCACAACTCCTCCTTGGCATTTCTTGCTGCATTGCTTTTCATTTTATAGGTAGTCCTCCACGTACGACCACAGTGGAGCCTAAGACTTGTGTTGCTAAGTGAGAAATTTGTTAAATGGAGTTTTGCCCCATTTTATGACTTTTCTTGCCACATTTGTTTAACTCGCTGCAGTAGTTAAATTAGTAACATGGTTGTTAAGTGTGAAAAATGGTCACAAAAAATGGCCACAGTATCGCAGGACACCGCAATTGTCATAAATATGAACCAGTTATCAAGTACTTGAATCAGAGGTGGTATTCAGCAGATTCTGAGCAGTTCTGGAGAACCAGTAGTGGAAATTTTGAGCAGTTTGGAGAACCAGCAAATATCCACCTCTGACTGGCCCCACCCCTATCTATTCTTCTGCCTCCCAAGTCCCAGCTGATTGGCTGGGTCTTCTTTTGTTGCCTTGCACAGGAGAACAGAGCTGGAAAGCAGGTTAGTGTGGTGGGGAGGGAATAGGGATTTTGCAGTATCCTTCCCCTGCCATGCCCACCAAACCACGCCCACATAGTAAAAAGAGCAGTAAAATTTTTTGAATCCCACCACTGAGTAAATCACATGACCTTAGGGATGCTGCAACAGTCCTGGTCTAAAATGGTCATGTCACTTTTTTCAGTGCCGTTGTAACTTAGAACAGTCACTAAGCAAACTGTTTTAAGCCAAGGACCACCTGTATTTCATTGCTTGAATGTGGATATCTGCAGCTTAAAAAGTGCAGAATTTTCTTGAATTAAAAAAAAGGAAGCGCACAACAATACGTCCCTCTCTTTTCACTATAAAGGTAAAAGGTAAAGGTTTCCCCTGCCAGGCACGTCCCACTCTAGAGGGTGAAGCTCATCTCTGATTCATAGCTGAAGAGCCGGTGTTGTCCATGGCTGGCATGTCTACGAGTAGTCCTCGACTTACAACAGTTCTCTTCGTGATCGTTTGAAGTTACAACGGCACAGAAAAAAAAATGACTTACGACCATTGTTTCACATGTCTGACTGTTGCCACATCCCCACAGTCACGTGATTTACATTTGGATGCTTGGCAGCTGACCAGTGGTGGGATTCAAAATTTTTACTACCAGTTCTGTGGGTGTGGTTTGGTGGGCCTGGCAGGGGCAGGATACTGCAAAATCCCATTCCCTCCCCACGTCACTAACCTGCTTTCCAGCTCCGTTCTCCTATGCAGGGGAACAAAAGAAGACCCAGCCAATCAGCTGGGACCCAGGAGGCAGAAAATAGATGGGGGCGGGGCCAGTCAGAGGTGGCATTTGCTGGTTCTCCGAACTACTCAAAATTTCTGCTACTGGTTCTCCAGAACTGGTCAGAACCTGCTGAATACCACCTCTGCAGCTGACTCATATTTACAACAGTTGCAGTGTCCTGGGGTCATGTGACGGCAGGGGGTGAGGCATGTAATAGGAGCTCATGCCATCATGACACACTTAACTGCTAACACTCAAACTGCTGACCTTCCGGTTAACAAGCATAGCGTTTTAACCACTTAATTTAAATATCAAAATATTTCCTCTTTTTTTCTGAAATAAAAACTAAAATAAATGAGGAGGCCATTCACTGGAAAAAAAAATGCTTTAAAATATCTTGTACTTTGTTACATAACAACCCAAGAAGATATCATCATATTTGGGCCACATTTTAATGATCCAAATATTTATAGCCAATCTTATTATAGTTAAGCATTAGGTCTACACTGCGAATAAAAGTATTTTGATGAAAACACCATGAACAATAAAAACAGATATGATTCTTAGATCTGTTCCAATCTTAGAATTTCATGTCCTAGAAGTGAGACCTTAATACATGCTTTAGTTGTCCCAGAAGTGCTTTTTCAAAAGGCAACTGGACTCCTTGAAAACGTGTTTCATTTCTCATTAAGACCAATGAAAAATTGATCTGCTTAATTTAAATGCCAGGTTATACCCGAAAGAAACAAATGCTGTAGTGAATATCAATGTTTGATGTTATCCAGCAATACTCTGAAAACCTGCTTGAAGACAGAGTAATGGTTGCAGTGCTGATAAAAATAACACTCCTACTGCAGGCTCGGAATAAGTGATGGCACTGTTATTAACAAGGAAATTTCCAGATTCACATTAGCGAGACTGGTGTAAAATATTTTTGCTCAGAAATAGTAAATGATCCTCACATGTATGGTGTGTCTTCTCCTGGGAAAGCAACAAGCTGAAGTTACATAAAACAAGATCTATTCTTCTTTTGGGGGGACAGAGATGTCCATAGTAAGGTTAACAATCATTTGGGGGTTTTTTTCTGTTTGGCTCAAGCATTTACATACATACATACAACATCTATCTATCTATCTATCTATCTATCTATCTATCTATCTATCTATCTATCTATCTATCTATTTATCATCTATCTCTCTTTCTATCTATCTATCTATCTATCTATCTATCATCTATCTATCATCTTTCTTTCTTTCTTTCTTACTTTCTTTCTTTCTTTCTTTCTTTCTTTCTATCTATCTTTCTATCTTTCTATCTTTCTATCTATCTATCTATCTATCTATCTATCTATCTATCTATCTATCTATCTATCTATCATCTTTCTTTCTTTCTTTCTTTCTTTCTTTCTTTCTTTCTTTCTTTCTTTCTTTCTATCTATCTATCTATCTATCATCTATCTTTCTTTGTTTCTTTCTATCTATCTTTCTATCTATCCAGTGGTGGTATTCAGCTGGTTTTCACCGGTTTGGGTGAACTGGTTGTTAAATTAGCCCCCTCCTCCTCCTTCCCTCATGCCAGCCGCTCTGTTTGCAGTTTCTCCATTGCGGTGCAGCATTCAGGTTCCATTTTGATAGCGGGGGGTAGGGGTGTAATTTAACAACTGGTTCACTCAGGGTTAGGTTGGCTGTCGTGGGAGGCTTGTCCTGCATATGCGGTGGAGCTGGAGGACAGGAATGGGCCACACTTCCCACAACTGCCAACCTGACTTTGGGCGAACCAGTTGTTAAATTAATTTAATCCCACCACTCTATCTAGCTGTCTGTCTGTGTGCCTATCTGTCTGTCCTTCCGTCCGTCCATCCATCCACGTCTAACTATCTCTTTCTATCTCTATCATCTATTTCCATCCATCAGTACAAAAAGTCTGTGAGGAAATAAAATATGAAATACTTGCATAAAGGGCAAAGCAGCCAACTTACCTGCTCTTCTAAAGATAACCTTGATAGCGAATAGTCTTCCATGTACATACAGGGAAAGAATGTATGAGGATCCCAGGTCTATGAACTGGTCCTGAAAGTAGGATTATCATATCTAAGCTGCATAAACCATTTGACCACTAGAATGCAACATAATTTTTTTTTTAAAAAAAAACCATTGCCCTCATCTAGTGGTCATCTTAATTCTTGCACCTCAGTTTTGTTAATCCTACATGTAATAGGAGATACAACCTGAACAGCATGGGACAAAATATCTTGGATTTGAAACTCTTAGCTTTTTACCCAAGTCAATTATTGAGAATTGTCATCAAAGGCAGCACTGCATAGAACACACTGTAGTAATTAAGACGGGTAGTTATGAAAGCTGGAATCAATTTCATAAGAGGAGGAAAGAGCTTTTTCATCCATTAAACTTGAGAAATATTTCACCTACGCCTCCTTTTCTGGGGTTCAGCCTCACACAGTATCTTGATTCATTTGAACTGAACAAGTCACGATATCTTGAAATATTTCTGAAAATGCATCGAACCTCGCTCCCTTCTGTTTCTAGGGCACAGTGCCCTAGATCTCCTCAAAGCTTTATCTTCCAAAGAAGCCATAAAGAACAATGTACAAATATATTCAGAATAGACAATCTACTCCACAAGAGCCACTGACAACTGAAGCCACAGAAGATGCTCCCCAGCAGAATCTATAATTAGTTTGAAGACAGCCTAATTATTTGCAGCATCTGTCATTTGCACTTTTCAGTCCCTTCACCTCCAGAATTCTGACTTTTCTTCGAGCAGTCAGCACTGATTAATCTCAAAAGTAACATTCAGTTGTTGAGACAAAAGTTAATATTCAAGGACAGACAGTCTAGAAATGCTGGGGAAAAAGACAGAGGACGAGCATGGACGAGCTGGGCTGGTTACAAACAGGGGTGGGATTCAAAAATTTTAACAACCGGTTTTGTGGGCCTGGTTTAGTTGGTGGATGTGGCTTGGTGGTCATGGTGTGGCCAATTCAATATCACTCACATCGAGGCACACATCTCCTTGCCTAGCCTCTCATGACTGTGGGGATGCTGCAGCAGTCTTAAGTGTGAACAATGGTGATAAGTCACTTTTTTCAGTGCCAATGTAACTTTGAATGGTCACTCCACACAAGCAAAGTACCAGCAAAGGAGGGGGGAAAAAACTCCAGAGACAGGAAGTCTAGTCCTGCCAAGAATGTAATAAGGGTTGACAGAGAGGCAGTTTCTGTAAGCAACACCAGAATGTTTCCTTCCTGCCTTCCTTACAGGATTAGGCCAGTAATTTCTTCTAACAACCGGTTCTCTGAACTGCTTAGGATGTTAACAACCGGTTCTAGCAAATAGGTGCGAACTGGTAGAATCCCACTCCTGGTTACAAACACTAGAAGAGAGATGGAAAATAGGAGTCTCAAAAGCTACAAGTAACTTCAAACCCTTTTTGGTATAACCCGCCTCCCCCCAAAAACCCCTTTTCTAGCCAACAATTAGTTAAAAACTAGTAGGATGACTTTCCAGCATTTTGAGCCTAAAAAAAAAAAGTAAAAATCTAAAATACACAAACATTGTACTTCAAAGTATATTTTAAAGTAAAAGTGCTGTGATTACCACTTTTAGTGATCAATACAGATTAGTCTATAGATATAAGAATCACTATCCTTCTGCATTATCCTTCTCAAAACCATCCATTTATTAAAGTACAGGTAGTCCTCAACTTATAACAGTTCATTTAGTGACCATTCAAAGTTACAATGGCACTGAAACAAGTGGCTTATGACCATTTTTCACACTTATGACCGTTGCAGCACCTCAATGGTCACGTGATTTATATTCAGATGCTTGAAAAACTGGTTCAGATTTGTGACCATTGTAGGGTTCCAGGATCACATGATCCCCTTTTGTGACTTTCTAACAAGCAAAGTCAATGGGGAAGCCAGATTTCCTTCACAATTTAACAATGGCGGCGAGTCACTTAACAAATGTGGCCAAAAACATCATAAAATGGGGCAAAACTCACTTAACAAATGTCTCATTTAACAACCAAAATGTTGGGCTCAATTGTGGTGGTAAGTCAAAGACCACACCCAAATTTTTCACTTAGCAACAAAACTTTTGGGCTCAGTTGTGGTTGTAAGTCAAGGACTACCTGTATAGTTTTGCTTATATGTCATTTATGATTAGCTGTACTTTTGCATCACTTCTTCTTCTTGTGCCATATCCATCATTGGATGTTGGTGATCATGTTGCCAATCCTATTTTTATCAACAGCCACATGAAAAAGTGCTGCTGAATTTTGTCCAAACTGCTCCCTTAGATTTTGAAGCTTGGTGGGCGTGGCAGGGGAAGGAAACAGAGGTGTTTTTGTCGATTCTCAGAAATTTCCTCTACCAGTTCTCCAGAACCTGCTGAATATATCACCTCTGCACAGAATGCTTTGTACCTCTCTGTTGGTGAGCATGTGGATATATCAGAAGGTGCACATGCTGTTTGTTTAATGTTGGGTCAAAAAATGATTGGAGAACCTGGACTTATTCTGCTTCTTCCATATCCTAGTATTCTGGAGCATCCACCAGTGAAGGAAAACAAGGTGGCAGTTGCTGTAGTGCAATCAAATCTGCCATCTTGAGTTTCTGAATTCCCCTCTCCAGAGGGATGCTTCTTTTATAGCTGTGGGCTATAGTGAATAAAACTCCCTTTTACCACCCTGTAATCCATTAATTTTGGGTAGAGTCGAGTAGAATGGATGCTGAGCATTTATTGGTTGGATGCCCTTCCTAACACCACATGGAGTTGACAGCAGATTTTTTTTTTTTTTTGCACCCTGAGAGAAAAACATTTCCCACTACCTAGGACTCAACCTTCTGAGTGGGAAGCAAGCATCTTCACCACTATGCCCCCTCTCCACTTAACGTGGACTATAGTGAATAACACAAATGTTGAAAAAATTACACCGAGTACTTTTTATATAAATACAGTAGTTTACCATGATAACTTTCTTTTTCTAAATGGAGATGAGAAAAAGATGAAATGCAGAATGATTTCAGGGGAGATGAACAAATTCATAGAAAACTTGGCTGAAGACTAATTACAGCTACCTTTTCAGAATGAACATGTACTATTTCAAGTGAGTATTCGGGCTACAGCAAAATTGGATTCTGCACAAAGGCAGACATCTATTGTGCAAAATATGAAACTCTTGTTTGCAGCAATGATGCATCATACTGAACTACTGAAAACATGTTGTTTGGGGAAAAATTAGACACAGTACTATTCTGTTTTGTCCAAAATGTTGTTGATTACCATAATTCAGCTCTACATTCGGAAAAGAGCATGTGCAGAATGAATATGTAGAATTGACTGATGGCAAAAGTTTTAAATGAGAATTAGAATCAGGTCAGGTGCCTGAATCTTGAGTTTTGCACTGATATCTGTGCAGCAAAGGTGTACATCAGAGGTGGTATTCAGCAGGTTCTGACCAGTACTGGAGAACTGGTAGTGAAAATTTTGAGTGGTTCGGAGAACCAGCAAATACCTCCTCTGACTGGATATTTTACAGTATCCTTCCCTTGTCATGCCCATCAAGACACGCCCACAGAACCTGTAGTAAAAAATTTGAATCCCACCACTGGTGTAAATCCGTGATAACCAAACCAGATCACAGAATGTTGAATGCATGTTTAATTTGACAAAATCTAATGGGTAGAATAGGTACAAGTGCATCTGAGTAAGAAAAAGATAGGTTGGGTGTGAAACTTTTTTTCTAATAAAGAATGAATTGAATAGGATGTATATCCCCAGTGCATATAAATTAAAATATATCTGATGAACAAAACTCTGTACTGACAACAAGAAAGGCATCTGGCCATTAAATGCTCTGTAGCTCCTTTCGGTTGCCCAGGGTCCACCCTGCAAGGGATTATGGGGTCATTAAAAGAAGATGATACAAATTAAAAAATAATGGCAGCAAGTGGCTGCAGGAAATACAATCTTAATCCATCCTATTCTTTGTTTTGGGATTCGAATAGGATTATACTACTCGCTTTCTTAATGTAGATTTGACATCCTTTCTGCTAGGAAAAAGAGTATGTAGAAAGAATTTGGACATGTGTGTTTGATACCTATTTTTCAACTTATACATGTTGATAGGAAATCTAAAAGTGAGGATTTATATTTTCAAAGGGCCTTTATAGACTTAATTCTCATCTGAAGGACAGAGACTATGCTGTATTCTTATTTCTTGACATGGCAAAATTTAGATTGGATGGTGGTGGTAAAATCTGAGCATCCTTGTCTGCTTCTTTGTATTAATCTTTTCCAAAAACTTGAGAAACATATGTCTTAGGAAAGCTGAAGAAAGCAGCTTTCTGAATTGCAAGGCCTTCTATTCTGGGAAATAAAATGAAAAAAACAAACAAACCCCAATATTCTTAATTCATAGCAGTCCTGGGCCCCATTAACCTCAGCAGCCACTGAGAAGAGCAAGCCTAGATAAAAACAGAATGCTGAAGCTCAGCATGGGCATTGGCGAAAAGGCCAAGTCAGATCAGAATCATTTGTCAGATCTGTCTATGAAGCCCAGAACACAAAGTCTTTGTCATCCAAACTGGGCACAACAGAGAAAAGCGTGAATGCTCTCTCCCTCCCAATCTCTAAAAAGGATTACCCAATCAAGCAGGCTTGGTTTTTCATAGTTGAACTATATGACAGATAAAGATGAAAATGCTCTTTGCAGGCATAATTAAAACTCTGCCATTGGATTAGACTTCCAAACACTGTTCTTCTGCAACATTCATTCTCGCACCTCTGCAGGTCTGATTTATTTTCCATTGCTTGTCTTGCTGAAATATCTTTTACTTATTTGTTTATTTGTTTCCCTAATGCTGTAAATGAAAGCCAGAAGGGGCTGCCCTTGATCTGGATGTGTCTTCTATACACAGAGGCTGCTTTGCTATCTTCAACTACCAGTATTCTAGCCATATGGATCTATTCACAATGTATTATGTGTCTTCTCTCCCTATAGGCCCTGTTCCTCCCTTCCAAAAATGAATTTAAAGAAAGTCCAGAAATATTTCACAAGAAGAGTTCTCCATTCCTCTATTCATTGCAGAATACCTTATGCCACCAGACTTGAAATTCTAGACCTAGAAAACCTAAAACTACTCCATCTTTGATCCAATCTAAGTATAGTATATAAAATCATACATTGCAATGTCCTACCTGTCAATGAATACTTCAGCTTTAACCATAACAACACAAGAGAACACAATAGATACAAACTCAAGGTTAACCGCACCAAACTTGATTTCAGGAAATACGACTTCAGCAACAGAATGGTCAATGTTTGGAATACTCTACCTGACTCTGTGGTTTCTTCCCCAAACCCCAAAAACTTCAACCTTAGACTATCTACTATTGATCTCATCCCTTTCCTAAGAGGTCTGTAGGGGACGTGCATAAGCGCACCAACGTGCCTACCGTCCCTGTCCTATTGTTTCTTTTTTATTTTTCTTATATGTATCCATTTCATCTATTCATTACTATATTTATACTTATATCTTATAATCTTGACAAAAATAAATAAAAAAAATAAACAATATCAGCTGATGGGTTTCGGAATGACTCAGATATTGAGTCATGTAATGACCCCTTCAAGGCTTTGAATAAAGTTATATAGCAACTAGATGAAAGTTTGGACTAAAGTTCACATGCCATACAGATAGGCGATAGCTTAAATCCTTTGAAGGTATAACAGCTGAGAATTCTGTCCAGGAATTTCAGTTGAAGGGGTTACAGCAGAAGGAGGCGGGCAAGTAGACTTTCAGGCTAACTCATTGGGCAGAGACAGGAGGTGATATTCACATGCTATCCTCCAATCCTTGAGAAGGCAAAAAAATAAGTCAGCATTTAAGTTGCTTTGCCCCAGTGGTGGAGCGGTTTCATGAAATGAGAGTGATCAGTAGAGCTATCTTGATAGTTTTAAGATAGCAAATTAAGGAAAGCAATTATAGATAGTTCTCAACTTATGGCATTTCATTTTGTGATATTCAAAGTTATAATGGCACTGAAAGACGTGACTTATGACCATTTTTCACACTTACAACCCTGGCCTCATTGTAATGGTCATGTAATCAAACGCTTGGCAACTGACTCATATTGATGACAGTTGTAGTGTCCCACACCCCCTCTGGACTATGGAAAAACCTCTCTCCACAGAACAGGTCCCTGGTGCCCGAAAAGTTGGGGGCCGCTTTTGCATGGATTTGTTTCTATTGCAGGGGACGGCCATGCTTGTAATGAGTGGCGAGAGCCAGCAAATCTCAAAATAGTCTTGAGAAAGGATGAAATGGCACAGAGTATGCAAAGTGGTGCTGCCACCCCAAGTAATGAGAACAGCATAAAGTGCAGCCATGTGAGATCCTTTTTAGCAGCTGCAGAAAAACCTATATACGTATCCATTGATGATAGAACCAGAAACAGAAAATTTCTCCGTTTAAATCGACCATGCAGCACAGATTTCTCTCAAGAGAGTGTTCAGCCTGTTTTTTTTAAATGTCTAGTGAAGGACAGTATATCTTTATTGAAAAAACAGATCCAGCATCTCTCTAAAACAGCTTTACACATACTAACACACATACACACACACACACACGAGCTGGCTAGTATTTTGGAAACCACCATCTGGCATTCCACAGGTGGCTAACTCCACAGAAACAAGTGACCAAGCCAAAATAGCCATGATTTACAGTCAATAAAGGGGATGGCGTATCCACTTTAGTTTATGCTAGCTAGTCTGTAGGAACTGGACAGATCCTGTACTCTCTGTACTATCAGCTACATCTTCCTAGACTATAGCAAACAAATTTGTTGGGGGGAAAATAAAACACTTCTTTAAAACTGAAATAGCTAAAGGTAAGTTTAATATGGCTCAACTGTGTTGAGAGGATGAGACAAAGGCAACATCATGAAGATATTTCATGTAAAAGTGGATATTGATCTATATATTTTTGTGACTGCCTCAGTCAGGTAAGATTGGACCAGATCGAAAATTTTGTTTGTTTGTAATTTATGTTTATTAACTATTGTAATCAAATAAGCTCCAAGCTGTTTCAAGGAAGGATATTCTATCCTTCTCATATTACCATTCTGCCCTTCCAGCTTTCACTCTTCCTTCTTTTTCTTTAAATAAAATATATTGGGAAATCTGGATGAGATTCTCTTTTGGCAGTCTGTCATTTTATTCTTATTAAAATATCTTATTTTATTCTTTTTTTAAAAAAAAAAACAAATTTTATTAGTTTTACAAAACAATACATAAACAAACAAGGCATCATTACATAAAAGATCTTTTCTGAAAAAACCAATAAAACTTACAAAATAATTCGAAATTATATATATTTACATTATCTGTTCAGCTTCGTATCTTATCCCAACTTGTTCTTTTCATTCTATTATCCAAATTATATTTCTTGCTAATTAAAATTTTATTGCTTTCCAAAAACAATACACAAACAAAACATGGAACATAAAAGCATAAAACATCTTTTCTGAAAGTTGCTTGATCCCGGGTAAAACTCTTTGCATAGACACAAATTCAAAAATCATATTCACTTTATATATCATTCCATATCTTATTACCATTTTCAATTTTCTATATAGCTTCTTCCCTCTTTTATATTTCTTAATTTTATTTTATTTATCTCATCTTATTCATTCATTTATTTATCTCATCTTATTCATTCATCGAATTCAATTCATAATACTTATTCTTTGTCTGTTCTATTTCCAACTATCCATTCATCTTTTCTCTTTAGACAAACTTCTCCTGTACACTGATTGGAGTATGACGCCTTTAACTCTTTCCCCTAGCTTAATAATACTTAATATAACATTTAACCTATATTGGGATTCTGTTTAGTACATTCTAAAATTACACAATGAATTTTATGAGAAAGGAAAAGCCAAAACAATAACAAAAAACAAACAAACAAAGGATATAAAACCACAATCAATGCCATTAAGAAACTCATCATACGTATTAATACTCATTTATATCTTAAGCATTTTATTCTAAATACACATATAAAAACACAATCTTATGTACCTAACAGAATCCTTTTTTCAATTAAATTTACCCATTGTCTCTAAATAAGTTTTGTTTCTTTAAATCTTGCTTCCCACCATTAAGGCTTCTCTTCCCCTCCTTTCTCTCTTGCTTATTCTTCCCCTTACCCTTTTTACCCCTTTGTCTCTCCTCCTCCCTTTTCTTCTTCTGCTTTCCCCCTTTCTGTTGTTTTCTAACCTTGTATCCACCTTTCACCTCATTTTTCTCTTTTTTGGTTGTTTTTTCAGGCCTTAAAATCCCCTTTTTCTTTTCCTCTTTCTCCTCCTCCCCAAATAGAACCATTTGTTCATCAAAGATGGCTTCTTCTTTGTCCCAGTCGTCCTGCTGCGCAGTCAATTTTTCATAAGTGCATACCGCCATTTCTAGAAATTGAAAAAGAGTGCCCAAAGTATCTTTCCCATCTTTCCCATCTTGTTCTTCTTTTTTATATTTTTTATATTCAATTTTTAGTTCATCCACAAGCGATGCCATCATGAAGAGAAAAACTTTTTTCCAAAACAACCACCCAAGTACTTTTAATCAAAGATAATTCCCCCAAAATCCAAAGTCATCAAAGAATCCAAATAGACTATTTCTTTTAATATTTTTTTTCTTTTTTCCATTTCTCTTTCTGGGTTTGCTGTTTAGTCAAAGTGTTCCAATTAAGATATTCTTTTAGAAGCCGTATTAATATTTAAAGCTTTTTGAAATTCAAGGCAATCTCCTCCTTTTTCAAATTCTGCTCCAATTTTTTTTCCCTCTCCCTTCCCACTTACAACAGCAATTTTCCTTTAAATGTTCAGAAATCCATACCTCCAATGCGGGTTTTCCGATTTCTCTTTGATTTCTATAGCTGTCATGTTCGGAAGTAAAGTGAAAAGAGAAAAAAAAAGCTTTTCCTTTAATTTACATTCGCCGCTTGATACATTCTGGAAACAATGTTTCTTTAACAAGTTTCAAAATCCAGGGTACTTTCATTGCTGCTTGTCCCGGTCAGCAAAGATCACTTTCATTTCTTCACAGCTCCTCCTGCACTTTCTTTTTCCAGCTGAGCTCTTCTATGTGGTGGCCATTACTGACCGCCACTCAGCTGCCTTTGGAAAAGGGGGTTTTGCTGGCTAGGGAAGAGAGGTGCGATATCTCTCGACCCTGCCAGACCCCCTCCCCTGTCTTCACCACCTTCTACGGAGGTGGCTTAGCCCCGAAGCCAAATGGCTCGGGGCACTCGAGCAGTGAACACAGGCAGGAACCGCGCACAGTCGCGGATTCCTGCCTGCTTCGAAGGGCTACAAACCGGAAATCCCAAATATCTTATTTTATTCTTAATTTTAAAAATACCTTAGAATATTTTATTCTTATTTTTTTTTTTTGAAACAAATTTTTATTAATTTTAAAGATAAAACAACACATCATTAACCATTAAATACATAAACACATAAAACCTCTTAATATTGTAAATCCTTACAAGTCAAACAAAACAATATTTTTATACAACATAATTCCAATTTATCCCATCCCCATATGGACACGCAAATATCTTTCATCAAGTTTCTCATTATTTCTCTTTACTCCAATTCAATTTCATTTCTCTTCCATATTTATCCATTTTATAATCATCATATTCTTTTCTTTCTGACTTGTTTAAATTATTCTCATCTAACATTCCTCCAAGGTTTTATTGATTCTTTTTTCCTTTTTTTTAATAAAAAACAAATTTTGTTAGTTTTATCATAAGCATAATACACAAACATACAAACACAAAACATAGACAAAACTACAAGATCTTTTCTGAAGGTTGTCTGTTCCCGGGTTAAAAACTCTTTACACAGACACAAATTCAAATATCATATTCAACCTAAGTCTCCTTCTATATCTTATTATCATTTTCTTTTTTATATATGTATATAAAAACCATTTTTATCAGTTTTCTAAAATCAATACACACAAAATCAAGGCATAACAGCTTATAAATTCTTTTCTAAAAAAAAAAAATAATGATAGACCAATAAAACATAACATTTCCAGATTATAATATCAATATTTCATATAATATTAACTTCATATCTTATCCCTACTTCTCTTTTCCATCCAAATTATTTATCAATTAAAATTTTATTGCCTTTTATCAATATACAAAATAAAAAAAAAAGCATATATATCCTTCCATTATTACCATTTTCAACAACATTCTTTGTCTGTTCTATTTCCAAACATCCATTCATCTTTTTTCTTTTACTATACTTCTCCTGTAAACCAATTGGAGTTGCATCTATAACACATTACCTAACTTAAAAATACTACATATAAATCTTTCTTGGGATTCTGTTTAAAAAATTCTTAAAATTACATAATAAATTTTTTATTCTAAATATACATACATATAAAAACACACTCTTAAATACCCTCCAGAATCCCTCTTTTAATCTAAATTAAATTCACCCATTGTCTCTAAATAAACTTTTTTTCTTTAAATCTTGCTTCCCCCCATTAAGGCTTCTCCTCCCCCCTTTTCTCTCTTGCTTATTCTTCTCCTTGCCCTTTCTACCCCTTTGCTTTTTCCCTTCGCTTTTCTTGCTCCTTTTCTTTTGTTTTCTAACCTTGCCTCCATCTCTTCGCTCATTTTTCTCTCTTTTGGTTGTTTTTATAATTCTTAAAAACCCCTTTTTCTTATCCTTTTTCTCCTCCTCTCCGGAAGGAACCCATTGTTTATCAAAGATGGCTTCTTCTTCCTCTTCTTCCTTGTCCCAGTCCTTCTGCTGCGTCAACTTTTCTAAGGAACATAACGCCATTTCTAAGAATTGGAACAAAGCGCCCAAAGTATCTTCTTTTTTATATTTTTGATATTCAATCTCTAGTTCATCCACAGAGAATGCCATTATGAAAAGGGAAACTTTTTCCAAAACAACCACAAGTATTTTTAATCCAAGACAATCAAAAGCAATTAAAAAAAGGAAAAAAAGAAAAAAGTTCCAAAAGTTAATACTTTTCTTCCTTCTTCTCTTTCTCTTTCCAAATTAATTTTTGATCAAAGAGGTCCAATTACCATATATCTTCTTTTGGGATCCACCAAGACGTTCTAGACAGTCTCCTCCTTTTTCAGTTTCTGCTCCAATTTTTCTTTCTCCCTTCCCACTTGCAATAACAATTTTAAATAATCAAAAATCCATACCTCCAGCAGAGATTTTCCAATTTCTTAAATTTTTCAATGTCCAAAAATCCCTTTGTCTCTTAGCTTAGCTTTCAAAGCAATCCACTTTCAGTGTCTAATACATCCAAATATTTCTGCTTTTTCCGTGGGATGGGAGAGTAAAAAAAAAAAAAAGTTCCCTTTAACAGCTTCTCCGCCGCTTTCGATCTTCTTAGGGATACAATGTATCCTCCAGCAACAAGCAGCTCAATTCCAGGAGATTTAAAAGTTGTTACTTGACCCGGCTCAGACAAAACTTTCACTTTTCACACTTCCTCCAGCACAGTTCTTACCCGGTTGCTGGCTTCTTCGTGGCGGCCATTGCTGACCGCCGCTCCACCGCCTTGGGAAAAAGGGGTTTTCCCGGAGAAGGGGGGGGTCTGCGATGCCCCCACCTCCCTAACCGGCTCCCCTCTATCTTCAGCTGTCCCTACAGGGCAGCCATAACCCCCTGACCCATCTGGATCGGGGGTACCTCGGCAGCTAGCCAGCAGGAATCGCGAGCTGTCGCGAATTCCTGCTGCTCCGAAGCCACGCAAACCGGAAGTCATCTATAGAATATTTTATTCTTATTAAAAAGAGCCGAGGTGGCGCAGTGGTTAGAATCCAGTACTGCAGACTACTTCTGCTGGCTGCTGGCTGCCTGCAATTTAGCTGTTTGAATCTCAGCAGGCTCAAGGTTGACTCAGACTTCCATCCTTCTGAGGTCAGTAAAATGAGGACCCAGATTGTTGCGGACAATATGCTGGCTTTGTAAATTGCTTAGAGAGGGGCTGTAAAGCACTATGAAGCAGTACATAAGTCTAAGTGCTATTGCTAGTTACAGCTATCCTGGGTCAGTGTTTAAGCATTATGTTTCTGGTCTATGGAGGCATTCTTTGTTTATCGCATTGTTTCTCAACCTGGACAACTTTAAGATGTGTGGCTGAGGAATTCTGGGAGTTAATGTCCATACATCTTAATGCTGTCCAGTTGAGAAACACCGATGCATCATTTTGGGGGGAAAAAGTAGTATAAAAGATCAGTACTTTAGAAGCTAGTTGTGTTATTTTAAAAATGGACAAAAAATAAAAATAAAATCGCCCCAATCCTTTGCATTCCCCCTTTACTTTATATATTTATTAAATAAACCAACCAACTCACCCTTAGGGCAGTTTACAACATTTAAAAAATGTAAAAGATCTACAATGTAATAAAACTACCCTCCCACAGCAGGAACTTTCTTCAAGTATTTGCTTTCAAACTTTTATCTGAAAGTGAAGTCCAGCCCACCAAGAGAGAACAGAAGCAAATCCATGCAGGTTTATTTAATCTGTTGCTCCTGTCTGCATTGGTTACGTTGCCAGGGAATGTTGAAATCTGTAAAGGGGCCAGTAGGGAGGGATGGGTCAGTCTAATGCATAGCTGAATTTGCCTGACCCTTGATCAACAGAAATAAGATACGGGGTTTGATTGCTAACTGGAGATCTACACATTTTGATTGTACCAGA
Source organism: Hydrophis major (assembly GCA_033807585.1). Lineage (NCBI taxonomy): Eukaryota > Metazoa > Chordata > Lepidosauria > Squamata > Elapidae > Hydrophis > Hydrophis major. The sequence continues at coordinate 80,823,453 of CM066331.1, forward strand.
GATCTATCTATTTTGTTTTGCTTGGGAAATTAGATACAACACTAAGTCATGCCCAAGTTTTTGCATAGTTTCTGCTTCTATGATATTGTTTTGGTTATAATCTATAGCCCCTGCTTGTTTCATATTTAATACATTTATATTTGAGATATTGTTTGGATCTAATATTTTGAAAAGTGTATTTAGTATTAGATTATTTGATTTTCACTGAAAATTCATGGAAGAATCCAGTGGTGGGATTCAAATTTTTTTACTACCGGTTCTGTGGCCATGGCTTGGTGGGTGTAGCAGGGGAAGCATAATGTAAATCCAGTCAGAGGTGGTATTTTCCAGTTTTCTGTACTACTCAAAATTTCCACTACTGATTCTCCAGAACTGGTCAGAACCTGCTGAATACCACCTCTGGAAGAATCATGAGGTTGTCTGAGAAGGTATTCATTTTTAAATTTGGCCAATCTCCATCCTAGAAACAGCCTCTAAATTGGGCACTGATTTGCTGTGACTTCGGCATGCTATACAAATAAATCTTTCTTTCACTACTATGAACCAAAGTGCTCCAGCAATTATTGATTTTCATATAGGAAATGGGACATTCCTGAAGGTTTGAAGTTGTATGCAGTCCCTGAAAATTCGTGCCAGATTTAATTGGATTTGAATGTGAAAACATTTGGTATTACAAAGATTCAGTGGCTATATTACTATGTCTGCAGCATGCATTTCTAGTTTTGTTTGCTCTTAAGGAATTTCAGTGGATCAGGGTGATTATTTTGAGTAAGATCCCTTTCAGAGTTTTAATAATCCTGCTGCTAAAATACATTCAGTACATGTGATGTTCAAAACTTTTCAAGTCAAGGAAATTTTCTTAGTGTTGGCTTAATAAATGTCATGGGAGCCTCCTACTGGTCATTTTGTAAACTCCATAGAACAAATTACACACTGAAAAGCTCCTTGGAACATTTGACCAACAGTCCCATCTGTTTGGGTGGTTTCATGTTTTATTTATATGTTTTATTTATTTTTATGCATTTGGGTTTTTTTATATACTACATACATTGCAGTTGGATGAGTATAAAAATTCAAATAAATAACTTGGGGTGAAAATAGAAGCAACAGACGGATCGGTGGAACAACAGCTCTGTAAAGGACCTTAGAATACTCATCTCTAATGATCTAAGTGCTAGAGCCCACTGTAACTACATAGCCAAAAAGGCATTAAGAGTTGTTAACCTAATCCTATGTAGCTTTTTCTCTGGTAATATCACACTACTAACTAGAGCATACAAAACATTTGCTAGACCAATACTTGAGTACAGCTCATCAATCTGGAACCCACATTACGTATCTGATATTAGCACCGTTGAGAAAGTCCAGAAATATTTCACAAGAAGAGTTCTCCACTCCTCCACTCATTGTAGAATACCTTATGCCACCAGAAGAATACCTTGTAGAATACCTTATCCCACCAGAAGTGGCACACAGAGTCATCTCTGCTGGCATGCGAGTTGTCACCCCAGCTCATTTCCACTGCACATGTGCACTGCACACTGCCTCCTGTCAGTCAGATGATTTTCGGGGATCTGCTCCACATGCGCAGGGGGTGGGCCATATGCAGGAAATGCACATGCATACACAGGGGCTGGGGGGTCACACAGGAAGTTGCATGTGCATTGCATTATGGGTGCAGGCCAAGGGTGGGATTCTACCAGTTTGCACCTATTCGCCAGAACCGGTTGTTAACATTCTAAGCAGTTCGGAGAACCGGTTGTTAGAAGAAATTACTGGCCTAATCCTGTAAGGAAGGCAGGAAGGAAACATTCTGGCATTGCTTACAGAAACTGCCTCTCTGTTAACTCTTATTACATTCTTGGCAGGACTAGACTTCCTGTCTCAGGAACTTCTCTGGAGTTTTTTCCTCTCCTTTGCTGGTACTTTGCTTGTGTGGAGTGATCATTCAAAGTTACAATGGCACTGAAAAAAGTGACTTGTGACCATTTTTCACACTTACAACTGTTGCAGCATCCCCACAGTCATGAGAGGCCAGGCGAGGAGATGGGTGCCTTGATGTGAGTGATACTGAGTGGGCCACACCCAGCCAATAACATGACCACCAAGCCATGTTTACCCGGTCACATGACCACCAAGCCATGCCCACCATCTATGCCACGCCCACAGAACCGGTTGTTAAAAAAATTGAATCCCACCCCTGGTGCAGGTGAACGCGAGCGTCCATGTGCACTTTTGGTACATGACAATGAAAAGGTTAGCCATCACTGCCCTATCACATTCTTGTGAAGCCCTAGATTTCAACAAAATACAATGTGAAAACCCAGGTCTGTATCCGTCGAATCTGTGTTCCTCTCCTGAATTGTCTATTTTCTTTATACTTAGTTAATGCAACATTAAATGAATAAGCTGTGAAAATCAGATACGAGATGGACATAGCCAGGCCAGTTTCAGTTTCCAACCATATTCAGAAGTTGTAATAAAGGAATCTAAAAGACAATTCTCGCATGTTGCCCACAAGATGTATTCAATTTAAATTCTTATAATCACCCAGCTATGCTATCTGGAGATAAAGGGGGGTGTATTTCAATATATATGGAGGGGGAAGGGGCATCCAATTTTGAAATGTTGGTTTGGATGCCGAAATGGAGGCACAGCCATTCCTCCTTTCATAAACAGGATCTTTTTATATATGAACCAAATGTTCCTGCAATTACCTTATTTATTTGACATTTTATTCCACCACTGAACAAAATTGTTTGGTGTGCATTTCAGTAGAAATTCACAGTAATTCTCTTCCTGGTATCCTCTAGATCAAGAGCGTCAAACTCAAGGCCCATGGGCTGCTTAGATCAGTCCTTCAGGGCCTGGAAATATCAAAGGTGTTCTGTTTGGAGCGTGGGCGCAAAGAACGGAGACAAGGCATCAGAAAGTGACTCAACTCTTTATTAGTGACTTCAGAACAGAGCTAAAATACTCAGGCAGCAGCAGCTCTTTTATAGGGCTTGCTGCTGTCAATACAGCCAATGCTTTGAGTTTGCCGCGCTGGCGGCGTCCAATCTGCAGCACCCGTTAACAGCCAATCAGATTGGCCTGGGACAACCAATCAGGATCCGCTGCTGGCGGGCCAATCAGAAGTGCAGGATTTCAAGCCTGCTGAGGAAGTAAAACTATTTAAGCTTTTAAATTAGCGCAATTGCTTAGTCCGTAGCACCCCTCCCCCCTAGGTTCCGTCTGAGGGGTGGGGTGATGTATTCTCGCAAGTACGCAGGTCGTTTCACCTGTCTGCCTGATCTGTGTTGCCCCAACAGTTCTTGCCTTGGCTTTGTTTCCAATGGGCTATTTGCTGGGCTGGATGGCACGGCTGGGTCAACCACTTTGCTGGGCGACGCGGGGCTGTCATCCCTGCTTCTGTCACGGCTGCCTCCTGAGTTTCTTGGGTTTGCTGCTGTCATGGTGCTGCTTTGTGGCGAGGTACTCATCTGATCCAGTTCTTCCTCGGAAGGTGAATATCCTGGGGTTGGTTGTGTTGATTTTTGGGTTTCATGTACTGCGTTGTATGTTGGCTCATTTTTGGACCCCTCACTTACCCTTCCCCCCCAGGTTTGAGGTTCAGGGCTAGAGACAGGGGTAGGTGCCAGTCTGGAACGAAGTTGGTCAATGTGGCGCTTCCACATTTTCCCTTCAGCAGTTTGTAACCAGTAGGAACGAGGCCCCATAAGTTGAATTATGGTAGCAGGGACCCACACTGGGTCACCTGAGAAATTCTTTGCGAAGACTGGGTCACCTACCTTGAACGTGCGATACTTGCTGCTGGACCCTAGGGGTTGTTCTGGCGTGTAGGCAGGGTGTATGTGGTCAAGGTGTGAGCGAAGTTTCCGTCCCATCAGGAGTTCGGCTGGGGTTTTGTTTGTAGTACTGTGTGGTGTAATATGTTGGAGGAGGAGCATCCCAGTTATTTTATGATCGATGTCTCCTTGTTCCATTTTTTGTAAAGTTTTCTTCACTAATTGGACCATTTTCTCAGCCCTACCATTGGCCGCAGGGTGAGCTGGTGATGTCAAGGCATGGCATATCCCCCGATCCGCTAGGTACTGTTCAAATGCAAGAGCAGTGAATTGGGGAATTATCAGCATTATCAGAAACCAGGACATCTGGTAGTCCATGTGTAGCAAGTAGTTTATTTAATTTTTTAACGACTGCTTCTGTGGTGGTGCTCTTCATTTTGTGGACCTCAAGCCAATTTGAATAGGCATCCACGGTTATGAGAAAGGTATGCCCCTTGGTGGGTCCTGCAAAATCGAGGTGGATGCGGGACCAGGAACCCCGGGGTGTCTCCCATTTCGTTGGTGGGGCTTTTGGTGGATCTGCGCGAGTTTCTTGACACTTGTTGCAAGAGGCTACCCAAGTTTCTATTTGTTTATCTATACCTGGCCACCACGCATAGCTCCTGGCTAGTGCCTTCATTCTCACGATGCCAGGATGTCCATCGTGCAACAGTTTCAGGACTTTCTGTTGTAGCTGCTCCGGAATGACAACTCTGTCTCTTCATAATATGCATCCTTTTTGGGAAAAAAGCTCTGTCTGTCGGTTTTTGAAGGGTTTGAAGATGTCATTGAGTTCATTGTCAGGCCAACCTCTTTCCACCCAGCTGAGGATTCGTGCTAAACAAGGATCTTTCCTTGTTTCTGTGGCGATGTCTCGTGCAGTCAGTGGTGGAGAAGAAAGGGTTTTGATTTGTAGCGTTGTTAGTGTTGGAGCCAGATCGTCTATGACTTCGGGTAGTGGTGAGTGGCTCAAAGCGTCAGCGTGGAGAATGGCTTTCCCCGGGTGGTGTAGCAATTGGTAATCATATGCAGCTAGAAATTCCGACCAATGCATCATTCTTGGTGATAAGATGTGGGGTGTTGGTTTGTCCCCTGCTAAAATGCCAAGTAATGGTTTGTGATCGGTAAATATAGAAAAGGGTCTTCCATATCTCATGGAAGCGTTTGACAGCAGCTATGATAGCGAGAGCCTCTTTATCAAGTTGGCTATAGTTCCTCTCAGCTTTCGCTAAAGTCTTTGAAAAAAATGCAATAGGTGCCTCAGTACCATTTGGTAGGATGTGGCTCAGGATGGCTCCTACCCCAAACGGTGAGGCATCACAGGTGACGGTAAAAGGTAAGGTTTCGTTATATTGTATCAATACAGCATCTGAGGTTAAGAGGTCTTTGACTTTCTGAAAAGCTCGTTCTTCACGTTGTCCCCAGACCCAGGAAGCCTTCTTGTCGAGGAGCCTATGCAGGGGTTCGGCCACAGTTGCTTTCTGGGGCAAAAAGATGTTATAAAAATTAATGAGTCCTAGGAAAGCTTGGAAGTCTGTTTTATTCCTAGGTCTTGGGGAATTTTTTATGGCAGTCAGTTTTTTTTCAGTAGAGTGAATTCCCTGTTTGTCAAGTAGATAGCCCAGGAATTCAACCTTTTCTGTACAGAGTTGGCACTTGTCCTTCTTGACCTTTAGGCCAGCGTCTTTAAATTTCTGTAGAACCATTCAGAGTCATTTTTCTAAAATGCATCTAGTTGGAGCAGCTATCAGTACATCATTGAAGTAGGGCACGACCCCTATTATGCCTTGTAGTAATCTTTCCATTAAGCTCTGGAAAATACCGGGGGCTACACTTACTCCGAACTGGAGTCTGTTACACTTGAAAGCCCCTCTATGCGTGACGATAGTCTGGGCTTCTGCAGTCTGTGCGTCTACGGGTAATTGCTGGTACGCCTGAGCTAAGTCCAATTTTGCAAATATTTTCCCACCTCTGAGGGAATGAAGAAGGTGTTGGACCACAGGTACGGGGTAAGCGCTCTGCTGGAGCGCATGATTTAGGGTGGCCCAGTAATCCCCGCAAATTCTCACTGATCCATCTGGTTTTATGGGGGTCACGATTGGGGTCTCCCATCGAGCATGGTCAATAGGTTCCAGCACACCTTGTGCTATTAATTTGTCCAATTGTTCATCAATCTTTGGCTTGTGTGCAAAGGGCACTCGATGAGGCTTAAGGCAAATGGGCGCAACTTCGGGGCTGAGGTTAAATGATATAGGGGACCCTTTGTACTTGCCTAGCTTCTTGCTGAACACGTCCTGGAATTCTTGGATGAGGGCCGCTTCCCAGTCATCACTGCCAGTCTGGTTGATGCCAGCTAGTTTGATTCCTAATGGCGCAAACCACTGTAGACCCAAAAGGCTGGGTCGATCTCGATTGACAATGATCAACGGTAAAGTTGTGGTGTGGTCCTTGAAGGTGACTCGGACGTTGCTGGAACTATTTCCTTGGTAGTTTTTCAATATGACGTTTTGAGTGCTGAGGTCCTGGTGACGGATGTCAGGGATCAGCTGTTTGAAGGCTTTCCAGGATACCATCAATAGGGACGATCTGGAGTCAACCTCCATAACGCATGGTCGCTGCTCGATGGTGACCCTCACTTGGATTTTCCTTGCATCAAGAGATGAAGTGTGGCCTATGGTGATGGTTTGGTGTGCCTCTTCTCGTCGGGATGAAGTGATGGCTGCTCAGTTTCTGTATTGAAAGTTCCATTGGTTGTTTTGGTGGTCCTGATTAACTGGTGGGGTGCCTGTTGTCTGTTGGAAATTGCTTTCTCTCCTAGTTGGGCTGGGTCCTCGCTTGCTTCTGCAGACCTTAGCGATATGGCCCCTCTTCCCGCAGGAACGGTAGAGTGCGTCTAGGAATTTGCAGTCGGATCGTGGGTGACTGCCCCCACATCCAGAGCATTGGTACGGTGATTTTCGAATCTTTTGGTCCCATTGGTCGCATTCTGACCTGGGTCTGTTGACCTCTTCTTCCTCGCTTTCTGATGAGGATTTGAGGTCCTCATGGTGGGTGGTTGTCACGTGCCTCTCGGAAAACGGCGTGGTATCGCTGGCGAGTTGGCAGTGTGATGCGTTTGCTCGGCGCATTCGAGTGGCTGACTTCCTGGTTGCTTCTGCTGCAGTAGCATCGGCGATGACATCAGCGAGGGCGATGTCTCCCTTCACCATAATCTTGCTCTGGGTCGTGGGGTCTCTTAGGCCCAGAACAATTTGATCTTTCATGGCTTCCTCGAGATTTGTGAAGCCACAGAGTCCTCCTAGGTTTCTGATGTCAACGAGCGATGAAGTCTCCAATGCTTTCGCTTTCCCGTTGGTCCCTCTGGTAAAACTCATGTCTTCTGATGAGTGTTGGCACCGCTGGTGCATAATGGGCCCGGAGGATTGGGGCAAGGTTGTCCCAGTCCATTGTCTTGAATTCTGCTGGTTTCGCAAGTGCTTTTGCCATCTTGAAGACGGCAGGCCCGCAATGGGTCAGGAATACAGCTCGTTTCTTGCCAGGCTTAGCATCTTTCAGATTTTTGGTCTCCAGGAACATCTGGAACCTGTCCATATACGAGTCCCAGTCTTCGTTAGCCAGATCAAATGGAGCGGGTGGTATAGCGCTGCTGGTCATTCTGCCGCTTCTTCGGTGCGCTCTTAGCCACGTGCTCTGTAGGGTTCATTGGGTGTTTGATTAGCTCTTAAAGTCTCCGCATCCCATTCTCGTTGCCAGTGTTCTGTTTGGAGCGTGGGCGCAAAGAACGGAGACGAGGCATCAGAAAGTGACTCAACTCTTTATTAGTGACTTCAGAACAGAGCTAAAATACTCAGGCAGCAGCAGCTCTTTTATAAGGCTTGCTGCTGTCATAACAGCCAATGCTTTGAGTTTGCCACGCTGGCGGTGTCCAATCTGCAGCACCCGTTAACAGCCAATCAGATTGGCCTGGGACAACCAATCAGGATCCGCTGCTGGCGGGCCAATCAGAAGTGCAGGATTTCAAGCCTGCTGAGGAAGTAAAACTATTTAAGCTTTTAAATTAGCGCAATTGCTTAGTCCGTAGCAAAAGGACCAGCCCATGGTGCCTCTGCCAGCCAAAACAGGCCATGGGGTATGCCCTATATGGCCCGTTTTCGGTCCAGGATCTCCTGCAGCACTTTGCTGGCCAAAAACGGGCCATGAGGGAAATCCCCCATGGCCATTTTGGCTGGCAGAGTGCTGCAGGAGGCAGCACCTTCTTCATCTTCTCTTTAGCAGCATCTGCCAATCAGAAACAAGTACCCTCCAAGATTGGGTCATTATTCCCCTCCCCCCCATAACATTTCCACCCAAATATTGACCAGGCTTAATTCTGCATTGCTTCTAAATCCAGATCAGGAGAATCAGATGCTAAGCTTTGGACTACTGGGATCAGTGTTATATCTAAACCTTGAGCCTCTGCCTCCTGAAACTGCTATAACCTTTCACATTCGATTCATTTAATATTTGTTCTTTTTTTTCCTCCTCCAAGATGGTGTCTAGATGGCAGCAGCATAATGACATAAATACAGTTGTGTCAAAACTGACTAGGCCCCAAGACAGCAAGTCGTCTCTATCATCTTTCAAATCATTTTCTAAGAAGCTCATTAGAAGATACATCCATTTCCAAGGCCCATTTTAGCTGGCAACACCTTCTTCACCTTGTCTTTAGCAGCATCTGCCAACTAGAACTAGGTACCCTCCATGATCTGGATGTCTTTTGTTCAGAAGAGCCAAAAACTTCTGGCTCTTCACCCAGGTCTTTGATGAAAGAGAGTCCCCTCGTATCAGTTTTATGATAATCTTTTACCTGTGATTGATTTAATTGTAATTTTTTTTATTGTTGTGAGCCAACCAGGTTCATTGAGAATTGGGTGGTATATCAATCTTGTAAACTTTTACTAATATTAAGTCCTCCTCTAAGCCTGTGTCAGAGGTAGTAACAAAGATTGATAGACTGTTGGACAGACAATTTTTAGAGACATCTGGAGAAATTGTCAGTTCATTTATGCTCTGCTCCTTTACAAAAGAGTCAAGCCCCATAGCAACTGAGGACTCTACATGTCTTTAATCTCTACATTATGGAATTGAGACTATTTGTGGCAGAAAGTAAATCTCCTTTTATCTGGAATAGCTGTTTTGAATGCAAAGGAAAAAATGCATTTTGAGCCTGTGTCAAATGCCCACCATGGCCACGCCCACTCCCCAGCCACACCCCACCACCACCCCTGTCCGTCCGAGGTCAAACACAATCTTGATGTGGCCCTCAATGAAATCGAGTTTGATAACCCTGCTCTAAATATTTTGGGAATTATGGTCCAACCCAGTTAGAGGACTCTTCAAGAAGATTTATATGTTTGTTTTTGAATTCACATCCAGCTGTTTTGAAAGTCAACTCAATATTTTCCATTTGAGTAGTTATTTACTCAAGCTTAATTACCTGAAGCAAAACTTGTCCCAATCTGAACTGTTGCAAAATATTTCCATTTTCTTTTCTTTCTTTCTTTTTTGCCTTACAGGTGACTTGTGTGCCATCAAGTTATTTGCAACTCCTATCAACTGCATTGATAGATTTCTCTTTGTGTAAGCATTTTTATTAAGTTATATAAAGTATTATAAAATGCAAAATACAAAAGTAAAGAAGAGCAGTGAGGTGGTACGGGGAAGGGGGAAGAGAAGTGAGGAAAGATAAGGGGGGAAAGAAAAAGGAACATTGACCTCCCACTTACAGTAAAAGTTACAGTAAAATAAGGCATTAACATCAAATCACCAGTTTTTGCTTTTCCATAATAGTATAAATAAGACATTTCTATAATATTTTTCTTTTTGTGTAAGCATTTTTATTAAGTTATAAAGTATTATAAAGTAAATAGAAGAGCAGTGAGGGGGGAGAAAAAAGGGGGAAAAGAAGTGGGGAAAGATAGTTTGAGGACTCTTCAAGAAGACTTATATGCTTGTTTTCGAATTCACATCCAGCTCATGTGAAAAAGAAGGAAAGATAGGGGGGAGAGAAAAAAATCAATTTCTCAATGACAATCTCCCCCTAACCTGGTCTTGCTAAGTTTCCATTGGTACATTCGTTGCCACTATAAATGAGTCCATCCACCTTGCTAATGTTCATCCTCTTCTTCTCTAAGCTTCCACCTCTATCAGTGCTTTTTCCAGAGAGCTCAGTCTCCACATAATGTGTCAAATAATTAAAATCTGGCTATTTGTGGCTCAAGTGGGAACTCTGGATTCATTTGTTCATTGATCCACTGGCTTGTTTTCTTGGCTGTCCACAGTATTCTCAAAAGCGTTTCAAACACCAGCGTTCAAAAGCATCAACATTCTACCTATGCCACTTCTTCAAAGTCCTTGATATGCATCTCACATCAGTCTGTAACTCCTATCAAAGGCTTGTATCTTGATCTGCATCTCGTGTCTCCCTGCATCTTTCTACTGATTAGTCACATATATCAGAATTCCCGAGAAGATTATTTTAATCCATCTAATCTGTCTGGCATTCCAGAATGTCTTCCTTATTGATGCCAAGAAACTGTGGGTGTTCCTGTTACCTCATATAAGATACAGAAAACTTTGGATGCGCGAAAGAGTTGCTACAGCAGTAGGATAAGTAAAATAAGCAAAGATAAACAAAAAACAAAAAAACTCAGAATATTTTGTATGCTTTATTTTTGTATACTAATTAAGGGAAAAGTGTTTATTGGGGGGAAGGGGGGAAAAGGAGAAGTTATTCAGTGGTGGCATTCAAAGATTGTTACTACCAGTTCTATGGACGTGGCTTGGTGAGCGTGACGGGAAGGTTACTGCAAAATCCCATTCCCTCCCCATCCCACTAACCTGCTTTCCAGCTCTGTTCTCCAGTGCAGGGCAACAAAAGGAGACCCAGCCAATCAGCTGGGACTCGAGAGGCAGAGAATAGATGGAGGCAGGGCCAGTCAAGGGGATATTTGCCAGTTCTCTGAACTACTCAAAATTTCTGCTACCAGTTCTCCAGAATTGGTCAGAATCTACTGAATACCATGTCTGGATTACATGCATTAAAATATGACCTTGATAGACACTGCAGGTAGTCCTCAAATTACGATCACAATTGAGCCCAAAATTTATGTTGCTAAGTGAGACATTTGTCAAGTAAGTTTTCCCCCATTTTACGACTTTTCTTACTGCAATTGTTATTTTCATATGTAATTTTTTATAGAATTCTTCTTGTTTATCATTCGGGGCATAAATTGCAACCAAGAGTGTTTTTATATTATTATCCACTATTTCAACTATTAATACTCTTCCATCTTCATCAATATAAATCAGTTTAGCTGGAGTGGTTTCTTTGATGTACAAAACCACTCCTCTTTTCTTACAATGAGTCAGAGAAGTAAATATTTTCCCTAACTTTGGTCGTGTCAATAATTGTTAATGTTGTTTTTTAATGTGTACTTCTTGTAAGCAAATTATATCAAATTTTAGCTTCTCTAATTTGTGAAAAGTTTTCCTTCTTTTGGTAGCTGAATTCAGTCCATTTATATTCATGGAAATCAGTTTTTTTTCTCCCATGGTTATGCTTTATATTTAAGTCTAACAGCTCTCGTGGATCTTATTTCACGTTGTTCATTTGTCCACCTATTGCGCCTTCTTCTTTTTCCATCTCCATTTGGTCCTCTTCAGATTCAGTTAAAATATTCTCTTTTTCTATCTCCATTTCTCTTCTTTCGAAAAATTCCTTGTAGAATATTTCTGCTTTCACAATTGAATCAATTCTGTGTCTCTGTTCTTGCCATGTAAGCATTAATCCTTCTGGAATCAGCCATCTATAGTTCACCTCTTTTTTCAATAGCATTTTGGTCAAAAATCAATATTCTCTTCTAATCTCTCTCACTTTTCTAAGTACTTGTTTTAAGACCAGGATCTCTTTGCCTTTATATTTCAACCCCTTCTCTCGTACCACTTGTAATATTTGGTTTTTAATAGTTTTTTTGGTGAATCTAACATGGACCTTTCTTGGTAATTGGTTCCTTGTCGCATATCTTGTGAAGACTCGATATATCTCATCTACTCCATCCATCATCTTTTCCTGTTATTTCCAAGACTCCAGCCAAGATTTCAATCATTACTGCTGCCAAGTTTTGTCCTTTTTCTTCCTTGATATTTTGAAATCTAAGATAAAATTCTGACCTGTCCATCTCCCACTTCAACATCCCACTTTTTTCTTGTTCGACCATTGTTAATCTGTTATCGATATTTCCAATTGTATCATCTCTTTGCTTGTCTTTCTCTTCTATTTTTTGGATTCTCTCATCGTGTTTCACCATCATTTGTTGAACATTTTCAAATTTTTCATCAATCTTTCCAATTCTTTGTTCAATACTCATTTTAAGTTCTTGTATTCCTTGCATAACCATCGTTAAATCCACTTGCGCTTTATCTTGCTTCGCCAGATGACGGGGAGACAGGAGCAGAAGTTGAGATGCCCGAAGGTAAAATTTTCTTACTCATTTCCATAACTCAGGGTCTTCTGGGTCTTTTAATCCAATTAGTGAGGTAGCCAATTATAATCCAATTAAGAAAAAGGAAAACACCATAAAAAACAAAAAACGAAACCAAGAATAAGTAAAAAGCCCAAAATTAAAAATGAAAAATTCTTCAGGTTCTTCAAAACCTTAATCCAATTGTGAAATACTCAATTATAATTCAAAAGTAAAAATTAAAAATAAAGAGAAAAAAAGAAACAAAATAAAGCCCAATAATATCAAAAAGTAATAAGCAAAGAAAAAGGGGGAAAAAAAGAGTTCTTCAGGTTCTTCCCACCTTAATCCAATTGAAAGACCTCAAAAAATGAAAAGTAGCCATAAAAATAAGTCAAAAATAGAGATAAAGAGGCAGACATCCCTGTGAAAAAAAAAGCGAAAAAAGAATATTCTGAGACTTCCCCTTTAAAAAAAAATAAAAATAAAAATGAGATAAAATAAAAAATAAAAAAATAAGTATATCAATATTACAAAATGCTGTGGGGTTAGAGGGGAGGGATAAAACAATAAAGGATTGAAAGAAAAAAAAGCGCACACTGCCTTTTATTTATCCAAGGCTCTTATTTGGCTTCTCCACAAATTTCAAAGCCAAGCTTCAAATATTCAGTTAATAATAGAAGTCCCAAAGAGCACCTGTATAAACATCCTCCAGTGCTCTTCCCTCTATCTTATCATTTCCAGTAGCCTTGAGAAGAGTTTTTTTTGCCCAACTCTCAACTTCAAACAAAATATTTTCAAGTCTCCAGTTGGCAGTGTTACAAAGTTTCTTCAATCCACTCCCCCTTCTTTCCCCCTGAAAAAAGCCTAAAAAGAAAAAAAAAGTATATATGTATATTTATATATATTTAAAAAAAATATTAAAGGGGCCCTCTATTTTAAAAAATATAAACAGTCAAAAAGGAGAAGAGAGAGCAACTAAATATAAAAATATAAAAGAAAAAACCAGTCTGGTTAACTAGATCGCAATAAAAATTCAATAAAGAAAAAAAAAGAGTAAAAATAAAAAGCCAAGCCTCACTTTGACATTACTAAAAAAAATCGCTGCTAAATCAAATTCTGTCAATAAGTTTACAGATTTCTTCTCATATTAGAGTGTTCTTAAGTCCCAAGCAAAAAAAAAAAATCCTCACCAGCTGGTACACTTCTTTCTATCCGGTTCTTCCGGAGCTGTCCCAGCTTCAGCAGCCTAATGGCTGCCTCTCCACCGTTGGCAAAAGGGCTTCTTCTGGATCGACCAGGGACTTGCGATGTCCCCGGAATCTACAGAACGCGCCCCTTACTGTCACTGTCACTACGAGACGGTTTAGGTCCGTTGGGACCGACCAGGGGCGAAGATATCAGCTGTGATCTCGGAGCCCCAAGATCGCAGCTGTATCGCAGCGACGAAGCTCCCCTTACTGCAATTTTTAAATAATCACTGCAGTTGTTAGTAACCTGTTTGTTAAGTGAATCTGGCTTCTCCCTTGACTTTGCCCGTCAGATTTATGTTATCACATAATCTCGGGACATTACAACCATCATAAATATGAGTCAGTTGCCAAGCATCTGAATTTTAATCATGATGGGGATGCTGCAACGGTCATAAGTGTGAAAAATGATTCTAAGCCACTTTTTACGCTGCTGTTGTCACTTTGGACACTCACTAAGTAAACTGTTGTAAGTCGAGGACCAGCAGCATTCTAATGAACATATGTTTTCCCTCCCATTAAATGGGTATATTGAATATAGAGAAAGGTATTGAAAGAGGGACCTGGCTCAACCATAGTAACTGTGAGAAGGATCTAGGAGTCCTAGTGGACAATCGTTTAAGTATAAGCCAGCAGTGGATTGTAGCTGCCAAAAATGCCAAGACAGTCTTTGGTTGTATCCTTGAGATCAACAGCGGAAATACTATCAGATTTACAAATTAACAGAGTTGGAAGGGACCTTGTAGGTCAGCTAGTCCAACCCCCTGCCTAAGCAGGAGACCCTAGACCATTTCTGACAAATGGCAGTGCAATATCTTATTGAAAGCCTCTAGTGATGAAGCTCCTATGCTTCCCAAAAGATGAAAGGCTGCATATCATGATCGTATCAAGATCATGTGAACTGTTAGTACCACTTTATACTGCACGGGTAAGACCACACTTGGAGTATGGCATCCACATTTGGTCACTACTGGACAAAATAGATGTTGAGCAGGGGTGGGATTCTACCTGGCCAGACCAGTTCTATAGAACCGGTTGTTATGATTTTGCGCAGTTCGGAGAATTGGCAAATCGCGCCACTGGCTGGCCTCGCCCCACCTACCCACTCGTTGCCTGGCATGCACGCCATCCAACTTGCCTGCTTTGTGCCTTCACCTAATTTTTGGTAAGTTCCTATTTTTCCTTTTCTTTTTCCTGACCATCAGCTGTTCTGCTGTGCCGGGAGATTTAGATTAGCTAGAAAGCAGGAAATCGTTGAATTTCTTGCTTTCTAGCTAATCTAAAAGCAGAGCTGAACCTTCCTTAGGACTGAAGCTTTTATTTTTCAATGCAGGCTCAGGCAATAGATTGAAGAAAGGTAGATCTCTGGGTGAATCTGTGATTCTGCAAGCAACTCAATCTGCTTTGCCTGATTTTGGGTAAAAGTTGTTCTTTTTTTTTAAATAAAAAATTCAATATTTACATAAACATTTACAATATTTACATACAAGCCATGCTCAACCAGTCACATGACCACAAAGTCATGCCAGTCAGCAAGCCACGTCCACTCAATCTTGTGACCACCAAGCCACACCCACAAATTAGGCCACACCCACAGCACCCATGGTTGTTAAGAAATTTGAATGCCACCCCTAATGTTGAGATTCTAGAAAAAGTACAGAGAAGAGCAAAAAAGATGATTAAGGGACTGGACTGAACAGTTGTGGGAATTGGGGATGTTTAGTCTAACAAAGAGAAGGACTAGGGGTGACATGATAGCAGTCTTCCAGCATTTGAGGGGCTGTCACAGAGAGGAGGGGGTCAACCTATTCTCCGTAGCTGCTAAGGGCAAGACAAGAAGCATCAGACGAAAGCTTCACCAAGAGAGAACCAACTAGAATTAAGGAGAAATTTCCTGTCCATGAGAAGAATTAATCAATGGAATGGCCTGCCTCCCAGAGTAGGTCCTGAGCTTTTAAAGAAGAGCATTTATCTTTTATCCAGAATAGTATAAAGTCTCCTGCCTGAGCAGAGGATTGGATTAGAAGAAATGTGGGTCCCTTCTAACTCTGTTATTCTATAATTCCATAAATATGAGTTCTATTAGAGACTGACTATATAGGAAGTCCTAACCTTTCCACTTCTGAATAGCTGAATATGTTGCTGAAGTTCATAATTTCTTATTCAGAAAGCACACTGTAGTACTGTCTCCAGTGCTCGTGCTTGCTTCAATGTGAATTTTAATGTGAACCAGAGAACACAGCCCTCCACTCCTAAGCAGTGCTACTGACAGTAAATCCAGGAGGAAAATCTTTTCTCTCCCAAGTGAACTGCATAGCCACAACAGATTAAAGGCCAGGACCCCCAAGGAAATTATATTTCTTAAGGTTCTATAATTATCTTTCCAATCACATCAAACAGGAAAGGCTCTTAACCTTCTTTTCATTCGTAGACAGTACTTTCATTCTGCCTACAAGAACATTCAGTAACTGACAGCGTGCATGATTAAGGCATATTTGCAAACTTGCAAAGCTACCATACCTTCAAATGGTACCTGCAGAAATTTGCTAGGGCACCTCCAAAGCTCTTGGCACCAGCAAACAGCTTGACTCAGACAGCAACCCAAATGGGGTTTATGCCTGCATTTTAAAGGGCAACAGAATTTATTTCCTTGCCTGTGTGTCTGCCTCCCCTAAGCATCAGCTCATTTGCTCAGCTCACTGCTGGGCTTAGGAAACAAAGAGAATTTTGAGACACTGCAGACTTAGCTAGTTTTTCAGTCAGCTGCCTGGCAGAGTTATCCTCTAGCTTATCTGAACTAGGCAGGCAGCAGTAAGAAATGAAATGGTGGGAGTGAAGGAAAGCTACATTGGGGGAGGCAAGGTAATAGAGGAGGAAATGGAGAAGGAAACAAAGGGGAGCAACTTTGATGAGATATTGATTTGATGAGATATTGATTCTTACTGTAACAAAACCCTGAGCTGTCTTGAATCTTTTACTGGAAAAGCGCCACAAAAACTGTCTTGCCAGAGGAAAGAAAACAAACATCCTTGCATTGAAGGGGAAAAAAAGGTTCCAAGTCTACTCTGTTGTTTCTTTTCATGGTGATGGAAACGGAGTGATTGGTGGTGGCAGGAGAAAGAGGTAGGCAGGAGGAGAGAGGCTTTGTGGATGCAATTGCTTGTTTGCATCTGCAGGTGTGTGCCCACTTGGACCTGTCTGAATCTGTTTAGGGGAAGGTGATATGTATGTATATGTATGTGTATGAAGGGCAAAGTTTGTGACTCTAAATGTATACAGAACTTATCTATATAGGGGCACAGGCTTACTTGTTGCTTGATATAATCTGACTTCCTAGATATGAGTCTTTAAGCCTCCAAAGCTGTCTACTCTGCCTTTGTTTATATGTAAAAATCAGGAGCAATCTTTCTGACTCACAAATTGCAATTCAAAGAGTTTGTAAAAATCAAGTCCACTGGATGAATAGCATTTAACTGCAGCCTCTCTGAGCTACAATGAAAGAGAACAGAAACATTATTGTAAGCAGCTGCCATCTTGTGGTTTTGTTAGCGTATTACATTGCCAGCATTGCCAGTATATGTCATGTATGAAGAGCCAGCTTGGTGTACAGGAAGTCCTCGACTTGCAACAGTTTGTTTAGCGACCATTCAAAGTTACAGTGCCACTGGAAAAAATTTATGAACCATTTTTTCACACTTACAACTGTTGCAGCATCCCCCATGGTCACGTGATCAAAATTCAGGTGCTTGGCATATGGTTCATATTTATGACGGTCACAGTGTCTGAGGTCACATGATCCCCTTTTGCAACCTTCTGAGGAGCGAAGTCCATGGGGAATCCAGCTTCACTTAACAATCCTGTGACTAATTTAACATCAGGGATTCACTTAACAAATGTGGCAAGAAAAGTTGTAAAATGGGACAAAACTCACTTAACAAATTTCTCACTTAACAATATAAATTTTGGGCTCCATTGTGGTCATAGGTTGAGAACTACCTGTACTGGTTAAAGGCAAGAAACGGGAAGGGTAGAATTGGGAAATGTTAACAAAGGATTTGCCTATTTGCCTGTGTTTATTGTTTCCATTATCTGACTGAACTAAACAACTGGATTGTTCATGCGCAACTACCTGACCCTCCTTCTTTGTATTCAAACATACACAAACACCTCAAAGGGCTAGCGTTCTAGTCCCAGTCTCATCTTTGCCATAAAGCCAGCTGTGTGATCTTGGGCCAGTGACTCTCTCTCTCTCTCTCTTCCCCCCCCCCCTCCCACTCCCCACAGGAAGAATGCAAAGGCAAACCATTCCCAAAGGAATTTCTTCCTTCCCAAGAAAAACTGCAGGGATCAGTCCATATCCACACAGCACACACACAATACATTCACAAATAAGGTATGAGGACTCACAAGAGCTCAATAAATCTGGCAACTTTGTGGCTTGTATCCTTACGATTTACCGTATATACTCGAGTATAAGTCGACCCGAATATAAGTCGAGGCACCCAATTTTACCACAAAAAACTGGGAAAACTTATTGACTCGAGTATAAGTCGAGGGTGGGAAATGCAGCAGCTACTGGTAAATTTCAAAAATAAAAATAGATACCAATAAAATTACATTTATTGAGGCATCAGTAGGTTAAATGTTTTTGAATATTTATTTCAAAGAAAAACAGTAAACTAGCTCTGTAAGTGGAAAAGAGAGCCAACAAAACCAATATGGCATCAACAATAACTTTAAAAGTACAAAAACCTTAGCTCAATCAGCAACCAAGCTAAAACACAAGAGTTAAAATCCTTCAAAACTGGATTCCTCCTCCTCATCTGTATGTTATATTTATGGACAAAAGTGGATATTCATTCAGGCTAGAGTGCTTTAAAATGTAAGTGAGGTTAGTTTCACACACACATGCACACCGTTTCGCTTTCCATAAACTAATTTTTTAGTGCATGACAGATGAAGTGCCTGACAGATGAAAGTCCTCTTAGGAAACTTTAGATCTTAACTGGCATTACATTTAAAATCAAACATGTTCACATTCTTAATATTTTTCCATGGCAAAGTGTTTCTCAAATAATCCATAATAATGCCATGGGAGGGAATTATTGTCTAATTAAAACTTTCACTAGAACAGTTGAGAATAAGTTTGATGTTCACAATTTCCTCTTTGAAAGAGACCAGTAAATAGGGACCAAGAAGATGAAGAAAAAGAAGTGTGTTTTTTCACATTTTTCACACTGCAGTGAACAAAAATGGCATCATAGGAACAGGCTTATTCTCAGTCCAAAGGTTTGTTTCTGATTTCTTCCCTGATTTAAGGGAAATTTGGGAAACGATCTCACTATCATGAAAGGTTTAATTGATTCACTAACCCAAAAGATGATGATGATGACAGTGGGAGGCAGGAGTCATTCTCTCCCTTGCAAGAAAAAAGCATGTGTATGGGCTGCATGTACATCCTGTTTTGGAGAGCCACCATCTCTTTCACAGCTCTCCCTCATGCCTCCATTGCATGTGCACACATGCCATGGCTCAATAGTAGGTCAACATACAGATGTCACACTAGGTTCCCTCCTCAAAAGGAACATCCAACCTTTCTTGAGAAGTACAAACTTCATCTGTTCAGGATTGTGGTGACAAAGGTGAAGGAGGATGGGGCTGAGAGAAAGGAAGGGAAGAAAAGATCATTGACAGGGAGAAAGACAGGGAGAAACACCTGGAAGTGTGAGCCCTCGAGTTTCCTTAGGGAAGACCAGACAACAAGGGGAGAGGAGAGGAGGAGGAAGAGGAGGAGAGTTAAAAAAAAAAAGAGTGGGAAGCCAACTCACGCATGCCATCAAAGCCAGGGGGAAGTGGGGCTTTCTCCGCCTGCTGCTGCCAGAGGAGTGCGGGGGGGGGAGTGTGGGGAAAGGGGGTTCGTGCCGAGGCTCCGCAAGCGATTACCAGATTTGCAGCTCCGTTTGTTGGTGAAGCTGGAAGCGCGCAACGCAGGAGCTCGCAGGGGTCCCGGGCGCCCGTTAATGGGGAAGGAGAGGCCGCTTGGGGTCGCCAGGCTCAGGCAGCCTCCCCCCCCAGCAGCGAAGAGCTGCTCCGGGGGCTCCCGCCACGGCGCAGCCAGGCACTTTGTCTCGCTGCCCCCGAAGCAGCTCTTCGCTGCTAGGCTAGGGGGTGGGGGAGGCTGGCTGAGCCTGGCAGTTTCTTTGCGAAGCTGGAAGCGCGCAACACAGGAGCTCGCGGGGACCCCGGGTGCCCGTTAATGGGGAAGAAGAGGCCGCTTGGGGTCGCCAGGCTCAGGCAGCCTCCCCCCCCAGCAGCGAAGAGCTGCTCCGGGGGCTCCCGCCACGGCGCAGCCAGGCACTTTGTCTCGCTGCCCCCGGAGCAGCTCTTCGCTGCTGGGGGGGGGCGGAGGAGGCTGGCTGAGCCTGGCAGTTTGTTTCCTGGGGAGTGCGGCGTTTGCGGTTCTCCTGTTCAGTCCCCAATGGTGAAAAGACTTTCGGAGCTGCGGGCTCTCCTTCTCCATTAACGGGCGCGCTTCCAGCTTCGCCAAGAAACCACCAGGCTCAGGCAGCCTCCCCCCCCCAGCAGTGAAGAGCTGCTCCGGGGGCTCCCGCCACAGCGCAGCCAGGCACTTTGTCTCGCTGCCCCCAGAGCAGCTCTTCGCTGCTGGGGGGGGGCGGAGGAGGCTGGCTGAGCCTGGCAGTTTGTTTCCTGGGGAGTGCGGCGTTTGCGGTTCTCCTGTTCAGTCCCCAACGGTGAAAAGACTTTCGGAGCTGCGGGCTCTCCTTCCCCATTAACGGGCGCGCTTCCAGCTTCGCCAAGAAACCGCCAGGCTCAGGCAGCCTCCTCCGCCCCCTCCCCTAGCAGCGAAGAGCTGCTCCGGGGGCAGCGAGACAAAGTGCCTGGCTGCGCCGTGGCGGGAGCCGCCGAGAGGAAGAGGGCCACCCTTTCCTGGGGAGTGCGGCGTTTGCGGTTCTCCTGTTCAGTCCTCAACGGTGAAAAGACTTTCGGAGGTGCGGGCTCTCCTTCCCCATTAACGGGCATGCTTCCAGCTTCGCCAACAAACCGCAGGCTCAGGCAGCCTCCTCCGCCCCCTCCCCTAGCAGCGAAAAGCTGCTCCGGGGGCAGCGAGACAAAGTGCCTGGCTGCGCCGTGGCGGGAGCCCCTGGAGCAGCTCTTCGCTGCTAGGGTAGGGGGCGGAGGAGGCTGCCTGAGCCTGGCAGTTTGTTGGCGAAGCTGGAAGCGCGCAACGCAGGAGCTCGCGGGGGCCCCAGGCGCCTGTTAATGGGGAAGGAGAGGCCGCTTGGGGTCGCCTGTGAGGCCCTCAGCGGGTAGACAGCCGCGGCGGCGATGCTGCCCTGGAGGCGCGATCGGTTGCAGCCACGCCAGCACAGGCTAGGCATGGTGCCTTAGCGGCTGACTCGAGTATAAGTCGAGGGCGGTTTTTTCAGCACAAAAAATGGGCTGAAAAACTCGACTTATACTCGAGTATATACGGTATATTGACTGTTTCCTAGTATGATTTGATTGCTTATTGTACCTTATGACTATTATTAAGTGTTGTACCTGATGATTCTTGACTCTTGACTAATCTTTTCTTTTATGTACACTGAGAGCATTTGCACCAAGACAAATTCCTTGTGTGTCCAATCACACTTGGCCAATAAAGAATTCTAACATTCTAACATCAAAAAAAAGAGAAGATAGTATATGGCTAGCCAGAAAGAAGACATATATTTCCATTTTGATGGGTCACAACTTGGTTAATATATATCTGCATCTCGGGTGGAAGAGGCTGCTGAATTTTCGAGCTTCTGTTGTATACATTCCCTGGGAAAATACAAAGTAGCTACTAGTGGCTAGGGTAGCATCTGCATAAATACAGAGACCAAAATGGACATCTCTGACGGATTCACAGTTATGCTTAGGAAGACGCTGTATTTTTGGTATGTTTCTTCCCAGAAAAATACACGGTAAAATTTCATAGGAGGCAAATCTCTTGAGATCGTTAGTTTTAGTGCTCCATGATTTCAATAGCAAAAAGGACATTGCTAAGTGATTCATAAGGCATCAGTAGCCTAAGGGATGCTGACATTTCGAGCATGCCTCAACTATTTGCATGACCAAACTACTTGGAAAAATCCCACTGGAGGGCAAATCCACTTAGGTTACAGACAAAGCCCCCATGAATTCAGACAGCAGAAAGAACATCACCAACAGAATTGTAGTGCAAAGTTAAGCATAGGAGGGCAATAACTTTTCAGCATGATTTATCCATGTTTCCTGAAAAACAAATCAAAAAATACTATTTGGGAGCAAATCCACTTAGTGGAGATTTTTATTTATTTTATTTTATTTGGTTTGTCAATTGCTTACAAGATAATAGGTATAAGTAAAAACATAGTTATAAATACATGGATACATATAAGAAAAATAAAAGAAACAATAGGACAGGGACAGTAGGCACGTTGGTGCACTTATGCACACCCCCTACAGACCTCTTAGGAAAGGGGTGAAGTCAATAGTAGACAGTCGAAGGTTAATGTTTTTGGGGTTTGGGTAAGAAACCCCAGAGTCAGGTAGAGTATTCTAGACATTGGCCACTCTTGCTGAAGTCATATTTCCTGCAATCAAGTTTGGTGCGATTAACCCTAACCCTAAATAGATTTTCCTGCCAATGGGATTTGCTAGGAAATGCAGATAAGTCAATGCCCTCCTAAACATACCTATGCACTCCGAATTCATTGGAAATATCCATTTTTCTGTCCGAATTCATGTAGGGCTAACTCTAACCCTTAGTGGATTTTCCTACATGGGTATGTTTAGGAGGGCATTGACTTTTTGAGTCTGGCTTATCTGCATTTCCTGATAAAATACATGGAAAAATCCCATTGGCTCTTCGAATTCATAGAGGCGTAACTTACCTGGATTTTACAGCCAATGGGATTTTTCCATGTATTTTATCAGGAAATATAAATAAGCCACCCTGGAATAGTAAGGGAGCTCCTAAACATACCTATGTGCTCATTATTCGTTACAAATCTCTATTTTTAAGTCCGAGTCCATGGAGGCCTTACCCTAACCCTAAGTGGGATTTCAAAATGGACGTTGCAGTTGAATTCAGAAAGCATTATGTTTAGGTTAGGGTTAGGCCTCCATGAATTCGATCTGACAGATAGATATCGGTAATGAATTCAGAGCGCATGGGTATGTATAGAAGGGCAATTACTTTTCAAATCTGGGTTATCTACATTTCATAGAAAAATACATCGAAAAATCCCATTGGTGGAAAAATCCACTTAGGGTTAGGGTTAGGCCTCCATGAAATTGGACAGAAAAATGCCAATGAATTTAGAGCCCATGGGTATGTTTAGGGGGCACTTACTTTTCGAGACTGGCTTATCTGCATGTCCTGGTAAAATACATGGAAAAATCCCATTGGCTGTAAAATCCACCTAGCGTTAGGCTTCCATGAATTCAGACAGAAAAATGGACATTGCCAATGAATTTGGAGTGCATGGGTATGTTTAGGAGGGCAGTCGCTTTTCAAGCCTGGCTTATCTACATTTTGTGGAAAAATACATGAAAAAATCCCATTGGTGGGAAAATCTAATTTGGGTTAGGGCTCCATGAATTTGGACACTAAAATGGACCTTGCCATCGAATTCGGAGTGCATGGGTATGGTTAGGAAGCTGCGGATTTTTTGTTTGTGGCTTTCCTGGTAAAATACATGGAAAAATCTCTTGTGCGGAACAATCCACTTGGGGTTAGGGTTGGGCCTCCATGAATTCTGATGGAAAAAATGGACATTGCTAATGAATTAGAGTGCATGGGTATGTTTAGGAGGGCACTGACTTTTTGAGTCTGGCTTATCTACATTTCCTGATAAAATACATGGAAAAATCCCATTGGGGCCCACTCCAGTTAGTGTTAGGTCTGTATGAATTCATAGATCAAAATGGACATTACCAATGAATTTGGAGTGCATGGTTATGTTTGGGGAGACTCTGAGTTTTTTGAGTTTCCCTTATCTACGTTTCCTTTTAAAAGACTTCGGAAAATCCAATTCAGAGGCAAATGTTCTTAGTGTCATGTCCCCTTCATAGCCCAATTCATAGGAGGAGTTGGAGTTAGAATTGGGACCCTCTAGCATGGAAGGCATGTCTCCCTTGGTATGTTTGAGGGCCAGAAGCTGAGGATGATGCTTGTAGTGTATTTAAATAGAGACTTCTAGGGCGATGTTCCTATTGGTTGACAAAAGCAACGATACGATTGGTTAGTAATGTTAGTACCTGATTGGCCGCAAATAGCGGCGGGAAGTTTAACTAAATGTCATTGGTTACGAGCCATGGAGCAGCCGCTATAAAAAGGGCTGCTGCGGTTCGACTGCAGTTGAAGTTACTGTTATTATTAAAGAGCTGAATTGAACTCCGGTCTGCGAGTCTCTTTACTGGAGACAGAACAATGCTGTTTCAGGCCCCTCAGATTTTGGGGGATATAGTGAAACAAACTGTGAGCTGCTTGGCCTTACAGGCACATGGGAGGGTTGGCTTGTGACAGGCAGTGGTGCTAATAGGTAGCAGACTCATCTGCTGATGAGGAACAGCTGCCTTGCCCACTCAATCCATGGGCAGGGGGAGCAGAATGTAAGGAAGCTCAGAGGAAGGGTTGCAAGGCTACTTGGGAAAGGTTGCCCCACTCCTCCTCAGAAGGAACACCTGGAATGGATTGAGTTAAGGAGAAGCTGTGGGGAGTTAGTTTTTGCCAGAAACAATTGTTTGGTTTGGCTTACACTTCCCAGGCATTGACTCAAAAGGCCTTCAGCCTTTTGCCTTCCTTGTCTGGCCTTGAGGACTGCTTTTTGCCTTTTGCCTTGCCTTGCCTTCTTTTTCGCAATGCTAGAACTTGGGGTAATCCATTAATGCTAATTGTGGATAAATTCAGGGTTAATAAAGGAAGGAAATCCTTATACGACACCTAGAAAAATTGTAGAATTTACTGCCACCCCATGGGATGGTGGCTACAATGGTTGGATCCATCTATCGCAATAATTACTGTGGTTACCTCCTTAATCAGACAATAAACTTTGAATACTAGCTTCTAGGTATAAAAGCAGAGGTGGGATTCAAATTTTTACCAACCAGTTCTGTGGATGTGGCTTAGGTGGTGGGTATGGCTTGGTGGTCATGTTATTGGCTGGGTGTGGCATGCATCTCATTGAGGCATGCATCTCCTCGCCTGGCCTCTCATGACTGTGGGGATGCTGCAACAGTTGGAAATGTGAAATTGTCATAAGTCACTTTTTTCAGTGCCATTGTAACTTTGAATGGTCACTCCATACAAGCAAAGTACCAGCAAAGGAGGAGAAAAAAAAACTCCAGAGAAGTTCCAGAGACAGGAAGTCTAGTCCTGCCAAGAATGTAATAAGGGTTAATGGAGAGGCAGTTTCTGTAAGCAACAACAGAATGTTTCCTTTCTGCCTTCCTTACAGGATTAGGCCAGTAATTTCTTCTAACAACTGGTTCTCTGAACTGCTTAGACTGTTAACAACCGGTTCTAGCAAATAGGTACGAACTGGTAGAATCCCACCCCTGTATAAAAGGGATATTGACCTTATCAGCTTCTTGAAGTACTTGATAAGCTACTATGATGCAGAATACAAAGAGCCATGATCTGATCAAACAGGAATCTTAAGACTCTTCCAGAACCAACAATGTGATTATGCATGCAAGCCCAGAAGAGAGATAATCAGTGGTAAGATTCAAAAATTTTTACTACTGGTTCTGTGTGCGTGGCTTGGTGGGCATGGCGTGGCTTGGTGGGCATGACTTGTTGAGCATGGCAGGGGAAAGATACTGCAAAATCCCATTCCCTCCCCAGCCCACTAACCTGCTTTCCAGCTCCGTCTCCTGTGCAGGGCAACAAAAGAAGACCCAGCCGATCAGCTGGGACTTGGAAGGCAGAGAATAGATGAGGGCGGGGCAGGTCAGAGGTGGTATTTGCCAGTTCTCTGAACTCCTCAAAATTTCCACTACCAGTTCTTCAGAACTGGTCAGAACCTGCTGAATACCATCTCTGGAGATAATGTTATAGTATGATTCAAATAAAATAAAGTTATCGTATTTAAAAACCAAATTAGTACATTTTTAGTATATTTTTGCTCTCCCTTCTGACTACAATTGCTCTTGAAAGCCAAGATTACTCAAACTATGAATTTTTGAGTTTCTTAAATTGGCTGTTAACTCCAGGAACTAAAAGTTTCACTGCTCTGATTATGGTTATTCCTAGCTGAGATTTCTATTTCTGCTTTAGCTTGGAAATATTCAGGGACACACCCTGGAGGGGTGGGATTTCAGCCTTTGACCACAAAGGAAAAGAAGCAATTCTTTAACTTACAAACCTGCCATTTATATTCTATGAAAACACAGATGTTGGGAAGAGGCATGTTCTTTTTTAATGTGATAATTATGGGCTTCAATTTACTGAGCTGATGTAAGCCTATGTACTCATTAAAACCTTTTCCCACATTAAAAGAATGACTGCTTGGGTTCGTTTGCTTTGGCTATTGCTAACTATTGCATATTATGGCACCAGAAAAAGAGCTGGGGAGTAACTAATTACTACATATCAGAGCACTGACTATTAAGGCTTCCATTCAATGTACTATTTTACTATTTTCAAACACAAGGAAATTTTTTTGCCTTAAAAATTCTCACGGTCAAAATAGATGGGGGTGGCAGCAAATCTGATTAATGAACAACTTTGAATGGTGGGCAGAATCAAGGTCCAGTATGTTGATATGGTTTTTAAAAATCATACACAAACCCAGTGGTGGGATTCAAATTTTTTTACTACCGGTTCTGTGGGTGTGGCTTGATGGGCGTGGCTTGGTGGGTGTGGCAGGGGAAGGATACTGCAAAATCCCCATTCCCACCCCACCCACTTACCTGCTTTCCAGCTCCGTACTCCTGTGCAGGGCAACAAAGGAAGACCCAGCAGATCAGGTGGGACTTGGGAGGCAGAGAATAGATGGGGGTGGGGCCAGTCCGAGGTGGTATTTGCTGGTTCTCTGAACTACTCAAAATTTCCACTACTGGTTCTCCATAACTGGTAAGAACCTGCTGAATACCACCTCTGCACAAACACATGTATTTGAGAAAAACCATACATGCATGCTTTACTAGAGACAAATTGTTAAAATAGGCAATAATTTGCCAATAAAATTTACAATGCTTATATACCTGCTTATCTGGGATAATGTCACTGAGTACTTTGTAGAAGAAGTAAAAGTTATTTTGAATACCTGATCCTGATGGATCTCACAGGTAATCAAATTTCTCCCCTGTGATCCACAAATTTTAAGTCATAATTAAAGATTGACATACACTGAAATTTCGCAAAATAATACTGATCTATCAAGATCAGTGGAAGGAAAGACAAAAGGAACAAGTGGCCAGCATCAAGTATAGAAGTCAAATATAACAGTCAAATTAGGTATGGAAAAGAATAGTTAAAATGTAAAAAAAAGAAACTCGACGTATTCTGTACTAGACAATAAACTTAGAAATAAAACTGCTTAGGGACTTTAGCAGAGCTACCTACAATACATTTTTTTCCTCTGATATAAGTCTGTATATATATGTATATTGTATATGTGTACACACACACACACACACACAGAGTAGATGATGCTGTTACAGAGTAAAGAAATAGTTGTGAACAGATGTTCCTGTTCTTCTTTATACTTTTGGCCATAGATCAGTTCTCCTTAATGTGTCCAAGATTTCCTAGACCAAAGGGCAGGAAGAGAAATATGCACTATTTTTAATTCTGTTTAATAGGCAGTTTCTATACCATAACAGGAATTCTTTCCTCCAGATATGACCATCAGTGTTTCTGGATTCTATTTATAACAAAGATTGTTTATCGTGCATCAACTAACTGGAATATACATTTCCATGTTGTAATAATTTATTTTCTAATAATGTTTATCATTCATGAAATGGTTTCTTCTTTGGCAGTATTAAAAATTCTCTGGATATAAATATTTAAAACAGGGCTGTTACTCAAAATACATAGTATGATTACTGGAAACATAATTTAACTAAAGTGTGTATGGACAGAACAAGCCTAATTTAGGCATCACATCATGATAGGGTCTACTCTATACAGTATTGCTCAAGACATTGACTGAAGAAGCTTTGTATTTGGCTCAAAGTGTGCACTAATTCTTAATATCAAACATTGTACCAGCAGCCCATCTTTCTGAATTTGAAGCTTACTACAAAATGAATGGGACATGGTGGCTCAGTGGCTAAGATGCTGAGCTTGTTGATTGGAAAGGTTGGCAGTTCGGCGGTTCAAATCCCTAGTGCCGTGTAATGGAGTGAGCTCCCGTTACTTGTCCCAGCTTTTGCCAACCTAGCAATTCGAAAGCATGTAAAAATGCAAATAGAAAAATGGGTACCACTTTGGTGGGAAGGTAACAGCATTCCATGCATCTTCAGTGTTTAGTCATGCTGGTCACATGACCATTGAGACATTTTCGGACAGCACTGGCTCTTCGGCTTTGTAACGGAGATGAGCACCGTCCTCTAGAGCCAGAAACAACGAGCACATATGTGCGAGGGGAAACTTTACCTTTACCTTACAAAATGAATACAGAAAAAGGTAGGTTCCTAATACGTTTCTCTTCTTGCTTCCTTCCTTGTGTTGTATGGATATTTACCAAGGCTTATTTAAAATCTGAAATCTATAGGGAATGATTTGGGGGCATCTTACTAATGGGGAAAGAGATAGTGTCATTTTTCCCCAGCTGCAACCCTTCAGTGTATTGCCATCAAGCTTCAAAATAGTTCTCATTGTTGTTAGTGGAGGTGTCCAGCCAGGGCTGTCAGAAAAGTCACAACTATGCTAACAAATCCCTGTCCCTTTTTAATATGTTGCAAATGTGACCCAGATTTTAAAAAGAGGTGGCCCTTTGATCACTCAGTCGCAGCCACGATCTTGATTCACTACAAATAGTTGTGGTTGAAGAATGTGAAAATTAAAAAGAACAATATGCATGTATCTGGAAAGAAACAGAATGGTGTATGAATGTGTATATTTCAGTGTGCCCTATAACAACAACAGCAATAACAATCTTTGGGGGCAGTTTTAATAAATTTTGGTCCAAAGATCCTGAGATGGAATTTATGGTGCTTGTCGTGTCCGCAAACGAAGCTCAGAGTCGGTGACTTTCATTCAAAGCTCTTTATTTACAAAGGGAGAACTGAACCGGCGAAAGGCAAAAAGCCCGCGGCTTTTATACCTTTCGCAGCGGCGGCCGCGGCCAATGGCAGCGATTCAAGTCTCCCGCTCTTGGTTTGAACCAATCGCGGGAGACTTCAATCGGGCCAATCAGCGCGGCTCGCCTGGCCAATCAGAAATCCCCGCGCCTTAGCCAATCAAGGCTCGGGGATTTCGAGTATTCCAATTCAGGACATAACACCCCTCCCCTCTTGGTATGGTCCATCACGTGGTGTAGTCACGCAGGTAGGCAGGGCTCCGTCGAGTCCTAGTTGACCTGCGCAACTCACTTGCATGCTGTAACTCGGCCGGAGCGGTCATCTTTTTGGCTGCTCCTGCCTCTGTGCGAACCGGCTGGATGATCGGGCCGGTTCTTTCGCCGTGGCTCCCGCCTGGGCCTACCGGGTCGGTTGAGCTACGGATTTCGCCGCTCCCGCTTGGCTTCTCCGAGTCGGTAGAGCTGGCCAGGTGGTTCTTCTCCGGAGGGGACTCGCGATGGCTGTGTTCCGGTGAGTATTTTTGGTTTATTTTTTCCTGCGACTGTCTTTCCGGGTATTCCCTCCCCCCTTGGTTCGTGTCTTGGGGGTTGAGGTCAGTCGCTGTTCGTGACCTGAGCTGGTCGATATGTCGTTTCCAGGCTCGCCCATCGATGGTTTGGAGCCGGTACGACCGTGGACCAGTGACTTGAGTTATGACGGCTGGGATCCATAGGGGGTCCCCCGTCATGTTCTTTGCATAGACTAAGTCACCTGGGTCAAATGTCCGGTACCTGGAGCTGGAGTCTGGGGGCCGCTCCGGGTTATAGGTCGGGTGTAATCTGTCGAGTGGGGACCTCAGCTTTCTGCCCATTAGAAGTTCTGCAGGGCTCTTGTTAGTTGTGGTATTGGGAGTGATGTGCTGTATGAAGAGCAGTTTGTTGATTTTGTCGTTGATCTCCCCGTGGTCCATTTTCCGGAGGGTCTTTTTCGTAAACTGGACCATCCGTTCCGCCCTACCGTTCGCCGCCGGATGCGCCGGTGCTGTTAATGCGTGGCGGATACCCCTCTCCGCCAGGAACCGTTCGAAATCGATGGAAGTGAACTGGGGCCCGTTGTCTGAGACGACGACGTCTGGGAGACCGTGTGTGGAAAACAGTTTACACAGTTCTTTAACGACGGCCTCTGTGGTAGTGGATTTCATGTCGCATACCTCCAACCAATTGGAGTACGCGTCAACTGTGATTAGAAAAGTATGCCCATTCGTGGGGCCAGCAAAGTCTAGATGGATTCTGG
Source organism: Hydrophis major (assembly GCA_033807585.1). NCBI lineage: Eukaryota > Metazoa > Chordata > Lepidosauria > Squamata > Elapidae > Hydrophis > Hydrophis major. Next base: position 80,853,588 of record CM066331.1, read on the forward strand.
ACCAGGGCCCCCGTGGTGTTTCCCAGTCCCGGATAGGTGCTGCGGGTGGGCTGGATCTGGTCTCCTGGCACCGGTGGCATTTGGCGACCCATGCTTCAATTTGCTTGTCCATCCTTGGCCACCAAGTGTAACTCCTGGCCAGGGCTTTAGTCCTGACGATGCCAGGATGACCCTCATGTAGCATCTCTAATACCTTCTCTTGCAATCTGTCCGGGATTACCACCCGGTCACCCCACAGAATACATCCTCTCAGTAGTGAAAGTTCAGTCTGGCACTGACGGAATGTTTTAAAAGTCTCGTCATTGTCTTTTTCCGGCCAGCCTTTTTCTAACCAGTGTAAGATTCGTGCCAGACGCCTGTCCTTAACGGTTTCTCTGGCAATGTCTGATGCGGTAATAGGTAAACTCTCGATACCTAGGGTGTTTGTTGTTGGTGCTGGGTCAGGTTCAGAGTCAGGTAAAGGCGAGCGGCTTAAAGCGTCCGCGTGCGAAATTTTCTTACCTGGCTTGTGTAGCAGTTCGTAACTGTAGGCTGCCAGGAATTCGGACCATCTTGTCATCCGGGGTGACAAGATGTTCGGCGTGGCTCGGTTTCCAGCGAGGATGCCCAGCAATGGCTTATGATCCGTCACGATGGTGAACGGGCGGCCGTACAGGTATTCGTGGAAACGTTTAACGGCGGCAACTATAACCAAAGCTTCTTTGTCCAGCTGGCTATAGTTCCGTTCCAGTTTAGTCAGAGTCCTGAAGAAAAAAGCGATGGGTGCTTCTCTCTGGTCTGGGAGGGTGTGGCTGAGGACAGCACCGACGCCGAAAGGTGATGCGTCGCAAGTGACAGCTAAGGGCAAGGTTTCGCTGAATTGCATCAGGACGGCGTCGGAGGTGAGGAGGTCTTTGGTTTTTTGAAAGGCGGCTTGCTCTCGTCTCCCCCAAGTCCAGGCTGCCTTCTTGTCTAGGAGTCTATGTAAAGGTTCCGCCGCCGTTGCCTTTTGAGGTAGGAAAACATTATAAAAATTTAGTAAGCCTAGGAACGCTTGTAGTTCCGTTTTGGACTTTGGGGTGGGGGCTTCCTTGATGGCTTTCACTTTTTTAGTCGTAGGGTGAATGCCATGCCGGTCTAGGAGATAGCCCAAAAACTCTACTTGCTTTGTACATAGTTGGCATTTTTCTCGTTTGACTTTAAGTCCTGTTTCTTTAAATTTTGTTAAGACTTGTCTGAGTCGGTTTTCTAATTCGGCTTCGTTTGGCGCCGCCACTAATACGTCATCGAAATAGGGCACCACCCCCTTGATGCCCTGTAGCAAACGTTCCATCAGGCTCTGAAAGATGCCTGGTGCCACGCTGACTCCAAATTGGAGTCGGTTACACTTGAAGGCCCCCCGATGGGTCACGATTGTTTGGGCTTCCGCCGTTTTCTCGTCCACAGGTAGCTGCTGATATGCCTGGGCGAGGTCGAGCTTGGCAAAGACTTTGCCCCCTCCCAGTGAGTGCAGTAAATGTTGCACTATTGGGACTGGGTAGGCGCTTTGTTGCAACGCGCCATTTAGGGTGGCCTTATAGTCCCCGCAGATTCTCACGGACCCGTCTGGCTTTACTGGGGTCACTATAGGGGTTTCCCATCTGGCATGGTCTATCGGTTGCAATACCCCTTGTTTGACGAGCTTGTCGATCTGCTCGTCAATTTTAGGCTTTAAGGCGAATGGTACCCTTCTAGGTTTAAGCCGCTTAGGGGGAACCCTTGGGTCTAGGTCAAATGAGATAAGGGGCCCCTGGTACTTGCCCAAGCCTCCATCGAAGACCTCCTGGAACTCCTGGGTTAGCCGCTGTTCCCAAGCTTCGATGGTGACGTGGTTGACACCTGTCAGCGCGATGTTAAGCGGGGCGAACCATTGTAAGCCCAGTAGGCTTGGGCGGTCGCGGTCGACGATCGTGAGTGGCAGTTGTTCGGTGTGGCCTTTGTAAGTTATATTAAAGTTCTTGGTGCCCACTACCGGGACGCGATTCCCTTGGTAGTCTTTTATGATGATCTTTTGGGCATGCACGTTTCTTTTTTGTAGTGTAGGCACTAGTCTTTTGATTTCGCGCCATGCAATCATGGAAAGGTAGGACCCGGAGTCCACTTCCATTTTGCATGGCTGGCCTTCGATATGGACTTCTACGTGTACCTTTCTGGCGCCGTCGGAGATGGCGTGGCCGATGGTCACCGTCTGGTGGGTTTCTTCTTTTCGCCGACCGTCGCCACTTCTTTGAGATCGTTGAGTACGGTCCCACCGACCGTCTGGCTGGCGCTCTCTGGCTCTGGGCGGGGAGCTTTCTCTCCTTCTGTCGTGCTGTTCCCATTTGGGCGGGCTGCGGGTCTTCTTTTGGCGGCAAACTCGAGCGATGTGGCCCCGTCGTTCACAATGCCTACAGATAGAGTCAAAGAATCGGCATTCTGACCTGGGGTGGTCGCCGCCGCACCCGGTGCAGTTGGTCCTCGACCTACGACCTTTTCGACTTCGTTGGTCGCCGCGTCCCGTCTGCACGCGATGTATGTCCTCCTCGTCTTCCGACGTGCTGGAGGTTGACTGGTATTCACCGTAGTGTGCGGTTGCTTCGTTTCTTGTGTCGGCCGACCTTGCCGGGTTGTTGTTTCCGCCCTTCGCGTCAGATCTTCGCATGCTGTCCGCTGACGTGCGGGTTGCTTCTGCGGCTGCGGCTGCGGTAAGGGCATTGGCTAGGCTGATGTCGCCCTTGGCCATAAGTCGGCTCTGGAGTGTAGGATCCCATAAACCGAGTACGAAGCGGTCTCTTATGAGACTGTTCAGACCTTCAAACTCGCAGAGTCCTCCCAGGCGCCGCAGCTCGGCGACGAAGTCGCTCAATTTTTCGTCTGGTTTCTGGTTTCGGCGGTAGAACTCGTTGCGCCGTATCAGGATGGGGACTTCGGGGGCGTAATGGCGCCGCAGTATAGGTTCGAGGACGTCCCAGTCCATGGCGGTTGCGTCTGCCGGCTTGGCCAATGCTTTGGCCATCTGGAAGACCTCTGGTCCGCAGTGAGTAAGGAAGACGGCGCGTTTTAGCGGGCCCGGGGCATCCTTCATTCCGGCGCATTCCAGGTACATACGGAACCGATCCGAGTACGATTCCCAGTCCTCGGCGGCGGGGTTGAAGGGGGCGGGCGGTGCTATTTTCGCCATCTCTGCGCTGGAGCTGGTACTTGGATGGACACGGGGTTCGGTTCAGGGGCGAGATCCCACCCTCGTCGCCAGTGTCATGTCCGCAAACGAAGCTCAGAGTCGGTGACTTTCATTCAAAGCTCTTTATTTACAAAGGGAGAACCGAACCAGCGAAAGGCAAAAAGCCCGCGGCTTTTATACCTTTCGCAGCGGCGGCCGCGGCCAATGGCAGCGATTCAAGTCTCCCGCTCTTGGTTTGAACCAATCGCGGGAGACTTCAATCGGGCCAATCAGCGCAGCTCGCCTGGCCAATCAGAAATCCCCGCGCCTTAGCCAATCAAGGCTCGGGGATTTCGAGTATTCCAATTCAGGACATAACAGTGCTGCTGCTGAATTATCTAAGATATTTTTCTCCTTGTATCTAATATGATCACCAGCATAGCAACATCTCAATTTCTCTTTTAACTTTTTTTAAGAAGGCTTCTAAAATCTCAATACAGTGATTGAGTGAAACATTTTAAAGCAAGGTATTTTCATTTCTCCTGTCTTTTGAAGTATGATTTCTCTGACTGCTATCTGGATGAATGAAAAATTCACCCCACTCCACCCCTATCCTCATTGATAAAATGAAACCCACAATAGCAGGTTTAGAAGCAATTATTGTTTATACCCAATCATGCTGCTTATTCTAAATCTGGGTTATCCAACCTTGGCAGCAAGGCTGGATGGGGAATTCTGGGAGTTGAAGTCCTTAAGTCTTAAAGTTGCCAAAGTTGAACACCCCTGATGTACAACTTAGCAAAGACTTTCCCACCCAACAATCCAGATGATAAAGGGCACCAGGTTATAGAAGGATAATACAACATACATACAAACCATAAAGGTAAAAGTTCCCCTTGCACATATGTGCTAATTGTTTCCAGCTTTAGGGGCCGGTACTCATCTCCATTACAAAGCCAAAGAGCCATCACTGTCTCCATGGTCATGTGGCCAGCATGACTAAATGCCGAAGGTGCACGGAATGCTGTACCTTCCCACCAAAGTGGTACCTATTTTTCTACTTGCATTTTTACATGCTTTCGATCTGCTAGGTTGGCAGAAGCTAGGACAAGTAATGGGAGCTCACTTTGTCACACACCGCTAGGGATTCGAACCGCTGAACTGCCGACCTTTCTGATTAAACAAGCTCAGTATCTTAGCCACTGAGCCACCGCATCCCTTATACAAACCATACTGGTATGTTTAACAGTTATACTGTAAGTCATCACTGGATGATGTTTTTAGATTTTAGATTGGGACTGCTTCCAAATCAAAGTGACTTGTCCATAATGCTGGGGTTCAAATTTTATTTTCTATGCAATAGTAAGAATAATATTCCCATGGTAAATGTAACTATTGGGTACGATCTCTGATAAAGTTATTGTGAATTCAGTTCTAAATCCAGATTCCATGAACCACTTCATTCTATTTATGTTGTAGGGACAGGGCAATCCACTGCATTTTAAAATCTTATTTTCCTTATAGTTCGAATTCAGTTCTGTGACATTTGTTTAAATCCATACCAGGGATTCAAAATTCTAGACATTTAATCTTATTCCACACTGTGCTATTAATTTATTTTTCTGTATAATTCCACCCAGTTAGTAAGATCTGGGAGGAAATTAAAATTACCATTTCAAAACGCTGATATATCAGAGGTGAGAAAAAATGCAATCCCCATAGGTTCTGAACTAAATTGTGACATATGGGAAAAATCTTGTTCTATAATTTCTTTTTAGTTAGATATTGGGGGCATTTGAAGGTGGACCCAAATTGATAGTTGACCTAATTAGTGAATGAAAATCCACACAGGTTTTTTTTAGTCCTAATTGACTAGATTGCATAAATGAAAAATCTCCAATATCCTAGGTGGAAACCTACAGGGAAACCTACTTAAATCTGTTTTATAATACACATGCACATTGTTTTTTTTTTTTTAATTAGCTATTTAAATCATTGGCACATAAGTGCAGAATTCTATCTCTGTATTTTGTTTTTCAAAATATTGTGTAGGTTCAGTGGTACTTATCTGGATGTGGATATGTGTGTTTTAAGAATGGGCCATATCTGATTATGTGGTTGTGTCCCTCATCTTACTTTTTGCAATCTGTTGCCATCCAGATATATGAAATCATATCTCCCATCTACCCTAAACAATCTGACCCCATTCAAGTGAATAAAAGATGATCAGAAACAGAACACAGAATAATAGCATTGAAAGGACGCTTGGAGGTCTTCTAGTCCAGCTTGCTGCTCAAGCAGAGGAGAGCCCATATCATTCCAAATAAATGGTTGTCCAGTGCCTTCTTGAAAACCTCCAGTGATAGAACAACCACAACTTCTGGAGGGAAGTCCTTCCACCGATTGATTGTTATCATCATCAGGAAATTTCTCCTTAGGTCATAAAGAGATTATAGATTGGATCTTTCTTTAGTGATCTTCCATCCATTATTTCTTGTGTCATCCTAAAGTGCTTTGGAGAATAGGTTGAATCCCCCGCCCCTTCTCTGTGAAAGTACTGGAAAACTGCTATCATATCACCCCTAGGTTTTATCTATGTTGACTAGACATACCTAGTTCCCTTAATCATCCAGTGGTTTAGCCTCTAGATTTTATTTATCTCTATCAGAATCTCAAGATGTTAAATATAACTGGTCTTTCACAATGAAAAGGCAGCAATGGGGCAGAACCTGGAATAATTTGAGTTCCAATAGATATATTTGCTGAAAATTACAAAGGAAACTCAAGGAGGGAGTATTAGGTTCCCGATCTTTTGTTCCTTGAAGAAAAGTGGGTTTCAAATCTGGTAGGTAAAATTCTGAAATTCAGAATCTCACTTTGCTCATTTTTGATCTTAAGACGATGACTTGTATCCATTGCATGCTTTCAATTCTCCGGCCTACATGGTGATAATTCCATTAAGAAAGCAGCGACTTGACATCTTAGATTAATAGGACCACCGAAGAATTCTATTTCTCTTGACAGAGCATTACCTCTGGGAATCAGCTTTGTCTCCTACCAGAAGCAGCCTGAAAGGTTTAAACGTCTGATATTATGATCTGCACTGATTTAAACAGCAAAAAGTACATGCATGAACAAATGTGAAGAAGATGTGTCAACAAGGACAAAAAGGCAGCCTTTGTAGACTTGTCCTTATATGCTCCTTTAATTCAAACAATTAAACCCACCTTGTGCAATCAAGACTACTAAATCCATAATATAAAGGAAGAACTCTGTATCTGTTCACACACACACACACACACACACACACACACACACACGGGTATATGTATACACACATCTTACTGACAGCCTGAGAAGGATCACCTTGTGTACAACTGTACCTGCAACAGAGAAATAAACCTATGGCATTCATGGCTATTCTGCAACAGTATTCACATTCTTTAGACCAGGAATATCCAACCTTGGCAACTTTAAGATCTGTAGACTTCAATCCCAGAATTCCCCAGCTAGCCATGCCATGGAAGCCCACCATCCTTCCACTGTTTTTTTGAAAGTGTAGAAAAATAGGAACCTAATATTGGAAAGGATACATACCCAACTATTTTGCAAATATATTGCTTCATAATGGCAGCATGAGAAGGTGTATGTGTATGGAAGGAAGAAATAATCCCTATCCTGAAGCAAGAATCTATAAAAGTGATGTCACCAGCACTAAGATTAGGAAAAACCAATATAAGAGATGGAGAACTGTCACTTTTTATAATGTGCTCCAGGCATCTTAATTTTTGAACTTTGAATCCAATTCCCTTTCATGAGTGCAAACTAGTCAAATCAGGGCAAGCAGTTTGCTTTATTTGTGCTCAAGCTACAAAAATGCCTTAATAACTAAGCTTTAATTACATTCAAAAGCCTGCTCGAATCTGTTCAATGTTAACAAAATGCTGTCCAACAGGCAGCCTTACAAAAAACAGGATAATGAAAGTGACAGTGATATCTTTTGGCATGCACTTGTCCTTCTCCTATGTTTCTGCTTTACTGCACTGATATGAAAGATGGGATAAAGTCACAGTGGAACAAAAATTATACACCAATGCTATTCAGAATTAGCCTCTGACTTTTGCTCTGAAAACCTGGAAAACCTATGGGCCAAAGGAATGTATTTGGAATTAGACTCATTATTACTAGTATAGGCAATTTTGTTAAGCAAAAGTGACAGAGATATGGCTCAGGAAAAGCTTTATAAGGCCTCTTAAATCCCACGGAGAGAAATACATTCAAGTAACCTAAGACTGTGCCAAATTACAATGTAAGTGCAGAGTTGCAGACTCACATCGGTAAAATCTTTTTTTTTATTTTTAATGGTTCGGTGTGGCAGTTCTCTAGGATGATATGTAATGATGGAAGAAAACATCTTAAGCACTCTTCAAGAATTACACCAACCTAGGCCCCATTTCCCAGGTTAGCATTTCCCTTTTAATTAGAGGTTCTGATTTATATTGACTGAGAGCAAATAAATCCATAGGTTTCTTTCCTCCAGCTCTGTGCTAGAGAGGCAGTTAGGAAAAGAAAAGGATGAAAGAGAAAATGATGATGAAAGTATTTTTCCCTTGAGCCATCATTCTTCGGTAATAAGTTGTAATAAATATAAATATAAAATTATCAGCAACACTTTGCTGTACTGCAGGCTATCAAGCAATATACATCTAGTGAACTTAATTTAATATCACCAAGTCATATATCCCTATCTAATTATCTCTTTAACTCTGGTGTCACTTTGACATTAGGTTTTATTACATCCTTCTAATGTTCAATTAGAATTCTGTGAGGCAGCAATATTGCTTAACGATCTCATCCTCTGGTGCTTCAGTTCCCATTTCTCTCCTGTGGTGAATCTTCATATTTACTATTTTCTGTGCTGAGAGATCTGCTTGTATCTCATCAAATCATAGAGACAGGCCACTTAGACGACTGAGTCCAATGCCCTTCTAGGCACATTAAACGTCCACAATAGACTGTCAAGTTCATCTAGTGAAAGAAAGCCAACAACACCTCTGAATAATTGGTTCCCACAGTTCAGCTTCTCTTATTATTAGGAAATTTTACTAACGCTCAACTGGAATCTGCTTTTACATGAATTAAGCCAATTGTTCTGTCTTCTGTTGTATGGGATGACAGACAAAAGGGCAAGGCTAATGTTGTAATTACTTTAAGAGTGCTATAATATTCCCACCCAAGAGTTCTTTCTTTACTTGCCAAGGCACAGCAATTTCCCTGCACCCAATAAATAAGGATAGCCCCTTATTTGGCGTTATTGTGTTTTGAGGCAGGATAGGGTAGATAATGGGAGAAGTAAATGTCATGGCAATAGGTTTTTGCCAGCAATATTAAGATGAAGAAAGATGACTATGGTTCTAAAGATAATTCAGCTCTGATCCCTTAAGATCAGGGGTGCGATTCAACAGGTGTAACAACTGGTTCGGTGAGCATGCACAGAGCATTTGCTACTGACCATCTCCCGCAATCTCTCTGTGTTAAATAGCTGATGTGCAGCAATCCGCTGCGCCGTGCAAATCAGCTGAGCTTGAAAACCAGGATATAAGGCACAGAAGAGAGCCAGGGTGGGTGGGCCCAACAGCTGATCGTCAGACTGAATTGGTTCGCTTCCAGCTGATCCTTGGAGCTAACAATTCACCAGAACTGGGCCAAACCAGTAGAATCCCACCCCTGCTTAAGATGGTTCACTTTCACAGTATCTGTGATGATGGAAAGCAGCAGATTAAAAAATAGAAATAGATTCTCTGTTTCCCAATAACAGCTCTTTGTTTCTGCCTTTCTAGGCGATGAAATATTATTTCTTTTCCAAGCTATGAAATATTAGCTACTGTGTCTTACTATAAGATGTATATCGAAGATAGATAAAAAATTGATCTCTGTTCCAGAATTAATAGCCATCATTGTTGTTGGTATTTTTATGTAGAGATAGGGAATTTCTTTTGAATGCCAGATTTTAGAAAACAGCGTACAGGAACTCTATTCCACATGTCTAGTTAATGAGCCTCCTGAGATATCTCATTGTTCTTTTAGACACGGGGGACTTGATATTTCTTTGCTTTACGCAAAAGGGAATATTATATTCTAAATATCTGGGGGAAATGTAATACAGAAATTTCAATGGCTGTAGAGGAAGAGGGATTGGTTATGAAGAATAGAAAGAAGAGTGCTTACCGAGGCAATGGTCACATAAAAGGGCCCTGAGCCCAGGCCAAGAATGTAATTTGAGAAAGCCTCTCAGACAAGCCCACCCTTAGTTTACATGACAATGAAGGATAGGAGGGGAAAGCAAATTCCAACTTGCAAGATTTAGATACTATAATTTTTCTTATCTACCTTCTAGGGCTAATAGAGGATAATTAGGACTGCAGAAAAAGCAATTACAACCAACCTGCCTTCAATCGAGGACCTGTACACTGTATGAGTCAAAAAGAGGGCTGTGAAAATATTTACAGACCCCTCACATCCCGGACATAAACTGTTTCAACTCCTACCCTCAAAACGACACTATAGAGCCCTGCACACCAGAACAACTAGACACAAGGACAGTTTTTTTCCCGAAAGCCATCACTCTGCTAAGCAAATAATTCCCTCAACACTGTCCAACTATTTACAAAGTCTGTACTGCTATTGCTATTAACCTTCTCATCACTCCTTATCACCCATTCCCTTTTCTTTTATTTATTCTTTATCTTTTCTTTTATGTATACCAAGAGCATTTGCACCAAGACAAATTCCTTGTGTGTCCAATCACACGGGAAAGTATAAGTTCCTGAAATCTTTCATTCATACAGATGAGGCTTGTGGCTGCATGCTACAAACTGGAAACTGCTATTTTAAATTGCCCACTGCTGACTGTTTGGGTTCTACACTGTTCCTCCACATTTCTATAACCTATCCAGAGAGACTGCCTCAGAATTGCAGAGAGGTAGAAAGCATATCTTCTTTGTTTGTTTGCTTGTTTGTTTGTTTCAAAAATAACCCTACAAGGACATTTTCAAAAATCTGTGTTCAGACACAGTTTCATGCACTCTGATAGCTGTGTTTCCCCCCCTTATCGGACCACTTAAGATTAAGCACTTTTATGACAGAGTGGAAGGCTAGATATATAGGGTCACCTCCAAATCTCCTATACATGCAGGGAAAATAAAATCTGGCAAGTTGTTGTACTTTTTAGTCAGGATTGCGAAACTGACCAGAAAAGATCTGTTCCTTGATATGCTTGCCTGTATTCATTGCCTTGCATATTTTCGTTGCAGTGAAGCTGAACAAGGGCTTAGTAAATCCTGGAGCTGGGAGGTATGTTGAAACTAGAATAGTCATTAGACAAACAGAAGGGGAGAAAGTCCCAACTATTTAAAGAATAGGATGGAACAAAATTTATGGTTACGGAGGAAACTTGTTTGTACTCTTTGTTGTTTGTTAGGAATGAGGAAGTGCAGTATATTTAGGAATAAATTTTAAGAATTTTTTTGACACAACCCAAAGCCACAAGGTTGACACAAGACACTTTTAACAGGAGGGCCTGTTCTGAGATCTCTTCATAGTCCAAGCTTTTAACATGAGGGCCTGTTCTGAGATCTCTTCATAGTCTAAAGCTTTGGTCAAAGCAATTAAAACAGCGTCTTTCCATTACAATGCAAACTACCCTTTTCATATACTGTATGTGTGAACATCATAATGATTTCCTTCCTTTCTTTTGCCGCTGCAGATATCTCTTGCACAACAATAGAAACAATAATACATCATTTCATTCATTATAATGTACTTGCTTTAAGGTACCACTATACTTTTAGTTCTGTTTAAAACACTGTGTTAATGCTGTACTTTGACCAAAGAAAAATCAGATTTATCCAAGATCATTTCATATTAATCAGTTTGCTGAATCCAGAAGCCATTTGAGATAGATGGCACTAGTATATGGAACAGGCTCTGACCTAATAGCACTTAGCAATAGCACTTAGACTTATATATTGCTTCACAGTGCTTTACAGCCCTCTCTTAAGTAGTTTACAGAATCACATATTGTCCCCAATAATCTGGGTCCTCATTTTACCCACTTCAGAAGGATTGAAGGCTGAGTCAACTTTGAGCAGAGTCCGCCTGCAATACTGCATTCTAACCACTGTGCCACCAGAGCTATTGCAGTTCTATGCATGAAGAAGAAAAATTGAAACAAAAACTAGAACTCCCACTTGATTCTGTAAGGAAAAAGGGTCATCCACAAAAATGTTTTGTTTCTTTGTGTCTGTAACGCATGCTTTGTACAAGAACCTGTTCTGCTCAGGAATAATGCACTGATTGGTTTGGGTGAAATTATTTCAGTAACATTCTTGGAACAAAGAAGATGAGTTGTGATGAAGGAATGTAAAAGCCGAGCATTAACAAAAGAGAAGACAACAGCAAAAGCAAGGAAAAAATGATGACCTTCCTCCCCCCTCCTCCCCCCAATATTAGAATTATATTGCATTCTGCATTCTATTAAACTAAATGCAAATGATTTAGAAGGAAATACTTTTATACTCAGGGCATAATTAAGTTAAGTTGTAAAATTCACTGCCCCGATTGTAATAGCAGCCAATTTGGATGCTTTTACAGGTTCATCTATCATTTGCTATTCACATGGATGGCTACTTAGTACCGCCTAAATCAGAGGCAGCGTGTTTTAAATATGGTTGCTTTTTTCCATGCACCATCTTCTTCTCACTGTTTTATTTTATTTTATTTATTTATTTATTTTGTCGAGCAATTATAAGATAGCAGGTATAAGTATAAACATAGATATGAATACATAAAATGGATACATGTAAGAAAAATACGAAGAAACAATAGGACAGGGACAGTAAGCACGTTGGTGCGCTTATACACCTCCCTGTCACACTTCCCACAGCATATCTGTCAACTCAACTGGCCAAATGAGGCTTGGGATTCAGCAGCATCCTTATGCAAGGGGGGGGCGCTGTGATCATCTGCAAGGGCACATTGACCAAAGCCCCCAAAATGCCCCATGCCACCCACAAATGATGGATTGCCTACATTCAGTCTTAACACAAAAGCATGGCAAAGCATTTGAAGGAGAAGCATGAGGCAGCCACAGGAGGAAGGCTTGGCTGGTTTGCTTGAAGAATGTCTTTGGGGTCTTTCTGCACATTAGCATTCAGTCCCAGTAGAAATGCATAGTCTGCATCAGGGAAAGCCCTCAAAATGGCCCCTTGAAGCCTTCAGGAAGACAGGGCTACCCCTATACTTCACTATTTAGTGAAGTATCCCCTCAAATATTTGATACAGCCCTCTCAAATTCAAATATAAAGCAATTTGTGACCCTTTGCAGAAATCTGCCCTGTTTTTTCTCTCTACTGCTCATCCTGTTTGGCACACAAAAAGGGTCATTTCTGTGGAAATATTTCATCCCAGGCTAAGTGCTTCACTGTTGATCCTTAGTGGGGGGAAATAAAGGAAAGCTTACATTTTATATGAGCTTGTGCAGTTTTTAATGAGTGTCCAGCAACCACAATAAGAAGCACATTATCTAAAGCCAGTATCGTTATCCCTATGGGATAAAATAGCATACAACATCAGATTAGAATCAATATCAGGAAAAGACAAAGAGACAGAGAGACAGAGACAGAGACAGAGAGACAGAAAGAGACAGAGACAGAGAAAGGCAGAGAGAGATGTCCTGCAATCAATAGAAAAAACATACAAATATTGATTCTAATCTGATGTTGTATGCTATTTTATCCCATAGGGATAACAATACTGGCTTTAGATAATGTGCTTCTTATTATGGTTACTGGACACTCATTTAAAAACTGCACAAGCTCATATAAAATGTGTCCCAAATACAGTGTATAGTTTATCATGGGGTTGGAGAGACAAAAAATCTTGTTTATCTCTCTTTGTTTGCAAAACAATGGGAGAGTATGATTTTTGTTTGAATATTCAAACTGTCATCCTGGATAGCAAAAAATCTATTCTAAGCATGTGGTTTTATGTTGCACGCTAGAGTTAGCAGTGGATTGTCCTAAATAGGTGTTGTTAAACTTCTTCAGAACCTTAATTCCTTCTCAAGCCACAAAACTGTCACTGTGAACAGCTGTGCCCATCAGTTCAACTAGGGATTGTTGAGCACAAAGCTTGTGCCACACCATTAACTCAAAGAAAAATTGCAGGCACATAAACAGCCAAATTTGTCACCAATCCACTCTGGATTGGCCCTTGCAGAGGTCTCTGTGACAGCTTAATTATTATCAATCAATTGGAAGCTTATGGAGGAGACAAAGTAAAACACAGTAAACAGACAGGGGAAAGGAATAAAGTGTCCTTTTGAGCATTTTCCATGGTAAAGGATGTTTAAATCATGAATAGGTGCTTGCATTTGGAAAAGTAAATGTAAATGTTGGGCTAAATACATTTCGACAGCAAATGAAAAAATGGATATGTAACAAATAAGAGTACAGCTGTATCTGCACATGTACATATATACCCACACATGTGTTTACAAAAGAGGAAAGCAATTAGAAAGGGGAGGAGGAGGAGGAAGCAAAGAACAATTGGCCAATAGGAAATATAACAATTAGTATACATCATACGAGACCCAGTTTGGTGTAAGGGTTAAGGCACCAAGCTACAAAGCAGGAGACTGTGAATTCAAGTCCCGCCTAACCCATGAAAGCTTGGACCACTGCCCTGCAATATAAATAAATAAATAAAATATTTGTGTGGCATGTTGGGGCCTGGAATATGCTGAAACAAGTTTTGAGTTGTACTACAAGCCAACTTTGAGTTGAAATAATTTTTCTCAAAAGATCCTATTGGGGCAATTTGTTATTTATAGAGGTATGGTGCTCCCCAGCTTGCTTTATTTCATGCAATATTTTTCCTCCAAAAGGAGATCATATTCAGGCAACTATTACTCTTGAAATATCTTATTGAGGTTTGGGAATGTCGTGGAATACTTGGTCAAAATGTTGTGCTGAAATCAAGTTATAGTGTATCCACAACATTCCTGGTATCTATTAAACAAATTGTTTGATGAAAAGAGAGAAGGTTTGTTGAAAAATCTATGTTGACCTATGCTGCATTTTTTTTAACGAACTGTAAATAGAGCAATCTCTATTTATTCTAGAAGTGTTGATGGACCAACTGTTGTTCTTCGGGTCCTGTTTTCCCACGTTTGAAAATAGAGACATTTTCCTTAGTGATCTCTTCTTGTTCTCACTATTGACATATGCTATTTGTTGTTTTCAGACCTTCATTTTAGTTTCTTCTGCTGTGTTTCACTGCTTTTTTCAATTATTTGTATTTGAGCTATTTTAGAGATTCCCATCCATACTGGGCTACTTTTTTCCATTAGCTTTTTTCATTTATCATCTCCTGAATTCATTAACATTTTCTTCCCTTCTAAAGACAATGATGTGGATTTAGCTACACTCAGCTTTAATTTTATGTAAAATCCAGAACTCTAGCATAACACAGCACAGTCCCTTTCCCCCGTAATTCCCCTATCTTAACTTTCCTTTACCCTTGAAATGAAATCCAGAATTTTTTAGTAGCTATTGGTAAAAAGTTTCAGGCTTGATAGAATTTATTTCCCAACAAATATCAGGTCAATTTAAATTATTACTTCTTTGTGATGGTTATGTTTAATCATCTGCAATTTGCTTTTGGAAAATATCATCCACATATTCTTTTTTATTGGATTGACAATAGTAAACACTTCAAACAACATGGCCTTTATTTATTTCTCTACTGATATTAATCCAGCTGCTCTAGACAGCTTCACCAAATTCATTTACTTGGATTTCTGAACAGCATGGATGATCTTACATACAGTGCAACTCGGGGTGGGATTCAAATTTGTTAAAAACTGGTTCTGTGGGCGTGGCTTGGGTGGTGGGCGAGGTTTGGTGGTCATATGACTGGGTGGATGTGGCTTGGTGGTCATGTTATTGGCTGGGCATGGCCAACTCAATATCACTCACATTGAGGCACGCATCTCCTCGCCTGGCCTCTCATGACTGTGGGAAAGTTGCAATAGTTGTAAGTGTGAGAAATGGTCATAAGTCTCTTTTTTCAGTGCCATTGTAACTTTGAATGGTCACTCCACACAAGTGAAGTACCAGCAAAGGAGTGGGAAAAAACTCCAGAGATGTTCCTGAGACAGGAAGTCTAGTCCTGCCAAGAATATAATAAGGGTTAACGGAAAGGCAGTTTCTGTAAGCAACACCAGAATGTTTCCTTCCTGCCTTCCTTACAGGATTAGGCCAGTAATTGCTTCTAACAACCGGTTCCCCGAACTGGTTAGACTGTTAACAACCGGTTATAGCGAATAGGTGCGAACTGGTAGAATCCCACCCCTGGTACAACTCCTCTTTTTAACTATGCTTCATTTGCTAAATTCCACACACCGGACCCATTTTCTAAGATCACCAGTGTTAAACCATATTTGTCTTTCTGTAATTTCAGCTCATCTTGCTCATACTCTGAGTATTAATATTTAGACAGTTAAAGCCACGACCTTTATGAACCAATATGTGTTGCTGAGTTGTCTATTATACCTCTTACAGCAACACTTCAATTTCTTTCTAAATAACACAACTGAGAGTTTATCGGGAGTTCTGCTTCAGGGTTTTCAACTCCAAATCTCACAGGATTCAGTTTGAAGCTCTTGTGCCACTTTGGCCAAATACATTGTTATAAGTTTTCATGAGGTGCAACTCTTCTCATGCCAGCTAGCCATCATCCAGACAATTGAGATCACAGTCTCAAAAAGCAACCTCCTGCATAATAAACCATACTTTTTCAATATGATTCTTTTCAACTTCCTTCTGTGTACTAGAACGGGTCTCTAACCTCCAGTCCATGGACCAGCCCTGGGCTGCAGCATGCCAGAAATATGATGCAGGCAGCATGAGAAACCACCCCACCCCCACCCCAGGCTGTGGAAAAACTTCTTTCCTCAGAACCGGTCCCTGGTGCCCAAAAGGTTGCGGCCGCTAGACTGGAAGACATCTAAACTCCCAAGAGTCTATAGTGGCATTATAGCAGTTATTTGCATCATCCCCTGTCCCAGAGATGGTATTCAGCAGTTCTGGAGAACCGGTAGCGGAAAATTTGAGTAGTTCGGAGAACTGGTAAATACAACCTTTGACTGGCCCCATCCCCATCTATTCTCTGCTCCCCAAGTCCCTGATCAGCTGGGTCTTCTTTTGTTGCCCTGCACAGGAGAATGGAGCTGGAAAGCAGGTGAGTGGGTTTGGGAGGGAATGGGATTTTACAGTATCCTTCCATTGCCATGTCCACCAAGCCACACCCACAGAACTGGTAGTATTTTTTTTTTAATCCCACCGCTGCCCTGCCCCCCGCCCCCATGCAGATTAATAGGAAAGGATAATTGTCCGTGGATTTGATAAGGTTTGGAGGTTGATCTATCACATCTCTGAACTTTGCTCCTAGCAAATACCACATTTCACAAACAGATGGGTCTGACTGTAACACGCCTGTTTCAGTTCTTTGTAGCAGTGACTCATAAATATCAGGAATTGTATTGTTCAATTAATACTGAGTTCTGCCTCACCACTATCTCCTTGAAGGCACCTGCAAGCTGCTATATGCTTCCCATACCTTGTTCTTGTCTTGCTATCCCAGTATCCTCAATATCCAGGGACTGCAGCCTTGTTTGACATGAGATAGAACTCATAGCAAGCAACTTCACTTTATCCACCCATCCTGTCCTCAGTAACAGCACTGCTATCACAAGCCAGTCAGTCAAGACAGTCACAGAGTTCATCCTTTACAAGCAATCCCAGCCCTCTATGAATCAACAAATGCCCTTCTCTGTTTCTTAAGAAAAACAGAAGCAAAGCAAAAATAGAAATTAAAAAAATTTATATAGAAAAACTTTTGTTTCATCACTATGCCTTTCCAGAAGGTTTTGTAATATGTGCTATCTCAGCAAACAAGCCTGCTTTTTTCCTTTAACTCCAACAGATGATTAGGGGAGTGGAGGTTAAAACATATGAAGAACAGTTGCTGGAATTGGGTATGTCTAATTTAATGAAAAGAAGGCCTAGAAGTGACACGATAGCAATGTTCCAATACCTAAGATGCTGCCACAAAGAAGAGAGGGTCAAGTTATTCTCCAAAGCACCTGAAGGCAGGACAAGAAACAAATGGGTGGAAACTAATCAAAGAGAGAACCAGAGAATTTTCCTGATAATTAGAACAATCTAATCCCTGGAATATCACCAGAGGCTTTTAAGAAGAGATTGGACAACCATTTGTCTGAAATGGTATAGGGCAGAGGTATCAAACTCGCATCATCATGGCATTGTCATGTGACGTATCGTGACTTTTTCCCCCTTGCTAAACCAGGCATGGGTGTGACCAGCGTATGATGCATCTGGTCCCCAAGCCACAAGTTTAACAGCCCTGGTATAGATAGTATAGTATGCAGGAGAGTGTTAACTCAGAGGCGGGCCTGCTCCTTTAAGTATCACCACTAACACAAAGATATATGCCCCCCGGAGCCTGGAGAGGACAAAAATGCCCCCCACCATGGCCACGCCTACCCAGCATCCAGGAAGAGAACCCATTGCTAAAATTTTGGAATCCCACCCCGGAGAAGGGTTGATGTGTTTCTTTACCCCAAATGTCCTTAGGAATCTCCACTTATTTCCTAGCCATTCTAAGTCATTACCTATACTTTTTCTAACAAGAGATGCAATGGGCATGCTTGCCAATGGCTATTAACAAACTCTAAACACTCATCTTAATCTCCTAGCCTTCTCTTGTCTCAGAGAACATTGCCAGCATATATCAATGTGAAGAGTCAAACTCGGCTGTTGATCATTAGGATAGCATAGGAAAAACAACAATGATAAGCATCTTTTATTTTTTAAAAAAGCTCTGAGAGTAAAGCTCTGAGAGTAAATCTATCAAAATACTCACTTTATATTTCCATGCAAAAATTTGCCAATATAACAGAGACCTATACATGAGAGTTGGGTGAATTTATGATAAATGCAATCGTTTTATTCATATTTACAGGAAATATTTATCTGAGTTATTATAGCTTTATCACTTCTATAATAACAGCTGAGTGGCTGATTTACTAATAGCCTTGAAGATGAGCCTGTATTTATGATATTCATAAATTTGAAGTTTCAGCTTTGACAGTGGCACCATTATTGAGTTACAAGGGTTGCTCTGTGGCATCATTTATATTTATCTTGTTGGTGGCTTTCATATGCATATCTCGATGTGTTCATGTGTGTGTGATCATTTCAGATTCCGAATGTAGGCATTACAAGGCCTCCTGGCTATTGTTGCCTGCCCAGTCCTCAGTCCTCAGAATATCTAACGTGATTTCTTCCAACAGTATTATTGAAGCCTTTGGACCAGCAGACAAAGCAAAGTATCTTGATCCTATCAGCTGCCTTATAGCAGGGGAAGGAATTGATTGGTCTAGATTTTCCTTCTTGCGTGGAGGAGATTTATGTTCATATGTCACAGGGCCAGGCATTTGTGAGGGGCAATGTTGGCAAGGGGGTGGAGGGCAGCAGCAGGAGCAGGACAGGATGGGTGAAAGGATGGCTGCCCTTCACAGAAGTTCCAAGTTTCTCATGTAAGTCCCTTGGGAAAATTAATCCCCCCCTCCCCGGTTTAGAATGACTGTTGGTAAACACCCAGGTATTGCATTCATTCAAGTTTCAAAGAAGAAATGACAACTATAACAAGGAACAAGATGGAGCTTCATGTTAGTTGTACCAAATACCTGCGCTGCCTTAAATTAATCTTAAATATACAATATGTACCCCAAATGGGTAAATTACTCTTCAAGGAAATATGGCGTCTCTAAGCCCTCCATAGCTCTCTGTTGTATTATATTATGTTTTTTATAGAATCCAAACAAATGAGTGAGGATTATGGGAAGTGTAAGTGGGGTATTTAAATGAGGATTATGGGACAAAGTGTAAATTATACTAGATGATTTGCTGTAACATTTCCTTCTGTTTTAATATAAATACAGCAAAATATCTCATTACTTTTCTGCAATATTACACTTTAAATTAGAAGAATATTAGCATGTTCTAAAAGTAAGCATTAGACATACTTTAAAAATAACTTATTTACTCCTTTCAGCTGGCATGTCTAATAAAGTAGGTGAAGCACTGACTATAGGAAGAGTTATTATGTAAATATTTTTATATATAAGTTGTTGTGTATGCATAAAGATTAATAAAGTGTGAGCTTGGAGTAAGTGCAGGGTTCTGGCCCTGCACTTCTGATTGGCTGTTAAGCGGCCAGACCGGATTGGCCCGTTCCAGGGAATCCGATTGGCCCTTAACAGAGAGTTCCTATTGGTTATAAGAGCTAGCGTTCCTAGCTCGTTATTGGTTAAAAGTTACAAGGTTTGCCTACATAAGGCGGGTTTTACTGCTGTTAAGACTTGAGAAGTCACGATGTAAATAAAGAGCTGAAGTCCACCGTTCAGAGGCTTGTCTCCATTCTTTCTCGCCCTTGCTCAAAATATAACATAAGTAATATTCTATTCTGAGAAAATTAAAAGCAAAGAAATAGCAAATGAGGTATATAAATATTGTTGTTTTTCCAGGCTTTGCCCTGAAACAAAGAGGAGAGTTTATTGCTAGGGTCAGTCATTATGTTTCTTGGTATGTTATCACCAAGGTCATTATGTTCCTTGGCATGCTGATTGTGATTAGAAAGAACTGCAACTCAACTAGAAAATGGAAAGAATAACAGATTAAGGAATTTTTAATCTATAACAGATCGCACTATTTTTATTTATCTGGAAAGAGTCTATTTTTGGATCAAAATTTTTGCATAAAAAACTGATGTGGACATCTGGTGCGTGCATATCTGGATTTTATGCATCTAATGTAGTTGGCAACTGAACTATTAGTTGGCACAGTGGCTAAGGTGCAGGGCTAGAAACTAGGTTCCTGTAAGTTCTAGTCCTTCTTTAGGCACAAAGGCTGACTTGGTAACTTTGAGCTAGTCATTCTCTCTGAGCTTCTCTGGGATATTTGTTGTGGGAAAAATAGGAGGCACGAGCATTAGATATATATTTCACTCTGACATGATTGAAACAAGTGGGATAAAAATAAAGAAAATAATATTTTGGCATTTTTGCATTTACATCTTCCCGACTAACCAAAATCATAATGTTGATGTGGTTTTGAAGACAATAAAGAAGACGACCTTGACCAAGATTGGCCAGATCCATTACCAGAGGAAAGAGGTAAAAAACATAGTTTAAGTCCCAAACAGACAGAAATGGCTGAGATAGAAAACTTCCTAATTCATATGGGTATAAGACTGGCAGGAAACACAGCCTACCAGTTTGGTGGTGTTGACAGATTATTTACATCAAAGTTATTTCTGGGTTCAATCTTCAGAGTAAAGCATGTGAATGAATTATAAATGAGGCTTTAGACCAGAGATTTCCAAACTTGGCAACTTTAAGATTTGTGGACTTCAACTCCCAGAATGCTATGCTGACTGAGGAATTCTGGGAGTTGAAGTCCACAAGTCTTAAAGTTGCCAGGTTTGGAAACCTCTGTTTTAGACTCTGCGCTGCAATCCAATGGATGTTTACTGAGAATTATAGCTTCCTATGTTATGTTTTGAGCATGGGCAAGAAAGAATGGAGACAAGCTTCTGAACGGTGAACTTCAGCTCTTTATTTACATCATAACTTGCTCGATTGAACAGCAGTAAAACCTGCCTTATATAGGCAAACCTTATAACGATTAACCAATAACGAGCTAGGGACATTAGATCTTAAACCAA
Organism: Hydrophis major; assembly: GCA_033807585.1. Classification (NCBI taxonomy): domain Eukaryota; kingdom Metazoa; phylum Chordata; class Lepidosauria; order Squamata; family Elapidae; genus Hydrophis; species Hydrophis major. The sequence goes on from CM066331.1 coordinate 80,874,616, forward strand.
TAAGACATTTCTGTTAAGGGCCAATCGGATTCCCCAGAATGGGCCAATCCGGTCCGGCCGCTTAACAGCCAATTAGAAGTGCAGGGCCAGAACCCTGCACTTGATTCCAAGCTCATACTTTATTAGTTATATTGCATACACAACATCCTATGCTGATTGTATCAACATATATTTTCAACATTCATAATTTAAAATTCACAGGTCTCCATTAAGATATATTTTAAAAATAGATTTTAAAAAGAGACATAACTTTATGCAGGAAATAAATATATACCCTTACAAACATTCCATTACTAAATTTTACACTATACTGTATATCTTTTTAAAAAAAGTAACAAATGACATTGGCAATATTACTGTAACTGAAAAAGGGGAGAGTGAATTGTGACTGGAACTGTGTTTGTCACTATGGCAGTTTTCTCCTAAACTCAAGAATTATGTCAATCTACTACTAAAGCTCTTTAGCTGGGTGAAAGAATGCATCATAGGCAAGGGTGGGCTGCTGGGGGTTTGCAGGGGTTCGGGAGAGCTCCTAGCTAAGAATCTGGGTGGTTTGGAGAAACCCAAATCCCACTCCTGGCTGCCCCCGCCCACCCTGCCCCACCCCTCCCAGGAGTCACCATGCAGCCCGTTTTGGATGCAGGTAAGTGCAGCGTGCATGCGGAGGCTTGGGGAGGGTGAAAAAATGGGCTTCCAAACGCCTCCAGAGCTCCAGGAGGCTGTTTTTGCTCTCCCGGAGGCTTGAGGTAAGTCTATGGAGCCCAGGGAAGGCAAACCCCACTCCGCCATGTTGCAGGAGACTGACTAGGCCACGTGTTGTGTCCGGCGCGGCAAGGAGACCAGGACTCAGTGACTTAGTTCAGCTCTTTTATTGGTCCCGAGAACAGCTCGGGTTCCGGGTGAAAAACTGCGGCTTTTTATTCCCAAGCCGCGGCGGCCGCGGCCAATGGCACCACTTTGAATCTCCCGCGATTAGTTTCCACCAATCGCGGGAGATCCGCAGCGGGCCAATCAGAGCGGCTCGCTTGACCAATCGGATCCCTGTGCGATTTGACCAATCACAGTGCGGCGTTTACAAGAATGTAAATGACCATACAGAACACCCCTCCCCTCTTGGTTTGATCCTACGTGATGTAGTCCCGTAAGTAGGCGGGGCTCCGTACTTGCCTACTGGACCTGCGCAGGTTCGTTGTTGTTTGGCTCCTGGCTGGTTCGGTCGGGTTCTCTGTTGCTCTCGGCCTCGTCGATGAAACCGCCTGGAAGGTGTCACCGGGCCTCTTGTCGCAGATCCCTCCCGGTCTAGCCGGGCTGGTTGAGCTGCGGTTTCCGCTGCTCCCGCCTAGTCTTTCTGGGCTGGTTGAGCTGACCTGGCTGCTTCTTCCTGGTGAGGCTTCGAGCTGGCTGTCAGTCAGTAAGTGTTGCTGGTTTCTTTCTATTGGGTTTTGGTTCCCGGGGTATTCCCTCCCCTCTTGGCTTGTATTAAGGGGGTTGTCTGTGTTTGGTTGCGTGTCGGTTGTGTTTCCTGTGATTGTTCTCAAACTTAGTTGATCGATGTGGCATTTCCAGGCTCGTCCGTCGGTTGTTTGCAGCCGGTACAAGCGGGGGCCTGTCAGTTGGGTTATTGTTGCTGGTACCCACAGTGGGTCTCTGGTTAGGTTCTTTGCGTAGACGGCGTCGCCTGGTGCAAAGAACCGGTGCTTGCTAGAGGAGTTTGGGGGTTTCTCCAGGTTGTATGTGGGGTGCAGCCTGTCGAGTGAGGACCTTATTTTCCTCCCCATTAGTAGCTCTGCCGGGCTTTTGTTCGTTGTTGTGTTCGGGGTTATATGTTGTATGAAGAGCATTTTATTTATTTTTTCTTGGATTTCCCCGTGTTCGATTTTTTTATGGTTTTTTCCATAAATTGAACCATCCGTTCCGCCCTTCCGTTCACCGCCGGATGTGCCGGAGCTGTCAATGCGTGTCGTATGCCCCGTTCCGCTAGGAATTTTTCAAATTCTAGCGAGGTGAATTGGGGCCCGTTATCCGACACGATGACATCTGGGAGGCCGTGGGTTGCGAATAACTTGCTAAGTTCCTTGGTCACGGCCTCTGTGGTGGTGGTTTTCATGTTGCTTACCTCCAACCAGTTGGAGTAAGCATCTACCGTTATAAGGAATGTATGTCCCTTAGTGGGCCCGGCAAAATCTATGTGGAACCTGGACCATGGTCCCCTGGAGGTTTCCCATTCCAGGATCGGTGCTGCGGGAGGGCTCGGTCTGGTTTCTTGGCAGCGTTCACATCTTGCCACCCAGGCCTCGATTTGCTTGTCCATCCCTGGCCACCAAGCGTAACTTCTGGCCAGGGCTTTCATTCTAACTATGCCCAGGTGCCCCTCGTGTAACAACCCCAATACCTTCCCTTGTAGTTTTTCCGGAATAACAACCCTATCCCCCCAAAGTACACACCCTTTTTGTAGCGAGAGTTCTGTTTGCCGGTTCCGGAATGTCTTGAATGCTTCGTCATTGTCCTTTTCCGGCCACCCTTTCTCTACCCAATGCAAAACCCGCGCCAGACGTTTGTCTTTATTAGTTCCTCGGGCAATGTCTGACGCGGTTATGGGTAGATCAGGCAGAGTCTCTATGCTGAGAGTGCTCGTTGTGGGTGCTAGGTCAGTGTCTAGGTCAGGTAACGGCGAGTGGCTCAAGGCGTCTGCGTGGGTGATAGTCTTACCGGGTCGGTGTATGAGCCGGTAGCTGTAGGCGGCAAGGAATTTGGACCACCTTGTTATTCTGGGAGATAGGATGTTCGGGGTGGCCTGGTTCCCTGCCAGGATGCCCAGCAACGGCTTGTGGTCTGTGATAATGGTGAACGTGCGGCCATACAGGTACTCATGGAACCTCTTCACTGCTGTGACGATGGCCAGGGCCTCCTTGTCCAGCTGGCTGTAGTTCCTCTCTGGTTTGGTGAGTGTCCTCGAGAAGAAAGCGATGGGTGCTTCTCTTCCATCCGAGAGTGTGTGACTAAGGACGGCGCTGACACTGAAGGGTGAGGCATCGCATGTGATGGCAAGTGGTAGGGTCTCATTGTATTGGATGAGAATGGCATCTGAGGTGAGCAGGTCCTTGGTTTTCCTGAAGGCGGCTTCCTCGCGTTTCCCCCAAGTCCAGGTAGCTGCCTTGTCCAAAAGCCTATGCAAAGGCTCCGCCGCGGTCGCCTTTTGGGGCAGGAAAATATTGTAAAAATTAAGCAGTCCCAGAAACGCCTGCAGTTCTGTTTTATTCCTGGGTGTGGGGGCCTCCTTAATGGCTCTGATTTTGTTTGCGGTTGGGTGGATGCCATGCCGGTCTAGGAGGTATCCTAGGAACTCGACCCACTCTGTGTAAAGCTGGCATTTCTCTCTCTTCGCTTTTAGCCCGGTTTCCTTGAATTTGGTTAGCACCTCCCTTAGACGACCCTCTAGTTCTAGCTGGTTGGTTGCTGACACCAGCATGTCATCGAAGTAGGGCACCACCCCCTTAATTCCTTGCAAAAGCCTCTCCATGAGGTTCTGGAAGATTCCAGGCGCCACGCTGACTCCAAACTGGAGTTGGTTACAGTGAAACACTCCCCGGTGGGTGACTATGGTTTGCGCCTCAGCGGTTTCTGCGTCGACTAGCAGTTGTTGGTATGCTTGCGCCAGGTCGAGCTTCGCAAAAACCTTGCCTCCCCCCAGTGAGTGTAGAAGGTGCTGCACTACTGGGATGGGGTAGGCGCTTTGTTGTAAGGCGCAATTTAGGGTGGCCTTATAGTCCCCGCAGTTTCTTACCGACCCATCGGGCTTGACTGGGGTGACTATTGGGGTCTCCCACCGGGCGTGGTTGATTGGTTGTAGGACCCCTTGCTTGACGAGCTTGTCAATTTGCTCATCTATTTTTGGCCGGAGTGCAAAGGGTACCTGCCTTGGTTTTAGGCATATTGGGGGAATGTTGGGGTCTAGGCTGAAGGAAATGGGGGGCCCTCAGTACTTGCCTAGGGTGCCGTTGAACACTTCCTGGAAGTCCCGTGCCAGTTGCTGTTCCCAATCGGTCTCGGTGGTGTGGTTGATGCCCGTGACCTCGATGCCGAGCGGTGCAAACCATTGTAGACCCAAAAGGCTGGGTCGGTCTCGGTCCACGATCGTCAGGGGAAGCCTTGCGGTGCGGCCCTTGAATGTTACCTTGAATTGTCTGGTTCCGACTACCGGGATGCGGTTTCCCTGGTAGTCCTTGATTATTAGTCTCTGGTTCTCCAGTCCCTTCTTGTGGATGGTAGGCACCAAGCGTTTGATTTCTTGCCAGGCGACCATGGAGAGGTAGGACCCGGAGTCCACCTCCATTTTGCATGGTTCACCTTCGATGCCTACCTCCATGTAGACCTTTCGGGCGTCGGTGGTTGATGCGTGGCTGATGATGACCGTCTGGTGGGTTTCCTTCTTCCGCCGGGTTTCGCCACCTCGTCGGTTGCATCCACTCCGGTCCCATCGGCTGTCGGCGATCTCTGGCTCTGGTGGGTGTGCTGTCATGTCTCCGCTCGCTGTGGTCCTACCGTCTGGGGCTGTAGACCTTTCTCAATCGGCAGACTCAGGCGATGTGACCCTTTTTGTTCCAGTGCTGGCAGACTGCATCAAAGAAACGGCACTCTGCTCGAGGGTGGTCATCTCCACACCCAGCACATGCGGTCCCCGACTTACGACCCCGCCGATTTCGCTGGTCACGTCACGTCTGGAGCCGGTGGATCTCCTCCTCGTCGTCCGTGGTGTCAGAGGCGGAGTGGAATTCGCCATGATGGGTGGTGGTCTCACGGTGACTTGCTTCCAGTTGGGCCTCGGTCGCCCGTCCTGGGTCGGTGGTCATGGCGCGGTCTCCGGTGTCTGGTCTCCGCATGCGGTTCGCCGATTTCCGGGTTGCCTCGGCTGCGGTGGCTTCAGCGATGGTGTCGGTGAGGGCGATGTCTCCTTTGGCCATCAGTCGGCTCTGTAGGACTGGGTCTCGGAGTCCAAGTACGACACGGTCCCGTAAGGCCTCATCCATGTCCGAGAACCCGCACATGCCCCCTAGGCTTCGTAGCTCAGCCACAAAATCGCTGATGCTCTCACCCGCTCTCTGGTCCCGCTAGTAGAAATCATGCCGCCTGATGAGGGTGGGCACGGCGGGGGCATAGTGGTTCCGGAGCAATGGTTCGAGGTCAGCCCAGTCCATCTCTTTGACGTCCGCGGGTTTCACTAGAGCTTTTGCCATCTTGAACACTGCGGGCCCGCAGTGTGTCAGGAAGATGGCTCTTTTCTTCAGCCTGGTGGTGTCTTTCATGTTGCTACATTCGAGGAACAGGAGGAATCTGTCTGTGTATGATTCCCAGTCCTCGGTTGCGGGATTAAAGGGTGCAGGCGGTGCGATGCTGGCATCTCGTCAGTCTCGCTTCCTCTGGACATGTGTTGGTGGGGGATTAGCCTTGGGATCCCACCCTCGTCACCAGTGTTGTGTCTGGTGCGGCAAGGAGACCAGGACTCAGTGACTTGGTTCAGCTCTTTTGTTGGTCCCGAGAACAGCTCGGGTTCCGGGGGAAAAACTGCGGCTTTTAATTCCCACGGCGGCCGCAGCCAATGGCACCTCTTTGAATCTCCCCCGATTAGTTTCCACCAATCGCGGGAGATCCGCAGTGAGCCAATCAGAGCGGCTCGCTCGACCAATCGGATCCCTGCGCACTTTGACCAATCACAGCGCGGCGTTTACAAGAATGTAAATGACCGTACAGAGCACCACGCACACCATGGCCATGCCCACCCACCAATTGGGCAGAGAACCCGTTGCTAAAAATTTTGAAGCCCACCCCCGATCATAGGGCAAAACATTTTTATCCAAGGTATCTCAATGGGCTAATTTACAGAATTCATTCAAAATCTGGGACCCATAACCCTTGTGGAATTGAAATTTGCCAAAGTTCGTAAAACATTTTATGAAACAAAAATTATAAGACATTTTGTGGCATCTACCCCCGACAAGGATAGCAAGGATGTTTAAGAATAAATAGGAGAAATGTTGGAAGTGTCATGAGATACCTGGATCATACATGTGGTGGATGTGTGTGGAAGCCAAGAGATACTGGACTAAAATTCATACATGGCTGGAAAAAAATGACAAAACAGCATACAGACTTGAAACCAGAAATATTTTTATTGGGTATCTTACCTGAAGGATAAAGAGTAAAGAATTGACATATTTGATTATAAATGTTTTGACAGCAGCTAGAATTGTATTTGCTAAAAATTGGAAAAGTAGGAAAATACCGACAGAAGAGGAGGTGGTTATGGAAATAATGGAATGTACAGAAATGAGTAAATTGACATTAGCAATTAGAGAGCAAGAAGACGAAGAGTATTATAAAATTTGGGCTTTATTTTATCAATGGCTAGATAATATGTTACAACTGATTATAATGAAATGAATGATATTATGAATTGATATGTTAAAAACTGAAATGTGCTCAAAATGGATGATGTAGTTTATAATTAAAGTCTAACAAGAAGTTACCGTATATACTCGAGTATAAGTCGACCCGAATATAAGTCGAGGCACCCAATTTTACCACAAAAAACTGGGAAAACTTATTGACTCGAGTATAAGTCGAGGGTGGGAAATGCAGCAGCTACTGGTAAATTTCAAAAATAAAAATAGATACCAATAAAATTACATGAATTGAGGCATCAGTAGGTTAAATGTTTTTGAATATTTATTTCAAAGAAAAACAGTAAACTAGCTCTGTAAGTGGAAAAGAGAGCCAACAAAACCAATATGGTATCAACAATAACTTTAAAAGTACAAAAACCTTAGCTCAATCAGCAACCAAGCTAAAACACAAGAGTTAAAATCCTTCAAAACTGGATTCCTCCTCCTCATCTGTATGTCCAAACAGAGTCACTCTCTCCCTTGCAAGAAAAAAGCATGTGTATGTGCTGCATGTACATCCTGTTTTGGAGAGCCACCATCTCTTTCACAGCTCTCCCTCATGCTTCCATTGCATGTGCACACATGCCAGTAGTAGGTCAACATACAGATGTCACACTAGGTTCCCTCCTCAAAAGGAACATCCAACCTTTCTTGAGAAGTACAAACTTCATCTGTTCAGGATTGTGGTGACAAAGGTGAAGGAGGATGGGGCTGAGAGAAGGGAAGGTAAGAAAAGATCATTGACAGGGAGAAAGACAGGGAGAAACACCTGGAAGTGTGAGCCCTCGAGTTTCCTTAGGGAAGACCAGACAACAAGGGGAGAGGAGAAGAGGAGGAGGAAGAGGAGAGTTAAAAAAAAAAGAGTGGGAAGCCAACTCACGCGTGCCATCAAAGCCAGGGGGAAGTGGGACTTTCTCCGCCTGCCGCCGCCAGAGGAGTGCGGGGGGGGGAGTGCGGGGAAAGGGGGTTCGTGCCGAGGCTCCACAAGCAATTACCAGATTTGCAGCTCCGTTTGTTGGTGAAGCTGGAAGCGCGCAACGCAGGAGCTCGCAGGGGTCCCGGGCGCCCGTTAATGGGGAAGGAGAGGCCGCTTGGGGTCGCCAGGCTCAGGCAGCCTCCCCCCCCAGCAGCGAAGAGCTGCTCCGGGGGCTCCCGCCACGGCGCAGCCAGGCACTTTGTCTCGCTGCCCCCGAAGCAGCTCTTCGCTGCTAGGCTAGGGGGTGGGGGAGGCTGGCTGAGCCTGGCAGTTTCTTTGCGAAGCTGGAAGCGCGCAACACAGGAGCTCGCGGGGGCCCCGAGCGCCTGTTAATGGGGAAGAAGAGGCCGCTTGGGGTCGCCTCCTCCAGACGAGCGCCCTGACGGGAGGCGATCGCAGCCGCGATCAGAGACAGATGAAAGACAGAGACGAGGGGCGCCCCCGAAGATCTCCGACTGCAGCGAAGGCGAGCGGCCACCACTTCCCCGGTGCGCGGCGGCGGGGCAACTCCCAGCGCAGACTGGCCCGAAGTCTGAGTGACTCGCTGAGCCCTGCAAACGGCCGGCCGAAAGACGAGAGGAGGACGCCCGGGCGGCTGCCGCCCCTGGATCCTAACTGGAAAGACTCCACCACCGCCGCCTCCTGCTCAGGCAGGGTCCCCATTCCCCTGGCCGGCCAGGGGCACAGCCACTTCCCACTCCCGAACAGCCCAGGCGCCGCTAGTCAGCCTCGCTCAGCGCCCGGGGCAGCATTGCAGGCGCAGCCTTTTGCAGAGCTGCACCGGGCCGCGCCTCACCTCACGTCCTCACCTCCTTCTCTCGCTCTTCTCAACTTGGTGGTGAGCGGCTCCTTTACCCGCCTGTTGTATGGGAGCTATCGCGCTGGCCTCCGGAGCAGCCGTCCACAGTTTCAGCCGGGGAGGGAGGGGGGCACAAAGCAGCCCAAACGCGTAGCAGTGGAAGGAAGGCGCGCTGGTGTGAGGAAGAGAGAGAGAGAAAGACACACACACACACAGAGACAGACAAATAGACAGACAGACACACACACACACACTCACTTCGCCACTTTGCACCTTGCAAATGCAAAATCCTGGGGTTTTTGCATATGCAAGGTGCAAAGCGGCGGGGGCGGATCCCGCGTGCTGGAAAGGGCTTGACTGTATTACGGGGAGAGAGAGAGAGAGGGAAGCTGAGTGGAGCCGAAGCAACCTCGGCTCGCGTTGTTTTCTCAGCTTCGCTTTTGCCTTCTCCCTACATCTTCCCTCTGTTAAAATCCCCCCCCCCCACACACACAGAGGGGAATCTGACTCGAGTATAAGCCGAGGGTGGTTTTTTCAGCACAAAAAATGGGCTGAAAAACTCGGCTTATACTCGAGTATATACGGTAATAATAATATAATACAATATGCATATTTATGTAATACGAATTTTAATAATGTATTTTAAGGACTGCTGATATTGTGCACAAGAAAATCTGTACCAACTGACACACTGTACAATGGAAAGAAGTTTAATGTTTTGTGTTTATGTTTGTTTGTTTATGCTTGTTAAAAAATAAAAAAAAATAAAAAATTATAAGACATTTTATGACATAATACAAAATGTCATAAAACATTTCTTGTGGTGAATTCCTGATGTTTGACTGTGCTGTACAGTTCAACATGGACTATTTTCAAGGCAGAATAACTCTAAATATCTCCCTTAACTTTTAGGAACATTTCAAGTACATTAGGAACTGTGCCATTGTTGAATGCATTCTTTACCAGGAATCTGGTAAGAAAATATCTCTGAAACAATGATCCAGTGTGTCACAGGTTACCTAGCACAGGATGCTTCTGAACAAGAGAAATTAATGTTACATTTTTAGTTCTGTATCAATCTTGAATTCAATTTGTAGTGTATAAATATAATGAATAAATACATTTTTTTAAATTAACAATTTGTGTGATTTTGCACCAGGAATTTAATTTGGGTAGTGCATGCATAAAATCTTAGTTCCTATTTTGGGATTGTGAGAGGTACAATATTTGTAACTATATTTTGTCTCTTAAGCTCAAAACTTTCACAAGTGATTTTTGTCAGCTCCAAGATGTGAAACAGACCAAGAAATCAACTTCACATTAAAGCAAGGCTATGTTTATTGAGATTGGTTATAATAATGGTATGTTGCAAGTCTGATTATGTATTACTTCTCCCACCCTCTCTGGTACTAATGTGAATTGCTGAGGTGTCAGTCTCTCATAAGATGTTTCCACAATCAACCTTCTTTGTTTGGGTTTAAGAAATGCTTCCTTCCACATTGCTTTGGAAACAGTTCTCCCCTATTCCCATACTCTTTACTCTGTACAGGTTTCCACTCTGGTCCAGGAAAAGCTTTATTAAGATATTTAGTTTTTTCGATTCAATCAAAGACTAGTACTTGGCTGTTCTTTCCCTCTCTCCCTGACACTATCCCAAATTTAGGAAAGGAATTTCATTCTGTCTAGAGAGCTTATTGGAGGCTGCATCACCTCTTTGCAAGTACTGTATAAGGTTTTTGAACATTGAGACAAATAGTAAGTAAGTGACAAGAGAAAGGTTCTCTATTCGTCGTCCCTATATCTGCTCCTCAGGTAGTCTAGCATTACTAAAATGAATTTCTAGGAAATTCCTTTTTCTTTCAGATATAATTTAGATAGAAGTGAGGTGTTCCTATCCTATGCATTTCTAAACAAATCTACTTTTCCCTTATAATGAAACTCCTGTTAGCTGATCTGACCCTATGTTCTTCATCTAAGACAATTAAGTCATGAGCATTTTTTTCCTTTTGAATTAGACCTGCTGCTATTTAATTATTGGATATTTGTTCATCTACTCAGCACAACCTCTAATGAGGGCTACCACTGAATTAAAACCTCCAACACATTCTCTGTTTACCCCAATTTGAGAAACACTGAATATAGGATCATAGCATCCATGCCAAAATAGGAAATCTTATAAAAATCTTGTTCAAGTATTTAGACAAGGCAGGACTGGAATGTGGGGGGAGAACGTATCTTGAGCTTGTGCAGGAGTGAAAGTTACTATCAGCCAGCCAAGTTTCCCATTTCCCCTCCGTCAATGCTGACGTTCCTCCACCCCCGATGCTCAATATTTTATACTTTTGAGTATATACTCAGTCTTTATTCTACTCTTTTGGGGTTGGCATAGGAGCACACAATGAGCTCTTGGAAGCAGCAATCTTCATCTAGGAAAAAGAAAGAGATGGATTTTCATTAAAATTATGTTTAAAACAATGGCTTTGATGAAAAAAGAATGAATGAAAATAAAAGCTCTACCTAAGCTGCACAACAAACATTTAGCCATTTGCTAGCAGAAAACCTCTTGCTGTTTGGCATCCTAAAATAATAGAATAGTTAATAGAATAGAATAGAATAGTTAATAGCAACACAGTAAATAAAAATAGTGAAGACTTTAGCATATAAATTGTCCTGAACATAAACGTGACTTGATAAAAGTCTTCCCAATCACAGAACTTGAATGGATTTAATGATTTCTTATTTATCAACAATTTTGCTCAGGAAATAAGTCCCAAGGCTATACATGTCCCTGTATCTCTAGTTTATATCCCTAGAGCCTCTTCTGTCCACAATTTCTGGAAATCAGTGGTACAGTTTCCCACCCAAGAGGTTTAACATAATGTAAAACAAAATTTTGAAAGATTAAAAATAAATAGGCTACGCCTCACTGCGTCTAATATTGTACGTTTTTTGGATAGGGAAATTTTAAAAAAATATGCTGCCTCAAAATAGCAGCTATCACGTTATTGGGAATGTATGAGGCTGTAAATGGGAGCTGGGAGCTCTAATTTAGCAAGATTATCCATAAATCGGGTGGCAGAAATTAGCATCTCCCCACTGTTTATCTAAAATTGCAAAATTCCCATATTCTCATTAACGATGCCTGATAAACAAGAGGCTTTAATCTCTTCCTCCTTCCTGGCCATACTTGGCACACATCTTTTCCCGACTGCTGCTGTAGAAGAGAACAGAAAATTGTATGAGAGAACACAGAGTCCCACTCGCAATAATAAAATTATAAGTGTTCTGGATCTGAAATAGGATTAATCAAGGAGTCCTTGCTTAATGATTTCTGTAAAACAGCCTTTCATGTTGCCAGTAACATTGGCAGTTTCCCTTTCAATCTCTTCCTAGGGAATTGGACTACTTTATGTCCCCATTCCCTGAACAGCACTTTTCAAATTAGTTTTCTTCTTTGCAAATATATGAATCACCAGAAGCTGAGTAACTATTCAAAGTCAAGATGATAGCTTATCATGACACCTTGTTCTAAGGCAGCCATCTCCAACCTGGTGCCCTCAAGATATGTTGGAGTACAATATTCATTTCCTCACCCACCATAGCAGTATCAGCTGCATGATGATGGAAGCTGTAGTCCATCAGTTCTGCTGTGCACCTGTATAACTTAGGTATTAATACTTTCTTCACAGGCACATCTTCATCATTTTCTCCAGCTTATTTCTTTTCTCAAAGAGCTGCTGAGATTTAAATTTAAATGTACAAGGGGGAAAGGCCTGTTAATGACATTTTTAAAAATGCAAATTATAATTTAACATATAGATGTTGAAGAGTTGAAGAAGCTTCTTGGATGAGAAGCAAAATGCCTCCATAGAAACCAGAAAGTCCAGCTGTCTCTTGAAAAAGCACCTTTGCAACAACCATGACCTGGATGGCTGAGAATCTCAGTAGACATATAGGTGTCAATTACTTTTTAAAGGTTTTGTTATTTTAAGGATAGTCAGCAATCCCAGAGCTGGATAGGGCTCAGCAAGGCAAGGTACAAAGTGGCCAATAGGGCATAGATAGGGGCGTGGGCGTGGAGATAGGCAAGTGAGGGAGGCAGTCCCTTGCCTTACAGAGACAAGAAGGACCTGGCCTGAGAAGGACCAAGCATGCCAAGCATGGAATGGCCTAAACTGAGTTGAGTACTCACCTAATTACGTACAGTTCTTAATAGTACCGTTCTTAATAGTAGCTCTTAATACAGTTCTTAATAGTAGCAATGGGGAATGCCAGGATTGCAGTCACTGAATGATATGGTCATGTGGCATCTCACTTTATGACCTCATCACTTAGCCAAGTCACAAATTGAGGACTATCTGCAGAATTCTTAAAGCAGTGAAACTTTACATCCATACTGGAATGATTGGGCTACTTTAAAGAAGAGCACAGCAGGGAGCATTTCTGAATCATTTGGAAGCAAGCAAAGTTTGCTTCAAAATTTAATTCCAGGGTCAATGGTTCAACAATCAGCCCCCAAAGACCCTCCAAAAGAGACAAGGTTTTTCAAATTTCACAGAAAGCATTCATAACTCCCGGGACAAACTGTTCTTTTGGAGGCACATAAAGTTTATTGTGGAAGGAGGAGAGCCCCCACAGAGGAATCATAAAGCTTAAAGCATAAATAAAATGGAAAAATAGATCTTTTTACATAATACAGAAAACATTAGGTATGCTCCTTTTGCACAATGAAAGGCAAGCTTATATCCTGTGTGAATTATATAAAGCTCCTATACAACAGCATGATAGGCACACCAAATTAGATTGCGCCATATGTCTCTAGTATAAATAGATACCACTTATTAAAATTCATTTTCATCCCTGCTTCTTAGCTAATCCCCTATTATTCCACTAAATTAGCTTGCAGATGAAATCCAGAGAGGGAGAGATGGTGTTTTCAAGCCCTTTTAAAAGTAGGTATTTGATAGAGATGGGCAAGAAGATGTAGGGAAGGAATTGGCATTGCATAGCCCCTCCCCACCCCGAAAGGCCCTTTGTCTAGAGCAGGGTTTCGCAAACCATGAGAGTACCTACTACCTACAGAGAGAGTCCTAGGACATGGGGGAAAACCATTTATTTATTTGATTTGATTTGATTTGATTTGTCAGTTGCTTACAAGATAATAGGTATAAGTATAAACATGAGTAAGAAGACAGAAAATAGGTACAAATAAATGGGGACAATAGGACAGGGACAGTAGGCACAATTGTGCGCTTATGCATGTCCCTTACAGACTTCTTAGGAATGGAGTGAGGTCAATAGTGGATAGTTTGAGGTTAAAGGAGTGGGAGTTAGAGGATGTAACAACAGAGTCAGGTAGTGCATTCCAGGCATTGACCACTCTGTTGCTGAAGTCATTTAGTTAAAAAATCCATTGTTCATTTCTGCTCATTTTGATGTTTATATTTTTAGGTGAGACATGTACATTCAGTTGATTCTAAAGGGAGATGTGATAGCTGAAAACTTAGGAACTCCTGTTCTAGAGTCTGAAAACTTTATTAAATTTAGTACTGGAAAGTGAACAGGTCCTTTGAGAGTGATGTTGAAGTCTGTACAAATCCATATAAGGAAAGGCAGTCTTTTATATGTACTATAAGCAGTATTAGTTTAATTTGCTTCCTGACAAAGTCCAACCACGTTCCTAGCACCAATTAAAGGTGTTATGTGTTTGTGTGTAGATGTGTGAGAGAAAATATGAGAAAGAGAGGTGTAGCCGTTAATGTGTTGGCCTTAAAACCGAGAGTCTGTGAATTTGAGTCCCGCCTTCAGTATGAAACCAGCTACAATCAGGAGTATGTTTTTCTGCTGCTTGCTGCTTTACTAAAACTCCCAGGAAAAGTAATTCCAGTGAGTTTGTAAGAATTACAACATGTGGGCAAGCCAATGTAATCAAATAATGGTACAAGATCACTGGCATGCTTAATCAAACAACAATAATTCTCCAGAAAAAAACAACAGCAATACATAAAAACAACTTTCCAAATGAATTCACAACCGGCTCTTAAAGTTCACTATTGGAAATAATAAAGTGCCAATTTATACATTGATAACTTTTATCTATAAGAAACAGTTTGGTAAATTATTAGGCTTGAAAACCAGGAGTGGGATTCTACCAGTTCACACCTATTCGCTAGAACCGGTTGTTAACATTCTAAGCAGTTCGGAGAACTGGTTGTTAGAAGCAATTACTTGCCTAATCCTGTAAGGAAGGCAGGAAGGAAACATTCTGGTGTTGCTTACAGAAACTGCCTCTCCGTTAATCCTTATTACATTCTTGACTAGACTTCCTGTCTCAGGAACTTCTTTGGAGTTTCTTTTCCCGTCCTTTGCTGGTACTTTGCTTGTGTGGAGTAACCATTCAAAATTACAATGGCATTGAAAAAAGTGATTTATGACCATTTTTCACACTTACAACTATTGCAGCATTCCCACAGTCATGAGAGGCCAGGCAAGGAAATGCATGCCTCAATGTGAGTGATATTGAGTTGGCCACGCCCAGTCAATAACATGACCACTAAGCCATGTCCACCCAGTCACATGACCACCAAGCCACAGCCACCACCTAAGCCATGCCCACAGAACTAGTTGTTAAAAAATTTGAATCCCATCCCTGCTTGAAACCAGGGGACTGTGAGTTTTAGTCCTACCTTGGACCCAGAACCAGCTGGGGTGACACTGAGCCTGTCACTCTCTCTCAGCCCTAGGAAGGAGACAATGGCAAGCCACTTCTTTTTTTTTGTAACAAACTTTATTCAGTTTTCACATTAAAAACAAAAATCTCTTTTTGGTGGACAACATATTTCCGGGTGATCATCTTTACATACAAATATGACAGAAATTATACAATCATATATGCATACTTAATTCTATTATTACCTTTTCCATTCCAAATTTTCAGTAGGGAGAGAAACAAAAACATTAATTCTAGCCTCTTTCCTTAATTTCAGTCAATTTTGTTTCATTTCAGTTATTTCAAATTAATCCTTTAGTATTTGTTTTTAAACATAAACAATATGTATTTACCAAATAAATACTAATAAGATTTAATTCTAAATTCTTTCATTAATCCCAATCTAAACATTTAATTTCATTTCAATTATTTCAAATATAATCCTTAATATTTATTTTAAAAATACAAATAAACAATATATATTTGCCTAATAGTGGTAATAATGAAGTTACCAATGTCTCTCCTTGCTTTTAATAATCTATATTAAACTTATTAATTTAGCTGGTTCTTTAGTCTGTCACATTCCCTTTCAATTATACACATTTAATACGTTCTAAATTGATACAGATCTTAACACACCCACACAAAAAGAAAAAAGAACAAGTATAAGTTTCCCCTCTTTTACTATTTTGAGTGTGACACCTTAATGATTAGAATATACCTTTATTCCCTCACCTTAATTCCCAATAAACCATTAGTCATTACATCTTCTCAATTGGATTCCACAGCATATTCCCCCCCTTTAATATGAGTTATCAATATCTATATTACCCTATTTTCTAAATATTTTTAATTGCAGAAATATTCTTATTACCCCTTGTCACCCTGCAGAATCCCCCTTTTAATTCATCAACCATTATCTCTGAAAAGGCAATTTCTTTTCAACATTTTACTCGTTCTGTGGTTCTTTCTGTCACATGCCTGTTTCTTACTGCTTCTCCAGTACATTGTCCAGGGAGCGAACCCGAGTCTCCTCCCGCTCTCTTCCCCATGTCTTTTCTTATTCTTTCTACATTTCCTGACTTCACAAGTATTCCTTCTTTTAATTGTAAAGAAACAATTTCCTTTCAACATTTTACTAGTCTTACTGTTTCTCCTCCCTTTTTATTCCCCATGATTTTCTCATTCCAATTTATCTCCTTCTTAATATCTTCCCTTTTCCTTTTCTGCTGAATCTTCCTGCCTTTTCTAACTTCACAATTATTCCCTCTTTTAATTGCTTTCTTAAAATTCAACTTTTTAACCTTCCTTCTTTCCCCATTTCTTTGTAATGTTCTTTGTGTTAATTGTCCATTCAAAATGTCTTCTCCTTGAGTCAATTCCTGCTCTTCTGAGAATCTTTCTTCTTGTTCTTCAATCGCCATTTCCATTTTTTCTAGCACAGAGCAAAGTGATTCGCCTCTTTCCTGTAGTAATTCTCTCAAATTTTTAAGTTCCATTTTTAAGTCCCAAAGAGATATCATCATTCTTATATTTTATAATCCTCAAAGTCCACCCAAAAAAAAAAAAAACACTTTTACTTTCCTTCTTTCTTCTTTCAATTTTTTAAAGTTCTCAGCTATTCCAGTTCAGGGTTCATACCAAAAACATCAGTCAGTCCCACAAACAATCTTTCCTTCCTTGCTTTTTCCTTTATTCTGGTTCTGCTTTCACTTTCTAAAATTCTTACTTTGTTTCAATATTTCTGTAATTTTATACCAGTTCATTCAAAAACAAAATGCTTTCCTTTTTATTTGAACTAAATTTTTATCAAAAGGTGACACTCTCCATTATACGAAGTCTTCACTTTTTTTCCCCTATATTTTTATTTAAGGTTTTTCGAACCTCAATATTCCAAGACAATCCAGTCTCCAATTTATAAACTTTATTATTATTATTCTTTGGCAATATTAAGTCCAGCTTTAATTTTATACTTGATTATTCCCAAATTATTTTAGTCCAATTTCATTAAATCTTTAATTCCAGCTTCTTCCTTTCCCAGTTCGAAGCCCCATTTAGCTGTCAAAAATATTTTCCCTTTTTTTTCCTCTGTCCCTTTGTAATTTCACAGCTTACTTTTCTTTTCTTAAAAATTCCATATTACCTTAATCCCGGGGTACTTTTATTTGGTTATACTGCCCAGTTGTCCCGGTTCAGATGTTATCCACCTCTTTCTTCCCTCCTGCACAAATCTTAATCAAGCTGAATCATCCTCTTCGGGACGGCCATTTTAGGCCATCACTGCAATCGTCTTCGGGAGGAAAAAAAGCCAAGCCCAGGGGGGGAAGATGCGGCTCCCCACAGACAGGCTTGCTGCTTCCTCTCTCTGCTGCCCCTTCAAGGCAGTTTCAGCCCCTAATCAGGATAATTGGGGCTCTCTGACGAAAGAGCACGAACGATAGTCGCAGAGAGTTGCAATCTACCGTCCGTTGGCGAGGAGGCTCTGCCTTCTTCCGGCAAGCCATTTCTGCCAAAAAAAATTCAGGAACTAGTCCAAGCAGATATCAGGAATCAAAAAACGGATTTGAAGGCACATACATACATCTACACAATCCTCCATTTCTTTCAATTTACATTTATAATAGAGGTAGTCCTTGACTTACAACAGTTCATTTAGTGACCATTCAAAGTTACAAAGGCACTGAAAAAAAATGGCATTCTCCTATTACAAGATTATTCAAATGAGTCTTCAACTTTTCTCACTTTTAGGGCATGCTCATAAGCAACTTGCATTTTCTGTATAATGCAGTTATTTCATCAGGTATGAAATGCCTCATGTCTGGAAAAAAAAGTTTATTTCTACATTGGAAAGCATGATCTTAAGTGTTCCTGTCACACCTCAGCAAATAAAATGAGATGAAAATAAATAAAACAAAGCTTGCTTGCTTGTTTGCCATCATCATAAGTTATACTGCAGCTGCTCCTGCCTAAAGGGTTCCCATAGTTACCAATGCTGGTTTGATCCTGTAATGTAACCACAATTGACATTTACCTCATGCTGAAAACCTCTCATCAATTAACTGTATAGCAAAAGAAAACAATTGTTGAGCCGTACGTGTTATATCTATTAGAAGAAATTTTGTGGGGCAATATGATGTGAGGCTATACTGAATTGTAGCTACAGTTATTGAATTGCAACAAATATTAACTTAGCCTTGATGAATATATGACCAAATCATAACATAAAATCATAATATAAATAATATAACTGGAAGTTGTGTTTTCAAAACACATTGACTCATACTTATGATTGTTGCTATGTCCCAAGCTCATGGGTTCCCCTTTTGCAATCATTTGACAAGCGAAATCAATGGGGAAGCCAGATTCTACTTAACAACCGTGTTACTAAGCTATCAACTGCAGGAATTCACCCAACAACAGAAGAAAGGTCATAAATTGGGCTAAAATTCACGTTACAATTGTCTCATTTAACAACATAAATTCTGGGGTCAATTGTGGTTGTAAGTTGAGAATTACCTATAGGAACTAAGTATACAAGGGAAAGTAAAGCATTTAAAAATTAATTCCTACCTATACCAACCATTCTCTCTCTCTCACACACACACACAGAAATCACTCCCCTGTACAGAAATATAATATACAAACACATAGATATGTTACCCTTCCTCCTGTGAGAGGAATTGAGGAAATCTTAGATTTGGAACAGACATAAAGTAGATTAAAGTTCTCCCAAACTTAAAACATTGTGTAGCATGTTAAAACATGCTGTTCTACCCCAGCTGAAAACTTAGCATTATGATAAATCATAACATGTTCCTAAGGGTGGATCTAAGTGGATTCCTCATGTTGTCCAATTGCCAGGGTGATTAAAAGATATGGTGTTTAATACTTGTCCTTTGGAACATTAGCCCCTCCTTTGTTTGGATCAGGCCCTGCTGCCATTTCTTAAGTCAGGGGTCCCCAAACTTGGCAACTTTAAGACTTGTGGACTTCAACTCCCAGAATTCTCCAGCCAACATAGCTGAATTGAATTCTGAGAGTTGAAGTCCACAAGTCTTAAAGTTGCCAAGTTTGGGGACATCTGTCTTAAATCCTTGAGTTGTGTCTGTACACTGAATTAGATTGCCCTAAGGAAGCACGATGTTATCATTGTGTCATTGTGTCATTGCTGTTTATTGTTGCTATTAATTAATTTTTACTTGTTGCCTATTGGTTATAATCTGAAGTTCTGTGTCACAATTCTGAATGGGCATTTATGGTATATCCACTGATAAAATTAATAAAATCCATCCAAATATGGACAGCCAATATAACATCCACTTTTATTCTCATACTCATAAGAAACCTTTGCATTTATTTTCTGCATAATTGATTATAAGTTAGCTTTGGGTATAATTAGAACTGTTGAAAAACTGAGATTTATTTTTTCCTTCTTGAAATAAACATACAGGCCTAATAACCATTCGAAAATGTATTAGTTAAGTGTCTGAACTGCTGAAGAGGTCAAGCTGCACTGGACAGAGAAATGTTGTTAATTAGATTTTTTAATATGCTGAGGAGCATTTCTTACTGAAGCCCTGCTACACAACAGACAAAATTATGGACTGATGGCTCAGAGAACAGAAAGAAATGATCTACTTTTGATCACAGCTTTTCATTTCATTTGATGGCTTTTTTGTGGAAAAAAAGGCTGTTACCTGTTACTATTGAACCTGCTTGCCATTGAATCAAACTCTCTTTCAATTAATGCAACCTTAACAACTTTAAAAGGAGTGGACTTCAAGTCATACCCTGTGAACATTTTGGATTGGGGCCAAATTAGTTCCAACAATTGGCCATTCTGAGAATTAAAGCCACACTACCTGAAGGGCACCAGTTATCTTCTTTAGCTGCATGTCATTCTGTCTTGAAAAGATTGAATGTGTTTTATTTATTTTGTTTTATTATAAATATTGATGTTTGCAATGATACTTCCAACAAAATAGCTTCATTTCTCCCATCTGGGACCTACTTCGAAGCTTGTCTTCTGTGGCCTTCCTTGCAAAAACGTTGGCAGAAATTATACACGAATGAAGGCAGCAGCTGATTAAATGATTAATATCATTAACTTGAAAAAAATCAAAACTACAGGACACTGTGGTATTAATTATCATCAATATAAAATAGCACAGTAAAAGAAAAGACTAATTTTTGCTGTTGTTCATTAAATGTATTTATTAATTTATATGGCCAACTATCTCACAATAAGGACTTACAATATTTAACAACAGTACAAAATATAATATAAAGAACAGCAACATACACAGCAGCCAAACTACATACCTATTTTTGACAAGTGTGTAATAAGTTGTTTTGCTTTTACCTCTACATATATTTTAATGAAGAACATGGAGAACATTTGTTCATGCTTACCCAGTGGCTATTATAAAATATTTAGATATTAGTAATAGTTTTACTTTATTTCTATATATATTAAACATAATCTGGAAGACTACTACTAGTCCAGGTTTTTATTAGACAATTGCCTAGAGAAGATCTCTTCATTTCCTATCCTCTCATTGTACCATATCTTTTGTTATATTTTTCTTACCAGAAAAAAATTATTCACAGTATTTTTAGTTGCACAGGGGGAACATAATATTCAAATATTATGACGTGTGTTGTGAATGCATAATACCAATAAAGTTATCATTGAGCTTGAAGTCTAGTGCAGGGTTCTGGCCCTGCCCTTCTGATTGGCTGTTGATGGCCCGATCGGATTGGCCCATTTGGAAGCATCCAATTGGCCACTAACAGACCATCCCTATTGGTTAAATGGAGCTAGCACTCCAGGTTCGCTATTGGTTAAGTAGTTAATGAGTTGCCTATATAAGTAAGGCTTGAGCTGAGCTGTCACATCATGTAAATAAAGAGTTTGAAGTTCATTGTTTCTACTGGCTCGTCTCCATCTTTCGCACACATGCTCCAGACTTAACACTGGCGACGAGGATGGGATTGGATGACATCTGAGCCAACTAAGCACGTGATGGAAGCGCACAACGGTGGAAACATGTCCGGCGGCACGATACCACCTGCTCCATTCGATCCAGCTCAAGAGAACTGGGAGTCTTACATGGATCATTTCCAGATGTTTTTAGAAACAAATAATCTGAAGGATGCAACGGCCGGAAAGAAATGCGCAGTATTCCTGACGCACTGCGGCCCAATGGTTTTTAAGATGGCTAAGGCATTAGTGAAACCAGCTGAGGTGAAGGCCATGGACTGGGACGTCCTCGAACCGCTGCTAAGGGCCCACTATGCACCCACCGTTCCAACACTCGTAAGATGACACGAGTTCTACCAATGGAACCAGCGGAAAGGAGAAAGTGTCGCTGATTTCGTTGCAGACCTCTGGAACTTGGGAGGCCTTTGCGATTTCGCCAACCTGGAAGAGGCTTTGAGAGACAGAGTAGTCCTTGGACTAGACTCTCTAAACGTGCAGAGTAAAATAATGGCAAAGGGCGAGATCACCCTTAAAGATGCCATAGCTGAAGCCACAGCAGCTGAGGCAACCAAGAAGTTGGCTGCTCAACTGCGCTGAATTTGCACTCCAAACCACCAACCGGATGGCGAAATTTCATCCAATGCAAAATGGCGACGTTCGACGGCCCATCATGAGGACCTCTCTTCGTCGTCAGACAGCGACGAAGAAGAGGTCCATCGCCTACGGACCGACCGGGAACAACACCCAAGGTCCCAACAACAACCTTGTGCTGGCTGCGGGGCCAACCACTTTCGCACTGACTGCAAATTCCGCGACGCACTCTGCCATGAGTGCGGGAAACAAGGCCACATCGGGCAGGTCTGCAGAAGCCTCCTTGGACCCAGCCTGACCTCGAAAGGAACCAATCTCCACCAATCGACAGGGAATCGCCCTGTAAGGCGAGAACCAGTAAACCACTCCTACGGAAACCGAACCGTAAATCGTCCAGCGAGACGAGAAGAGGCACACCAAACACTCACTATTGGCCATGCCTCTTCACTAGACGCTCAAAAAATTCGGGTTAACGTGAACATTGAAAATCGGCCCTGCCCAATGGAAGTAGACTCAGGATTCTGCCTCTCGATGGTCTCATGGAAGACCCTCAAGCAACTCATCCCCACTATCTGGTGCCAAGACCTTCAATTCCAACAGCTCATCCTAAAGGACTACCACATTCAAGAACCGCACGGCGTACTTACCCCTGACGGTGATCGATAAGGACCGGCCTAGCCTGTTGGGCCTACAGTGGTTTGCACCACTCGGCATCAAAGTGGCAGGCATTAATTGAATCGGCGGCCGTGACTGGGAGGAAGACCTCTCCCATGAATTCAAGGACGTCTTCAAGGAAAAGTTAGGCGAGTACAAGGGGACCCCGATATCCTTTAGTCTTAATCCAAAGATAGCGCCCATCTGCCTTAAGCCTCGTCAAGTTCCGTTCGCTCTAAAACCGAAAATCGACGAGCAGCTAGATAAGTTGATTGCCCAGGGAGTTTTAAAGCCAACGGATCATTCCCCTTGGGAAACACCGATCATGACACCCATTAAGCCGGACGGCTCCATTAGAATTTGCGGGGACTACCGAGCCACCCTGAACCACGCACTGCAACAGAACCCATATTCCGGTGCCGGTAGTACAGCACCTCCTCCATTCCCTGGGGGGCAGAAAGGTCTTTGCTAAATTAGACTTAGCTCAGGCTTACCAGCAATTGCCGGTTGACGAAACAACGGCACAGGCACAGACTATCGCAACACACCGTGGCGCATTTAAGTGTACGAGGCTTCAATTCGGAGTCAGTGTAGCCCCAGGGATCTTTCAGAGCCTAATGGAGAGACTATTGCAGGGGATCAAGGGCATTGTTCCCTATTTTGACGATGTGCTTATTGCTGCCCCCACTCAAAAAATGTTGCGGGAGCGTTTAAGATTAGTATTACAAAAATTCCAGGAAGCAGGCCTGAAAGTTAAAAAAAATAAATGCAAAATGTATACCGATCGTGTTGAATTCTTAGGGTACCTAATTGACAGTCAGGGTATTCACCCTACTGATAGTAAATTAAGAGCAATAAAGAACGCTCCCAGACCCCAGAACAAGACCAATCTCCAGGTGTTCCCAGGCCTCATCAACTTCTGTAATGTTTTCTTGCCGCACAAAGCTACTGTGGCTGAACCGCTACATCGTCTTTTAGGCAAAAAAGCAAACTGGGTATGGGGTCACAAAGAGGAGCAGGCGTTCCGTAATGTAAAAAAACTACTGACTTCAGACGCCGTGCTTATGCAGTACAATGAGACTTTGCCAATAAACATAACCTGTGATGCATCGCCTTTTGGAGTGGGCGCCATTTTGAGTCATGTGTTACCTAACGGTAAAGAAAGCCCCTGTTGCTTACTTTTCAAAGACGCTTCGAAAACCGAGTGAAATTACAGCCAAATTGATAAGGAAGCCTTGGAGATTGTGTCAGCAGTTAAGAGGTTTCATGAGTATGGCCGGAATTTCACCATTGTAACTAACCACAAACCATTGCTGGGGATCATTGCTGGGGACAAACCAACTCCCTACATACTATCCCCCCGAATGACCCGCTGGTCAGAATTCTTGGCTGCCTACAATTATCGGCTACAATATCGTCCGGGGAAAGCTATTCCCCACGCTGATGCATTGAGCCGTACACCGCTCCCTGAAACTATCAACGATCCTGCACCAACGATGACAGCGTGTTCTAGATATTGCATTTTACAAAGATGGAGGTAAACAAAAGTATTCAAATGAGTGTGACAGGGCTGGCAAGAGTTATGAAAATATATCATTGGAGGAAAATTTAAAGGAAATATAATTTAGTTTTAAAAATACAGTTCAATCCTGTTTTAAGCACTTGATGCAGTTTTAAGCACCTGGTGTTAGAAATATTTTATTTTTGCCCCTGGAGGATATAATTAGTTCTAATAGGATTTAAACTGGGATCAACTTTGACTGAAAATTAGGGTAAGAATAGGGAAAGTTTAGAATAAATTATCCAACAATGCTAGTGCTCTCTAATCTCAGCCATCTTTCTTCTAGATTTTGCTTTCTGATGTCTTCTTGGAATCTACATTCTTTTTCCAATTTTATTACTTCTTTATTCTTGATTTCTGGTGAGCAGTGCTGTGACCTAGAGGTGAAGACACTCTTGTTAGGGTTATTGTTTACTTGAGTGTTGGTCTGCTGTTAATATTGGAGTTAATCTATGCTCAACTGGGTGCTGATTGTCAGAGTGTCAGGCTTCTAGAAATTCCCAAGTGTGCTTGGATTTGGCTCGGTCTAGGATAGTCACAATTTCCCAATTGAAACTATGGTTAAGTCTGTCCACATTTGTGAAGAGTTTTCATCATGTCTTCTGACTGCTAGTTAGTGTACATCAGGGGTCCCCAAACTTGGCCACTTTAAGACTTGTGGACTTCAACTCCCAGAATTCTCCAGACAGACATACTCCATTCTAGCACTGATAATGTTATTCAGTTTGGGTAATGAAACATCTGCAAGAAAACAAACAAACTCAGAAAGAGCCTAATTCTATTTGGACCCCTAATTCTATTTGTTCCAAGGCAATAGTTCTTCTGCCTCCCAATGTAATTTATTTATTTATTTATCAAATTTCAGTATCACCCATCTCACTCTGAGATTGATTCTGAGATGATAGACATAAGGCTATGCACTTGTACAAATTGATTTGATTTATTAACCAGCAAAGAATTTGCCACAGTAACTGTATTAGGTGTGAAAGACTAGGGCTACACATTAAGTTCCCGTTAAAATGATTTGCTGCTCATGACTACACCTAGGTATCTAGTCAACTTACAATTAGCATTATTTTGATGCTAGATAAAAGTCAATGGAAGTTAAGAGAGGTTAGATGTGACAACATAAGAGACTCTAGGCCAGTGATGGCTAACCCTTTCGGGCGCGCTCGTGCTCACATTCACGTGCCAGCACCCAGAACGCAAAGCACGCCCCCATGCTCCCTACACATGCGCACGCAATCCTCCTGCCCCCGCTGCCCCTCCCCACCCCTTACCTGCACTGCGTCACACAGCGGATTTTTGACTTGTTTGAAGCCTTTTTGGCCTCCCAGAGGCTTGAAAAAAGCCTCTGCAGGCCAAATAGGCCCGTTTTGTCACTTCCAGTATTACAGGAAAAAAGCAGAGGCTTTTTTCCAAGCCTCTGGGAGGCCGAAAAAGGCCTCAAACCAGCCAAAAATCAGCTGTGAGGCACATGCATGCACATGCACAGTGAGGTAAGTTTGCACAGCTCTAAGCTTATTCCTCTTTTGACTCTGCCCCCAGGCTCTGCCACTTATACCTACATCCCGAATGGAAACACCTTAGAAACACATATCGTTGCCTCCTCATACAGTATTTTAAGAGGACATAATTTTAAAATTCCTTGAACATCCAGACTTAGAACACTGAGTATCTAAATAAACTTTTAATCTGAAAATGTAATATTCTGAAATCTCTCTCTCTCAGCTACTAAATTGTTACATGTCTACCATTAGTTGTTGCAAAATAATTATTGCAGAATCTCAAGATAAAATCAGACATCATTGAACAAAGAATAGAGAAGACTGATGAAAAAGTGGAAAATATCAAACAAATGATGGGGAATTATGAGGAGAGATTCCAAAAAATTGAGGAAGAAAGGAAACAAAGAGAAGAGAAGGTTGGAAATATTGACAGTAGATTAACAGTGGTTGAACAAGAAAAAAATGGAATGTTGAGGTGGGAGATGGAAAGGTCAGAATTTATCTCAGATTTCAAAATATAGAAGAGGAAAAAGGAGAAAATTTGGCTGCGATAGTGATAGAAATTTTGGCAGATACTTTGGAAATTACAGAGGAAAAGATGATGGATGGAGTAGATGAGGTATATCGAGTTTATACAAGATATGCGATGAGAAATAAATTACCAAAGGAAGTCCATATTAGATTTACCAAAAAATCCATCAAAACACAAATATTACAAGTGGTAAGAGAGAAAACATTGAAATACAAAGGTAAAGAGATTGTGGTTTTAAAACAAATACCCAGAAGAGTGAGAGAGATGAGAAGAGAATATCGATTTCTATCGACCAAAATGCTACTGGAAAACGAAGTGAATTATAGATGGCTGATTCCAGAAGGATTAATGTTTACGTGGCAAGAGCAGAGACATAGAATTGATTCAATTGAGAAAGCAGAACTTTTCCATGCAGAATTTTTTGGAAGAAGAAGAGAGGAGGCAGAGAAAGAGGTCTCATTAATTGGGTTTCAAGAGGAACAACTGGAGACTGAAAAAGAGAAAGGAGCTGTAGATGGACAGGTGGACAGTAAAGAACAGCGTGAAGTGAGATCCACGAGAGCTGTTAGATCTAAATATAAAGCATAATCATGGAAGAAAGAAAACTGATTACAATGAACATAAATGGACTTAATTCAGCTGTTAAAAGAAGGAAAACTTTTCATAAATTAGAGAAATTAAAATTTGATATAATTTGTCTACAAGAAGTTCATATTAAAAAACAACATGAACAATTGTTAGTAAAGCCAAAATTGGGGAAAATATTTACTTCCTTGACTCAATGTAAGAAAAGAGGAGTGGTTCTATACATTAAAGAGGCTATCCCAGCAAAACTGATCTACACTGATGAAGATGGAAGAGTATTAATGGTGGAAATAATGGACAATAATATAAAAATACTCTTGATTGCAATTTATGCTCCAAATGAAAAACAAGAAGAGTTTTATAAAAAGCTACACATGAAAATAACTGGACTGGACTATGTTTAATATAATTATGATGGGAGACTTTAATGGAATTGTGGACAATAAATTGGACTATATAGCAACAACAACCAAGCAAAATAGAAAGGCTCTCCCTAAATCTTTTTTTAAAATGACAGACGAACTATCTTTAAAAGATATTTGGAGAGAAAGAAATATTAAAGCTAAACAATATACTTTTTATTCAAATAGACATTTATCATGGTCCAGATTAGATATGATTTGGATATCAACAGAATTAATATCCAATATTCAAGAAACAAATATTGAAACAAGTACTTGGGCAGATCATAGCCCAATGACAATTAAATGGAAGGGACAAAAAAAAAGATCGAGATGGACATTAAATAATACTATTTTAAAGGAGAAAGATTTTATACAATGGATGGAGAAGGAATTGGCTTTCTTTTTTAGAGAAAATAAAAAAGAAGATACTTCAACGCAGAATGTTTGGGATACAATGAAGGCATATGCCAGAGGTCTGATAATAGATTATACAAGAAAAAAGAATATTAGGAAAAGGCAAGCTTCTAAGGTCTTGGAAGATGAGTATAAAAGACTTGAAAAAGAATTACAGAAAATGCCACAGAAAAAAGATATTAAATTGAAGCTGGATGTAATTAAACATAAAATGGAATTAATAGAGAAGGAAGAATTGGCACAGAAAATCAGAAATTCTAAACAGAATTACTTTGAAGATGCGAATAAACCAGGTAGATGGCTAGCATATAAATTGAGAAAGGAGAAGGAATCAAGAAAAATATTGAAGTTAATAGATGATCAAGGCCAAGTTTGTTATGGTAATAAGGAGAAAAAGGAAATTATTCGAGATTTTTATGGGCAACTATATAAACAAGAGAATATTGATGAGAAAAAAGTTAAACAATATTTACAGAATGCTAATTTACCGAAGATACCTAAAGAGACTGAAGAAATGTTAGAAAGCAATATAACAATGATGGAATTAAATGAAGCATTTAAGAGACAAAACAATGGGAAAGCACCGGGTCCAGATGGGCTTCCGGCAGAATTCTATAAAACATTTCAAGAATCATTGAGTATCCCATTGTAAGAAGTCATGAATGAAGTTATGTTAAAGAAGATGATACCCAAAACATGGTCAGAGGCTCATATCACACTTATTCCAAAAGAAGAGGCTGACCCACTGCAAATTAAGAACTATAGACCTATTTCCTTATTGAATGCAGACAATAAAATCTTTGCTTCAATTTTAGCAGAAAGACTTAAAAAATATTTAAATAATTTTATTCACCCAGATCAAAATGGATTTCTGCCAAAGAGACAAATCAGAGACAATATGAGAGTAATCTTGGATACTTTGGAATACTATGAGGCTCATCCTGAAAAGCAAATGGCTTTGATATTTTTAGATGCTCAAAAGGCATTTGACAACGTGAATTGGAGATTTATGTTATTACTATTGGAACAGATGGGTTTTGCTAAAAAATTTATTCAAGCAATCGAAGCCATATATAATAAACAGACAGCAAAGGTAATGATGGAGGGGGAACTTACAGATTTTATTAATATAAGAAAAGGCACAAGACAAGGGTGTCCCCTATCTCCTTTGCTATTTGTGTTGACTTTGGAAGTGTTGAATAGAAATATTAGGGATGATAAAAGCATAAAAGGAATGAAAACTAAGAAGGAAGAATTTAAACTACAAGCTTTTGCTGATGATTTAGCTTTTATTCTGGAAGACCCGTTAGAAACAGCTCCAAGGTTATTGGAAAAGATAGAGACATATGGTGAGATGGCTGGTCTGAAAATAAATAAAGATAAAACAAAGATTTTGACAAAGAACATGTTATTGAGACAAAGAGAAGAACTGGCAGATCTTTTGAAAATTCAAATTACAAATAAGGTTAAGTATCTGGGGATATATTTGACAGCAAGATGTAGCACATTAAAAGAGAATAATTATATTAAACTCAAACAACAGGTAGCTACAGATTTGAAGAAGTGGGAAAACTTGCAATTGTCATTAATAGGGAGAATTTCAACAATCAAGATGAATATTTTACCTAGAATTTTATTTTTGTTCCAAACAATACCAATTAGGCTTGGAAAAGACTATTTTGAAGATTTAGATAAAATCATGTTGAAGTTTACATGGCAAGGTAAAAAAGCGAGAATAAAGCTAAAGGCCTGGTCACACTGCAAGAACTTTGCTATAGCGGTCCTTGAACATTGAAAAAAAATCATCACCGCTTGTAACCGTTCACCACCGTTTAACAGAAGTTGGCCTCCGTTAAGGCAACGCCATATACGCTCGGCCTCCGCTGATGGTTCCTCCTACCGCTCCGAAAGTTTTGAGCTGCACAAAATATTGCGAGCGGTGAGGAGCACACAATTTTCCACTCCGGCAAAGTTCACCACCACTCCAACAACGCCCGGTCAAAGTTTGTTGCCGCTAGACGCAAGTTCGTGGACGCTTGGGTCCGCTAGGCCAACGCAGAAATCTTCAACGCTGGACCACCGCTGTTTTGCAAGCTTTGCCCGGGCGGTGATTAAACGTTGCACTAACTTTGGTGGAGCGGTTGTAAGCGTTTTACGAGCGGACACGGGATTCCTGGAATGGTGTCAGGCGTTGAAGCAGCGATCCATTGCAGTGATGAACTTTGGTTTGGCGTTGGTATGGAGGTGTTGGAGCGGAACCAGAATTTGCCTATAAATACGGGGAGAAATGGACCAGTAGCCCTTTTGGAATAGGCCTTGAGTCACAACACCAACAACATCACAACACCATCAGTGTGGTAGTCAAAGAAGTGGTAAAGGCCATCATTGAGGAGTACACAGATGAACTCTTGTTTTGCCCAACAACTGAACAAGGATGGAGAGACCTGGCTGAACAATGATATCAGCGATGGAACTTTCCCCACACAGTTGATGCCATTGATGGCAAGCACATGGCATATAAAGCTCCTCAACTCTGGCTCAGAATTCTACAACTACAAAGGTTTTTTTTCGTTATTAAGTAAAGTAGTCAAGAATAGTTTAATAAAAATGCTGTTTATTAAAGATCAAAGCTTTTGAGACCACCCAAACACAAAAGTGCACAGCAATAAACAACAAACATCAAAACAGCTGACCAGCTCAACCTTTAAACAAAAATCACATGAAATATCTGAGCAGTCCCTTCAACACATTTCAAACAGTCTCAATTCTCCTCGGTGGTGGCCCTTATCTCTGCAAGTACATCAGCAGTCCTTTGAGGTGGTGATTGATAAGGGTGGAGCGTTCATCTCCTGCCTCTGGAGGTCCTGGAGAATACCCCCCTCGCTAATGGTGCTCATGTTGGTGTGGTTACTGGAGGAAAGGTTCGGCATGTCTGACAACATGAGGCCTTCGTTGGAGCTCCTTGGGGTGGAGGATGGCTGGCTGACTCCGGGTGTCTGCAACTGCTGGAAGAGCTGAGGCTGATGCTGAGGCTGAGACTGTTGCTGAAAGTGGAAAGGCTCCTGTTGGAAGCCGTGATGCTGAGGCTGGAAGTAATGCGGCTGCTGCTGCTGGTAGAATGTGTGTGTGGGTGAAAGTGCGAATGCTGGACGTGGTGGAGCTGGAGGAATGGGGTGGGACATGGGTCGCTGCGTCTCGTGGAGGATGGCCGTCATCCTCTCAACTGTGAGCTGGTACTGGGCCTCAGGTAGCCGTTGGAGAGAATGGGACATGTACGTGATGAAGGGCTGCCTTGCATGGCTGATCTCTTGGGCTTGGACCAGTCTCTCCATGAGGGCGTTGGTGGCCTTCATACAATCTCTCATCTCCAGCATTGCAGGGGAGTCTTCAGGCTCACCTTTGGTGGCGCCACGGCGTTGTCTGGTGGTGGTGGAGGCGGAAGCTGGTGAGGGGGTGCCCATGGACCTCGAGACTGCCGCTTGCATTTCAATGAGCGAGAGTGAGCCCTCATTCCCTTCCTGTTCTTCGATGTCATGGGAAGGCTGGCGAGAGGTGGTGGGCGACGCTGAGGGCTGGGCTGCTGGAGGCTGGCTGGCTACAGGTTCCGGTGTGAGGAGTATGCATCTAAGTGGCCGACCTTTCCTGGGCTTCACCTCCTTGTGCAGGAAGGCACAGTTCCTCTGGATGAACAGTTCTCTGTCCGTCAAGTTCGCTGCAGCCTGGCCAGACTTCTTGGTGAGAAGCTTAGTGTAGAGGTCCCGGACTGACTTCCACCATGTCCTGAGAGCTTCAGCTCCCTCCTCAATGTCCAGCTCTCTTGCCTTCCTGGTCCAAAGCTCCGTCTTCTTCTTTGTATCCTTGTAGTCGGTGGCCCCCTTCCTCCAAATAAATTCGTGCTCCCGGATCCACTTGATGAGTTGCTCCTGAGTGTCATCGTCGAGCAGGAGGGCCTTGCGGCGAGACTTCTTCTGAGGCTGACGCTGTTCATCGTTCTTCTCCAAGTATGGGTGCTGAGAGTCAGAGTCTGAAAAATATAGCAATTGAATAAAAATAATATTAATAAATAAATAAATTAAACATATATTATTTAGATCAACTTGTATTGATTACATAATCGAATATCCTTCAGATCACCTAATTCGTCCGACTTGATGAATAGAGGGGTTTCGTAATGTAGTCACATTTTATGCACACATCTTTGTTAAATTTTCAATGAGAAAATAGTTGTTCTCCTGATAACAAACAATAACATTCAAACATTGTAATGGATGGAATTATCGTCACCCGCAGTCCTTGTTGCTAAGTCGGACAAGCTATAATGTTTGTCCGACTTGGCAACACTAATGTATGCAATTTGCCTTCTAACTATTGTGATGTGGTTGTCTTTTGACAGGTGAATACATATTTTGTCTTGGGGGAAACATGAATAAATTTGACTACATTACAAAACTCCTCTATTGAAAGTCTAGTTTTTCATTGCATTCATCACACTATAATTACCTTCAGCAGCAGCATGGCCCTCCTCAGGTTGGTCATCACCAGGGGGTAGCTCCTCACCATCAGGCTGGTCCTGTGTCAGGGCCTCCTGGGGCTCATCATCAGAGTCTGCAAAATATACAACATGAATAATAAATGAGCAATGACAATTAACGTGAAAGAAAGATTATGGTTATTATTATTATTATCATCATAATTATATTAAATTTCATACATTTTCATTGGTGATTACCTTCATCAGCAGCTGCCCCTGCCTGGGCGATGGTAGCAGTGGTTGTGGCTGTGTTAGCAGTGGCTGTGCTAGCAGTGGCTTCTGGTGTGGCCTGACTGGTCTCTGCAAAATATAACAATGGAATAATAAATTAAAGAGAATGGTTGAGGTTTCAAATTTTTCTTGACGCAACCAGTGGGCCACATATATTTACCTGACTCCACTGCTGCCTGCATCTTCTTGGAGGCTACTGCCTTTCCTCCTCCAGCCTTCCTCTTCTTTTGTCCACGTCCCATGATGAACTTCTATTAAAACTCTTTGAGAACTTCCGTACAGCTCCGTTACGGCAGTCCAAAGCGGCATGTCGCAATTACTTAAAACCCCCACCGAGCCAACGCACGCATGCGCAGAACAACGCTTTATCAACGCTCGCATCACCGCTAAACCAACGTTCCCTACCGTTAAACCAACGCTAAAGCAACGCCGGCTTCAGCGGTGCACCGCTAAGGCAACGCCCATGTTTTCGAATTTTTTTCAAATTTTGTGCGCGGTGACGAGCAGTGTCGAAATTTGTCCCCCTCTTCCTATCGTTCAAGGACCGCTATAGCAAAGTTCTTGCAGTGTGACCAGGCCTTAAAGCTTTTGCAAGACGCTAGAATTAGAGGAGGTTTTGGCCTGCCTAATTGGGAATTGTATTATCAAGCTGCAAATTTGATGTGGGTCAAAGAATGGATAACATTAAGAAAGCATAGGTTGTTGACATTAGAAGGGCATGATTTGCTGTTGGGCTGGCATGCTTTTTTATGGTATAAGGGAACTAAAACACAGGGTTATTTGAGAAGACATTATATGCGGGAGTCTTTGTGGTTAAACTGGGAGAAGATAAAAAGACAATGTTATTTGAAAATTCCAGTTTGGTTATCGACTATTGAAGCATTTTCCTATCCTATAATTTATAAGAAGGAACAAACAATTAGATATGGGGAACTTTTGGATGAAAAGGGTGAAATTAAATCGATACAAAACTTAGAGGAACAAGGTATAAGGATGAATTGGTTTTCATATGCGCAAATACATTCAAGGTATGATGAAGATTCTAAAACGGAGGGATTCTATGATAAGCAGACTGATTTAGATGAGATCTTGATGGGTACTGATGAGAAGGTGATTAAAAAATTATATGGTTATTTACTGGGAATGAAATTAGAGGAAGAATAAGTCAAAGAAACTATGATTGTTTGGGGGAAGAATTTTGGATATGGGATTGATTTAGAGAAATGGCAGAAATTGTGGTCTCAAAATTATAAAATGACAATGTCAACAGCATATAAAGAAAACTTGTATAAGATGTTTTACAGGTGGCACTTTCCCCCGACAAGAATAGCAAGAATGTTTAAGAACAAATCTGAAAAATGCTGGAAATGTCATCAGATACCCGGCTCGTATTACCATATGTGGTGGACTTGTGAGGACGCTAGAAAATATTGGACTATAATTCGAATGTGGTTGGAAAAAATGACAAAGAAACACATAGACTTGAAACCAGAGATCTTCTTATTGGGAATTTTACCTGATATATATAGTAAAGATTTGAAGTACCTGATTGTAAATGTATTAACAGCGGCTAGGATTGTATTTGCTAAAAATTGGAAGAATGAGAAAATACCATTACAGGAAGAAATTATTAAGAAAATATTGGAATGTGCTGAGATGAGTAGATTGACATTTGAAATCAGAGAGCAAGAGGATAAACAATTTTATGAAATTTGGGATCTTTTTTATCAATGGTTAGATGATAAAATACGATAATAGAATATTTAGAATGCTAGACAGTAAAGAATATCTTTATTTTGCTATTATTTTGTTATTCGACATTATATTTATAAAGGGTTTTTTAGGATTGATTTGATATGATTATATGATTTGTTATAGAGTAAACTGGTTTAAAGTATTGTTAGCTCATAAAGCATGAATGATTAAAAATATAGTCAAAAACTTTTTTTTTAGTGATATTAGGATATATAAGTTTGGATTGCCAATATGAGTTGTTATATAACATAATTGTAATTGAGACTACAGAATGAATGCACAAAAATGATGAACCAACTGACACACTGGATGTACATATAAGAGTTGATGTTTTAATGTTTTGTTTGTCTTGTTTGTTTGTAGAAAATTAATAAAATCTTTTTCAAAAAAATAATAATAATAATTATTGCAGAATGTTTCCTTAATGGTAAATACAAGCAGCTATTTTGCATCAGCTTTATTCCTTACTGTCATATGAAGGGCATATCTTCTGTTAGATATTAACCAAGGGATAAAGCAATCTGTTTGAATGCATTTGTTGAAGTGAGCTGCAGTTCACAAAAACTTTAAAAATATTTGTTAGTCAGAAAAGATGCTCACAGATTCTTTTTTATTTATTTCATGCACACATTATTTAGAAATCAGATTTATAAAGCGACTAACTCAACAATGTGACTTTCAGCAATGTGCAGCATAAGAAAAAAGAGAATCCTATAACATTAAAACATGTGCAATATATAAAATATAAAATCCAAAATGTAAAATGTTGACCAAGCAACAAAACATACAAGGATAAATAAGAGTCTTGAGCTTTCATCTCAATAAAAATTATATTGAATCTACAGAGAGCTGCATTTCTTCTCATTCCCAAAATCTTTTTATGAGTTGAAGAGATGTTCAGGGGGAGGGAGTGTTCTAGTAAGTGTGATAAAGATTAATTTGTTTCAATGGCCTTAATCTAACCGGGTTATGAGTGAGAGTGCCATCACTAATTAGGACATTTTTAATTGCTTAAAAAGAGGTGATCGTTTTGATCTGGTGTTTTTGCATAATTTCTATCAATATCTCCTTCTGTAATGTAAAGCCAAAGTCACCTTCAGGTAAAACTCAGTGTTTAGGGCTTGCTTATTTATTTATTTATTTATTTTATCATAAGGTAGCTCTAGGAGGCATATAATCATAAAAGTTGTCTGTCTGTCTATCTATCTATCTATCTATCTATCTCATCAATAAATAAATACCAACAAGTACTCTGAGCCAACTACAGATGGGGAGGGCATGGGCAGGATGTGGGGAGGTGGGACCTGTTCTTAATCGATCACCCACCTTCACTGTGATGCTTCCCCATTGGGGCCCATATTATTTCCTTGGTAATAATATAGTACTGTAGTGGTTCACCATTGTCTTGTTCTGGCCTTGGATTTCTCCAAGATTTTCCAATCGAATTGTCAAGGCTGACTCGTAACGTACCTCGCAGCTTGATAACAGACACGAAGGGAGGCGTAAGGACAATGCTTGGAATTTTTTGGGAGCTGGGAGGGAGGTGAGGAATTTATGTGACCCGTTTGCAGCCAGACAACATCCTGATAGGTTAAGACTGTGAGATGGGAATCTTCCAAAGGTTCAGACTGTTTTCCTACAATAAAAAGAACATGTTGGATTGGTTGTTAGGTTGGGTTAGAAAATATACAGTATAAACCAGGATAGACATTTTAATACTGTCTCTTTAAGGGAATGCTAGAATTGTAATTGGGTGTGGTTCCTCAAATGGCCATAAGATGGAGGCAGAAACCTGGGTTGTTTTGTTCTGTTGTTGCTGAGAGGGTTGCCTTCCTGCATTTCCCTATTGACTGTTGCTGGTCATAGTTCTTCTTGGATTTGATGCAATTCTGTTACTGAACTGTTTATGATACTGGACTTCGTTTTTGGATTATTCCTGGACTGAAAACTGACTGCTTTAATGACTTGGACTGCTTGTTGGACTTGTTGGACTTTGCTTAACCATTTACTGGAAGTAAAAACCTACATGTTACTATACAGTGTATCTGTGTGCTGGTTGTGTGTTATTCTTCACTACTCTCACTACGTCTCCCTGTGTGCACTCATTCTCCTAATGGGGAATTACCTCAACATTGGTGAACAATTGACAATGGGTGACACAAATGGGTAAAAGGGGAAATTAACCATGTTGGTTTTGCACAAAAACCTCAGAGCTAGCATCACTTCTTCTGTGCCTGTGTGGATCTATCCATAAAGTTATACTCTTGGTAAAATAATGTGCCAGGAGTTTCTTTTGCTGCATATACCAATGGGGTAGCTGACACCCTTGGTAGGGGGTGGCAGGGGAAGGATACTGATATAGTTTCAGGCATGGGTGAAATGACTGGAGACAATCTTAGTTGGTGAACTTTCAGCTCTTTATTACATAGTGACTTAAGAGAGTGAACAACAACAACTCTGCTTTATATAGGTGACCTTAATGTGAAATAACCAATAGGGAGCTGTAAGACGCTAGCTCCAGAACCAATAAGAATCCTTCGTTAAGGGCCAGTCGGATTCTCTGAACCCAACCAATCCGATCGAGCCGCTTAACACCCAATCAGAAGTGCAGGGCCAGAACCCTGCACTTTACCCCAAGCTTGCTTTTATTTAAACTATTTACATACAAAACACCCCTTCCCCCTGGCTCCTCAATTATGGTGTGGTTATATAGTCCTTCAAATAGGACGGTTGTCTTTTGGGTCTATTAGATTTTCTTTGGACTGGCTGTGTGCAGTCCTGTTGAGATAAAATGTTGTTTGGCAGTGGCTCAGCTTCTCGTTCTGGTGTGATTTCCCTTGGAGTGTACGATTCTTCCTCCTGCTCCATTTCCTGAGTTTCACTAGATTCATCGCTCTCTTGAAACAGGTTCCCTGGAATGTCGTCTTCTTCCATTCCTCCCCCCCCCTCAGTTTGGTCGTAGGGGAGTTGCTGGCTGGCCGAAAGGAGTCATGACCGTAATTGGTCAATATGTTGTTTCCACAGTCTTTCATCAACACATTTTACAATATAGGATTTGGGCCCAGTCTCGCGTATTATCGTTGCTTCAATCCAAACCGGGTCACCCGATAAATTTCTTGCATAAACGGGGTCGCCTACCTTGAAGGTACGGTAGCATCCGCTGGATCCTGCAGGCTTTTCTGGCTCGTAAGCAGGGTGTAATCGGTCGAGGCGGGAACGGAGTTTTCGCCCCATGAGAAGTTCTGCGGGAGTTCTGCCGGTTACGCTGTGCGGAGTGATGTGTTGTAGAAGTAGAATGCGGTTTATTTTTTCGTCAATATTATCATAGTCCACTTTTTGCAAAGTCTTTTTTACAAATTGGACCATGCGTTCCGCTCAGCCATTGGTAGCAGGATGCGCCGGCGAGGTGAGCGCATGGCGGATGCCATTATCAGCAAGGTACTGTTCAAACATTAGCGCTGTAAACTGTGGTCCGTTGTTGGACACCAGAACGTCCGGCAATCCATGAGTTGCAAAGAGTCTATTGAGGACTTTAATGACAGCTTTGGAGGTTGTATGGGTCATTCGATTAATTTCCAACCAATTAGAGTATGCATCGACAGTCAATAGTAATGTATGTCCTTTAATCAGCCCTGCGAAATCCAGGTGGATTCTGGACCAGGGCCCGCGTGGCGTCTCCCATTCAGTCGGTGCAGCTTTTGGCGGTGCGTTGCTGTTTTGTTGGCACTTGGTGCAGGCCTTGACCCATTGCTCGATGTGTCGGTCCATGCCTGGCCACCAAGCATAGCTCCGTGCCAGTGCTTTCATCCACACAATCCCGGGATGTCCTTCGTGCAAAATTTGTAACAGCGAGTTTTGGAGTCGTTCTGGAACGACGACTCTATCGCCCCAGATGACATAGCCTTTTTGCGAAAAAAGTTCAGTCTGTCTTGTTTTAAATGGCGCGAAGTCATCTGGGACCTGGTCCAATGGCCATCCACGTTCTACCCAGCCTAGGACTCGAGCTAGGGTGTGATCTCGTCTGGTCTCTCTCACGATATCTCGAGCGGTCATAGGAGGCGACTTGAGCGTCTCGATTTGTAATGCCGATACTGTTGGTGCTGGATCGTCGAGAGTTTCTGGTAGCGGTGCTCTGCTGAGTGCGTTGGCGTGGGGAATGGCTTTCCCCAGGCGATGTAACAATCGATAATTATAAGCAGCTAGGAACTCTGACCATCGAGTCATTCTTGGGGACAATATATAGGGGGTTGGTTTGTCCCCAGCGATTATCCCCAGTAAAGGTTTGTGGTCAGTTACAATGGTAAATGTCCTTCCATATACATACTCATGGAATTTTTTTACGGCTGACACAATTGCAAGAGCTTCCTTATCTATTTGTCCATAGTTATGTTCTGCCTGAGAAAGAGTCTTCAAAAAGTATGCAACAGCGGCCTCGTTTCCATTAGGCAGCACATGGCTCAAAATAGCACCCACCCCAAACGGTGAGGCATCACAAGTTATAACCAATGGTAATGTTTCATTATATTGCATAAGTACAGAATCAGATGTAAGTAAATCTTTTACATTTCGAAACGCTTTTTCCTCCCGGTAACCCCAAACCCACAATGCTTTCTTATCCAATTACCGGTGTAACGGTTCAGCCACAGTCGCCTTATGTGGTAAAAATACATTATAGAAATTAATAAGGCCTAAAAATGCCTGGAAATCTGTTTTGTTACGGGGTCTGGGAGCATTTTTAATCGCCCTTAATTTACTCTCAGTAGGGTGGATACCCTGACTATCAATGCGATAACCTAGAAATTCAACACTGTCTGTATACAGATGACATTTATCCTTTTTTACTTTCAATCCCGCTTCTTGGAATTTCTTAAGAACACATTTTAAACGATTCTGTAGAATTTTTTTACTAGGAACTGCAATTAACACGTCATCAAAATACTGAACCACGCCCTTGATTCCCTGCAATAATCGTTCCATTAAACTTTGGAATATTCCCAGGGCTACACTTACCCCGAATTGCAATCGGGTACATTTAAAAGCACCTCTGTGCGTAACTATCGTTTGAGCTTGTGCTGTTTTATCGTCCACGGGCAATTGTTGATAGGCTTGAGCTAAATCTAACTTAGCAAAAACCTTTACGCCTCCCAGGGAATGAAGGAGGTGCTGTACCACCGGCACTGGATATGCGTTCTGCTGGAGGGCGTGGTTTAGAGTGGCCCGGTAGCCCCCACAGATTTGGATTGACCCATCTGGTTTAATGGGGGTTACAATAGGAGTATCCCATGGAGAATTATCAATGGGTTGCAGTACCCCTTGTTTAATTAGTTTGTCAAGTTGTTCATCTATCTTGGCCTTAAGGGCGAACGGAACTCGACGGGGCTTTAAACGGATCGGGGCGACCTTAGGGTCGAGGCTAAACGAAATTGGGGTCCCCTTATATTCGCCCAGATGATCTGCGAAGACATCGCTGAATTCAGTAATAAGGTCCTCCTCCCACTCGCAATCACTGACTCGGTTCACACCGGCTACTTCGATGCCGAGTGGTGCGAACCATTGGAGGCCCAACAAACTAGGCCTGTCCCTATCGAAGTATGCCGTATGCTTTTTAAACGAGACGCGGACTCGACAAGACCCAACCACAGGGATCCGATTCCCTTGGTAGTCTTTAAGGATGAGACGTTGCATTCGAAGGTCTTGGCGTTGGATGGTAGGAATGAGTTGCTTTAATGTCTTCCACGACACCATCGAGAGGGACGATCCGGAATCGACCTCCATGTGGCAAGGTTGGTTCTCTATGGCTACTGTGACTCGAATCTTCTTAGCGTCCATGGCTGAGGCATGACCTATAGTGATAGTATGGTGGGCCTCTTCTTTCTGCAATGCTCAATATCTGTAGGAGTGGTTTGCTGGATCTCACCTTACAGGACGGTTTCCTGCCGATTGGCGAGAGCTGGTTCCCCTTGAGGCCTGACTTGGTCCTGGTAAACTGCGATAAACTGCGACTGATGTGGCCTCGTTTTCCGCACTCATGACAGATCGCATCATGGAATTTGCAGTCTGCCCTGGGGTGGTTTGCCCCGCAACCAGCGCAAGGGCGTGAGGGTTTAGAGCGAGGGACCCGGTCGAACCGCAGTCGAAGGACCCCTTCTTCGTTGCTGTCTGACGACGAAGAGAGGTCCTCGTGGTGCGTCGTAACAAGCTGCTCTTCTGACTTGGATAAAAGGTCACCTGTCTGTGGGGTCGTTGGGTTTCGGCTTCGCCGTAGTTGCACCGTGGACTTTTTGGTCGCCTCAGCAGCAGTGGCTTCGGTGATGACGTCAGCAAGGTCGATGTTGCCTTTCGCCATCAGCTTGCTTTGCACGCCCAGCACATCTAATCCTAGAATTAAGCAGTCTCTCAGTGCTTCATCTAAGTCTGCGAATCCGCAGAGGCCTCCCAAGTGTCGGAGGTCTGCCACGAAGTCAGCCACACTCTCTCCTTTTCGCTGGCTTCTTTGATAGAATTCGTGACGTCTCACGAGTGTAGGTACGGTTGCCGCATAATGGTCTCTCAGGAGAGGTTCGAGGTCGTCCCAGCTCATTGCTTTAACTTCTCGAGGTTTCGCGAGTGCCTTTGCCATTTTAAAAACAGCCGGGCCGCAGTACGTCAGGAACAGCGCCCGCTTCTTGGCTGGTGTGACGTCCTTCAGGTTGTTTGTTTCAAGGAACATTTGGAAGCGATCCATGTAGGATTCCCAATCCTCTTGGTTCGGATCGAACGGAGCGGGTGGTACGATGCCGCTGGACATGGTTTCCGTTGGTGGCGTCGTCTTGGCACGTGCTCTGTTTTTCTTCCCGGTTCCTTAAGATCAGATGTCTCCAAATCCCATCCTCGTCGCCAGTGATATAGTTTCAGGCATGGGTGAAATGACTGGAGACAATCTTAGTTGGTGAACTTTCAGCTCTTTATTACATAGTGACTTAAGAGAGTGAACAACAACAACTCTACTTTATATAGGTGACCTTAATGTGAAATAACCAATAGGGAGCTGTAAGACGCTAGCTCCAGAACCAATAAGAGTCCTTCGTTAAGGGCCAATCGGATTCTCTGAACCCAACCAATCCGATCGAGCCGCTTAACACCCAATCAGAAGTCAGGGCCAGAACCCTGCACTTTACCCCAAGCTTGCTTTTATTTAAACTATTTACATACATAACAGATACTATAAAATCTCCATTCCTTCCCCACTCCTGGGAGAAGGTAACTGCAAAATCTCTATTCCCACCCCACCCCACTAACCTGCTTTCCAGCTCCGTTCTCCTTTGCAGGGCAACAAAAGAAGACCCAGCCGATCAGCTGACACTTGGGAGACAGAGAAGAGATGGGGGCGTGGCCAGTCAGAGGTGGTATTTGCTGGTTCTCCGAACTACTCAAAATTTCTGCTACCAGTTCTCCAGAACTGGTCAGAACCTGCTGAATACCACCTCTGATTCCCATATCATCTAACATAGGGGTCCCCAACTCATGTGAAACCTCTCTCCACGGAACTGTTCCCTGGCACCCAATGGATTGGTGACTGCTGATCTAACATGTTTCTTCTATATCTCTCTGTAGGGAAGGCGATCAGGAGAAGGTGCTTTTCAAAGTTAGGCCTGTCTTTTGTTGTATTGTTCATTTTGCAGGAAAAGAGGCTCTGACTATCAAAGCTTTGAGGTCTCTGTTGATATCTGGGCCACATTTTGTGCCTTGTTTCTGAATATTATAAGGAGGAGAGCATAGGAAAGGGAGAAGAGACAAAATGTTCTCCTGGAGAACAGCTTATCCCTAGATCAAAGAACCATCCATATCAGCCTCAATACACTATCTCCTTATTATCAAATTACTATTAATTTATAAACTTTTTGTTGCAGAGCAGCAAAGTCCGCCCATGCAACACATGTGGTCAAAGAATGTTGAATATGCGCTCTGTTGTACATATAAGGCAAGGTCTTTTTCTTCTTTTTTTAAGAAAGTTCCATATATTTTTTAAAAGTAGAATTTACAATGCATAGTCTACATCAAGCATGTCCAAAAGAAAAGAAATGGGTAAAAAAAAAAGTCTAAACAATATATATTATTTCCAGCCTCACACCCACACCCACATACCCCAAAATACAAGAGAGTTTTGGAAAGATGTTGCATCAGGTATTTTATATTATTATTTTAAAAAGAGGAAAGAAGCCCAAAGCTGAAGAAAACAATGGCACTCTTTATGTTCCTACTACTTACATCAAAAGAGGATGACACTCGGAATTGGGACAGGCTATTACAAGTTTTCTTGCACAAAAGGCCTCTATCCAGTCTGCTGTTTGCACCTTCAGCCTCAGAAGAACTTATCTAACTGGATTCAGTTATCGAAGACTTGTAATCCTCCAGCCATCAAAGGCTACTTTCAAAATAAACTAATTAATAAAAAAAATACAAAAGCCTCCTCCGTGCAAGACTGAGAGTTGAAAATTATCTTATTACGGGTGGGAAGACTTGAAAGAAAGCAAAATGTTCTGAAAAGCAGGAAGGGTTTTTCAGTGCTCTATTATTAGTAGACAGTAGCTATAATTAATTTCATTTCTCTCAAAATGGAGAGACATGTAAGTCCTTCTTCTTTTGGGTGCCAATGGCATTATATGGTGCCAAGTTAGTACTGGAGAAACCAGAGCTCAAATTCCCAATTAGGCTGCATCTTGCTAGATAATGTTGACTAAGAATTCCACTTCCAACTTCCTTCATAAGTTTGTTCTGAGATTAAAATGTTGGGGGAAGGGTTGGAGAGACTAAGTAGAAAGTACATACTTTTGAACATTTGGCAAAGAATCACAATATACATGTAGGCCTTGGCTTACAATTGCTTGTTTAATGATTGAAGTTACAATGGCCCTGAAAAAAGTGACTTATGGTGGGTTTTCACATGATCAGCATCACATGATCAAAATTATGGGCAGTTGGCAACTGGCATGTATTTATGTCCATTTCATTGTCCTGGGGTCATGTGATCACCCTTTGTAACCTTTCCAGTCGGCTTCTGAGAAGCAAAGTCAATGAGGGAATTCAGATTTGCTTAATGACCACTTAACAAATGTGGCAAAAAAGATTAGAACATGAGGTAAAATCCACTTGACTATGCCTTGCTCAGCAATAGAAATTTTGGGCTTAATTATGGTCATCAGTCAAGGATTACCTATAAGCATAATAAATAAATACATGCCTGTGAGATATTCTTGTACCATAGCATTTCTTTTTTATGCTTACTTTTCTACTCAGCAACACTCTTCAGAGAGCCAGATGCTGACAGTATAGTTGTTTCTTCTGGATTATTTTCAGTTTTCAGTCGTGAATGAATGCTGTTATATGCAATTCACTTGTAGTCCAGACTTTAAACATGTTTTACTTTTTATTCTTTTAGACATGGACTTATTGCTTTCTTCCTGAACTCTGACACTAGCTTCCATTAGCAGAAACTGCAAGGGAAATGGATAGATTGCTAGTGTTGGAAGAAATATCCATCTGGTTCAATTCTCACCTGGGAGAAAGATACTGGAAACATGGAGGCTGATTGGAAAGAGTGATGAAGCAGAACCACCAAGCACATGGTTCTGGTACAGCTGATCACATGGAGTTGAGAGTGAGGGGTTTTTATACCTTCTCTTGGGCTTTGAACCTGAGCTTCCTGTTCCTGTGCAAGAACATGTATTTGTTAAATTGACTGTTGTAGGGGTCATAGTTGGCTCCGTAGGTTGCCTGAGCTAAGTTTGGTTGAATTTTGGTGGGTGATGCAATGTCCTTAGGATATTGTGCAATATAGTGAGTTCTGTTC
The DNA here is from genome assembly GCA_033807585.1 of Hydrophis major. Taxonomy (NCBI): domain Eukaryota; kingdom Metazoa; phylum Chordata; class Lepidosauria; order Squamata; family Elapidae; genus Hydrophis; species Hydrophis major. Next base: position 80,918,118 of record CM066331.1, read on the forward strand.
CTAGATGGTAGTGGGTTAATCCTATCTTTGTCCAGACCTTGCTGCAGGGAGTAATGGATTACCATAACTGCATTTCTAAAGCTGTCCCAGTTCGGTATCTGCTTGGGGGAAGGGCAGGGAGATGGGCCTCTGAGTTTTTGTCTCCCTTAAGATTTTTTATTTCTCTTTTAGGGGAAATATTTTATCCTGCCTTTTAAAAATATTCCTCAAAATATTTTATTCTTCCAGGAAAGGGGTTGGTGCTAACTTTCTACACTAGTCTTTATAAATACATGACTATCTAAAGCCAACTCTTTCTCTCTTTCTTTCTTTCTTCTTTTTCTTCTTTTCTTTTCTTAGTATCTTCAAGTCTGTCTTGATCCCTGATGACTGCCTGGACAAGTGCTTGCAATTTCTTGGCAGTCATTTTCAAAAGTGATTTACCCTTGCTTTCTTACTAGGTTTGAGAGGAAGTGATTGGCCCAAGGCATCCAGCTGGCTTTGTATGTAATGTGGGATTAAAACTCACTGTCTCTTGTTCTCTAGCCTGATGCCTTAACTCCTATACTAAACTACCTCTCTTCAAACCAACTTAGTCCACTGTTTCTTTTTTTTCTTTCTGACAATCAAAAAATTCTGAGGTATTTACAAAGAAGAGATAGAGACATACTTTGTTTTAATAAATGTATTTTGAAGCAGGTTGCCCCTGATTTGGAGATAACAAAGACTTAAAACCCTAAGGTGAATAGCTTTTGGTAGGATCCTTTTAGTCATCCAAGTTAGTGTCCATTGCCTTTCATGGTGAGGAATTGCATGAACTAATGATGTGGTATGAAAATCTTTGTTCTTTTATCTGTCCTATATTTCCTTTTCCTCAGCATCATTGGATTATTCATTCTCTGTTCATGTTCCTGCTCAATCAACTTTTTATTCTTTCCAACTGAACAAAGTGTTGGAAAAGATTATATAAAGGGGTTTGGGAATCTATTTGTCTTTCAGCAAAATAATCCTCCAAATTATTATTTGGTGTTCGTGGAGAAAAACTAGCAAAAAGAAAAAGAAAAAAGAGAGGGATCATATTTGATAATGGGCCATGCTTCGTATGATGTCTCCATCCTTTCTCTAAGTTAAGAATTCTCAAACATTCAAGACTTTTAATGTAAGTTTCCAACTCTCTGATTATTTTGCTTGCCCTCTTCTGTGCTCTGAATCTGAATGATCGGTGCTGGAGAACAATACTAGGAAGGGCATCTTTTTCTAACCAAAATGATGAAAAGTGCATCATCAAGTCACAATAGAAGCTCTACCCTTTTTTGCTTGGGTTACAACATTGCTCCCTAGTTCAGTAGCAGTGACCTCCGGTCAAACATTATCACTTCCCATTTACTCTTCTGTGGATATTTATAAGGAGTCCCTGCCATCGATTCCTGACTAAAAAGTTGTCATAGGAATTCAGTTAGGTCTTGTAAGAACAGGATATTGCTTTATCCTCAGTTATTCAATGCATGCTGTATTTATTGTCACCATTTATCTTTTTATATAATTGTGCTGTCTTGTATGCAATGTTTCTAAAAAATATGATAAATTTAAATGTATTTTCACATTATCTAGACAGCTGACTAACGGAATGGTTTTAAAGTACAATAAATAACATAAATAGATGGACCTTTTTCAAGTTTGTTAGTGTTTATTATCTTTTGGCATGCTTGAAGTGCTAGAAATATGCAACCTGACTGATGAGGGATCATAGTTTCAATTGGGAAAATGTGACCATCCCAGACCAAGCCAAGTCCAAAAATGTCAGGGAATTTCTAGAAGCCTGGCACTCTGACACATCAGCCATCAATAGACACATAGACATTGACAATATCTATAGACTATGCAAAAGACACAATCAACCGGGAACAAAAAGACCCAAGCAACATCAATCAGTACCCAGATCAGCATAGATTAACTTGAAGATTAATATCAGACCAACAATCAAGAAACTGCCAAAGAAGTCAACAGTAAACAGCCTAACCAAAGAATCTCTAAGACCACTCCCACCAATACTGACAGGGAAAGCCACTAGAATATAAACAGACAGCAAACCATGCTCCTTACTTGCATTGATGATGCTTCCTACTTTGGGTAATGAAATGGCTGCAAGAAAACAAGCAAGTTCAGAAAGCACCAAGGACCCCTGATGAGGGATCAGTCAACTGGCCAATGGAAGATGATGCCAACAACATATTGGTGCTAGATCAGCTGGCTGGCCACCTTCAGCTGCAATGAAGATCCATTGCCTGTCACCAGAGTACTTTTGAAATACTGCTCCTAATTGTTTTTCAACACAAGAGTAGGAAGGGGGTAGAATCCTGCTTTCTCCAGACTTCCAACAATCTAAGTCTGTCCTTAGCCTGCCTCTTGAAAGGCACAGGGTTTGGGACAGGATGTGAAACCACATCAAATACCCCCATTTATGATCATTGATCAAGTTGCCCCATTTTTAACAAGACAGATTTTCTGGGGAGGCACATCCACTTTGAATACAACTGCCGGGTTCCCAATGGGACATTTGGAAGAATAAAATGTCTTAACTGTGAACATCAATAAATTAAAACTTCACATGGAGAATCCCAGCCAAATAAGTGAGCCGTTTAAAATTAGCAAGGCATTTGGAACAGCTTTTCTTTGCATTTACGAGATAGGAATGTCGTTCGATATAGAGCATAACACCATGTACCACAGCAGAGAGGCAAGAACTTCCTAAAATGGACATCCACAGCTCCTCAGGCAGTTTAGGGGTTTTCCTTCACTCACTACAGCAACCAAACAGCAATCCATTTGAAAGAGAAAAGAAAGGTGCAATATTTAAAAAAAAAAAAAGCATTAGGGCAGTTTTCTAATTAAAGCCAACAAAAAGCATCTTCACCAAACAAAAAATATAAGCATGAGTGCATCTATGTTTAAAGTGGCTTAGCCACCTCCCCCTCCCCCCTTAAATCAGCTCAGTTTGAATATTATCTGGAGCTGGAAGACAAATGAAGTGAAGCTAAATTGCTGTTTAAACTGTATGAATGTTTCACTATTTTCGTTCTTTAAAGTTTACAAGAACCATTCCTATCTCTAAGTCTATTTATAAGGATTCCGACATCCCAGGCCCAATGGAACTGTGACATAAACAAGTGTTTTGAAAGATTTTGATTTGTTGTGGAGCAGGAGGATTATTTTTCTTTTATTTTTCTTATATGTATCCATGTATTCACAACTATGCTTTTATTTATACCTATTATCTTGTAAGCAATTGACAAACCAAATAAAATAAATAAACAAATAAAATAAAATAAAATCTAAAAATTAGGATGCTAAGAAAGAGCCATTTAAATTTGGAGAAGAAAAGGCTTTATTCAATATATAGACTTTGCTTATACTTGGTTCTTGATACTCTTCTCAGTCTCCACTGCTAAAATAAAGACGTCTGTAAAAACGGCCCAAGCATTTGATGCAGTGAAGAAGCTGCCTCAGGCAGGAGGTTTTGGATATCAGGAAAGAGGGGTCAAATTGTCAAGTCTTTAATTTACTACTATTCATTTTTGCTGTCAAAATTTTTTGGCTGTAGAAAAGATGAGTGGAAGATTAGAAAAATAAATAACTTCCACCTATCCCAATGCACACTGGAAACTCATTGATTTATAAGAGGGGAGAGCTTCAAAAATTTCACTAACCAGTTCTCTGCCTGTTTGCTGGATGGGCGTGGCATGGTAGGTGTGGCCAAGTTGGCCTCCTGAACCCTAGAGGGGATTTTTTTTCTCTCCCCGGGCTCCGGAGGCTTTCCTTGAGCCTCTGGAAAGGTGAAAATGCTCCGGAGGCCCTCCGGAGGCTGGAAATGGGCCTGTTTTCAGATTTCCTGAAACTTCTGGGAGGCCCATTTTTCACCCTCCTCGAGCCTCCATGTGGGCACTTACTTCTCATTCAAATAGGCCGTGTGGAGACACCTGGGAGGGGAGGGGAGGGTGGGACCAGCCAGCGGTGGGGTTTGGTGGTTCACCAAACCATCCATAACATTAGCTATGGGTTCGCCCGAACCCAGGCAAACCTGTAGCAGCCCACTCCTAGATTATCAGTATTTATCAACAACCATCTTCCTCCATCAAAATATACTTTTAGCTACCAATTGCCTTTTTTGCTAGAGTTTAAAGTCATTGCCTTACACAACCACACTGACAATTAATTAAGATTTTAGGTCAAGATACAGGGCACTAGAGAGACATTATGACATCCTTATCCCTATAACTTTTCACTTAAATGAATGGATAGAGTTTAAAATTAACTGTTTATTTGACTCTGAAGGGGAGCTGAAATCTGCACTGGAGTAAGGGATCAGACGCTCTAATCTCATTGCACCCATGGGATCAAAGCTCCTAAAACAGAGGAATAATCTAAATCCACTGTGCCCATGGTGCCCTCCTGATATGCTTGCCATTTCTCTGCCTCAAGTAACTTTTTTACATTTAAAAATGAGGAGCATTTTGCTTGTTTAATTCCAGCAATATTCCCAAAGATTTATCAGAAAATGAACATGGTGGCCCATCTAGCAAGAAAGGGGCAAAGTGCAACATCTATAGTTTATTCCATGGGATCATTATTTCAGTGCCCGTATGGCTAAAACATGTGGCTTGATAAGGATTCATTGGAACCTTGCCTATACCAATCTGATTTTTCAATGTTTTGATCTTCTATTTTGTTCCTTTTTCTTCTACTTTCTTAGGTCTATTGATCTATTTTGATCTATTTTCATTATAACATGGATGATTATTAATCATAACAACAGTCACTTGAGTAAAATGGCAAGGAACCAATGTTTACACAGCTATGCATATTCTGAGCTACAGCCTGCATTTCTTCCACTCAACAGTTATAAACTATGACATTGCTAATGGCCTTCTTTTCTTGGAAGAGGGTGCTGAGGGATCATTATAGCACCCCTCTGCTTTAACCGATGAGTTGTCACTCATCTATTTTAAGACAAGGTATTATTGCTATTTGGAATGAGGGTTGCTGTCAGAAGTCATTTGCTTAAGGACTGCAGGTTTATTTACTATGGACAAGAATAAAGAAAATCTGTCTTGGATAGGATCTAATAAACAAAGCAAATGTTAATCCTGTCCTGGCAGATCAGGAATTTTGGAATTCAGATTTTTCTCAAATGCGATCAGATTAATCTAAAGTAACACCCAGTCTTCATGTCTCCAGCTTGGCACTGAATATCTTACTACTGAACAGAATGGGAAGCAGTATACAAATCTATAAATCCAATCAGACATACATATAGGCCCCCTGATATAATATTCAAGATGGACTGGTACTCTGTAAGCCTCACCCACATTTTCTTGGCCAAAAGTTACCACTGACTTCACTGTCTGAACTACTTTCATTAAATACCCTTGTGTGGAGTTGATTGTCCCTCATGGGACACATCCCTTAATGTTTCAGTTGCAAAACAGTGAAAACACAGCACAGGACTGTCTTTGCTTGAAAGGATTATTTTAGGAGTGATACAAATATTGTGTATATTGCAGGTAATCTCCAGTAATTATTTCATTTAACAAAACATCATTCAATGTCATTGTCATCAATTAACATCAGTTGATGTGTGCACACATATCATACATTTACTCTAAGAACTTCAACTTTTAGGACTTGAAAGAAAAAGGAGGAGAGGGGATGAATTGGACCTAGCAACACATGTTTTGAAGATTAATTTAACTTATAATTTAACTGAGCAAAGGGTAAGCACGATTAAAAATATTTCATGCTACCCTCTCATATAAATGGAATATTTCTCTTATGACTAAATCCACTGAAACATAAATGTTTATCCACTACAGTAAAATTTTGCCTTTCTGACAATCATAAATCCTAGTATGTCTGACTACATATACAGAATTTGCATTGTTAAAAAAACCCAAAGATATTTACCTTTACATTATTGATCTATTTTGTTTGATTTGGTGTACACTGTGGAATCCTTGGTGCTTTCTATTGCACAGGAGTCCTTGATGTGCTGATGATGTTACCTAGTTTGGTAATGAAATGTCTACAAGCCAACAACCAGACTCAGAGTGGAAAGGGACAACTCACCATAGCCAACTCACTACGGGACAACCCGCCATGAGACAATTTAACAATTCAAATCAATTATTGAAATTTTAAAAAATGCTATCCATATTTCATTTGTGCCTTCTTTTGCATATTTTAATGATTCTATTCTATCATTTCTTTGATATTAGTATAATTCTAATATGACAAGTTGGTCATGGCAAGTTGGCTCCAATGAGTTGGCCATGGTAAGTTGACTGTGGCAAGCTGGCTGTGGCAAATTGTCATAGATTCCATAGTTCAATCCTGAGTTATAGACATTCTCTTCTATTCCCAGCAAGGGCTCTCCAAAGTTCTCCAAGTCTCTACATTAACAATGACCATATAGAAAATAAAACAAAAACAAAATGAACTTCAGATCTTAGTAAAAAAAATGCAAATATGATATAATAGGTATAATGGAAGACTTTTTGGATGAATCCAATGGACAATATAAATTAAAAGGCACAAGGTGTTCGAAAATAAACCAGTTGAAAAGAAGGAGAAGTTGAATTTTACCTTAAAATATTCATTCCTGCTCAGAAATAGCAAAAACTATGGAGAACATTTGGGCTAATATAAATGTGGGAACAAATATAAGTGATATTGTCATCTGCACCTATATAGCTGTCTGGTTGGGCTCTGCAACCAAACAAGACAGACACAGACTTCAATGGATAATTAGAACTGCAGAAAAAACATTTGCTACCAACCTGACTTCCATTGAGGATCTATATACTGCACGAGTCAAAAGAGGGATATGAAAATATCTACAGAACCTTCACATCCTGGACATAAATTGTTTCAATTTCTGCCTTCAAAACGATAGTATAGGGCACTGCACACCAGAACAATTAGACACAAGGACTGTCCGCCCCCCCTCCGAATCCCATCACTCTGCTAAACAACTAATTCCCACAACACTGTCAAACTACGTATTAAGACTGTATTACTATTATTTTTCGCATCCTTCCTATTACCTATTTCCTCCCACTTATGACTCTAGCCTTGTTGCTTTTATCTCTATGACTTATATTGTTTTATTTGTTTCCTAGTATGATTTGACCGCATATTTAGTAACCTGTGACTATCACTAAGTGTTGTATCTTATGATTCTTAATGGGTATTTTTTTCTTTTTATGTACACTGATACCTTATGCACCAAAGACAAATTCCTTGTGCGTCCAATCATACTTGGTCAAAAAAGAATTCTATTCTATTCTATTCTATTTTATTTGACCACCCACCTAAGAACATCTGGAAGCTGTCTCCTAAAAGCAAAATGCCTATCTTTCAAAGAAGCATGAGGTCATCATGATGGGAGATTTTAATTATTCCAACTTCAATATGGGAAAATTTCTTTTTATTAAATGTATTGATTTTCAAAAATAAAAGATTAAAAGGTAGATAGACAAGAAAAAAAAGGTTTGAAAAACAAAAGAACTATAGAAAAAGAGAAGATAGAAGTGGGCAGGAACAGTAACCTCCAAAATTTGACTTGAATGGATTTTCCTGACCACCTAACCTCATATTAACCATCAGATCACAGTTATTGATTCCAATCCCTTAGTTGTGTGAAACTTTTAATGAGAACTTAGTCTCTCAATTCAATAAAGTGTGTATAACTCTACCATTTATGTAACATTGTACTTCAAATCAAACATAAAATATTCATCTGGAAGGATTAAATTGCAATCTTCATCATTTCCAGTTGGCCAAGCTCAGTTGTCTAAGGGCAATACGATAGGAATCATAATCTGATACATTAGGAAGAATGCAAATTCAAAGGGGGGGCTTGCCTTTGAGGGATTATCAAATACATTCCCTTTCTATTTTTCAATATCTTCTTGGAGAGCAGTTATTTCCAAACTAAACTGTATGTTTCTGATGTGTGTTTCCAGCTTACTTGTTGCTTAATGTGATGCCTCCCTTGCAGCTGTTTCTGTTTCTGAATTTATTGTGAAAGATAAACCCAGGCAACAGGAGAGAGTTTGACTACAACCTGAATAGAAGCTAATCCAGAATTTCATAACATGCCATAAAGAGGATTTATGAGATAATGGGCACATAACACTACATCTCTCCTCTTGGAAATGTGTCAAAGCAATGAAAGCCTAATCAGCCGAAGAAGGCTCATTTCTTTGTGTTTCTCACCATATTTGTTCATTTGTTTTCCAAGCACATTACTTTGCAAAGCCCCAGTTTACGTATCTCTGACTCTGGGAAATGCTAAATCCAAAATCAAGCTGTTCATAAAGTTGTTTTATTAATTCTAATCAGAATTTAGACAGCAAAACTACAACTGGTGATGATGTTGTTCATCAAGGAATGTTCCTGCAATTGTCCTGTAAACTCACTGAAATATGGATTTGTTGTCATTTCAATAGTATTCCAGGAAGGGAATGATGTGTAGGAACAATTGCTAGATATTTCAGATCTGATCGTTTGTTAACTATTTCAAAACAAAATATAGATTGGGAAAAATATATCTCTGCAGGAAATTAAATGTTTATTTCCTACCCACCCTACTTTTCCCTTGAAAATATTTCTCCGACAGTGGCCACAATAGTTTTCTTATGACCAAGGTAGCTTTCATCAAGAAAGAGGTCGCATCTTGATATTTATGCTCACAAACCAAACAAAATTATTTGAATTGAAAGCAAACAACCTGCAACTACCCTGAACTCATGCTTTTAAGGGGTCAGGAAAGGGAGAAGCAAGGATTCTTTACTCCAAGATGGAATTGTACTGACATCAACAATGGTAGGCAGAGATTTCACTTTTTTAAAGAAAAAGAAGGGTCTAAAATTTGTCATTCGGGTTATAAATTGAAGAAAGCTAAAACTGATTTAAATTAAATTGTGGAAAAGCAGAAAAATGATGGGGCTTAACTAAAATCAGATTAAACCCAAGTAGGACAATATAGTTAATTCAAAGGAACTGTATTTACGAAAGTCTATAATAAACATCTTTAATTAATACAGAAGGAAATGCCATCTGATGTAACAAGCTGGAGAGTTTCCTTACTGAAACTATATAAAAGAAATCTAAGATAGCCTATCCTAATCTCATGTCCTCCAGAAGTTTTGATTTCAGATACTGTTATTTTGAGCCAATGTAACCAATGACTGTGAGAATTATGGCAGTGATCAACATGAGAAGGTAACGTAATTGCCAAAATGACTTTAATTAAAAGTAGTTTTGCTGGCAACAATGCAAAGTGTTTTTCATTTGGGATTTTGAATTTTTTTTTTATAACAAATTTTATTAATTTTACAAAAACAATACACAAATAATCCAGGCATAACAATTTGAAAATTCTTTTCTAAAAAAATAATAATAATAATTAAAGAAGAAAGCCAATAGAACATACAAAATAATTCCAAATTGTAATATCAATATTTACATTATCTATTTAACTTCATATCTTATCCCGACTTCTCCTTTTCATTCTAGTTATCCAAATTATATTTCTTGCTTATTAAAATTTTATTGCCTTTCATAAACATACAAAACACAGAACATAGAAGAAAAAAAAAACCTAAAACATCTTTTCTGAAGGCTGCTTGATCCCGGGTTGAAACTCTTCACACAGACACAAATTCAAACATCATATTCACTTTATATATCCTTCCATATCTTATTATCATTTTCAATATCATTCTTTGTCTGTTCTATTTCCAACTATCCATTCATCTTTTTTCTTTTAATATACTTCTCCTATACACTGATTGGAGCGATGCCTTTAACTCATTGTCCTAACTTAAAATTACTTCATATAACACTTAATTTATCTTGGGATTCTGTTTAGTACATTCTAAAATTACACAATAAATTTTATAAAAAAGGTAAAGACCCAGAAATAACTAAATAAAATCCTACATAAGCACTATCCATATAATCAAAACAAAACAAAAACTAATCGTATATATTAATACTCATTTATATCTTAAGCATTTTACTCTAAATACACATATAAAGACCCAATCTTATGTACCTTCCAGAATCCCCCCCCCTTTTTTTTTTCAATTAGATTCACCCATTGTCTCTAAATAAACTTTTTTTCTTTAAATCTTGCTTCCCACCATTAAGGCTTCTCCTCCCCCCCTTTCTCTCCTGCTTATTCTTCTCCTTGCCCTTTTTACCCCTTTGTCTCTCCTACTCCCTTTCTGTTGTTTTCTAACCTTGCATCCACCTTTCATCTCATTTTTCTCTTTTTTGGTTGTTTTTTCAAATCTTAAAATCCCCTTTTTCTTATCCTCTTTCTCCTCCTCCCCAGAAAAAAACCCATTGTTTATCAAAGATGGCTTCTTCTTCCTCTTCTTCTTTGTCCCAGTCGTTCTGCTGCATAGTCAACTTTTCATAAGTGCATAACGCCATTTCTAAAAATTGAAATAAAGTGCCCAAAGTATCTTTTCCATCTTGTTCTTCCTTTTTATATTTTTGATATTCAGTTTTTAATTAATCCACAAGCGATGCCATCATAAAAAGAGAAACTTTTCCCAAAACAACCACCCAAGTATTTTTGATCAAGAATAATTCAAAAAAGATTCCAAAAGTTAATGCTTTTTTTTCCTTCTTCTACTTCTCTTTCTGGGGTCACTGTTTAATCAAAGAGGTCCAATTACCATATATCTTTCTTTAGAATTCTAGGCAATCTCCTCCTTTTTCAACTTCTGCTCCAATTTTTTTTCCTCTCCCTTCCCACTTGCAACAACAATTTTTAAATGATCAGAAATCCATACCTCCAAAAAGGGTTTTCCGATTTCTTAAATTATTAAGTCCAATGTCCAAAGAGTCTTTTGTCCCTTGGCTTTAACTTTCAAAATAATTCACCTTCAATGCCCAAATAAATTTCAAATCTTCATCTGCTGTTTCTATGGGGTGGGAGAGTGTAGAAAAAAAAAGTTTCCCTTTAACAGCTTTCTCTGCCGCTTTCCGATCTTCTTAGGGATACAATGTATCCTCCAGCAATTCAAATAATTCAGTTCCAGAGAGTTTGAGAGATGTTGATTAACCCGGCTCAGCCAGCACTTTCACTTTTCCTGCTTCGTCCAGCACAATCTTACCCGGTTGCAGGCTTCTTCGTGGTGGCCATTACTGACCGCCGCTCCACCACCTCAGGAAAAAGGGGTTTTTCCGGATGAGGAGGGGGTCTGCGACACCCCCAAACCCCTGTCTAGCTCCCCTCTCTCTTCGGCTGCCTCTACAGGGCAGCCATATCCCCCGGATCCATTTGGATCGGGGGCACCTCGGCAGCAAGCACAGCAGGAATCGTGGACAGTCACAAATTCCTGCTGCCCTGAAGCCACGTGGAACTGGAAACCTCGGGATTTTGAATTTTTTTTTAACTTCCTACTCTAGCCAACAACTTTTCCATTAAAACACTAGGTCTTACATTGCTCAGCCATTTTTTAAATTCATGTAATCTGTTGTCATCAGAATGCTTTATCTATAAACAAACCTAATCTGGAATAAGTAAATCCAGGATGGGAATATAGGAGAGCTAATGCTTTCACACCAAAATTATTTTCACATTTTAATGATTATTTTATTTTTAATGAATATTTTACAAACACATCTAAAACTTCTAAAACTAAAGTGCTTCCTACTGACTTTACTCATAATTTTATATGAAGCATATTAGCTTTATCGTGGGTTTTTTATGGTTGGAGCACATCCTTTTTGGATATTTCTTGAACTATTTCAGTAAAGGGAAGAATTAGATTAGCACAAACTATTGCTAAAGATAACTTTGTTACTTGCGAAGACATTGACAAGAGCAGGAAATAGAAAGCTACTCTGAAGAAACACTGGTAGACAATAAAAGACAAATCTCAGTCAAACTTTATCTTTTTGAAAAACAAGAATTTAAAACCAGCAGATGTTGCTACTGCTTCTCTCAGCCAACTTCAACCGGGATTCAGGTGCAGTTTGTCAAAGATCACATGAGTGTGTTCCTTATTCTATATATACCAGATCATCCTTCTCTAACCAGGTGTCTCCTGACGTGTTGAGACTAATGTAATTTCAGGTTGGGAAAAAGAATATTCTTTTCCTGCAATCTGTAAAATTTATCAAAAGAAAATATTGCACTGTATTGTTTAGGTTCCCTCAAAGCTATGCAGGATTTCAGTCCCCTGGGACCATTACAATATCAACACAATGCCTTTTCCTGTCCTATCTGCTACACAGCTCATCCTGTGAATAGGTTACTTTTTTCAGAAGCTATCAGCTCAAGCTTAATATACCCTTCCTGCTTTGCTTTGCCAATCAAGACCTTACAGACTTTGTTGAAAAATATATTGCAATAGCGTCTAAATTTACCAGGCCTATCACAAAGTCAGCTTTTCTGAAATAGCACTTCTCTACATCCTTCTGATTCAGTGATTTATGGCTCTGCAACAAATAATAAAGCAAGGGGGTAATCCAATCCCAGGGGGCTAGAATGGGTAGGAAAGTTTTAGGAAAATTTAAATAACATATATTAATTAAGTGTTTTGTTCCTGCTATCTTGTTATCATTGCTAACAAAGCCTTTCAGATGTTAAATGTTAGTGTTGCAATTTGTAAATGATAGTTTCCTGCCTACTTTCCAACAGGAGAATTTAGCAAAACTTTTTAATGGTATATTAAAATATGGTATATTCCAATATTCTTGGAACTTTCCAGGCTACATGTCCCAATTGATTTTTTTTTTAAAAAAAATGAAATGAGAAAGAAGGGGGTGATTGTTCCAGTCAAATAGCCCTTGATACTTAGCACCCAGTTTAATAAAACTAAGTAAATTAGAAGTTAATTCTGTAATTTGGGGAAGGAGGGCAGAAGATAAACAATGGAAAATTAGAGGACTACTTAGCTGCCCTCCTTGATACACTATACTTTTGCTGCATTTATTTTTGCAATCCACTAGAGGGTAGAAGGAAATTAATCATTCTCATTAAGGTAGTTTTCCAGCTGCTTTTCAAGTACAATGATTGAAGGAAAGGTGAACTAGCTTTTTAAAAAGTTAATCCTGAACAAATATCATTTAGAAACAGGAATTTGTGAGAATTGTCCTGCTGAAAACAAAATTGCACTAAGTACACTAAAGATCAATGTTCAGAGATGGGAAGACAGGAAAAAAAAATAGACAGGTGGTTTGGTAGGTCAACAAATGAAAGATTACTGAACAGATGCTGCAGCTCTGAAACCTGATTTTTAGTTCTCTGCCTAAGAATTCCTGCAGGCCATCTTGAATTGATTTGGAGAATTTCTACAAATAATAATAATTTTTTTAAAAAAATATACACAAAACTAGACCCTTTTTCAAAAGGAGTTTGGGCACTCCTCCTTTCTACCTATTGAGGTTGTACCCTATGCCACATCAGTTCCCAGTTCTAGATGTTAGTGCAACTACAGGAGAACCTCTTTAGGTCCTGAGTGGATGAAAAAGTGAACCCCATGTTTGGTCTCAAGATCTTCAGATGAAACGTGTTGCTTATAGCTGCTTAATGAAGGGAGATGAGCAGGGGATCCAGGGTTGTAGGCTTGACAGGAAAATTTAAAATCAAAGAACTCATTATTCCCTCTGATAATGCATGGATATGAATCATAGTTTCTGCACAAGAGCAAGAAGAAGGAGGCTGGCTCTTTGTGGTGCTGAAGAAGGCTGGTTTCACTCAAACAGTTCACTATTAGAGAAACTGGGTCAGATGTATCACGTATTGTAGCTAGGATACATCACAATGGCTGATGCTTCTACGGCACAGGTGGTATTCAGCAGGTTTTGACCAGTTCTGGAGAACCAGTAGCGGAAATTTTGAGTAGTTTGGAGATCCAGCAAATATTACTTCTGACTGGCCCCGCCCCCATCTATTCTCTGCCTTCCAAGTCCCAGCTGATCAGCTGGGTCTTCTTTGGTTGCCCTGCACAGGAGAACGGAGCTGGAAAGTAGGTTAGCGGAGTGGGGAGGGAATGGAGATTTTGCGGTAACCTTCCCCTGCCACACCCACCAAACCATGCCCACGAAGTCACGCCTACAGAACCATAGTAAAAAAAATTGAATCCCACTACTGATTATGGAAACTATATTAATGGTATGTGATGTGAATGGAAAAAGAAAACAGGCTGACAGCATATAAGGTGGATAGGCACCAAACTGAAAGCCACAAAAAGCATTTGCATTTTAATGCAGTGAGAGACAGGACAGCTTAGACAGCAGTTAGTCATAAAGCCACCAAGAGTCACCTACAACTTGACAAAACATATACACTGAAACACTTCTCTAGGAACTTCCACCTCCAGCTTTTCCTGTCTGCTTATACATTTACAGTGATTCAGGTTCACTGACTAATATGCCTATGGAAACACACATCACAAAAATGCTAGAATTCTACTTTACATGCATGTGGAGATATCAGAGAAAGCTTTTGAAATGGCTGCCCAGTTCTTCTGGAAGATGCGGCTGCTTTCATGCTTTAAGGAAGGATGTTTCAGTCAAGCTGATATTCTTTGCAAAGCACTCCTTTCAAATATTTTGCACACTAATAAATGCAACACTAAATGCTTACAGTATTTATGTTTGTATGATAAAATCAGCATGAGAGTAGACAAAGAATTGCAATGCAATCAAACCCCTTTTGAATGCATGTACAAATATACCAAAGGAGTAGAGCTTTTATCATAACACCCTGCCATCTTACCAACAGCAGCTGTTGCTAAACGCACTACATTTTGGTGAAAACATTTCCATTCAATTATCTGGATACAAACATGTACACACATATAAATTGATACCTTTTTTTCTGAAAATATCAGCACGCAAGAACAAATTACTCACTGGATGTGCATGCAGAGTATATATTTCTGATCAATTGTGTGGGAAGATTCAGAATCATCTATTTCTTTCTATACATGATATTTCAGCTGACTCAAGATAAGTAGGAGAAACAAGATAGCCTTTGAAAAGGGAAGAAATGAAGAATCTTGCAAATGCACAGCTGCAATTTGTCTCCTGCCAATGGCTTTAAGAAGAAATGCCATGCTCATATAGCATATGCTCACAAGAACATGAAGTATCATTCTGGAGTTAATTTCAGCTATCATATTGAGCCACTGAGGTAAATTTAAAAAGAATATTAATGAAGACCTGATATTACTGAAAAGCAATTACATTTCTTGTATTATTGATTTAATGAGAGCCTTCATCTCAGGGCAAGGCAATGGAATACCTTGATTATTTTCTCTCTTGTGAATTCAAATATAGATTGAGGACACCTGAGAAGGCCACATAAAATGATCTACTCTATTATAATGTTCAGAAATAATTTACCTGTGTTTTTTTTAAAAAGATCCAGATAAACTGGGACAGGAACAAAGAAGGCAATGAAATGATCAGGGGATTGGAAACATTGTCCTATGAGAAAAGAACTGAAAATAGTTACACAGATGAAGGACAAAAGCAGTGGAAGGAAAGGACTAGAACAAAAGATGAACTATAGTCTTATCTAACAAGTAGGTGGACTCTGGTTGAATACTCACAAAAGCTTTGTAAAAGTTAACAGCAATTCAACACCATAGGCTATAGAGATGTACAAAACTCACCAGCTTGGATACTACTCACTACGAAAGGATTGGAGGATTTGCTTCTGGAAACCATCAAACTTTTGAAGGAACAGCAGGGTCCAGAGGCAAAAAGCACACTTGTCAGCCAGGCCATTCATTGGTGAGTTTTGTACCTTCCTAGTGGCCTCCCTTCTGTGAAATGTATTTAAGTAGGTACCTGTTTTGCTTGTTACCTTCTGGGAAGAGGCTTCATGGTATCTGAAGCAGAATATCCCGTTTCAGCCACAGTTTTGCTCCATATGGCATCAACCTTGTGAACTCTCAAGTTTCCTCTTTCTGCTATGTATTCAAGATGGACAGTGATTAATATTTATATGTTAGGGTGTAGGTATATATCCATATGAATGCATATAGCAAATCTATGTGTGTGTTATGTCTGTGTACACTTTTGAAAGCAAGCAACAGAATTTCATTTTTAATTTGTGCCAGAGTGCCCACAGATGACAATAAAGGTTATCTTACCTTACCCAATATTTATAGGGAATTGTTTAATTTGGATTTCTGCATTGAGTAGGGCAACAAACAGTAGCATCTGGAGGGATGATCAAAGAGCATTTAAAGATGGAATTGGGGTTAGTTGGGAAAAATGCAACCCCATCCTAGACCAAGCTTAAAATTCCTCAAATCGATCCCAAAGAATCCAGTAAGCATAATCACTTAGTCTTGCCAGGGAGGGAGCTTCAGTATCATCCTCCTTATACAGACCTGACAAAAGTAATGCAGTATTATGTTGTCATGATACAAAACCACACCTTTAGATGTGTTATGACATTGCCCACACATAAAAAAGGAGGAGAACTTCTATCACATCAACACACTACCATCATTTCATGAAAGCAGCAAGAAACTATGGATGCCCATAGAGTCAGATTTCTTGGGGGGAATGGCACCTTTTTACTCAAAGTTGACATTGTCTGACTACAATGTTTAAGTCTTGTCCCCACAATTAAGCATTTCAGGTCACATACACATTGACTTTTCTTCAATTAGATTGGAACATTTCAAAAATTGTGATTATAATTAAGTTCTCATATACCTATTAAAGGAAAGGTAGCTTGCTTGAATTTATAAAATTGTTTCAGAGTCATCTTTCAGTCTTGAAACTATCCTCCCTAGTGATCTAATATTTAAATCTTTAGAGCAGAAGCGTCAAACTCATGTCATCATGTCAGCATCACGTGACATATCAGGACTTCTTTCCCCTTCACTAAACCGGGTATGGGCGTGGCCAGCATGTGATGCATCCGGCCCACAGGCTGGGAGTTTGACAGCCCTGCTTTAGAGCAATTTTAAAACTCTAAAACAGCATAATAATGCAGTCAATTAAAAACGGACTATAGACTAAAATGGCTATCCTCTTAAAATGCATTTAAGCACAAAAGGTCCCCACATTTTCTTAAGTCTGTTAATGAAAAGTGGAGAATATCAAACACTAAATCCTGGACATCTGAAGGGGAAGAAGAATTTGCTTGGACACTTTTAAAAGAACTCTGGAAAGCAGCAAAACTGGAGAATATTGTGATATTTTATTAACAGGGACAAAAATGGATGACCATCTGATTCCAGCAAAAAGCTAGTTTTTTTTTTTTTTTTTTTTAATTTGATCATTTGGATCTTTTCTAGAACATGACCTCTGGAAATATGCTTATCAAATATTTACTTTAGTTTTTAAAAGTCTCACAGATAGTACTCATATAAGAGTACTGGAAGTTTGGAAATATAAATAAAACAGAGTTCCAAAACATTTCAAAGAGTTTAAAAATATAAATAAAACATTTCTTATTAAGATTGTGATTTTTGGATTTTAGTCGTGATTGTCAAAGTGACCAACTTTTCAAACAAATGTTTTATAATGGAAACCCTATCCACAATTTTAAGAGATATTAGAAAGCCTTATTGGTAATCCTTGCCTACCAACTGCCTTGTTTAGCAACCAGAGTTCAACAGTATAAAAGAAAACCCAACTTTGCAACCAGTTCTCACATTTATAATCAACACAGCATCCAGTGTCCACGTGTACACCATTTGGGCACTTCATGGGCACCATTTGCATGTTTCCCAACCAGCTTATGAGAAGTGAAATCAATGGAGAAACAGAAGTAAAATTGCACTTAATGGCCACAGTTTAACTGAATAGGAAGTGATACCTTAAATCCATCACAGCCACATGTTTTTCCACTTAGCAATTGCAGTGTGTAGCAATGAAATTGCAGGTCCCAATTGTGGTCACTAAGCAAGGACTACCTGTATTTGCAAACAAACATGTTAGGTAATGGCTGTTTGCTGGAAAGATGTACAGTATAACTGATCAAGAGGAAGGGCTGGATAAGCATGTGGGAGGCAAATGCAAAACATCTGTTATTTACACAAGCTCTGAGCTCATTATCCTCTCTGAGTCTGGAAAGAGAAGCATCCATAGAAGAAGAAACCAACTTTTAGAGAAACAGGATCATCATTTCTAAATGTGATGAAAAAAAGGTGGGGGGTTAAGTGCAAAGTGCAAAAAAGATCAATGCACACTTTTGCGCATCATGTAATGTAGAGCTACCCTATCTAATTGGCAAAAATATAGATGACATTAAATGGCTGCAAATTAAAAAAATAATGTCTAATGTACAAAACAAGCTGCTGCTTGTTTTGCAAGCTGAGAATATGTGGATGAGCAACAGATTGCTCCTGGGGTGAGAGGCAGAGTGCAATTGTTGGCTGATGTTGTTTTGGCCTGTGGCCCTGTACTGTCCAATGGTTGCCTCAGTTGTTGGCCTACAGACCTGCCAAGTATACCCACAGAGGCTGAAGAAGTGCAGGATCCGGCCACATACAAACAAGTATTGTCAACTCTGGTCTAACTCTTTGCTACTTATAATGCCTGTCTGGAGTATCAGGGTATCTCTGTTGTAACTCTGCACAGTAGTTGTTATTATAACATGCTGGAAATATGTAAAAAAAAAAAAAAAAGTGGGCACCTCTCTTTCTATGGCTATCCTGAACTTTGATTGCACTTGCCATCATCACTCCACCTATCCCATAACTACATCTTTCAACTCACCAGAAATGATGATGATGTAACCTCCAATAGGCTGCACCCATCCATGTAATTTTCATTAACCATGAGACTCATTTAGTTCATAAGCCATAATCAAGAAGAGCTATGCACTCCAAAGCATACATTCTGATCAGTAGTGGGATTCAAAAAAATTTACTACCGGTTCTGTGGGCATGGCCTGGTGGGCGTGGCAGGGGAAGGATACTGTAAAATCTCCAGTCAGAGGTGGGATTTGCTGGTTCTCCAAACTACTCAATATTGCCATTACCGGTTCTCCAGAACTGGTCAGAACCTTCTGAATACCACCTCTGATTCTGATGTGGAAGAGGAATCATGACCTCATGATTATTTCCCAATCCATGTGTTGGAGAAGTACTTCTGTAACTCTGTCACATCTGGCTGACCTTACTGCTGTGGCAGCTGCTCCTACTCCTACAAGCTTGGAGCAGAGGGCCTTGAACACTAGCCCCAAACAACAGAGAAATTGGACCAGAAATGGACATGATTCTTGGCAGTTGATTGCTGACTTGCTATAACTAGCATGTTCCTTTAACCAAAGTTTCTTTTCCCAACCTAATGATCCAGAAATAGAATTGCTTTCTCCCTTGGGATTGGGGTGGGGTGGGGGGAGAGGTTCAAGCTGCATGAGCTGGAAAGAAGGACAAGCAAAGCCAGACCATCTGCAAAGCCCTTTTTATTCTTGTTAAGTCTGGAGCATGGGTGCGAATAATGGAGACGAGCCGGTAGAAACAGTGAACTTCAAACTCTTTATTTACATGGTGTGACAGCTCAAACTGGAGGGCTGCTATAGCCTTCCTTATATAGGCAACTTATTAACTATTCAACCAATAGCAATCCTGGAGCACTAGCTCCGTTAACCAATGAGAATGGCCTGTTAATGGCCAATCAGATGCTCCTGAACGGACCAATCCGATCCTGCCATTAACAGCCAATCAGAAGTGCAGGGCCAGAACCCTGCACTTGACTTCAAGCTCAAGATAACTTTATTTGACATTATTCATTCTGTCGTGTCCGCAAAAAGACGCTCTGAGTCGGTGACTATCATTCAAGCTCTTTATTAAACAGTTGTGAACCGAACCGGCGAAAAGGAAAAAGCCCGCGGCTTTTATTCTTTTCGCTGCGGCGGCCGCGGCCAATGGCAGCGATTCAAGTCTCCCGCTCTTGGAGGGAGCCAATCGCGGGAGACTTCAATCGGGCCAATCAGCGCGGCTCACCTGGCCAATCAGAAATCCCCGCGCCTTAGCCAATCAAGGCGCGGGGATTTCGAGTATGCAAATTCAGGACAGAACACCCCTCCCCTCTTGGTATAGTCCATCACGTAGCGTAGTCACGCAGGTAGGCGGGGCTCCGTCTAGCCCTAGTTGACCTGCGCAACTCAGTTGCAAGCTGTATCTCGGCCGGAGCGGTCATCTTTTTGGCTGCTCCTCCCTCTGTGTGAACCGGCTGGATGATCGGGCCGGTTCGTTCTCCGTGGCTCCCACCTGGGCCTACCGGGTCGGTTGAGCTATGGGTTTCGCCGCTCCCGCTTGGTTTCTCCGAGTCAGTTGAACTGGCCAGGTGGTTCTTCTCCGGTGGGGACTCGCGATGGCTGCGTTCCGGTGAGTACTTTTGGATTTTTTCCTGCGCTAGTTTATTCGGGTATTCCCTCCCCCCTTGGTTCGAGTCTTGGGGGTTGAGGTCTGTTGCCGTTCGTGACCTGAGCTGGTCGATGTGTCGTTTCCAGGCTCGCCCGTCGGTGGTTTGGAGCCGGTACGACCGTGGACCTGTGATTTGAGTGATGACGGCTGGGATCCATAGGGGGTCCCCCGTCAGGTTTTTTGCGTAGACTAAGTCACCGGGGGCAAATGTCCGGTATTTGGAACTGGAGTCTGGGGGCCGCTCCGGGTTGTATGTTGGGTGTAACCTGTCGAGTGGGGACCTCAGCTTCCTGCCCATTAGTAATTCGGCTGGGCTTTTGTTGGTAGTGGTGTTCGGGGTGATGTGTTGTATGAAGAGGAGTTTATTGATTTTGTCGTTGATCTCCCCGTGGTCCATTTTCCAGAGGGTTTTTTTTGTAAACTGTACCATCCGTTCCGCCCTACCGTTCGCCGCCGGATGCGCCGGTGCTGTTAATGCGTGGCGGATGCCCCTCTCCGCCAAGAACCTCTCAAAATCGAGGGAAGTAAACTGGGGCCCGTTGTCTGAGACGACGACGTCTGGGAGGCCGTGCGTGGAAAACAGTTTACACAGTTCTTTGATGACGGCCTCCGTGGTAGTGGATTTCATGTCGCTTACCTCCAACCAATTGGAGTAAGCGTCAACTGTGATCAGAAAAATATGCCCATTCGTTGGACCAGCAAAGTCTAAATGGATTCTGGACCAGGGCCCTCTTGGTGTTTCCCAGTCCCGGATGGGTGCTGCGGGTGGGCTGGGTCTGGTCTCCTGGCAACGATGGCATTTGGCGACCCACGCCTCAATCTGTTTGTCCATCCCTGGCCACCAAGCGTAACTCCTGGCCAGGGCTTTAGTCCTGACGATGCCAGGATGACCTTCATGCAGCATCTCTAAGACCCTCCCTTGCAATCTGTCCGGGATGACCACCCTGTCACCCCACAAAATACATCCTTTAAGCAGTGAGAGTTCAGTCTGGCAGTTTCTGAATGTTTTAATGGATTCGTCATTGTCCCTTTCAGGCCAACCTTTTTCTAGCCAGTGTAGGATTCGCGCCAGACGCCTATCCTTAATAGTCTCCCTGGCAATGTCCGATGCGGTAATGGGTAGGTTCTCGATGCTAAGGGTGTTTGTTGTTGGTGCTGGGTCAGGATCAGAGTCTGGTAAGGGTGAACGGCTTAAGGCGTCCGTGTGCGAAATTTTCTTACCTGGCTTGTGTAACAGTTCGTAGCTGTAGGCTGCCAGGAACTCGGACCACCTTGTCATCCGGGGTGATAAAATGTTCGGGGTGGCTCGGTTTCCAGCGAGGATGCCCAGCAATGGCTTATGATCTGTCACAATGGTGAACGGGCGGCCATACAGGTATTCGTGGAATCGCTTAACGGCGGCAACTATAGCCAAAGCTTCTTTGTCCAGCTGGCTATAGTTCCGCTCCGGTTTAGTCAGAGTCCTGGAGAAAAAGGCGATGGGTGCTTCTCTTTTGTCGGGGAGGGTATGGCTGAGGACAGCGCCGACGCCGAAAGGTGATGCGTCGCAAGTGACAGCTAAGGGCAAGGTTTCGCTGAATTGAATCAGGACGGCGTCGGAGGTGAGGAGGTCTTTGGTTTTTTGAAAGGCGGCTTGCTCTCGTCTCCCCCAAGTCCAGGTTGCCGCCTTATCCAGGAGTCTATGCAAAGGCTCCGCCGCCGTAGCCTTTTGGGGTAGGAAAACATTATAAAAATTCAGCAACCCTAAGAACGCTTGTAGTTCCGTTTTAGACTT
Organism: Hydrophis major; assembly: GCA_033807585.1. NCBI lineage: Eukaryota > Metazoa > Chordata > Lepidosauria > Squamata > Elapidae > Hydrophis > Hydrophis major. Next base: position 80,940,300 of record CM066331.1, read on the forward strand.
TGGGGTGGGGGCTTCTTTGATGGCTTTCACTTTTTTAATTGTAGGGTGAATGCCATGCCGGTCTAGAAGGTAGCCCAAGAATTCCACTTGCTCTGTGCATAGTTGGCATTTTTCTCGTTTAACTTTAAGTCCCGTCACTTTAAATTTTTTAAGACCTGTCTGAGTCGGTTTTCTAATTCGGCTTCGTTTGGCGCCGCCACTAATACGTCATCAAAATAGGGCACCACCCCCTCGATGCCCTGTAGCAAACGTTCCATCAGGCTTTGAAAGATGCCTGGTGCCACGCTGACTCCGAATTGGAGTCGGTTACACTTGAAGGCCCCCCGATGGGTCACGATGGTCTGGGCTTCCGCCGTTTTCTCATCTACTGGCAACTGCTGATATGCCTGGGCGAGATCGAGCTTGGCAAAGACCTTGCCCCCTCCCAGTGAGTGCAGCAGATGTTGCACGATTGGGACTGGGTAGGCGCTCTGTTGTAATGCGCCATTTAGGGTGGCCTTATAGTCCCCGCAAATTCTCACGGACCCGTCTGGCTTGACTGGGGTCACTATAGGGGTCTCCCATCGGGCATGGTCTATCGGCTGCAACACCCCCTGTTTGACGAGCTTGTCGATCTGCTCGTCAATTTTAGGCTTCAGGGCGAATGGTACCCTCCTAGGTTTAAGCCGCTTGGGGGGAACCTTTGGGTCTAGGTCAAACGAGATAAGGGGCCCCTGGTACTTGCCCAAGCTTCCATCGAAGACCTCCTGGAACTCCTGGGCTAGCCGCTGTTCCCAACTGTCGTCGGCGACGTGGTTGACTCCTGTCAGCGCGATGTCAAGTGGGGCGAACCATTGTAAACCCAGTAGGCTTGGGCGGTCGCGATCGACGATAGTGAGTGGCAGTTGTTCGGTGCGGCCCTTGTAGGTTACATTAAAGCAATTGGTGCCCACTACCGGGACGCGATTCCCTTGGTAGTCTTTTATAATGATTTTTTGGGTATGAATGTTCCTCTTATGGAGGGTGGGTATTAGCCGTTTAATCTCGCGCCATGCAATCATGGAGAGGTAGGACCCGGAGTCCACTTCCATCTTGCATGGTTGGCCTTCAATATGGACTTCTACGTGTACCTTTCTGGCGCCGTCGGAGATGGCGTGGCCGATGGTCACCGTCTGGTGTGTCTCTTCCTTTCGCCGACCGTCGCTGCCTCTTGAATATCGTTGGGCACGGTCCCACCGACCGTCCGGTTGGCGCTCTCTGGTCCTGGGCGGGGGGCTTTCCTTCTTCCGGTCGTGTTGTTCCCATTTGGACGGGCTGCGGGTCTTCTTTTGGCGGCAAACTCGAGCGATGTGACCCCGTCGTTCACAATGCCTACAGATAGAGTCAAAAAATCGGCATTCTGACCTGGGGTGGTCGCCGCCGCACCCGGCACAGTTGGTCCTCGACCTACGACCTCTTCGATTCCGTTGGTCGCCGCGTCCCGTCTGCACGCGATGTATGTCCTCCTCGTCTTCCGACGTGCTGGAGGTTGACTGGAATTCTCCGTAGTGTGCAGTTGATTCGCTTCTAGGGTCGGCCGACCTTGCCGGGTTGTTGTTTCCGCCCTTCGCGTCAGATCTTCCCATGCTGTCAGCAGACGAGCGGGTTGCTTCTGCGGCTGCGGCTGCGGTGAGGGCATCTGCTAGGCTGATGTCGCCCTTGGCCATAAGCCAGCTCTGGAGTGTAGGGTCCCATAGGCCGAGCACGAATCGGTCTCTTATGAGGCTGTTCAGACCTTCAAACTTGCAGAGTCCTCCTAGGCGCCGCAGCTCGGCGACGAAGTCGCTCAATTTTTCGTCTGGTTTCTGATTTCGGCGGTAAAACTCGTTGCGCCGTATTAGGATGGGGACCTCGGGGGCGTAATGGCGCCGCAGTATAGGTTCGAGGACGTCCCAGTCCATGGCGGTTGCGTCTGCCGGCTTGGCCAATGCTTTGGCCATCTGGAAGACCTCTGGTCCGCAGTGAGTAAGGAAGACGGCGCGTTTTAGCGGGCCCGGGGCGTCCTTCATTCCGGCGCATTCAAGGTACATACGGAACCGGTCTGAGTACGATTCCCAGTCCTCGGTGGCGGGGTTGAAGGGGTCGGGCGGTGCGATCTTCGCCATCTCTTGTGCTGGAACTGGCTCTTGTTGGACACGGGGTTCGGTTCAGGGTCGGGATCCCACCCTCGTCGCCAGTGTCGTGTCCGCAAAAAGACGCTCTGAGTCGGTGACTATCATTCAAGCTCTTTATTAAACAGTTGTGAACCGAACCGGCGAAAAGGAAAAAGCCCGCGGCTTTTATCCTTTTCGCTGCGGCGGCCGCGGCCAATGGCAGCGATTCAAGTCTCCCGCTCTTGGAGGGAGCCAATCGCGGGAGACTTCAATCGGGCCAATCAGCGCGGCTCGCCTGGCCAATCAGAAATCCCCGCGCCTTAGCCAATCAAGGCGCGGGGATTTCGAGTATGCAAATTCAGGACAGAACACATTCACAACAATTCTGATGTTTGAAGAGGCTTAAAATACAGATGCAAGAAAGGTCTCAGTAGATCTGCTGAAATAAAGAATACAGACCGTGTAATATCTCCTGTGGATGTCTTTCTTCAAGGACATCACTATCATCAAGTGTTCCCAACCTGTCCCCCTCTCAGTTTAAATGACATCTAATGCAATCTTTGTTATCTCCCGATAATGCCTGTTCCCATAATAAGCCTTGAACCACTTTTCTCTCTGTACTTTCATCTCAGCTAATAATACTTTCTTATTATCTTTCATCAGAAGGCAAATGCCACACAGTGCCGGAACAGGCAGTTTGACTTTTAAAGAAATCTGCCATTCTTTCCAGCAAAGATGTCCTTTTGGAAGGAGATGAAGACAAACAGGAAGATTTGAGAGAGTAACAGCTGAACAAGTGCAAGAATGACATGAACCTGCTAGGGATACAAATATGGATTAGATTCATTTCTCTCCCTCATTCACCTGCATGTGCTTTTCTTAAGAATGTGAGAAACTCTTGGCCTGGGCCTTTGAAAAAAAAAAAAAAACTGTTTCCTGCATTCGTTCTCTCTCTCATACACATTCAAGCATTTTAGTATTGCAGAATAACAACGTGCTTGTGGTAGTTTAACAAGCAAAAGTTGCAATCCCACTATCCTACACCTATTCTTAATTTTTGAATCAAGAGCTGGAAGGAATTTAAAAAAAACTTATAGTGACAGCCCTTCAGGTATTTGATGATAGCTATCATGTCCCCTCTAAACCGTCTCTTCTGCAGCTTAAACAACCATAGATCTTTTAACTGTTCCTTGTTCCCTGTGACTGTGTTGTGTGCACACACCATGATGATGTGTGTCACTATTGTTGTTTATGGAAAAAGGTTTCTCCCACATGAAATAAAATGTAAATGCTTTGTGCCTTTATTGAACTAAATGCCAGAGGCATTAGGAGCTCAACCATCTGAGTGGAATGAATGAAGAACAAAATTGGAAATGTTTATGTTTCTGTTTTAGAAGTTTCTGAAGGGTGTGATCAGAAAAAATGGCAAGATTCAATTGCACATCTTGATTTTCTTTTTTAACCATAGCCTTCAGATAGCCTTGGCCCATACTTGAAGTTATAATTTGCTTTGGGTTTAGCCACGTTTCATTTTATGCCTATTTGGTTTCTTTAAAATAGTTAAAACAAAGCATGAATGAATGTGATGTGTGAACTCAGGTTAACGGCTTTGTTCAAATATGCTAAAGCAAAATAAAAAAAAAACATATGGTTAGTACAGTGTCTGAGTTCAGTGGGTTTACTTTTGTGATAGAATTGTTCTGTTTAATAAATTGTATTTACACTTATGCTGAGACATTGCTGCTAAACTCAACTATTTGTCAGTGAATCCTCTTAGTATACCACCATCTACCACCATCTATAAAGCCAGGTGCGGATATAGGATTGCAGGCAGCCTTGAAATAAACTGTCCATACTCCACCCTCTTAAATTATTTTCCTTATCAACATGGTGATTTGTAAGAAAGTGAATCACTGTTAGGAGGAGAAAGGAAAAGCAGCATGTTAATTCACTGAATCACTTTTTCATCATAAATATGACATTCTAATTATAATCCTATAATTCACATTTCAATTTGCAGAAGATATAAAAGACGTTCCTTGGAGAAGCCACAGGCATTGCAAGCAACTGACCTTAAAAGACCTCTCCTTATCCTCTTGAAAAAGCGTTTTAGAAGGTACACTTTAAAATGAATAAAAATAAGAGAATTTGCAATTGTCTAATTGATTTTTTGTTATCTTCCACATTATCAGAAAATGTAAACAGGACACTATTTTAGCTGAAAGATTGCACACTAAAGCCTAAAAGCCTTTTGACCTTATTAGATATATATGGGTGTAATTTGATTCTACAGCAATTTGAAAAGGCTACTGTGTGTTAGAATGCCACTTTAGTGTAGGGATCAGGCTAGAAACCATGAGACTCTGAGTTCTAATCCTGCCTTAGTTATGAAGTCACCTAAGTAACTTGGAATAGTCACTCTCTGTCAGTTCTGGAATGGAGGCAATAGCAAACCACTTCCAAAATCTTGCCAAGAAAACTGGTCCCAGCAGTTGTCAAGAGTCAGCCCTGACCTAAAGGTACACACAAACACACAATAGAAACTTTTATCTGAAAATTATTAGGAGTAATTTCCAGTTAAGCTGCGCTGAGCACACTGCCAGTCAGTTCTCTATCCAAATCAGAACAAAAACACATGATACTCAGCTCAGCTAGCAAAAGATACTTTGTGTTCATTAACACCAGCAAGCATCAAAACAACCAACTCAGCAAAAACAGGATAAAATACAGGCAGAAACAGGTAGAGAGACACGAACAATAGGCAGACGTTAACATGATCTAGTTATCTCTAGAACTATATCACAAGACAGAGTAAAATTCAACCCTTCCTGGAAACAATAGTGTGTAGGTTCATTTATTTATTTTATATAACTGCCTCATTTTTATGTAATTCTAGGTGCCTCACAATAAACTTTAAAAATTAGTATGAAGGACCCCAAATATAAGCCTTTTATGAAAGAGTATAGGAGGAGAGTATAGATGCAACTGGAATACCAAGTAATCTTCTCTTATATTCTGCACCCTAAAAGAAACAGTTTATAGGCCAAGATAATATATCCAATAGCTATCCTCAATGGACAAATTCCAAATATATTGGAACTACAACTTCCAGAACTCCTAGCAAGTTTCAATACATGTGGAGGGAATGGAGAAGGCTTCTGGTGGGGGGCCTTTCATCGTGCCTTAGAACTGAATTGATCATAGCATACAACATGGACTATTTAGTTATCTTTTCTTGACTGGGTTCCCAAAATGGGCTGCGTGACAAATTAAACACAGTGGGTATGCTAAGGCTAAAACGAACGAAAAGTAATGGCTTAATCTGATATAGAATTCAGCCACTCAGTGGGTTTACAGCATACACTAAATAATAACCCATAGTTTTAAAGCCAGCACAGGTTCACATAATGTAACAAATCAAAGCTAAGCTCATTATAAATATGGAATAACTACACTATGTGCTTTTTTTTTAAACAAATTTTATTAATTTTACAAAAAACAATACACAATCCAGGCATAACAACTTGAAAAATCTTTTCTAAAAAAAAATAATAATAATTAAAGAAGAAAGCCAAGAGAACATATAAAATAACTCCAAATTGTAATATCAATATTTACATTATCTATTTAACTTCATATCTTATCCAGACTTCTCCTTTTATCCAAATTATATTTCTTGCTTATTGCTGACTGCCGCTCCACCACCTTGGGAAAAAGGGGTTTTTCCGGACGAGGAGGGGGTCTGCGGCACCCCCAACCCCCTGTCCAGCTTCCCTCTCTCTTTGGCTGTCCCTACAGGGCAGCCATATCCCCCTGACCCATTTGGATCGGGGGACCTCGGCAGCAAGCGCAGCAGGAATTGCGAACGGTCGCGAATTCCTACTGCCACCGAAGCCACGCGGAACCGGAAACCTACACTATGTGCTTGAAGCAGACTGAAAAGCTGAACTGTAGTGAATTTGAGGCTTGGTTTGATGTTTTAGAGATGTGTCTGTTGAACATTTCCCATTTCCAGCATACAGAGGGAACAAAAACACCCACCCATTAAATTATAATTCCTATTATAGAGATGTGTTTTGCTGTCATTTTGTCCAAGAAATCCAAAGATTCTCTTCCTTTCATCAGCAGAGTATTTGTTATTATTGCAGCCCCAAGTCTGATATATTCAAGGTGACGTACTTGCTTTTGTTAGCCTTATTCTCTTGATTCTTTAGTCCAGTGGTCCCCAAACTTGGCAACTTTAAGACTTGTGGACTTTAGCTCCCAAAATTCCTCAGCCAGCTTTTCAAGTCTAGGAGTTGAAGTCCACAAGTCTTAAAGATGCCAAGTTTGGAAACCTCTGCTTTAGTCTAACATGCTCCCAGGGGATTTCTGGGAGTTGAAATCCACGCATCTTAAAGTCACCAAGATTGAAAAATAATTCAAATCAAGAAAAAATTATGTTGAGAAATCCTGAGAAAAGACTAAAGGCCAATCAGGGAAAATAAAAACTGCAAAAGTGCTTTATATTATGCTGATACAATGGAAATAGTCTTCTATTAACCTATGCAAGACTTATTTGAGTTAATGGCTGAAAAAAATAGTTTTAAAAAATTGGGTTACAGTCCTTTGAAGAAAATCTGGGCAGAGACATTTTGGTTCAACTCTGTGTCCAACACAGACAGAAGCTCTTTGGGGGATGACATTTTTATCTCACACCTCAACTTTGCAACTCTATTGGACTGTGAAAGAAAGCTGTGCATGGACAATTATGGCAGACCTCCAAAACCAACTCAGATGAAATTTGTTGCTAGATAAGGAAGTACAGCAGTTATCTTTCTGACCAAGCAGCTTTTCATTCACAGATGAAAAAGATTCACCATGAGCCTTTGTCCAAACAGTGGGATTTCATATGTAATGGAAAGATCGTGCCATTGACTGAATAAATAAATGAGAAATGGCTATGCTGGGTGTGTGTAAGAGAGAGAGAGAGACTGTCTGCAAACAGAAGCAGTTAGTCTGTTTTCTTCTGCCACATCTTAATTATCACTCACAAAATCTTAGTAAGTTTATTTTAAATAAAGGTATCAAGCTTAAAGCTCATCTGATTTTTACTGTTGCCCAAGATCATTATACAGCCCTTTTCTATCACACAAACATTATGATAAATGATATTTTTCATAGAACTTACGCAAAGCTTCATTTATTTTATTATACACTAAAAATGCGCCCTTGCACACAAGCACATGAGTGTCCAGTCTTAATTCAATTTATTATTTCAGCCTGGCAGCTGGAATAGGTGCTCTGAAAGTAGATATTTCTGGTTGCAATCTGACAGTCCAGCAATAATTGCAGATAGTCCTTGTCTTACGACTGGAGCCTGCCCATTAGTACAGGGGTGTCAAACTCACGTTGTCATGGTGGCATCACGTGACATATCAGAACTTTTTCCCCCTTGGCTAAACCGGGCGTGGGCGTGGCCAGCATGTGATGCACCCGGCCTATAGGCCGGGAATTTGACAGTCCTGTATTAGAGTAATAAACTGTGATAATGTAGATCACCCATATGACCAAACTGATTTTATGACCTTTTTTTTTTTATGGTAGTGTTAAGGGATGCTGAAGTTGTTAAGAGAACCGGTTGTTTGCTACGGGCTTGTTTTGCTGTAAATCAGAAGTAAATGTCAGTTTTTGGCAAAACAGTTATAAAACGTGATCGCAATAACTGCAAGATGTTGTAAATGGCCACAAATGAGCCCAGTTGCTGAGTTCCCCAAATGTGGTCACATGACCACAAGAGGAGAATGGCATCAGAACTTTGGAACCAGTTGTAAGTGTCCCTGGGGAGGTTTGTCATAACTCTGAACAAGTGGTCGTAAATCACGAACTGTAAGCTTCAACTCTCGGCTCAATATACACACACTATGTTAGGAGGGATAACGGTTGTGATCCTGGACACCTAAATGTTCTCTTTCACATCAACATGCTTTTAGTTCTCTTAATAAATTGAGCTTTCAAAATAGTATTATTGCCCCATTGAATACTCTTTAAGCAATAAGTTTGGTGCGATGGATGAAGAAAGAACAACTGAGAATTATACACAGCCAGAACGAACCTCTTGCCCAAATTAATGCTAAACTGGGGGAAAGAACTAAAAATGGATCCTACATGCTATATCAAAATGTGACAAGGCTGAACATCCTGACTGGGAGCCAAACATTAGCTTCCTCTGACAGAAGGAGCTTCCATTGTGGGAGGAAGGCTTCCTCTGTTGGAAGACGACTTTTTCCGTCAGCGGAAAAAGAGACTTTGGATTCTCTTGCCTGCATTCACTTCCTGCCATGTGCTCCTTCGCTGTGGTTTTATATTTTGAAAGGCAAGAGAACAGTGTTTGGTCACTGTTGCCACATTTCTGAGAAGAATCTACAGCACAGCTGCCAGACAGAGTCTGCCAATCTGTGCATAAGTGCATTTGTGTAGCGGTTTCAATTTTCTTTTTTTTTGAAAAGAATTTTATTAATTTTCTACAAACAAACAAGACAAACAAAACATTAAAACATCAACTCTCATATGTACATCCAGTGTGTCGGTTGGTTCATCAGTTTTGTGCATTTATTTTGTAGTCTCAATTACAATTATGTTACATAACAACTCATATTGTCAATCCAAACTTGTATATCCTAATATCACTAAAAAAAAAGAAAATTTTGACTATACTTTTAATCATTCATGCTTTATGAGCTAACAATACTTTAAACATTTTATTCTGTAACAAATCATATAATCATACCAAATCAATCCTAAAAACTCTTTATAAATATAGTGTCAATATTCTATTATCGTATTTTATCATCTAGCCATTGATAAAAAAGATCCCAAATTTCATAAAATTGTTTATCCTCTTGCTCTCTAATCTCAAATGTCAATCTACTCATCTCAGCACATTCCAATATTTTCTTAATAATTTCTTCCTGTAATGGTATTTTCTCATTCTTCCAATTTTTAGCAAATACAGTAGCCGCTGTTAATACATTTACAATCAGGTATTTCAAATCTTAACTATATGTATCAGGTAAAATTCCCAATAAGAAGATCTCTGGTTTCAAGTCTATGTGTTTCTTTGTCATTTTTTCCAACCACATGCGAATTATAGTCCAATATTTTCTAGCATCCTCACAAGTCTACCACATATGGTAATATGAGCCAGGTATCTGATGACATTTCCAGCATTTTTCAGATTTGTTCTTAAACATTCTTGCTATTCTTGTCGGGGGAAAGTGCCACCTGTAAAACATCTAATACAAGTTTTCTTTACATGCTGTTGACATTGTCATTTTATAATTTTGAGACCACAATTTCTGCCATTTCTCTAAATCAATCCCATATCCAAAATTCTTCCCCCAAACAATCATAGTTTCTTTAACTTGTTCTTCCTCTAATTTAATTCCCAGTAAATAACCATATAATTTTTTAATCACCTTCTCATCAGTACCCATCAAGATCTTATCTAAATCAGTCTGCTTATCATAGAATCCCTCCGTTTTAGAATCTTCATCATACCTTGAATGTATTTGCGCATATGAAAACCAATTCATCCTTATACCTTGTTCCTCTAAGTCGATTTAAGTCCACCCTTTTCATCCAACAGTTCCCCATATCTAACTGTTTGTTCCTTCTTATAGATTATAGGATAGGAAAATGCTTCAATAGTCCATAACCAAACTGGAATTTTCAAATAACATTGTCTTTTTATCTTCTCCCAGTTTAACCACAAAGACTCCCGCCTATAATGTCTTCTAAAATAACCCTGTGTTTTAATTCCCTTATCCCATAAAAAAGCATGCCAGCCCAACAGCAAATCATGCCCTTCTAATGTCAACAATCTGTGCTTTCTTAATGTTATCCATTTTTTGACCCACATCAAACTTGCAGCTTGATAATACAATTCCCAATTAGGCAGGCCAAAACCTCCTCTAATTCTAGCGTCTTGCAAAAGCTTTAGCTTTATTCTCGCTTTTTTACCTTGCCATATAAACTTCAACATGATTTTATTTAAATCTTCAAAATAGTCTTTTCCAAGCCTAATTGGTATTGTTTGAAACAGAAATAGAATTCTGGGTAAAATATTCATCTTAATTGTTGAAATTCTCCCTATTAATGACAATTGCAAGTTTTCCCATTTCTTCAAGTCTTCTAGCCATCTGTTGTTTGAGTTTAATATAGTTATTCTCTTTTAATGTGCTACATCTTGCTGTCAAATATATCCCCAGATACTTAACCTTATTTGTAACTTGGATTTTCAAAAGGTCTGCCAGTTCTTCTCTTTGTCTCAGTAACATGTTCTTTGTCAAAATCTTTGTTTTATCTTTATTTATTTTCAAACCAGCCATCTCACCATATGTCTCTATCTTTTCCAATAACTTTGGAGCTGTTTCTAGCGGGTCTTCCAGAATAAAAGCTAAGTCATCAGCAAAAGCTTGTAGTTTAAATTCTTCCTTTTTAATTTTCATTTCTTTTATACTTTTATCATCCCTAATATTTCTATTCAACACTTCCAAAGTCAACACAAATAGCAAAGGAGATAGGGGACACCCTTGTCTTACGCCTTCTCTTTTATTAATAAAATCTGTAAGTTCTCCCTCCATCATTACCTTTGCTGTCTGTTTATTGTAAATGGCTTCTATTGCTTGAATAAATTTTCTGGCAAAACCCATCTGTTCCAATAGTAATAACATAAATCTCCAGTTCACATTGTCAAATGCCTTTTGAGCATCTTGGAATATCAAAGCCATTTGCTTTTTAGGATGAGCTTCATAGTATTCCAAAGTATCCAAGATTACTCTCATATTGTCTCTGATTTGTCTCTTTGGCAGCAATCCATTTTGATCTGGGTGGATAAAATTATTTAAATATTTTTTAAGTCTTTCTGCTAAAATTGAAGCAAAAATTTTATAGTCTGCATTCAATAAAGAAATAGGTCTATAGTTCTTAATTTGCAGTGGGTCAGCCTCTTCTTTTGGAATAAGTGTAATATAAGCCTCTGACCATGTTTTGGGTATCATCTTCTTTGATATAACTTCATTCATAACTTCTAACAGTGGGATGCTCAATGATTCTTGAAATGTTTTCAATTTTCAGTTTCAATTTTCAAGTGGTCCTCTTGCCCTGCCATTCATGGGTGTGAAATGCACATCAAGAGCAGGCACAAAACAGAGAGAGGTGTAGTTTATACATTGTGCTAAGCCATTCTTTGCTTTGTTATGAAACTGATTCAATACATTGATTCCTTTGTTTTTTCCTTAGCTCAGTTCAAATAACTACCCGCTCGGCACATGACTCAACCAAGGGTGGGATTCAAATTTTTTAACAACCAGTTCTGTGGGCATGTTTTAGTTGGTGGCGTGGCTTGGTGGTCATGTGACTGGGTGGTCATGTTATTGGCTGGGTGTAGCCAACTCAATATCACTCACATCAAGGCACGCATCTCCTCCCCTGGCCTCTCATGACTGTGGGGATGCTGCAACAGTCGCACGTATGAAAAATGGTCATAAGCCACTTTTTTCAGTGCCATTGTAATTTTGAATGGTCACTCCACACAAGTAAAGGAGGGGAAAAATACTCCAGAGAAATGTCAGATGCAGGAAGTCTAGTCCTGCCAAGAAAGTAATAAGGGTTAACGGAGAGACAGTTTCTGTAAGCAACACCAGCATGTTTCCTTCCTGCCTCCCTTATAGGATTAGGCCAGTAATTTCTTGTAACAACCGGTTCTCTGAACTGCTTAAAATGTTAACAACTGGTTCAAGCGAATAGGTACAAACTGGTAGAATCCCACCCCTGGACTCAACATTAACCCACAATTATACATTTAATACAATAAGCAACTATAAACCATGATTTACAAGCCATAAGGGCTGGCATCATACTAAACCAGTGGCTAACCAGGTCCATGACTGAGTTTATCTGTTAAATCATGATTTATTTAATCTTAAAAACGTAAATGCACACAACGTATAGTCATAAACAACCATAGTTTGCACATTACTAATTTTCTCAGGAAGCTAAACCCAAATCAAACAAACCTCATTGTAGCTTGGGAAGATGCAATGGACCAGCCATAGCACATCATGAGTCATTGTTAGAATTCAGTAATCTTATGACTCAATGGAAGCTGCAGATCATAATCCTTCCACATCCCAGACCTCCACTCATTGATGGGGCAAGTCTGAAGAGCAGCTGTAACCTCATTTCACTTTTGAGGAATCACTGCATTATCATTAAGCCATGTATTTAAAAAAAAACAATATAAATATGGAACAAACAGTGCCTTTAAAAGGAATAATAAGATCTTAGATTATGGGGTGCTTTAGATACTTGTCAAGGCTTCCAATTATGCTGGTCCACCACAATCATCAAACAGCTTTGATTTTCCTTAAATATATATTTCTAAAATAACAGGAGCTGACTCAAGAACGCGCATTATTAAAAAGGCATGGCATTTCTGGTATCAATTGACTGCACTTGAAAAAAAATGTTTCAACAGAGAGATAAGAATCTGTTGTTGTCTCTAGTGCAGGGGTGTCAAACTCAAGGCCCAGGGGCTGGAGCCTGCAGGGTGTTTAGATCTGACTTGCGGGACTGCCCTGGAAACAGCGAAGGATTGGCTCGCAGTATCTCTGCCAGCAAAAACGGAGTTCGGGAGTTCACTTTTACTCTTAATCCACCCTGTTGGAGGTCCCTTCTATATCCTACTTTATGTATTTCCAATACATTTTATTTCCATCAAAATTGCTCTGCATTTTCTTTATTTTTTTAATTATAATGGTTCCTTATTCTCCTTGATTCTATTCTTGCCCACTATTTCTCTGTATATTATATACATTGTACAATATCTCTCTTTCATTCTCATTTGTGCAGCAATCATTTCCTTATAGAATTTTTCCTCCTTTATAGCTTCTTTTACTTCATCATTCAAAAAATATAGAATAATAGGGTTGGTAGGGACCTTAGAAGTCTTTTAGTCCAACCTACCACATTAGAAACTGGAAAACCAGATGGCCAGGGTGCATGCACCAGAGGTGGTATTCAGCAAGTTCTGACCAGTTCTGGAGAACCGGTAGCAGAAATTTTGAGTAGTTTTGAGAACTGGCAAATACCACCTCCCACTGGAGATTTTACAGTGTCCTTCCCCTGCCACGCCCACCAAGCCATGCCCACAGAACTGGTAGTAAAAAAAATTTGAATCCCACCACTGCCATGCACGTGTTGGGAAGCTAAGTTTCTGATATCTGGCACTCCCACGCATGTGTGCACTCTCATTTCAGCACTTGGTGCTGAAAAAGTAAATCACCACTGGAGGAGTACCCACAATTTCTGGAGCCAAGCCATTCCATTGACTGATTGTTCTCACAGTCAGGAAATTTCTCCTTAATTCTAGTTTGCATCTCTCTTTAATGATCTTCCACCTATTTCTTTTAATCCTGTCCTGAAGTGCTTTGGAGAATAAATAAACTCCGTCTTCTCTGTAACAGCCTCTCAAATATTGGAAGGTGCTATCATACCGTCTTTAGTCTTTGTTGTTGTTGTTGTTGTTAGACTAGGCATGCCTAATTCCCTCAATCATTTGTCATATATTTTTTTCATAGTTTCCTTAAGTATAATTCCACATTTCTGTGCTTTCTTGCTTCATGGTAAGATTCCATTTCTGCTGCTTAGCCTTTTCCACTAAATGCCTAATGTTATGTGTGCAGAGTGTCGACCCACACACAACAGGTCCTCACCCATGGTGAGACAGAAGGATATTCTGGCTGATGTGGTTCCCAGTTGAAGCAGAGGTTCAGGCCCAGAGTTTTGGTATTTCTGTTTTGGGCAAGGAAGTGTGTCCTGCCCACATTTGCACTTAAAATAGTACAGTCACTGCTCTCCCACTGTTAGTACTCTGAATTGACTTTTGATTTCTTGGATTTAGAAAGGTGTAAGATATTCCTGAAGTTTCATGCTGCTAATTTTGTACTATTTTTCTGGATATTAATCTTTCATGATCTACTTCTGAACAGATACACAGAAGGCTACATTGCTTAATGTATCATCAAGCCAACTAATGTCCTAATTCTTTAAAGTATCAGCTTACAACAGGCAGAATAGGTGATAATAAAAATATTTTGCTGTCTTCTTCATTTACTTATGTTGCAATAAAAAAAAAGATGGCATCTGAGCAAAACGACAACAATACCAAAACCCTAAATTCTGCTCTTTGATCTTCGCCAAGAAATTGCAGAATTGGAGAAATTAACTTCAATCAGAGGCTATAAATGCATGGATTAAAACGTATTTAGTATGGGTACCAGATCTTCCCAGATAGCCATGAACAGATTTTGAAGGCAATTCATGCACAGGTGCAAAAGAATATTTTATACCACTAGCAACTTTTTCAGTCAATATTTCTAAATTGTTGCCAAGAGATTATTCAACTTTGAAAATTAAGTGTGACCAAAGCTGATTGGAATGAACTTGTTTCAATGGATTATCGAATCTGATCCTTGCTCAACCTATGCACTTATGAACAAATGATTATGGAAATAAAAGAACCTCTTTTTCTAAAGAAAGGGAGAAAAAAGAGAATTTGCTGTAGATTTTTAAACTATGTGAATCCTCATTTGAGATGTCAATTTCTGCATATTCTTACAAATCCCAAACACAGATGATTGATTTCTTATTCTAATTTTTAATTAAGCTGTCAGAAAATATAAGAAAGAACTTGAACTGACACATACTTTGTGTTTTGATGCGTATGTAAAGTGGCACCAATGTAAACTGCATTTAAAATTAAATTTGATATCATACAGTCAAACAGTAACACATTAGCTTTTAAATCTTATCCACTTTCTCCATTGTTACTTTTGATAGATGGATTATTAGCACATTAGGTTGTTTCTTTGTGTTTCTTTCTCTTTCCTTTCCTTTTTAAAGTTTTTATAGATAAAAGGGGATTTATAAAGAGTTCATAAAAGAAGCAGCAAGGTAGATAGACTCAATTGCAGTAGTGATGTTCTATTTGGAAGTGTTGAAGGACCAAGAAGGAACCAGATCATCCTGGAGAAAATCTACCTATGTGATCACTAAAAATTGCAATTTCATGGCATATGAGTTATCTATCTAGGAAGCAGAATTTTTACAGACACTTCCTCACTATGGAAAAGACTTGAGTTTCACTCATTCCGTGGCTTGACATACAGGAACATAAAAGCAATATGCACAATATTCCTTCCTTTTTGTTTTTTTTTAGGAAAATTATATGAATTATATGAACAAAGCAATGAAGAAAAAAAACAGTTTTTCTTTGTTGAAATATCCTAAAACTGAGATCACTGGATTTCCAGCCAATCAGACTAAGTGCTCTAAATCTAGGTTGGCTTATCCATCACAGCTGGCAATGGATTTTGTGGTATTCTGTGTATTACTGATTGTTCCAGATTATGTCCATTTGTGTAACTCCCTTTGTGATCATTAATAATGTTTACTGTATATTGTTTTATTAGAGCTCTTTCTTTTGGTAGTAAATGTCTTATTAGGGGTGTGGGTGTGGGTGTCTATTTCTGCATTGATTGGGCTTTTCTCCAGCACCATTCTTTCACTATCCCCAGCTGGATTGCTATGTTCAGTGTACTGCAGTTCTGAATACAATTTTGCAAAAGATACATAATTAATTATATATATTAATGACAAGAAGCCTGCATCCATGGGAGTGGCTGGTAGCACCAGGTGCCCCCTCTCACCTTTTTTTAACCTTTTTAATTTTGTTTTAATCCTGTTTTTAAATTTGCTTTTAACTGCATCTCGTTTTCTATGGCTGTATTGGCTTTTATTTGTAAACCGCTCAGGTGAGATTGGTGGCATATCCATTCGATAAATAAATAGCTAATGAAAGACAATAGCAATATACTTAATGAATAATTATTTACATTTGCCTAGGCAGGAAACCCAGCTAACTATATATCAGAAATGATCACCCAAATCCGAAAACTGAGGCTGGTGTTGCAGTGCAGCTTTTACCCTTGATCTACGTTCTTTTACTATTTAAAGTATTATAAAGTGATTCTTTTATACCCTTCTTTTCCTGACATTTTTACACCTTATTAGCTGACTTCTTCTTTCCTCAGGGTCACAGCAGGGGTGGGATTCTGCTGGTTAGGACCAGTTTGGGCGAACCCCTAGCTCCAAAGATCAGCTGGGAGCGAACTGGTACGCTCTGACAATAATGTGGACACACACGTACACCCCTGCGCTTTACTAACCATTATCATCTCAGCTGATCAGTGCAGAAGAGTGGATTGCTACTCCTCAGCTGTGTTACTCCTCTGAAGCAACGTAGCAGGTAAGCATTTTTGTATCACTGTTCATACGTGCGTAGCGTCTGTCAGGCGCACTGTGATCACTGAAATGGTTGTAAGACCGGCTGTATCCCATCCCTGGGTCACACCAAACTAAATTACAATGCCAAAGGATCTCTGGGCTCCTCAAAGTTTTTGTGATTTTTACACAGTTCCACTTCTACAGCTAGTACAAGGGGTGCAATTTTTAAACAGGAAAAAAACCCCATACTCATCTAGGAAAGCTAAAAATCTTTATACATATCTTTTCAACTTTCAAAGATTACGAACGACACACCAAAACTCTGCAAGGTAAGTTGAGCTAGGAGGGGAAACGACAAACCCAAAGTCATTATGTGATTTTTTTCATAGCTATTACTTTGAACCTGGGGAGAAAAAGAAAGGGAAGCTTTGTCTTAGGACTGAATAAATCCTTAACAGCATCAGCTGCAATTCAACACAAGCTGGAAACAAACAAATGAAAGCCAATCTTTTGATTCTTTTTCAGCACTTCTATCCCCTGTTCAATGTTTTTTTCTTAATGTTTGTGATCTGTTTCCAATCCCTTGATATAAATAACTTTATTAACTATTACCAAGGCATTTAATCTTCAGCAAAGCAAAGTTTTGCTATTTTGGTCTGATTCAGAGCGATACTTTCTCCTTTTTTCTTTCTTTCTTTCCAAAGGGTCACAGGGCACATATTTGTTCACTAGATCTCTTACATCATTTTTTCCATTGCTTGGTTCAAAAGGAGGAGTTCTATCTTTGCTATTTTGCTCTGGGTAAATTTAAGTGAGAACAAATCAGCTCTTCAGCCTTCTGCTTGTTAACACAAACGCTTAAACATAGCCTTGATGTGCTTTGAAGGAAGAAAGAGAATATGTATTTCAGAGAACATTACCCTGATTTCTTTCCAAGCAAAGAAGAATAATTACTTTTATATAAACCCCATTTACTCAGCATTTGCATCTTTCCTAGAGATGATATAAATCTGCAAACATCCTTTTTTTTAGTTCCTCATGTTTTAAGGATATTTTGGCATTTATATAACACTTTTAGAAAGTGGTATTTCAGCATTATATTTTAGCATTTCTATAACATTTTAGAAAGTGTCATAACATTTTTAGAAAGTGGTAGGGGAAAAAAATACAGATATGGGACAGACCCAACCTTAACTGCAGCCTCTAATTTGCTCAAAAGTAATTTTATAATCCAATTATTTTTATTTTCTGCATTTGGCAAAAAGAGTTATTAAATCTACTTCGGGAAAGACCTTCATCCACATTTTTAATGGGGCTACAGTTGGGATAATGCAAAATTCCCTTTTAAAGAGTCCAGCTTGGGAACAATCACTACTATACTTCTTTGCCTCACTTCAGGTTAAACTCCCAGGGATTCTTTAAGGCAGGTTAGAGAAGTCAAGATGGCAGCTAACCACTGTGCCACCATGGGAGAATAATATATAAACCAGTATTTTTAAGAACTCCAGCTCCCAGAATTCCCCAGCCAACATGTTTGGCTGTTACATCTGATTGAGGATCTGGGCTTTTTTTACATTTTACTTTTACTACCAAGGTCAGTTGGATGAATGTACATACAGCTTAGCTCTTAGGAAACCCCAGTATATTAGATTAGACTGGTCTGTCAAATAAACAAGCAAGCAGAGAATTCAGATAAAAACAAAGACAAATTGCTTTCCTATTGTGGCCAAGAAAATCCAGGAAATTACCAGAAATCAAGCTTGATTCTTTTTGTGTATTTATTATTATATTTTTTATACCACCTTTATTTTCTTTTCCTTTTTTCTTCTTTCTTGCCCTTTTAACCTTTTCTTTGATTTTGTTCTTTTCTTTTTCTCATTTAATATTAGTTTGTATTTATATTTATATTTCAAAAAATAAGTGTGTGTGTGTGTGTGTGAGAGAGAGAGAGAGAGACAGAGAGAGAGAGAGAGAGAGAGAGAAAGCAATTAGAAAAAAGGGTAACATGAAGTGAGTGATTTCTTTAAATCTGATTTCAAAAAGCTACTGCAAACTCTTCTACCTCAATTCCTCAGGCTCCTCCCTTCCTCTCCATTATCAACTTTTCATTATTTTTCCAGCTCTGCTTCAATTCTCTCTGAGGGCTCACCTTTTCTTCAAACTTCATTCTCTTCCTCTCCCCTTTGACTTTCTCTTGCCCCACCATGTGTTTCTAGGTGCTTCGAAAAGAGGCATTGGCTGTAAAATAATCCTGCTTCCTTTTTTCAAATTCTACAGGAATACCATTGCAAAAATCATCATTCATTTGACAATGGTTCTGAATTTTATCATGCAATTTTCAGATTTTTCTTCAGATAAGAAATTGAAAACTAAAAAAAAGTAATTTTTTAAACAGGAAAAATAAAAACTTTATAACACTCTCCAATTGATAGTGCAGGAGCAGTCTGTAGCAAACTCACTTCCCGTTATTCAGGACACTGTTTATAAGCACTATGTGATTAGAGCTCAAAGCATTGTTAGAGACCCCACACACCCATTTCACGGTCTGTTTCTGTTGCTCCCCTCTGGGAGGAGGTTTCAATTGTATCTATAGCAGGACTACCAGATTCTGTAACAGTTTTGTTCTCTATGTCATCCATCTGGTATGATTTGATTTTCTCGCCATGAACATGTATAAATCAGAACTAGACTGTGTTGTTTCTCTGTATCATATAACATATTAGGTATATGCATATTTATTTATTTATTTATTTATTCTGTCATGGTTACATAGTGTGTATTGGAGGTGGTGACCCTTCAAGAGCTCTATGCAATGAAATTTCATTTTAATGTATACAAATTAGTGTACATTGAAAGTGACAATAAAGTTATTCTATTCAGCAAATTTCTCTCAATCCATTCCTGCTCTTTGCTCTTCTTTAGCTTCCTGGTGCTATCAGATATCTTGCTTTTCTTTTTCCTGCCACCATAGATTAACACAGCTTGCCTCCTACAATGTCTTCACCCTCTCTTTGTTTACTTGTAATTATCCTTTTGATTGACTACCTGCTGGTATCTTTTTCCATCCAATTTCCCATTACATTTTAATTCCAGCCAAGCTAACAATTTCCCCAGTTCTTTCAAGTTAGATCAGGAATAGCTTTGCTTCCTGATGAAATAAATGAATGATCCAAACTATCTTACCAGATCAGGCAATCGCTACCAGAAACGTTGCTGACAAAGTATTAGAGAACATTAAATGAAAAGAAATCAATAGAAAGAATTTATGTAAGGAAGGCAGATTAGACATATGGGATGCCAATAGTTTCTCTCTTATTTTGTATTTCCAAAGTCTGCAAAACAATGATGGAGTGATATTAATAGAGTCACAATTATTCTGAAATGATTAATTAAATGAAAGCAGACAAGTGAACTAGGAGATACAGATGCTTATAAAATATGGTGAAATATGGCCCAGGCAAATTAAGGCTGATTGCATTTAGGTATTTCACCTTGGGAAATTTTAAATTTACTATAAATTTATCTGGGCAGTTAGATTTATTAATTGGCAAATTAATGGCAGGTATGCACTTAAGCTTATAGTACTTTTCTGGGCTTCACTATCATAAATAGATAAATATATGGATATGCAGACAGACATACTGTGTGTATATATGTATATGTATTCAGCAAGTATTGCTTGGCATAGCTATTAACTGAGGGTTTTTTCCAGAAAAAAAGGAGCTTTTACCTTTATAGTTTAAAATATTTTTGTAGCCAAGCTCATCTCCCAGCTTTTCTACAGCAGAGCTTTTGAAACTTAGCAACTTTAAAATGGGTAGATTTCAACATCCAAAGTTCCCTAGTTAGAATGCTGTCTGGGGAATTCTGGAAGTTGAAGTCTATCCACATTAAAGTTGCCAAGTTTCAAAAACACTCGTCTATAGTCTCCAGGTCTGAGGTTTGTTTGATTTTTTTAGAAAGTTTGATATCCTTGTAGCTAGTCAAGCAAAGATTATCCTTGCCATCCCAAGATTCTATTACTTATTTATTAGATTTTTATTACTTATACAGAACAGTTAGAAACAGGCTTGGTCTCAATGGTTGTAGAACTATTATCCTTTGTAAATTTTGGCTAAAGTATATTAGCCCAGCCAGTTGTTTTAGACTGTTTTAGGTCAACTTGATTTTAAAAAGTTATTGGTAATCTTGACTTTCTAGGATTCTTATCGGAAAACCTCTATCAATTAGACTTTGGAAACATCCAAGTGTCCTCAAAAAGCTTATTTGGGATACTGATCTTCAAGGTCTGGTGCCCACTTGCAGCATTGGAGTCTCTGAAATAGGTACATGCTAGCCTCTTAACCCTCCTCTATCATAATCCTGAAATGTTGTTGGGTCTTCACTTTGGCCAGTTTTGTGGTTCTGTTAGGGCATTGCAAAAGACTCTCCTGCATCAAGAGATCTTGAGTCTTCATCTCTTTTACTGTTATCCCTTCAGGGTTAGTGTTTCCATTTGTTTTTATCTGTATATGCTGCTGCTGATCTTATAGCCATAATAATAGTTTGAATTTTAGGGGCCCTAGACAAGATGTTTTCCAGAGCTCCTCTATCACGACGGTGTCCGAGTAAGCTTAAAAATTATGAGAGCAGCAGAGAACCGGGTTATTAACTTTAGTATTTAAAAAAAATAATTGACGACAGTAACCTGCAATTAGAAGTACCATGCAATTTTCCAGCTATCTGCCAACTTTACTTCCATAGAAAATATATGGGCCATGCCATATAATGTATCCAACAGCTCTAATCCCAGGCCAATCCTGTTTTGCTTGTGTAAAGAAGCCATACACATTGGCTTAGTGTATGCTAGCGCTACCATACTAGGGCTGCAAAAATCTAAACAGCCATTTGTTCTGACCCAAGCCTCAGTCAAAGCAAACAAACACCAAACAAAATAAGATAAAAGCAAAAGCTTTTTAATGCTTCTCTGTGAATTCATTCATTCACAGTAAAACACTAGTAAAAACTAATTGTCCCAGATAAGAATGAGCCTTGCCAAGGTGGTGCAAAGCTGCCAAGAACACTAGATTAAATTGCAAGGAAATAATTAAAATCAAAAGTCTCCAAACACAAACCAGGATAGTCTGAACTGCCGCAAGACTTGAAGTGCAAGAACTTCTTTGCTTCCTGCAAAGAATCCCACTTCTGAGGGCTGGCTTTTATCCCTTAAGGGAGGGGCTATCACCTTGCAGCTTTACTCCCGAGTCAACCATGCTGCTGCAGCTGCTCTTTCCTTCGAGTAGCCCTGCATGCATGCATACTGGGCACAGGCTACTTGGGGTCCTCTGCATCACTGCTGCCAGCCTCCACAAGCTCCAAAGGCAGCAAGCACTCCACTCTCTGGTAATCCTGGCCCCATCCCTGCCTCACACGCAGGCTCCTCATCCAAGTCCTTGCTCTCCAAGACCTCAGTTTTCTGCATCTGCTGCCGGTGAACCACAATGCCATTAGAGGACAGCATGGATGAAATATGTTGTCATCTAGTCATTATCAAGATATTTTGCAGTCTCAATGTCATAGCTCCAATTTTCCAACCAAGGTTTGTCAAGAAAAATCTTATTGGCAAGATGAAAAATTTACTAGTCCATATTTTACAAACTATTAAACCCTTTGAACTTAACAAATCTCTTTATTTATCTGTACCTGGGATACCTTCTCACCATTGCTCATTATACGCCACAAAAATATATCAAAGCAATTACCAGAATGATGCAGATCCTGTAAATGAAAAGCTTCCAACATTTCAAATATTTTAGCTAAGAGCAAAGATAGCTAAGGGGGAATATGATAGAGATACTGAAAACCATGCATGATATGAACAATAATTCTCTTTCTCTAGCTAAGATAAAACATGAGATCATTCATGAAAGCTAAATGTAAGCAGATTCGTGACTAATAAAAGGATGATTAAATTATAGAATCCCCTGTGAAGAGATGGGGGGGCATGACCTCCTAACTCAGACACTTTTAAAAGGAGATGAAATAAATTCATGTGTCATAGTGGCTCCCAGTGGCTGCTAGTTTTGACAGTCATATAGTAACTCATAAAACATAAGCAGTATCTTTTAAATGCTAGCTCCAGGAAAGTGACCTTAGTTTTACTCAAGTGTGCACTTACCAACTTCCATTCAAGCCATTGTAGGATACAAAATGTTGTCATATAAAGGTTCTGTCTAATCCAGCAGCATTCTTCTTGAAACACTCAGTTAAGAGGGTTTGAAAAATCAAAGTGAAATGTCTGGATTGAATTGATTCATCCAATTAGTCATACTTAGAATTGGCTTATTGTCATTAGATGGACTAAAGTTTGTTAAAATTTGTGTAAATAATTGAGTGCCATAAATTTAGGCTAAATCTGCATCAAATATCTAGAAGCATATCTAGAATATCCACAGCAGGGCCTGAAAGTAGTACTTTTAAATGTCAGAAATACTGATGAGAAACTGAATGGCTTCAACACAGCTTGTTTTATACTTCACTCACATCTTCCATAATATTTGAGAGAAATTATTACTTTGACTGTTGAAGCTGCAGGTTTGGGGGTTGAATATAGTTTATTTCAATTCTCCGCATAAGGAATTTTTAGTCTTAAAATGTATGGAGTTCAATTCCCAGAAGTTCCCAGCCAGCAAACCATGGCTGGGCTTAGCCTATCTTTCTTACCCTCAAACTTCTGTTTATTGAAGAACCAGACTGTCTGTAGTTGTACAGCCCCATTAGCCTATATGTCCTCCAGATGTTCAGACTTCAAATTACAGAATGGTCAGGAATGGTTATATTGGTTGGGGAATTCTGGGAATTGAAGCTCATACATCTTAAAATTGCCAAGGATGGAAAACACTGCTCTATAAAGTTTTATACCAAGTTGAAACAAATTGCTCTGAGGTAAATGCTACTTCTACTGAAAATGTTCCCTCTTTTACCTCTTTCTTGGCCTACAAGAGCCTACATTTCTGTTTAGTTTTAAACATTTTATGACCTATGAAGCCTTTCTTGGATGTTATTTTATTAATGCCATTCCCGCTGGATTGGTGAATGATGGAATCACTTCAGTTTTATTTACAGAAGTTAGTGATACAATTTGATCAACCATTAATTCTTAATGTTGCTTACAAACCTGTTTGCTTAATCTCCTTAACTCTCTAAAGTTATGTGATAATTTTCTAATCTGTTATTAAGGGGGAAAAAAAGGTATTATTTATAGAGTATGCAGGGGGAGGGTTTCAAAAGCTACAAGATGGCAGGCACAGTGACACAATCCAAACCATGTGTATGTCGGGGTTTTTTTGATTCCAATACTTTGCTTGCAGATTTTGTGACCCCATTTTAGAGGATACTATATTAGGTTCATAGAAAACAGTCTGTGGAAACATAAGTGCAGCAAACTTTTCTTTTAACAAACATGGAATACGGTACCATGGGGCACAAAATTGGCAAGATGGCAGGCATAGTGTACCTATAGTCCCCAACTTATAACCATTTGTTTCGTGCCCATTCAAAGATACAACCACACTGAAAAAAAGTGATTTATGATCAGTTGTCACATAGCAGTTGCAGCATCCCCAGAGTCACATGATGAAAATTCAGATGCTTGGGAACCAAGTCACATTTATGATGATTGCAGTGTCCCAGGGTCCTGTGACCACCTTTTGCAACCTACTGACAATCTGGGGAAGCCGGATTCATTTAACAACCATGTTACTAACCTAACAACTCAGTGATTCATTTAACAACTGTGGCTAGAAAGGTCACCAAATGGAAAAACACAGCAGAAATTTTAAACTCTATTGTGGTTGTAAGTCAAAGACTACCTGTAATAACTTTTTGTAACTAAGATACACACCCACAGCAACAATAACAAAAACCTCCCTTTCCTAAGAAATTTCAAAATTAATTTAGTCTTCTGAAAATAGCAGCCAGTACTGAAAATCAATAGAGGAATTCTTCATGTATCCCCCTGAAAAGGACCAACCACTTTTAAAATAGTATGAGATCAGAAATAATGCTTAAGTAGAACTTCCGGTTGCAAGGCTTCAGCAGTGGCAGGAATCCGCTTCTCTGCGGGTCCCTGCTGCGTTCGCCGCTGAGGTACCCCCGATCCAACTGGATTTGGGGGTTGTCGCTGCCCCAAAGAGGCAGCAGAAGACAGAGGAGATCCGAGCAGGGGTCTGAGGATATTGCACCTCCTTTCCCCAGCCGGCTAGACTCCTTTTTCCTGAGGCAGTGGAGCAGCTGTCAGAAATGGCAGCCACAAAGGAATCTTCAACCGGATAAGACTGTGCAGGAGGAAGCAGAAGGAGAAGTTTTCTTAGCTGAACTGGGACATTAAGTTACTTTTAAAACACCCTGGAAACCTGACTTTCAGATTGATACATTTGTTTCCAAAAGAAGTTGTTACAGGTGGCGAAAGTGCTGAAGGAAAGTTCACTCCCCTTCCTTACAGAGAAAGCAAATGAGCACAGAAAAACCTGCTTCTTTTAGGTAAAAACAAGCTCTTTGTTATAAGTGGGAAGGAGAGGACTAAAAAAAAATCTTTAAAAACTTGTTGGAGGAGATGCTTTGAAGATTATAAGACCAACAACTAATTGTAATACGGCTTTAAAATATATTTGGGATTTTGCCCCAGGAGGAAAAGTTGCAAAGCGAAGAAGAGGAAATAATTTTTGTCTGTTTGGATTGTTTGATAACTTTGACATTTGCAAATTACTTTAAGATTAAAAACATCTGGGTTGTTCTTAAAAATTTACAATGGCACCATCTGTGGATCAACTAAAAATGGAATATGAAAAATTAAAAGAAAGAGAACAAAATGGCAAGAATTCATTGGAAGCTGTCTTCCACCTTTTTGAAATGGCAGTTTCTAAGTACCAGCAAATACTTGAGGAAGAAGGAGAAGGAGAAGATGAAGAAGAAAAGGAAGCCATTTTTAATGGACAAAAAAGTTTGATTAAGAAAGAAAATAGGAAGAGAGGAAGGAAAAATGAGAATTTAAGATTCAATAAAACAACCAAGAAAAAGAAAAATAAGGTGAAAAAAAGGTACAATGTTAGAAAGCAATTGAAAAGAGAATTACAACAGAGAGGGGAAGCTAAAAAGGTGGAGGTTAGGAGAAAGGGGGGGCAAAATGATTAGACTGGAGAAGAAAAGGAGGGGAAAAGGGGAAAAAAGCCATGGTCTGAAACAAGATATCTTTTTTAGAGATAAAGGATAAAGGATAGTGTATAATTTAAGAAAGATTCTGCAAGAGTACATAAGATAGTATTGTAGTATTTGCATTTGAAATAGTCTATTGGAATATTATAAGATTTAACAAAATACTAAAATATTAAAATGTTTTATAATGATAGATTTCAATATTTAATAAAATATCAAAGAGAATATATAAAATGATTAATGCTTAGTTATATTATTAATTAGAATTAGAATTAGAATGGAAATTATATACTTAATTATAAGTTTATTATTCTTTTTTTTCAAAATGCAACATGTAGAATGTACTAAGCAGAATCAGGACAGAAATTATGTATTATTTTAAGTGTTACTTTAGGGAAAGGCGTCACACCTTAAAAGTGATTACAGGGGAAATTCTTTGCTAAAGAGAAGAGATCAATAGATGATTGGAAAAGAACGGACAAAAGATACAAACATAAAGATTTTGAAATAAGATGAAATAAACAAAATATAATTAAGAGAGTGAAAAGAAGGGAGAAGTTATATAGAAAATATAGAATGGTTAATAAGATATGAATGGTATATAAGGTGAGCATGAACTTGATTTAGGTCTGTAAAAAAAGATGTAACCTGGGGCTAAGCCACTTTTCAAAAGAAGTTTTATGTTTTGTGTTTTGGTTAGCTATGTTTTGATTGTGAATTAATAAAACCTTGGAGGAATAAAACTAAAGGGAGAGAAATTTGGAAAAGACATGTATAAATGATAATTAAGGAGGTTTTATCTTTTTATGTCTTGTTTTATGTTTTGTATTTTGTGTGTTTATGCTTGATTGAGAATTAATAAAACCTTGATAGAAAGAAATATAATTGAATAAAAGTGAAGGGAGAAACAATAAGAAATTTGAAAAAGATATATATGTGTTTAAATGGAAATGTGATAATGTGGAACTATGCCTTAAAAAATAATGCTTTATTTGCCTTGTTAAAACTTATAAGTAATTTTTGAGAAAGGAGGTTTTATACTTTGATGTCTTATGTTTTGTTTGTCTTTAAAATCAATAAAACTTGTTTTAAAAAATGATAATAAAAAAAAAGAAATAATGCTTAAGTAGAATCCTTCCAGGCTAAATGGTTTTTGTACCAACACCCAGCCTCATTCATTTTGTTGTTATTGTAAAGGGAATGCTCTGTCTTTTTCTATTAAAGAGGAAAGGACAAATTACTGTCAAGACAACTTTTGATTGTTATATCCGTGGACCCTCCTCTAAACTTCACACTTTTGCTGTGTAAAAATTTACTGCTATGTAAAACACTTAAGAAGATCTTCTTTAAATTCCACTCTCAAGTATACATATATTAAGATTAGATTAATATTTGTGTAAGTCAATTCTATCAAGCTTAATATATATTTTATAAACAGGGAAATCAAGTGACTCAAAACAGTTCTCACCAGCAGTGGGATTCAAATTTTTTTACTACCAGTTCTGTAGGAATGGCTTCAGAGGTGGTATTCAGCAGGTTCTGACCAAATTCTGATACCGGTTCTCCAGAACTGGTCAGAACCTGCTGAATACCACCTCTGGTTCTCACTGTCAGCTGGATAGTGGTGTTAAACATGGGTTTGCTACTCAAGCACAAAATCTTAAAGCAGAATAAATTATGAAAACAATAACCTGGAAAAATAATATATGTATACTGTATATATAATTATTTCATTTTGTGATAACAATTGTAGTCTATTGCTAAGTCACAGGAAAAAAGCAAATAATCGTTTTTAACTTGCATAGTTTATTATAAAAATGGATTTGTGTAGTAGATTTTTCAATTTGGAATGTGATCAATCATTTGTTTTAAAACAGCACCACCTGTACTAGAATGAAAATAAGACATGCATAGGATTGAAAATGATGATGTGTTTTATTGATACATGTGTAACGTATATAGGCTTCACTCACTTTACTAATTCCAAAGAGTATTTTCTGTCTCTACCAGCAGTTGATAATTAGCTTTTTCTTCCTATGTCTTATTAGGCTCCACTGGCATTAATGATGGGGCTTTAAAGATGCCCTTTAAGCAAGACAATAACAAGACAAATTTATTCCAGGCAAAATTACTAAGAAAAAGTATATTCAAAGGGAGGAGGAGAAAATTAAATAAAAACCTACAGATGGGTTGAAGAATCTGTGCCTCTCTGGATTTTGGATATGATCTCACCCTGAACATTAAATATATTGTTTTACATTTTCAAGAGTTACAGTCCAATTATATCTAGCAAGATAGACTTTTCTCCTGTGACTTAGAAATAGACTACAATTTTCATCACAGAATGAAATAACCATATATACAGTATACATATATTATTATATGAATTTAATACAGATTATATTAAAAACAACTAACATAGAAAAGAAAACACTGATTTGCAGAATGCTATCAGCAAAAACAGGTGGTAACTAACAAATGACTTATCCAGTTGAAGAATTCAGCAGGGCAAAAAGTAAAAACTAAGATTGCTTTTTCAATTCAGTTCTAGATTGGCTCCATTTTTTCAGACTGAAAACAGCATACATGGTCTGAGATGCTTTCCAGCCTGGTTTGAAAAGTTACTATTGCCTTTTCCTCAGCATATCCAATCCATAGCCCATGGGCTTCATGTAGTCTTGCACAGCTAGAAATGTGATCCCACAAGATAATTAATATATATTAATTTTAAAATAAAAAGTTTGTTATTTATATACATTAATTATATTATGTATTTTATATGCAGCCCAAAATAATTCCTCTTTATTCAGTGCTGCTCAAAAGCCAAAAGCTTGGTTAACCATCCTTTATACGCATATCTCAATGGTGTTTTGAGGTAAGTATATTGGAAATATAGTGCACATTACATTGTTATATTGAAAATTATTCAGAAGACAATGGCTCACACTGATGTTTTCTATGAAGACAGTCAATGACTAGAACCATGGGCAATTTTATCTCTTTGCATATTCATTGATGCAATACTTCATTGATGCAATAATTGATAATATACCAAGAAGTCTGTATCAATTTTTAGCAACTATATCAATAGATTTTCAATGCATTGGATGATTTGCGTTCAATCTCGCCCTTTGGGTCTTCCACGGATAATCCCATTGTTGTAGTCATTGATTTTTAGAAATGATATTATTGCATTTATGTTGTTGGAGATGAAATGAAAGTAATGTTCTATTTAAATATATTGTTCCATTTTGGTAAGAAAGAATTACATGTATTAAGTCAACTGTGAGATTTATTTTGATCCCACAGTGGAGGAATAGTTTGTGAAAATGTCAGAACTGGTAGAAAAGGCAAAACTGACCTGCTTAGTCAGGAAAAAAAAATCTTTTCTGGAAGATTGGAGACTTTATGTGGACTTTTTGCAGAAAGAAGAAAGACATGAAATGATGATTTCATTCGATGATTTGATGATTAAGAAAAGCATGGATTAAATGAGGAACTGAATTTGTATAACAACTAAGACAGAGGAAGGACAATAAGATTGTAATTATTTGTTGAAAATAAGATCAGAAGTCATTTCTATTTTTCTTAATTTTTGATTCTTTTTCTATCTTTTTTGTTTCTTATACGCCTTTGTTCTCACCTTTTCTTTCTTTTGATCGATCTATTCTATAGAAAAATCTTAATAAATATAATAAAAAGAGACTATATATTTTTAGATTATATATTCTTTTGAAGTTTATCTCTATCACATGAGCACTGACTTCTGGACAAAGAAAATGGGCTTATTGTCAAAAGATAGTTCAGCAGAAAACATGACTGTGATCTGCAGAATTTATTAATATAGAACAGCTAGGGTGACTGTACTGAATCATGACTTCAATTTATTGATGTTATGTCTATTTTTGAATATATCTTTTGTATGTTTTTTAAAGAATTTTTTATTCTTTTATAATTTTATGTATTGTTTCTTTTGTTTGTAAATTTAGTTAATTAAAAAAAAAACTCTAGAGGGCCACCCAAAACTGGGTTGTATACAAAATTATTACGCAAACATACAAAAGGAAAACGGTACATGCTACTAAAATAAAATCAATTAAATAGGACTCAAAACTAAAATGTGTTTTTCTTCTTCCTCTTACCTTTCCTCATGTCTCCTTCCCCTTTTCCTCCCCAGTGCCTTCCTATTTACTTTGTACTTTGTATTTTACATTACTTTATAACTCAATAAAAATGTTAATGCAAAAGAAAAAAAAAACCTTTGTTGTGTCCTACCAAATTGGAGTTCAGCTCAAGCTCACTAAATGGTGGAAAAAGAGGAGGGTTAGCTGGCTGATTTCCTGTTCCTGGCCAGCCTCAAGAAAGTCTCTGTTCTGTCCTGAATTTGAACACTCGAAATCCCCGCGCCTTGATTGGCTAAGGCGCGGGGATTTCTGATTGGCCAGGCGAGCCGTGCTGATTGGCCCGATTGAAGTCTCCCGCGATTGGCTCGCTCCAAGAGTGGGAGACTTGAATCGCTACCATTGGCCGCGGCCGCCGCAGCGAAAAGGATAAAAGCCGCGGGCTTTTTCCTTTTCGCCGGTTCGGTTCACAACAGTTTAATAAAGAGCTTGAATGATAGTCACAGACTCTGAGCGTCTTTTTGCGGACACGACACTGGCGACGAAGGTGGGATCCCGACCCTGAACCGAACCCCGTGTCCAACAAGAGCCAGTTCCAGCGAAAGAGATGGCGAAGATCGCACCGCCCGCCCCCTTCAACCCCGCCAACGAGGACTGGGAATCGTACTCAGACCGGTTCCGAATGTACTTGGAATGCGCCGGAATGAAGGACGCCCCGGGCCCGCTTAAACGCGCCGTCTTTCTTACTCACTGCGGACCAGAGGTCTTCCAGATGGCCAAAGCATTGGCCAAGCCGGCAGACGCAACCGCCATGGACTGGGACTTCCTCGAGCCTATACTGCGGCGCCATTACGCCCCCGAGGTCCCCATCCTGATACGGCGCAACGAGTTTTACCACCAAAATCAGAAACCAGACGAGAAATTGAGCAACTTCGTCGCCGAGCTGCAGCGCCTAGGAGGACTCTGCGAGTTCGAAGGTCTAAACAGCCTCATAAGAGACCGATTCGTGCTTGGCCTATGGGACCCTACACTCCAGAGCCGGCTTATGGCCAAGGGCGACATCAGCCTAGCAGACGCCCTCACCGCAGCCGCAGCCGCAGAGGCAACCCGCTCGTCTGCTGACAGCATGCGAAGATCTGACGCAAAGGGCGGAAACAACAACCCGGCAAGGTCGGCCGACCCTAGAAGTGAATCAACCGCACACTACGGAGAATTCCAGTCAGCCTCCAGCACATCGGAAGACGAGGAGGACATACATCGCGTGCAGACGGGACGCGGCGACCAGCGGAATCGAAGAGGTCGTAGGTCGAGGACCAACTGTGCCGGGTGCGGCGGCGACCAGCCCAGGTCAGAATGCCGATTTTTTGACTCTATTTGTAGGCATTGTGAACGACGGGGTCACATCGCTCGAGTTTGCCACCAAAAGAAGACCCGCAGCCCGCCCAGATGGGAACAACACGACCGGAAGAAGGAAAGCCCCCCGCCCAAGACCAGAGAGCGCCAACCGGACGGTCGGTGGGACCGTACCCAGCGATCTTCAAGAGGCGGTGACGGTCGGCGAAAAGAAGAAACACACCAGACGGTGACCATCGGCCACGCCATCTCCGACGGCGCCAGAAAGGTACACGTTGAAGTCCATATTGAAGGCCAACCATGCAAGATGGAAGTGGACTCCGGGTCCTACCTCTCCATGATTGCATGGCGCGAGATTAAGCGGCTTGTACCCACCCTCCATAAGAGGAACATTCATACCCAGAAAATCATCATAAAAGACTACCAAGGGAATCGCGTCCCGGTAGTGGGCACCAAGAGCTTCAATGTAACCTACAAGGGCCGCACCGAACAACTGCCACTCACCATCGTCGATCGCGACCGCCCAAGCCTACTAGGTCTACAATGGTTCGCCCCGCTTGACATCGCGCTGACAGGAGTCAACCACGTCGCCGACGACGGTTGGGAACAGCGGCTAGCCCAGGAGTTCCAGGAAGTTTTCGATGGAAGCTTGGGCAAGTACCAGGGGCCCCTTATTTCGTTTGACCAAGACCCGAAGGTTCCCCCCAAGCGGCTTAAACCTAGGAGGGTACCATTCGCCCTGAAGCCTAAAATTGACGAGCAGATCAACAAGCTCGTCGAACAGGGGGTGTTGCAGCCGATAGACCATGCCCGATGGGAAACCCCTATAGTGACCCCAGTAAAACCAGACCGGTCTGTGAGAATTTGCGGGGACTATAAGGCCACCCTAAATGGCGCATTACAACAAAGCGCCTACCCAGTCCCAATCGTGCAACATCTGCTGCACTCACTGGGAGGGGGCAAGGTCTTTGCCAAGCTCGATCTCGCCCAGGCATATCAGCAGTTACCAGTAGATGAGAAAACGGTGGAAGCCCAGACCATCGTGACCCATCGGGGGGCCTTCAAGTGTAACCGACTCCAATTCGGAGTCAGCGTGGCACCAGGCATCTTTCAAAGCCTGATGGAACGTTTGCTACAGGGCATCAAGGGGGTGGTGCCCTATTTTGATGACGTATTAGTAGCGGCGCCAAACGAAGCCGAATTAGAAAACCGACTCAGACAGGTCTTAACAAAATTTAAAGTGACAGGACTTAAAGTTAAACGAGAAAAATGCCAACTATGCACAAAGCAAGTGGAATTTTTGGGCTACCTTCTAGACCGGCATGGCATTCACCCTACAATTAAAAAAGTGAAAGCCATCAAAGAAGCCCCTACCCCAAAGTCTAAAACGGAACTACAAGTGTTCTTAGGGTTGCTGAATTTTTATAATGTTTTCCTACCCCAAAAGGCTACGGCGGCGGAGCCTTTGCATAGACTCCTGGATAAGGCGGCAACCTGGACTTGGGGGAGACGAGAGCAAACCGCCTTTCAAAAAACCAAAGACCTCCTCACCTCCGACGCCGTCCTGATTCAATTCAGCGAAACCTTGCCCTTAGCTGTCACTTGCGACGCATCACCTTTCGGCGTCGGCGCTGTCCTCAGCCATACCCTCCCCGACAAAAGGGAAGCACCCATCGCGTTTTTCTCCAGGACTCTGACTAAACCAGAGCGGAACTATAGCCAGCTGGACAAAGAAGCTTTGGCTATAGTTGCCGCCGTTAAGCATTTCCATGAATACCTATATGGCCACCCGTTCACCATTGTGACAGACCATAAGCCGTTGCTGGGAATCCTCGCCGGAAACCGAGCCACCCCGAACATTTTATCACCCCGGATGACAAGGTGGTCCGAGTTCCTGGCAGCCTACAGCTACGAACTGTTACACAAGCCAGGTAAGAAAATTTCGCACGCGGACGCTTTAAGCCGTTCCCCCTTACCAGACTCTGATCCTGACCCAGCACCAACAACAAACACCCTTAGCATTGAGAACCTACCCATTACCGCATCGGACATTGCCAGAGAGACTGTTAAGGATAAGCGTCTGGCGCGAATCCTACATTGGCTAGAAAAAGGTTGGCCTGAAAGGGACAATGACGAATCCATTAAAACGTTCAGGAACCGCCAGACTGAACTTTCACTACTTAAGGGATGTATCTTGTGGGGTGACAGGGTAGTCATCCCGGACAGATTGCAAGGGAGGGTCTTAGAGATGCTGCATGAGGGTCATCCTGGCATCGTCAGGACTAAAGCCCTGGCCAGGAGTTACGCTTGGTGGCCAGGGATGGACAAACAGATTGAGCAATGGGTCGCCAAATGCCATCGTTGCCAGGAGACCAGACCCAGCCCACCCGCAGCACCCATCCAGGACTGGGAAATACCAAGGGGGCCCTGGTCCAGAATCCATTTAGACTTTGCGGGTCCAACAAATGGGCATACTTTTTTGATCACAGTCGACGCTTACTCCAATTGGTTGGAAGTAAGCGACATGAAATCCACTACCACGGAGGCCGTCATCAAAGAACTGTGTAAACTGTTTTCCACGCACGGCCTCCCAGACGTCGTCGTCTCAGATAACGGGCCCCAGTTTACTTCCCTCGAGTTTGAAAGGTTTTTGGCGGAGAGGGGCATCCGCCACGCATTAACGGCACCGGCGCATCCGGCGGCGAACGGTAGAGCGGAACGGATGGTCCAGTTTACAAAAAAAACCCTCCGGAAAATGGACCACGGGGAGATCAACGACAAAATCAACAAACTCCTCTTCATACAACACATCACCCCAAACACCACTACCAACAAAAGCCCAGCCGAACTGTTAATGGGCAGGAAGCTGAGGTCCCCACTCGACAGGTTGCACCCGACTTACAACCCGGAGCGGCCCCCAGACTCCAGCTCCAAATACCGGACATTTGCCCCCGGTGACTTAGTTTACGCCAAAAATCTGACGGGGGACCCCCTATGGCTCCCAGCCGTCATCACTCAAATCACCGGTCCACGGTCGTACCGGCTCCAAACCACCGACGGGCGAGCCTGGAAACGACACATCGACCAGCTCTGGTCACGTACGGCAACAGACCTCAACCCCCAAGACTCGAACCAAGGGGGGAGGGAACACCCGAATAAAATAGCGCAAGAAAAAATCCAAAAATACTCACCGGAACGCAGCCATCGCGAGTCCCCTCCGGAGAAGAACCACCTGGCCAGCTCAACCGACTCGGAGAAACCAAGCGGGAGCGGTGAAACCCGCAGCTCAACCGACCTGGTAGGCCCAGGCGGGAGCCACGGAGAACGAACCGGCCCGATCATCCGGCCGGTTCACACAGAGGGAGGAGCAGCCAAAAAGATGACCGCTCCGGCCGAGGTACAGCTTGAAACTGAGTTGCGCAGGTCAACTAGGACTAGACGGAGCCCCGCCTACCTGCGTGACTACGCTACGTGATGGACCATACCAAGAGGGGAGGGGTGTTCTGTCCTGAATTTGAATACTCGAAATCCCCGCGCCTTGATTGGCTAAGGCGCGGGGATTTCTGATTGGCCAGGCGAGCCGCGCTGATTGGCCCGATTGAAGTCTCCCGCGATTGGCTCGCTCCAAGAGCGGGAGACTTGAATCGCTGCCATTGGCCGCGGCCGCCGCAGCGAAAAGGATAAAAGCCGCGGGCTTTTTCCTTTTCGCCGTTTCGGTTCACAACTGTTTAATAAAGAGCTTGAATGATAGTCACAGACTCTGAGCGTCTTTTTGCGGACACGACAGTCTCACTTGCTGGTCTTGAGGAAAATGGCCTTTGCTAGCTTTCTGGCCAAAAGGCCATATTTCTCAAGGCTGAAAGGAGCCTCTCTAGCTAAGGCAATCTTCTTCAGGACTAGAGAGACGATCTTTAACAACTTCTGTGATTTCCTTTTGCAGTTCCTCTGTCTTCAAATTTCTAAGATTCAGATCTGCTTAACAGTCTGCTTAAAAATGGTATATATGTATGTGTTTGTGTGTGTCGTGTAAAATTGAGAGTATCTTGGTGATGTTTTCATGAGGTCCCACTCGCCATCTTCAGGCTGGTGCTTTCAGCTTCGTGCTCGGCTCACACAAGCATGAAGCCGAAAGCACCAGCCTGAAGATGGCGAGTGGGACCTCATCGAAACGTCACCAAGATATTCTCAATCTTACATGGGAAAAGACCTGAACATGCCAAGACCTGCATACCTGTACCAGTGAAAATCTACTATATATCTGTATATATTTGTTTCCAGGTCAATTTTATCTTTGGGGTTTCTTAGGATGGCTGCTATTTTTCTGTCTGATTTGAAGGCAGTCTTGATGTGATGCCTGTGTAGCATCTTACTGATTTTGTCTGTAGTACCTCTTATGTAAAATTGACCTGGAAAACCAAGGCATATATGAAGTCCACTGTGCATCATGCCCTGCCACATACATTGGACAGACCAATAGAAGAATAAGTACCCACCTGGATGAACACAAAAATGCAGTAAAAAAGCTGGAACACACTTCCTCACTAGTCCAACACATGAAAGCAACAGGACATAGCATCGACTTCAATGGCACCCAAACCCTAGCCACTATAGAAAACCCCAGCCACAGAATTATCAGAGAAGCCATAGAGATTGAAAAAAGACCTGAAAGCATGAATAGAAGAGATGATTCCACCAGATTGTCAATTATTTGGAAGCCTGCACTCACAAACAAAAAAAAATCTCCACACCACTAGCCAGGCAAACACCTGGGCACAAACAGATCCCCCCTGATACCTCCAGCTCAAACACACCCCAACCAGGCACCCAGATGAAACCTAGCTTCCTAACAAATGATAGCCGTCCATTTACTCAGCCAAGATGCACTAAAAGCCTCCAATACAGGAACACAATGTTGCCAGCCAATCAAGACACAAAAAAAGCCACAAAACAGAGAGAAGATATTGGAAACACCAATCAAGAAGAACACAGCAAACTCCAAGACCAATAAACACAGACCAAGACTCCCAAACAGTCAGGATGAAGAAAAAACCATTCTGGCACAGCAGTAGCCTTCCAGTACATTTCAATTAGATGATGCCAATATGCAGTCAATTCATTTCATCTTTTACTGGGCTCATGTTGAAAGCCTTGAATACTGTAAATTCAAGCCCCTAATAAATTCAACTCTTGTTTCTCCAAAGAATGTTTCTCATATGCTATTATTTATACACTAATATAATTGGTAAAAACTAGACTGCATGTTTATAATTCCATCAAGGGCTGACAGGGAAGTGGGTTCGGCAACCAGATAATTTCTTATCACTTACTAGATTCAGGATATATGAGATAAAGCACTTTCCTTGATTGGGCAAATCAAGTCAGCCTCCCCAAAGGCACCTTGCTTTCAATTATCCTAAAAATTATATAAAACAATTATATAAAATTATATAAAAATTATATAAAATGAGTATAGATCTCAAAAAGAGGGGAGGGGTGGAAGAGTGGAAGAAGAACAAATAGAAAATGGTTAGGGAAATAAATACTGCTTATCAACATGCAAACCAGAAATCTCATATTCCCTCTCCCCCAATTGTATAGTTGACGTAATGGCTCAGTTTAACAGACTTTTGATTTGACAAATAAGATGTGATGAATGGGGATATGGTGAAGTGAGGATTGTTGAGGGTGGCTGAGAATATAGAGGGAAGGTAGAAAAGATAGGTAGGCCGATAGGATATGTTGCACTAGGATCTTGGCCAGAAGTGGCATTCAGCAGGTTCTGACCAGTTCTGGAAAACCAGTACTGGAAATTTTGAATAGTTCAGAGAACCAGCAAATACCACCTCTGACTGGCCCCGCCCCATCTATTGTCTGCCCCCCGAGTCCCATCTGATCGGCTGGGTCTTCTTTTGTTGCCCTGCACAGGAGAATGGAGCTGGAAACAGGTTAGTGGGGTGGGGAGGGAATGGAGACTTTACCGTCTCCTTCGCCATCAAGTCACACCCACCAAGCCATGCCCACAGAACCAGTAGTAAAAAAAAATTGAATCCCATCACTGATCTTGGCATTCATTAAGGGAAGGGACAGAGAGGGAGGGTATGAGTGACAGGCAGGCAGTGGGGGTATGTTGTGCTGGGAGCTGCTAGGGAGAGAAATGGAAAGAGGTTGTGCCCACCAACCTTACTCTATTTGCTTTTATTGTTAGGAGTAAGGCAAACCCTTATATTAATTCAAGCCGAACAGACCCTCCCTTACTCTATTTGCTTTTATTGTTAGGAGCAAGGCAAACCCTTATATTAATTCAAGCCGAACAGACTCTCCCTTACTCTATTTGCTTTTATTGTTAGGAGTAAGGCAAACCCTTATATTAATTCAAGCCAAACAGACCCTCCCTTGCCCTTTTCAGTCTACAACATTGTCTATCTGAATTGTGAACAGTGCTGATAACCAAGAGCTTATTTAAAGAAAATATTTTAGTTCAGCTTGGATGACTGTCTTGATTTTAGATGGAATTCTCCCTATGTGATTATTGCCTTTCCCTTATATTTCCCTTTCCTCAAATAATTTTTTTTTTAATTTCCCCCAAATCTGGCCATATGTTTAATAAGCAAATTTCCCATTATATCCTCTCCTTGTAGGTTTGGCACAAGGTCTGTTGAATTTTGTCTTTTTTTTTCTCTGGGCTTTGGGCAGAGAGATCCATTTTCCACTCCTTTCATTTCTATTGGACTGTGCTAAAAGGGGAAGATGACCACAGTAAACGGAATATAAACTCACAAGCTGGACAGACTTGAAAGCATCATAATGTTCTGCAGGACTGCTTGCCTATAGTGAGCATCTTTTACTGAGGAACCTTGGATTTAAACCTTGTCAGTGAGTTTAAATCAACCAGAGGTGGTATTCAGCAGGTTCTGACCAGTTCTGGAGAACTGGTACCAGAAATTTGAAGTAGTTTGGAGAACTGGCAAATATCACCTCTGACGGGCCCCACCCTTATCTATTCTCTGCCTCCTGAGTCCCAGTTGATCAGCTGGGTCTTCTTTGGTTGCCCTGCACAGGAGAACGGAGCTGGAAAGCAGGTTACTGGGTGAGAAGGGAATGGGATTTTGCAAAAACCTTCCCCCTGGAGTAGGGTGGGAATGGGGATTTTATAGTATCCTTCCCCTGCCACACCCACCAAGCCATGCACACTAAACATGCCACGCCCACAGAACCGGTAGTAAAATTTGTTGAATCCCACTACTGAAATCAACCCCTCTCAGTTCATAACAATATATAAATGTATTATAGCCATGATCACTATATGTGGCTTAGCTCTAACTATAATTATTAATATTAGCGTAGCTATAATGCTTAACAGAATTAGCTTCTAAACTAAAAATTAGAGTTCGAATTAGCCCATCCAAATGGATAACAACAACAGAGATTAAAACTATGAATATTTGCAGTTGACTTGTCGGGATCTGGTAAATCAGGGAATATTATATTTGCATGTGTTTGATACTGAAAACTAGAAAAGCACATGTAATATTTTTAGAGAGGTATTTTTTTTCCAAAACTACTGAATCAGAGACTTGGACAATCACATGTTTCCATTGAAAAAATATACCAAAATTATAAACATTATATCTAACTTAAATTGCAAGAAAAATATGATGTATCATCAATACAGAACAGATGACCCCATCAGAGTAATATGCTGAATATTGTAAGCTTCTTCCTGGATTTCTGAAACAGTAATTTTTGTTGGTGAAATTTCCAGCATATCTCCAAGAAACAAGGAGTTTCAGAATGCCACTGAGTTTCTTTGGATAAGGGATGAAAGAACAGGAATGAAACTGAAGAGCATGAGGCAAGATATTATCTTTTCACTGACACATCACAGCACTGTTTCACTGGATGAGCATCTCAAAGATACTTATTGGGAAAAGCACCAGCAAGGAAAATATTTCTTCTAGATATTTTTTCCCAATTATAACTGCACATTTGTTTTTTGGGGCTGACCCTTTATTCAAATAAATGTTTATATCATATTTCTAAATGGATCATATGTAAGAAGAGAAAGAAGAGATTGTCCCAGAAATCCTTTCCTTCCTGACAAGCAGCCATGATGGCTACCCCTATCATTAAGCAGAATGAACCAAGCCTTTAAGTGGCAGGTGCCAGCAAGAGCGACATGGAATGACATTCAAATACTGAAAGTCAGAACGTATCCGAGGAAGAGAAAATTATCCTGCATTTCTTCTCATTTAATTTGATGGTGGGGGGGGAAAGATGCTTGCAAAATGTAGGAAGAACATTCCAGAG
Source organism: Hydrophis major (assembly GCA_033807585.1). Taxonomy (NCBI): domain Eukaryota; kingdom Metazoa; phylum Chordata; class Lepidosauria; order Squamata; family Elapidae; genus Hydrophis; species Hydrophis major. Next base: position 80,979,712 of record CM066331.1, read on the forward strand.
TAACTCTCAAATTGACGTATTTTGTGATAAGATCGACAAGGGATGTGTGTGAATATCCTACCTTTCCAGTCATTTCTGCAGCAGGCTGCAGCATCCTTGAATTTCCATATTTCAATTAAATTCCAAGGGAAGAGATTATGAGATAACTTCTTCCAGGGCTTTTTCAGAAGCAGCACTACAAGATTTGGTGGGGAATTTTGAAAGGGCACTTGTGCTTAGATCTAGTCAGAACACTGGATATGTACCACGGATTTGGGTTGAGATGAACTGTTATTGCCTTGAGGATGCGGTGGTTCAGTGGCTAAAATGTTGAGCTAGTTGATCAAAAAGGTCGGCAATTTGGCAATGGGAATCCATAACACTGTGTAATGGAGTGAGCTCCCTTTACTTGTCTCAGCCAACCTAGCCGTCTGAAAGCCTGTAGAAAAATAGGGACCACTTGGTGGGAAGGTAACAATGTTCCATGCACCTTCGGCATTTAGTCATGCTGGTCACATGACCATGGAGACGTCTTCAGATAGTGTAATAGTCTTCGGCTTTGGAATGGAGGTGAGCACCGCTCTCTAAAGCCAGAAACCTTATTATTGCCTTAAATTGTGGTAGAAGTAAGTTTCAATCCAATCAGGCTCTGTCTGTGTATGTAGAATTGAAAGAGCCATATAAAATTTTATTCTTCGTCATAAAATATTTGTGAAATTTCTTGACCCAGCCTAGATTTTTCATGCTCCTCAACAGAAAACAAAACTTCAAAACTTCTTTTGAAATGCAGAAATGTGAAGAAGCTACCAATCATTTGCTTTAACTTATTTTAGATTATTTGGCAAGAATTACCAAAAAGCACATCATATCTTTTGACGTATTTATAGTGAGTCACATACCCTGGCACAATCTGATAGCTTCTATAATGGCTTACAATGTCAGTCATCACCATTTATATTATTCAGCTTCAGACCTTGTCAATTTTGCCAAAAATGACCTGTGACCATGTAACTATTATAAAAGGAAAATATTGTAAAATATTGCCATTTTTTAAAATTAGGAGATGCATTGCTCTTCTTTGTTTTTGAGTGCCAGTAAAACAGTATGGTTTATGTAATAAGCAGTTTGTTTGGTATGGGGTTTTTTTTTATTGCTGTGAATTTATGCAAAATTGTTTTTAACTTAAATGTTCCCCCCAAGCAACTCAACTTTGAAAACGATTCCTCTGAAACAGACTACTTTGGGCAATTTCACCTGTGTTCAGCCTCACATTTGTGCAACAGAGAAAGCACTCAAAGAGTTATTCCCTACCGTATAATTGACTCTCTGTCATCCGCATGGAGAAAATAGGTTGGGGCAGAGGAACAAGTATCTTCAAAGGCTGTGCCAGGGGAGAAGAAAGCTGGTCTGTCAGATCCAGAAATGGATGAGGTAATGCTGAAGCGGCTTTAAATTATAGAGACAGCCAACGAACCTCAAAAGATGAAAGTTCTGCAAGAACACTTTAGAAATTCAGAATTGGTTGCTTCCTTTGTAGCTCTATTGGAAGCTAAAACCCACCTTTCTCCGAGAAAAATGAAATATTTTAGGATATATTAAAAAGGCAGAATATTTCACCAAAAGAGAAGTAGAAACTCAGAGAGGCAGAAACTCACCCCCCCTCTTTTGTTAATGGGCCATTAATGCCTGGGCCAGTCTATTCTACATAACAAAGATCTACCTCCTTCAGGCAGAGCCATTTAATTGCCCTTCATTGCATCACCCACCAAGTTTCAACCAAACTTAGCACACAGACAACCTAAAAAGCTATCTATGACCTCTGACAGCAACCAGTCAGGACACTCTTTCTGTGCCAGGGAGGTTCATGAAACCCATGGACTCTTAGCATTTCTGCCCTTTTCTTTGCCCAAGAGCTCCAAGGCATGTGATCCTGTTCATCAATAAACCTTCTTTCCCCCAGAAAAAAAATAAGAAAAAGAAAATTGAATTTTCTCTTATATATATTTTTATGCTCCTTTTGATTTTTTAATTTTTTCTAGGACAGAGGCTCCCTTTAGCTATTTTCTTTTTCTTTTTTTTTTTGTGTGTACATTACTCATTTTTTCTGGCTGGGGGGGGGAAGAGCATTAAGAAACATTGCAACACTGCCAACTAGAGGCTTGAAAATACTTTAAGACTCCTTCTCAAGGACATTTCAACGTGATAAGATAGAGGGAGAGCATAGCAAAATATTATTACAGGTGTTTTCCTGGACTCTTATCAATATTTCAACATTTGAGGCTTAGCTTGGAAGCTGCTGGAAAAGAGAGTCATAATAAGAGCCTTGGATAAATAAAAAACTTTGTTTTTCTTTTTTGATTATTGAGATTAAGGTGTGAAGAACCTGAAGGAATTTCTTTTTTTCTTTTCTTTTTTTTTTTTTTTTTGCTCTTAATCAAGAATATCATTTTTGGGTTTGTTTGTTTTTTTCCTTTCTATTTTTCTTTTTTTATGGTGGACTACTTTGTAATTGGATTAGGGTCAAGAAGAGCCTGAAGATTTTTCTTCTTTCTTTTTTCCTTTTTCTTCTTTGGTTTTGGGTTTTTTACCATTGTTTTTTTTTATTTTGGATTATAATTGACTATTCTACCAGTTGGATTAAAAGTCAAAAAGAATTTGAAGCTTTGGAGGCATTAAAATGAGCAGGAAACCAATACCAGTTGGCATTTCTACTTCTACCTCTGCTTCCCCACCAGCTGGAGGACAACGTTTAATTCAGACAATGTTGAAACAAAATAAAGAACAAGAAATAGTAACTTTACAGATGATTATGCAAGGAATCCAAGATCTCAAGATAAAATCAGACATCATTGAACAAAGAATAGAGAAGACTGATGAAAAAGTGGAAAATATTAAACAAATGATGGGGAAGTATGAGGAGAGATTCCAAAAAATTGAGAAAGACGGAAAACAAAGAGAGGAGAAGATTGGAAATATTGACAGTAGATTAACAGTGGTTGAACAAGAAAAAAATGGGATGTTGAGGTGGGAGATGGAAAGGTCAGAATTTTATCTCAGATTTCAAAATACAGAAGAGGAAAAAGGAGAAAATTTGGCTGCGATAATGATAGAAATTTTGGCAGATGCTTTGGAAATTACAGAGGAAAAGATGATGGATGGAGTAGATGAGGTATAACGAGCTTATACAAGATATGCGATGAGAAATAAATTACCAAAGGAAGTCCATATTAGATTTACCAAAAAATCCATCAAAACACAAATATTACAAGTGGTAAGAGAGAAAACATTGAAATACAAAGGTAAAGAGATTGTGGTTTTAAAACAAATACCCAGAAGAGTGAGAGAGATGAGAAGAGAATATCGATTTCTGACCAAAATGCTACTGGAAAACGAAGTGAATTATAGATGGCTGATTCCAGAAGGATTAATGTTTACGTGACAAGAGTAGAGACATAGAATTGATTCAATTGAGAAAGCAGAACTTTTCCATGCAGAATTTTTTGGAAGAAGAAGAGAGGAGGCAGAGAAAGAGGTTTCATTAATTGACTTTCAAGAGGAACAACTGGAGACTGAAAAAGAGAAAGGAGCTGTAGGTGGACAGGTAGACAGTAAAGAACAGCGTGAAGTGAGATCCACGAGAGCTGTTAGACCTAAATATAAAGCATAATCATGGAAGAAAGAAAACTGATTACAATGAATATAAATGGACTTAATTCAGATGTTAAAAGAAGGAAAACTTTTCATAAATTAGAGAAATTAAAATTTGATATAATTTGTCTACAAGAAGTTCATATTAAAAAACAACATGAACAATTGTTAGTAAAGCCAAAATTGGGGAAAATATTTACTTCTTTGACTCAATGTAAGAAAAGAGGAGTGGTTCTATACATTAAAGAGGCTATCCCAGCAAAACTGATCTACACTGATGAAGATGGAAGAGTATTAATGGTGGAAATAATGGACAATAATATAAAAATACTCTTGATTGCAATTTATGCTCCGAATGAAAAACAAGAAGAGTTTTATAAAAAGCTACACATGAAAATAACTGGACTGGACTATGTTAATATAATTATGATGGGAGACTTTAATGGAATTGTGGACAATAAATTGGACTATATAGCAACAACAACCAAGCAAAATAGAAAGGCTCTCCCTAAATCTTTTTTTAAAATGACAGACGAACTATCTTTAAAAGATATTTGGAGAGAAAGAAATGTTAAAGCTAAACAATATACTTTTTATTCAAACAGACATTTATCATGGTCCAGATTAGATATGATTTGGATATCAACACAATTCATATCCAATATTCAAGAAACAAATATTGAAACAAGTACTTGGGCAGATCATAGCCAAATGACAATTAAATGGAAGGGACAAAAAAAAAGATTGAGATGGACATTAAATAATACTATTTTAAAGGAGAAAGATTTTATACAATGGATGGAGACGAATTGGCTTTTTTTTTCAGAGAAAATAGAAAAGAAGATACTTCAACGCAGAATGTTTGGGATACAATGAAGGCATATGCCAGAGGTCTGATAATAGATTATACAAGAAAAAAGAATATTAGGAAAAGGCAAGCTTCTAAAGCCTTGGAAGATGAGTATAAAAGACTTGAAAAAGAATTGCAGAAAATGCCACAGAAAAAAGATATTAAATTGAAGCTGGATGTAATTAAACATAAAATGGAATTAATAGAGAAAGAAAAATTGGCACAGAAAATCAGAAATTCTAAACAGAATTACTTTGAAGATGCGAATAAACCAGGTAGATGGCTAGCATATAAATTGAGAAAGGAGAAGGAATCAAGAAAAATATTGAAGTTAATAGATGATCAAGGCCAAGTTTGTTATGGTAATAAGGAAAAAAAGGAAATTATTCAAGATTTTTATAGGCAACTATATAAACAAGAGAATATTGATGAGGAAAAAGTCAAACAATATTTACAGAATGCTAATTTACCGAAGATACCTAAAGAGACTGAAGAAATGTTAGAAAGCAATATAACAATGATGGAATTAAATGAAGCATTTAAGAGACAAAACAATGGGAAAGCACCGGGTCCAGATGGGTTCCTGGCAGAATTTTATAAAACATTTCAAGAATCATTGAGTATCCCATTGTTAGAAGTCATGAATGAAGTTATGTTAAAGAAGATGATACCCAAAACATGGTCAGAGGCTTATATCACACTTATTCCAAAAGAAGAGGCTGACCCACTGCAAATTAAGAACTATAGACCCATCTCCTTATTGAATGCAGACTATAAAATCTTTGCTTCAATTTTAGCAGAAAGACTTAAAAAATATTTAAATAATTTTATTCACCCAGATCAAAATGGATTTCTGCCAAAGAGACAAATCAGAGACAATATGAGAGTAATCTTGGATACTTTGGAATACTATGAGGCTCATCCTGAAAAGCAAATGGCTTTGATATTCCTAGATGCTCAAAAGGCATTTGACAATGTGAACTGGAGATTTATCTTATTACTATTGGAACAGATGGGTTTTGCTAAAAAATTTATTCAAGCAATCAAAGCCATATATAATAAACAGACAGCAAAGGTAATGATGGAGGGGGAACTTACAGATTTTATTAATATAAGAAAAGGCACAAGACAAGGGTGTCCCCTATCTCCTTTGCTATTTGTGTTGACCTTGGAAGTGTTGAATAGAAATATTAGGGATGATAAAAGTATAAAAGGAATGAAAATTAAGAAGGAAGAATTTAAACTACAAGCTTTTGCTGATGATTTAGCTTTTATTCTGGAAGACCCGTTAGAAACAGCTCCAAGGTTATTGGAAAAGATAGAGACATATGGTGAGATGGCTGGTTTGAAAATAAATAAAGATAAAACAAAGATTTTGACAAAGAACATGCTATTGAGACAAAGAGAAGAACTGGCAGATCTTTTGAAAATCCAAACTACAAATAAGGTTAAGTATCTGGGGATATATTTGACAGCAAGATGTAGCACATTAAAAGAGAATAATTATATTAAACTCAAACAACAGATAGCTACAGATTTGAACAAGTGGGAAAACTTGCAATTGTCATTAATAGGGAGAATTTCAACAATCAAGATGAATATTCTACCTAGAATTTTATTTTTGTTCCAAACAATACCAATTAGGCTTGGAAAAGACTATTTTGAAGATTGAAATAAAATCATGTTGAAGTTTATATGGCAAGGTAAAAAAGCGAGAATAAAGCTAAAGCTTTTGCAAGACGCTAGAATTAGAGGAAGTTTTGGCCTGCCTAATTGGGAATTGTATTATCAAGCTGCAAATTTGATGTGGGTTAAAGAATGGATAACATTAAGAAAGCATAGATTGTTGACATTAGAAGGGCATGATTTGCTGTTGGGCTGGCATGCTTTTTTATGGTATAAGGGAACTAAAACACAGGGTTATTTTAGAAGACATTATATGCAGGAGTCTTTGTGGTTAAACTGGGAGAAGATAAAAAGACAATAAAATAAATAAACAAATAGTTATTTGAAAATTCCAGTTTGGTTATCGACTATTGAAGCATTTTCCTATCCTATAATTTATAAGAAGGAACAAACACTTAGATATGGGGAACTCTTGGATGAAAAGGGTGAACTTAAAATGATCCAAAACTTAGAGGAACAAGGTATAATGATGAATTGGTTTTCATATCACAAATACATTCAAGGTATGATGAAGATTCTAAAACGGAGGGATTCTATGATAAGCAGACTGATTTAGATAAGATCTTGATGGGTACTGATGAGAAGGTGATTAAAAAATTATATGGTTATTTACTGGGAATGAAATTAGAGGAAGAACAAGTCAAAGAAACTATGATTGTTTGGGGGAAGAATTTTGGATATGGGATTGATCTAGAGAAATGGCAGAAATTGTGGTCTCAAAATTATAAAATGACAATGTCAACAGCATATAAAGAAAACTTGTATAAGATGTTTTACAGGTGGCACTTTCCTCCGACAAGAATAGCAAGAATGTTTAAGAACAAATCTGAAAAATGCTGGAAATGTCATCAGATACCCGGCTTGTATTACCATATGTGGTGGACTTGTGAGGATGCTAGAAAATATTGGACTATAATTTGCATGTGGTTGGAAAAAATGACAAAGAAACACATAGACTTGAAACCAGAGATCTTCTTATTGGGAATTTTACCTGATATATATAGTAAAGATTTGAAGTACCTGATTGTAAATATATTAACAGCGGCTAGGATTGTATTTGCTAAAAATTGGAAGAATGAGAAAATACCATTACAGGAAGAAATTATTAAGAAAATATTGGAATGTGCTGAGATGAGTAGATTGACATTTGAGATTAGAGAGCAAGAGGATAAACAATTTTATGAAATTTGGGATCTTTTTTATCAATGGCTAGATGATAAAATACGATAATAGAATATTTAGAGTGCTCGACAGTAAGGAATATCTTTATTTTGCTATTATTTTGTTATTTGACATTATATTTATAAAGGGTTTTTTAGGATTGATTTGATATGATTATATGATTTGTTATAGAGTAAACTGGTTTAAAGTATTGTTAGCTCATAAAGCATGAATGATTAAAAATATAGTCAAAAACTTCTTTTTTTAGTGATATTAGGATATATAAGTTTGGATTGACAATATGAGTTGTTATGTAACATAATTGTAATTGAGACTACAGAATGAATGCACAAAAATGATGAACCAACTGACACACTGGATGTACATATGAGAGTTGATGTTTTAATGTTTTGTTTGTCTTGTTTGTTTGTAGAAAATTAATAAAATCTTTTTCAAAAAAAAAAAAAACCTTCTTTCCAAGCAACTTCCATGATTCCAGTCTTTTTTCCCCTCTTGGAACTGAACACAATTGGACATTTCTTCCAACAGCTCTGTGCAGTATAGCTAGATACAGAATGATATTTAACCTATACATGTAGTCCTAATTTAGTGACACAATTAAGACTGGCCACCATTAAGCAAATTGGTGGCTAAGAGAAACTTCAACTACACTTCTGATCTTACTTCAGTTTTACTTTGCTTTACAGACCTGCAAAGGCTGTAAATGCAAGGACTGGCTGTAAAATTACATTTTCATCCCTGTTGCAAATGCGAACTGTTGCTGAACAGGGACTAAGACTACCTTATAATGGTGAAGCTGTTTGAAGGGTAAAGAGGCTGTGAGTTTTTAAATTAAGACAAAGACCCTGTGAAATTAGGTTATAGGCACATATTCCCTTGTGCTGCAGATTGCTCATTCCAGGCAGGCTGTGGATGAGAGGATCAAACTGGTTGTTACACCACGGGAATCCCACCCCTGGTTATGTGCCTCCTGATGAACACTGTCTCCCTCCTGTCTCTTTCTCTCTTTGGAGAGAAAGTAGGGCAATGGTTCCTCCTCTTAATTGCATGGAAAGGGTTCTAAAAGACAGAGTTTTGCTTGAGAAAGGTTGCATCATTATGGCTCAACCAGAGGGAAGCCTGGTTTTTGGTAGCCTAACCTGTAATCTGTGGCTTTGCTCAAAATATATCACAGATCACTTTTTATTTAGGAATATATTCTGTCCTCGGAGATTTATTTGGAGCAAGGCTAGAGGTTAGCATTGTAGAACAGTGTTTCTTAAAATTGGCAGCTTTAAAGATCTGTGGACTTCAATTCCCTGGCTAGGAAATTCTGGGAACTGAAATCCACATATGGCCAGATTTGAGAAATATTGTGGTAGAGGATTTATAAACATAGGCATTTTGAAACTAATATATAAGGAAAGGAAACTACAGTGCTTAACTAAATTGTAAGCATTAACTAATTAGCAGATAAAGACTCTGATTTTGCCAATCTGTGCTTATAAAAATTACTGATTTCCCTTTGTTAAGAATGAGAGCAATACATTTCATTGTATCAAACACAGCATCTCTTGCATGATTCACTTTTGTTTCATGGAAAGTATATTTTGCTAAAATAATAATAATTATTTTTTTTGTAAATTTTATTTGAGTTTTCACAAAGAGAAAAAAAATACAAATAAAACATCTTTTTTGAGAGCAGCATAATCCCGGGTTATATTTCTTCATACAGACACAAATTCAGGTTCATACTCATTTTTATATTCTATTCCATATCTTATTACTATTTTACATTTTCTGCATAGCTTCCCCCCTCTTTTAATTTTCTCAATTTTATTTTAATTATCTATTATCTATTTTAATTATCTCATCTCAATTCAAATAATTTTATTTATATTTTTTGTCTGTCCTGTTTCAATTATCTATTATCTTTTCTCATTAAACAAAATTTCTCCTGTAGTTACTGATTGGAGTATGATGCCTTTATATCTTTTCCCTCAAGTTGTAACATTCAATATAATACATAATTTCCATTCAGATTCTGCTTGGTACATTCTTAAATACACACTGTATTCTTAAAAAAAAATATATATAAATGTATATAATTAAAACAACATTCCATTCCAATTCAATTCTATCATTAATATTAATATTCATTAAAGTCTTAACATCTTTAACATTACTTTTAAATTAAATATCATACTTCTATGGGAACAATTATAATTATAAGCTTTCAATAGTTAATTCCCCCCCTCTTCACTTATATTTTATAAAACATTGACTAATTAAAATGTTCCCGTTCCTTCCTAATTCAATTTTCTCATTTATTTTATTTCACTTATTTTATTCACAAACATTTCACTAAATTACACTATTTTATCCCTCATTTTAATCATACGTTGTTTCCAATTTTCTAAAGTTATTTCTATTACTAATATAACAATACAATCTTATGTACCTTTAAAGAATCCCTTTTTCAGTTAGATTTTCACCCATTATCTCTAAATAGGTCCTGTTTCTCTATATCTTGCTCCGGTCCTTTGTAACTTCTTTTCCATTCCTTCTTCCCTCTCTTCTTCTCTCTCCCCTTTTTATCCCCTTGTCTCTCTACCTCTATTTCTCTTTTCTGTATTCCCCTTTTCTGTTGCTTTCCAGTATTATACTTATTTTTTGAATTATTTTTCTTTTCTTTGGTTGTTTTTTTAAGTCTTAAATTCCCCATTCTCTTTTCCCCCTTTCCTTTTTCTTTCCCACATAGAATTACTTGTTCATTAAAGATGGCTTCTTCTTTGTCCCAGTCTTCTTGTTTTGCAGTCTTTTCTTGTTGTTTCTCATAGTTCCAAATCTCCATTTCTAAAAATTGAAAAACGAAGTCAAAAGAACCCTTTCCTTCTTGTGCATCTTCTTTGTACTTTTTAAGTTCCATTTTCAATTCATCCAGAAGTGGTGCCATTGTATAAATTTTTAAACAACCACCCGATTGATTTTAGTCATTCAAATGTAATAACCAAAAATCCAAAAATCACCAAATAATCCAAATACATGCAAGCTGTTTCTTTTTTGCTCTTTTTTTCACTTTCTCTTCCTGGGGTTACTATTTAGTTGCAAAGTTTCAGTTAAAATGTATCTTTTAGAAGTCTTGTTGAAGTTTTACTGTAGATTCTTTTTAATTCCAGGCAGTCTCCTCCCTCTTCCAGTTCCTGCCCTTATTCTTTTTCTCTCCCTTCCTGCTTATGAAAAAGAAAGTTTTTAATGTCCAGAAATCTTAATTATCCCTTGGGTATTTTGTTTTATTTTCAGCTTAACTGCCTATTGATGTCAAAGCGGATTTTTCTGATTTCTTATTTAAGTCTCTTAGTTGTCAGTATAGGGAAGGAAAGAGAAGGGGAAAAAAAAGCCAAACCTTTCCCTTTTCACTTTCCTTCGCTGCTTCCAACTCTTCTTTGGGAGCAATGTTATTTTTTGTAATTTTAAATTCCTTGGTTGTTGCTTTTACAATTTAACCCGGTCAGCCAAAACTTTCACTTCTTATCTTCCTCCTGCACATTCTTTTCCGGTCAAGTTCTTCTTTGTAGTGGCCATTTCTGACCACCACTGCAACTGCCTTCGGGAAAGGGAGTAATGGCCAGCTGAGGAGGAGAGATGCGGCTCTCCTCGACCCTGCTGGTGGTCTCACCCCTCTTCACCACCTCTACGGGGTGGCTTATCCCCGAAACCAGCCAGCTCAGGGTGCTCCAGTGGCGAGCCCAGACAGAAACTGCGCACGATCGCAGATTTCTGTCTGTTGCCGAAGCTCTTCAAACTGGAAGTTCCATTTTGCTAAAATAATTATTATGAATTTGCCAGTTCTTCCCTTTACAAGAAAAAATGTTTTAAAAATTAAGCAAAAAACCCCAAAAGGTTAATCCTACTATACAATAATGCATGAAAAACAATGCAACATAATATTATCAATGACACGAGGCAATCTAGTGTCAGAGTTACAGCTTCACCAAAGACAGTTCATGTGATCAAGTAAATGTATTTCAGATTCTAGTCTTATTATGGTTTATATACAGAATGGTAATATATAGATTTTGCACGTGCTGCTTTCTGTGCAATATGAGAACAAGTAGAACTATATTAGCGTAATGTTACCATCTTCCTTCTTAATGAAATAATCTTGGCTGGTAGCATCAACACAAAAGGAAGCAGAACAAAAACAATTAAAAAGTCATCATAGTAGCTGTGAAATCCATATGACACTTCACTTCACACACCATGCACTGAGGCTAGAGTGTTGATTAGATTCAACACCAGATCCATGAGTAAGATGTCTAATTTTAAACTGCCCTGCAAATTTGCCCCTACCAAGAGGTTTAATATGTTTCAGGGACTGTGAATGATGTTACTATACCAACTGAACATGAGGTGCAGAACTGATAATGTAAAATTACATCATATTCCCCAGAATGGTTAGAATCTAACTGTTACATAAATGTCGGTTTATACTGAGAATAGGTTAAATCAATACAGCAAAATAGATGAATAGATATAAGATAAAAATGACAGGCTAAACGAAGCCACCTTTCTGAGCCTTTTATCGGTTGTCCAAAGCAGACAATGATTTCAAAGAGGTGATATAAATGAACTCCTCAGGTATAAGTAATGACAAATCCAGCTGATACCACCCTGATGGCATGTGGGAATAACTTTGGGAGAGTGGGCCAAGAGATGAAGTCAAGGAACAGGTCAGATAAGAGGCAGGATAGCCATAGATGGGCAGGGTTTGGGACAAGAAGCAAAGAAGGAACCTGCTCTAGTTTCTAGGATTGTAAAAGTGATGGGCAGAGATGTTCTTTTAGATTTGCGAGGTTCCATCAATACAGCTTTACAACAAAATAGAATTAGCCCATTTATTTCCTATCCCATTTACTAGATTCTAGCAGGGGTCACACTAAGTTCAGTTTTTGTATCTAGAACTTTGTTTACTTTGTTAAGATGTAAATGGTTTGGATAGAGTATAAAAAGACAGCATGTCCCAAGATTTGATGAGGCAGCATGCAAGGATATTATAGTTTTCTTACAGACCAATACAATACCAAGACCATTTTTTTTCAATATTATTATTTTTAGATGGATAGTCTTGGAAATATGGAGAGAGAAAATGAGAGAGTGTTCATCACATGCACAATTTTTTTTAAATATTTGGCAAGAATGACTAATTCATCATTGTGATTCTGGATATTCGAGAACCAGAAAATTATGCTGAAGGGCGATAGCAGTTGTGTGTATCGTATACCTGTGGTAGGTGAAGCTTCCTGGCATTCCACTCAAAAAAAAAAAAAAGAGGTGTATTTTAAGAACAAGAGAAATATTTGTTTTAAAGGATTTCCTTTGAAGCCTATAAATACTACGTACCAAAAGATTTTGATTGGATTTCCAAGTCCTGATACCACATGGGTTAACTTTTTTATATATGCCTTGCCCTCTGATCTTTTTCTTTGGAATTTTACAGTAATCTATTATTTGTGTTGTTTTATTGCGTCGATTTCGTTAGGTCAGTTGACTACCTTTATAAGAACAGTATTGATTGTGCTGCCTTGTTTGAACAAATGTATGCATGTGTTAACATGTAAAGATGTACTTCATTTCCTTAAAATGCTTTGCTTGATTTAAAAAAATAATCCTTACTGGTTTATTTTGTAAAGGAGGGAGTATCTGGGATTTATTCATTTAAGAACTGTATTGGCAGAGGACATGACTTGAAAAGTGTTAGGTCAAAGTTTCAGCACTAAAGTTCAATGCAAGATATGCAGACTGAGTTTAGAGCTCAAACTTATTCTGTTCAATCTGATTACAGCAAATAGGAAAAGGCATTTAACATGTACAGTGTATGGATACTTTATAAAGTCTAACTTGTGCAGAAAATATGCAGTTACTCACCACCATTGTTAGTATGCTGTACTTACAACCTAAGACCAATTGTTAAGTACACGTTACAATTTAAAAAAAAATATGGGGTAGGATGTACAAATACAAAATTACTCAAAATGTGTACCATATTATGTAATTTGTTCTATAAAATACATTATAAAAGCATCCACAAAGGAATATACAATAGTACCAGCAGAAGTTTTAGTTAGCTAGCAAATAAATAAAATAGGGCATTTGCTCTGCTTAAAGACAAAGTTGTCTGATGTAAAAAGCACATAAATGTTAATAAAGTAAAAGGTCTTCCAAGCAAGCCACCATTGTAATAATAGGGAATTGTGGCTCAATTATTTATAGAGGTCAGAGTTGAAGAAGCATTGCTTCTGCTGCAAATGGACTTTCTCAAATCCAAGTGGAGCAGAGAGTTCACAGTGTTTGAGATTTAATTCTGTAACTTTCTTTCTAGATGATGAAAATTAAGGTTCCAAGGATTTAGCAATGCCTTTAACTGAACACCAATTTTAACCAAAATCTTAAATGACATATGAGCCTGTAAATGAGTCTGTAAGGAGGTTAATTTATAATAGATTATAGGCACACAAACAAATTGGGGGCACAGGAGGAAATATACTACTCCAGCTAGACTTTTTGCCACAAGTTTTTTACCATCAAGAGGGAGACTGGTAGCTGACAACTACTATGGACATCTTCAGAACAGCATTCTCCAACTGGAACTAGAATGATGGACATGAACTTTCTGAGAGAAGCAACTCACAGTTCTCCAAAAGGCATGGTGGAATCTCCAGTTAAATTGAGGAGGAGTAGTGAAGAGTCCAGTGAGCTTAGAGGCCTTTGCAGGTCAGGAAATGATCATGACCCCAGTTCCCTGAAGCGGTTTTCAAGAGAATTCAGTCAGTCTGGTGAGATTCTTGTGTAAAAGTTAGCAACGATAAAGAATAAATTCCAATCAGCTCATGGTGTCATTCTGGTTTCTTGTGCTCAACACTATGGGAGATAAGAGGGATCAAAGCAGAGGCAGTATTCAGCAGGTTTTGACCAGTTCTGGAGAACTGGTAGTGGAAATTTTGAGTAGTTCAGAGAACCGGCAAATATCACCTCTGACTGGAGATTTTACAGTATCCTTCCCCTGCCACGCCCAACAAGCCATGCCCATAGAACCGGCAATAAAAAATATTTGAATCTCACCACTGCAGGAGGAGCTGTTTCTTAGCTGCATCACCATTGTTGTGGAAATACAGGTAGTCCATAGTCCATTGAGTGACTGTGCAAAGTTACAAAAGCACTGGGGAAAGTGACTTATGACCATTTTTCACATTACGACCATTGCAGCATTCTCCATGGTCATGTGATCAAAATTCAGAGGCTTGCACAACTGACTCATATTTATGACAATTATGGTATTCCAGGGTCACGTGATCCTCTTTTGAGAATTTCTGACAAATAAAGTCAATAGGGAAGCCAGCTTCATTTAACAACCATGTTACTAACAACTGCAATGATTCACTTAACAACCATGGCAAGAAAGAGTGTCAAATGGGGCAAAATTCACAAATGTTTCATTTAGCAACAGCAATTTTGGGATGTGGTTGTTGAGGCCTACCTGTAATTTGATTAGCTCTCTAAGTAGCATATTGGGGGGGGGGGGAATTTGCAGGAAATCTATCCTGTCCATAACCAGAGGAACCACTCTTGTGCTTCTTACTTAGTCTTGTCTTGATCATCTACAGCAGGAGTGTCAAACTCACGGCATCACATTGTCATCATGTGACATATTGTGACTTTTTACCCTTTCGCTAAACCAGGGGGTGGGGGTAGCCAATGTGTGAGACATCCCGCCCCACGGGCCACGAGTTTAACACCCCTGATCTACAGGTTTTACAACATTAAAGCATGATATTTTTATCCTATTTTTCAAATAGAGTTATGGGAAAATGAGAGGCATTCCTTAATTAAATTTATAAATCCCCATCTCTGTCTGTCTCTATATTTTAATACTCATGCTTCTGAAGGGCATCACGTTGAGGAAAATTGATTTTTAAAAAAATAGATTATTTATAGCAAACTTAACAGAAGCACATGTGTGAGGCTTAGCTCTTTTTAATCACAGTCAAACAGAAGAGAATGATCGAAGAACCAATCAACGGGGCACTGATGCTAATGTTTTTCCATCTGATGGAGTATGGAATAAGAAAGGCAAATTTAAAAGAAGCACAAAATAAAATTTATGTGGAATATTTTGATTTAAGCAATCACTCTATAAATTCCTTGGAGTACAATTATTGATTCCAAAAGAAATTACTGTTTGAAGCCTTTTGGAATTTTATGTTGGCTCCATTTTTTTTAACTGAAAAGCTTTTATTACAATAATATCTACTACTATGTGTATCTTCCAAGAGGCATAAGCTCTATTAAATTCAGTGGACCAGAAAGATGAAATAAGATCTTAGCATAAATCATTTCACAGGATTCAAGATTTCTGTTGATACTAATCAACACTTTAGTCAGTATGAAACAGCTTCTAATTAAATAATAAGGATTATTATTATTATAAATAAAGTAATAAGGATAATAAAGGTGACATCGATGTGAATACATTCAATAGGTAATATAACCTATGGGAGATTTGGTATCAGTTGATTAATACCTTGAAATGATGTGACAATCTTTCCCCCAAATTATCTGCTTCTGAAGTTTCACTAGCTTGTAGCATTCATTTCACCTCAGGGAAAATCTATCAAAAGCACAATATTCTAATTTATGGAAATATAACCAGCTAGATTGGGGGTTTTTTTCTATAATTTTAATATTTGCATCTTCTATCTGTCTGTCTAACCTTGATTTATCTGTTTGTGTGTTTGTCTGTCCAGCTATAGTATCTATCTATCTAACTGAAATATGAAAAAGGATATTATCTTTTTAAATAATTTTCTTTTGTAAAACAAAAAAGTACAAGAGGAGGAGCAGAAATATGTGAACTCCTCAGTTTCTGAGGCAAGAACATGGTATCATAATCACCTCCCATCATCATCTAAATATACTTACGCTAATAGCACAGTCAGGCACAGAATTTAATTTTTATGTGATACACAAAAATATGCTACATATAAAACCAAGCTCTTAAAACATTTTTGCTTTTATTGAATGAATGGTTAGATTTTTTTAATCCTTATTAATTTTCTAATTATTGCTCTACTGTGTGTACATGTGGTCTGGGAGTGAGTAGGAATGGGCTGAAGAAACATTAATTGTAAAAATATCCCTAGGCTATGTTTTAAAAGTCCTGCATTTTTATTTCCCAATTACAGCAACACTTTATATGTTTCTTTAACTGCTGAACAGATCCACATAAACAATAAAATTGACAAAAAGTGAAATTCATTGGCCAAAATTATACCTGAAAAACTTGCCTTCAACAAACATCTCAAGGTCATTTGGACTGCTTCATTCTCTATACCTAAACACTATAATAGGTAGTCCTTGACTTACAACAGTTCATCTAATAAACATTTGAAGTTACAACAGCACTGAAAAAAGTGACTGATGACCATTTTTCACACTTGCAACTGTTGCACCATCTCCATGGTCATATGATTAAAATTCACAGGCTTGGCAATTGACTCATATTTATGATGGTTGCAGCATCCAAGGGTCACACAATTACCTTTTGAGATCTTCTGAGAAGCAAAATCAATGGGGAAGCTAGATTCACAAAACAACCATGTGACTAACTTAACAATTGCAGTGATTCACTTAACAACTACAGCAAGGAAGGTCATAAAATGGGGCAAAACTCACTTAACAAATGTCTCATTCAGCAACAGAAATATTGGGTGGTCATAAGTCAAGGACTACCCGTATAACAATAAAGCTGTAGTTCTTAAAAGGTGCAACCAGGCACTTTCTGGTTTCTGGAGATTAAGACAATTCATTTAACCTGATATGTCCATCACAGGTGAACCTTGGGACAGATTTCTATAAAGTTAAGCAAGACTAGTCTTATCTGTTTATCTGTATTGATGCCATCTTGTGGATAGTTTAAGACATGGCTGGCAAATTTCAAATGACCAGACTGCTTCAAAGTGTGAATCAGAAGGCCTGAGACTACAGATTACAGTTTAACAGAGTTGGAAGGGACCTTGAAAGTCATCTAGTCAATCCCCTGCCTAGTAGGAGATCCTACAAAGCCGTTTCAAAATACAGCACCCACACACAATCCAACTGTTTGCAGAGGTCTATGAGATTTGCATAGATCCACACAGGTTTCTAATTATAGAGATTTATCCATTGTAAATACTTGTGAAAGCAAATTGCTGGCCACATGTCGGTTGTTTATCAGTTGTTAGGCTTTCTGTTCTTCAAATTTAAAACATGAACTGATTGAGGACTTTGTGCAGTACCACTGATCATTTGTGGAGTGATAGAATCTTTTATCTATAAATCAGATGCAGAATTTTATCTGCAAAAGCAAATAAGAAGGTAGTCAGATTCTGTACACTGTACTCAATTTGCATCTTAGTTTTGCATAGGTGATAGACCTCAGTATTTTTTTTAACAGAACAATAAAACTATAGATGCTAATGAAATATTATATGTATTTTAAACACAGATTTTTTTTTGGGAGAATAGTTTCCATGCAGTCTGAAATTTATGCATATGTCAAAGGGATTATTTGCTGGTTATTGTTTTTCTTTCTCAAAGATTGTATATATTTTCTTAGGATAGTTGAAACTTACCTTAAGTTTGAGTACTAATTATCAATTGATAAGGCCCATTGGTTAATAAACAATACACGGAAACTATTAATTATCAGTAGCTGTGAGTTTTATTGAACAGAGTTGTAAAGTTCAAAGTATTTGGCTAAAATTCACAGAACAGATCACAGGTTTAGGTGTTATTTCTTGTTCTCCCATGGAAAGATGGAAAGTAGGGCTTTAGTTCACAGCCATCATTTCCATGTTCACTTGGACCCAACTGTGCTCAAGTCAGTATGCAACATAAAGTATAAAAACCTTGTGTATCCACTTTTCCTTGGGGTCAGGGTTTGGAAGCTTGTTTTGTTTGTTTGTTTTTTGTACAGGCACATATTAAATCAGCCTTCCTGGCACAGTTAGAATGCAGTACCACAGGCTACTTCTGCTGACTGCCAGCTGCCAGCAGTTCGATTCTGATTGACTCAACCTTCCCTTCTTCTGAGATGGGTAAAATGAGGATCCAGATTATTGGGGGCAATAGGCGGACTCTGTAAACCGCTTAGAAAGAGCTGTAAAAGCACTGTGGAAGTGGTATATAAGTCTAAGTGCTAGTGCTGCAATCAACCTCTCTGTTCCCAAGACAGTTGCAATGATGTCTTATTTACCCACCAGCAACAGGAAAAGTCAATTTTTCTACCCTGAAGAGTTAGCGGATGCTACAGTTCCAGGAAAACAGCATAAACGTTGAGGCAATTTCTTGACCTTTAACAGCAGAGCAGCAACCTGACAGCCTGAAGGCGATGGTTATTCAAGAAACTGACCCCGGGGGAAAACATATTTATTTTTATTTATTTTATTTATTTTGATTTGTCAATTGCTTACAATAGGTTATGAATACATGAAATGGATACATATGAGAAACAAAAAGAAACAGGGACGGTAGGCACCTTGACGCGCTTTTGCATGCCCCCTACAGACCTCTTAGGAAAGGGGTGAGGTCAATAGTAGACAGTCTAAGGTTAAAGTTTTTGGGATTTGGGGAAGAAACTACAGTCAAGTAGAGTATTCCAGACATTGACCACTCTGTTGCTGAAGTTGTATTTCCTGCAATCAAGTTTGGTGCGGTTTACCTTGAGTTTGTATCTATTGTGTGCTCTTGTGTTGTTATGGTTGAAGCTGAAGTATTCATTGACAGGTAGGACATTGCAATGTATGATTTTAAATACCATACTTAGATCAGACCGAAGACAGCATAATTCAAGGTTTTCTAGGTCTAGAATTTCAAGTCTGGTGGCATAAGGTATTCTACAACGAGTAGAGGAGTGGAGAATTCTTCTTGTGAAATATTTCTGGACTTTCTCAACTGTGTTAATATCAGATATGTGATGTGGGTTCCAGACTGATGAGCTGTATTCCAGTATTGGTCTAGCCAATGTTTTGTATGCTCTAGTTAGTAGTGTGATATTACCAGAGAAGAAGCTACATTAGGTTAGCAACTCTTAACGCCTTCTTGGCTTTGTCCAAGGAGATCGGAAGTTAAGTTATATAGCGCGTTCTATGAATGCACACCCGGTCGTTCCCAGTTAATTGTCAGCTGGGTTGCGCGATTCAGACTCGGTCGCAAATTGCCAGTTTCACATCCTCGCCCGTTGCGCAATTTCGCCGAGTCCCAGCCACAGGCGCGCGCGCGCGACCCAAGCCAGCCTTTGCCAAACCAAACCAAACCAAACCAAACCAAAAAAGCTGTGTTTTTCCGCCGGCCGAACTGCTTTTGCCCCTCCTCCCTTTCCCGTCCTCACCATCCCCTCACCCCACCCCTTCCAACGCACACCGCGGCCATCTCCTTTCCAAGAAAGCAGGCTGGAAGGCTGGCCGGGCTGAGCGCGAACCTTTCCCCTCTTCCTCCTCATCCCTCTCCCCCCCCTCCGCCTCCCCCCCCCCGCGTCCTCGGCGAGCGGGACAACCTCGGAGCGGGGCGGCGTTGCCCTTTTAAGACGCAGCGTGTCAAGCTCGTGACGTCAGGGGAGTGCAGCGAGCTAGTGGCGGTGCCGTTCGCCCCTCTTTCTGTTATTTCAGGCAGATGCGGGGAAGCGGGAGAGGAGGCGGCTGGCTCTCCCACTGCTGGAGGGGTCGTCGGCTCAGGGTTGTTTGGGCCGCTCCGCTCCGCAACCAAGGACGCTGGAAGCCGCCTCTGCGGAGCGCCCTCCCTTCCCCGCGGCTGAGAGTTTTCCTTGAATTCGCTCAACCCCCAACCCTTCCTTCGCTTCTCCTCCTTGCCATGCACCAGGATCGAACCACCGCTAGCGGCGGCGGCGGCGGCAGCGGCAGGAGGAACTTCCCAAACAGGAACCTAATGGCTGCGAAGGTGAACATCTAAGCGCGAAGTCCCCCCTCCCCACACCCGCCTCATCCTGCCCCGAGAAGAGAGCCGTGCAGAGGGGAAGAAGAGGCGGGCAAGCCACCATGAGCCCGGGGGCTCAGCACTGATGCTGGCACCGTTGCCTCCCCGGTGGGACACTTCCCTCCTGTGGGGCACCGCGGACCGCGAAAGCTGCGAGCGGGAAGCGCCCGGAGAAGAGGGGAAAAGCGGGGAGAGGAAAACTCAATTCGGCCGCCTAAGACTCCCGAGCCCGCCGCTGAACTTCTCTTGAACTCCCGATTGCGCTTCTTCTTTGGCCCCGGAGCCTTCCTGGCCGAGAGATTATTTTTTATTATTATTATTATTATCCTGATTGCAGTTTTTTCCCAGGCGTCGCAATCGGCTCCTTGAAAAATATACACAACACACACACAGAGAGAACTATTTTTGGCCAATATCATGGCGATGAAAGGAGTTGTCGCAAACCCCGGGATCTTGTTAGTTACAGCCAACGTCGGATCCTTGTTCGATGATGTAAGTAATTGGGGTTGGAGAGCGGGGTACGTTTGCCCTCCTTCCCCAGACACCCACTTTTGCTTTTCTCTCCCTTGCAAATAAGGTAAAAAAGAGGGCAGTTTGTGGCAGCTTGGCCAGCAGCAGCAGCAGCAGCAGCAGCGCGCTTGGACGGGGAGCGGGCGGGCGGACCTGCCCTGTACCCCCCCCCCCCGGGGGGAAGAGAGAACCGGGGGAGATGTGGGGTTACGGGAGGTCCTGGGGAGGCTTGCAAAGGGTGGGGGGCGGGATCCCCGGTCCGCATCCCTGCCGGGAGCGCTCGTCGATCATGACCGCAGCAGCCGACTTCCTTGGTGGCTCGGAAGAGGCGGCGGTGGTGGTGGAGGAGGAGGAGCAGGTCGGTCAGTCGGTGCGCGCCTGAGTGGGTTTCCCCCGGTCCTAGCGCCCCCCCGCGCTTTCTCTCGCTCCTGGAGGAAGACGTGCGAGGAGCCTTGCCCAGTTTCGCTCCCATCGTTCCCCCCCCCCCCCCCAGCCCGGTCGCATTCCGGCTGGGCTAGCAAACTCGGTGTGTAATCTCAGTTCTAGGGATTGTCGCCAACGGCGACGCCCCGCGCGTCAGGACGGGGATTCCCTTTGGGCCGCCCAGCGCCGGGAGGCGGAAGGCGCGCGGAGCGCTCTCTACCTGCTCGCCCCCTTTTCCTCTCTCGGCGGGAATCTCTCCTCCGGGCTGATCCCCGAGGGGCAAGCCCGGCTTCCTTGGGAATCGCGCTCTGGGGTGGCCCCGGGGCTTTTCTTCTCAACACCCATCTTTCCTGACTGTTTTTTTTTTGTAAATAGTTTTATCGCCCAGTCCAGACGGGTGGTAGACTGGATTTGGCTTATTTGTTATTATTATTTTTATAAGAATATGTGGAAGAGAGGCTTCACATACTTATAGAGGTAGTCCTCGACTTACAACAGTTCATTTAGTGACTGAAGTTAAGAGGGCACAGAAAAAAGTGACCTCTGACCATTTTTCACACTTAAAATCCATGGCAGCATCCCTGTCGTGTGATCAAATTTCGGACACTTGGCAACTTGACTCATACAGTGTCCTGGAGTCGTGAATGAAGGGGGCATGCATAAGTGTACCAACATGCCTACTATCCCTGTCCTATTGTTTCTTTTTATTTTTCTTATATGTATCCATTTCATCTATTCATAACTATGTTTATACTTCTAAATAAATAATAAATAAATAAAATTACTTTTTGCGACTCTTGGACAAGCAAGGGGAAGCTTGATTCACTTAACAACTGCATTCCTAACTTAACAACTGCAGTGATTCACTTAACGGTGATAAAGGTCGTAAAATGGAGCAAAAACTCATTTAACAACTGTCTCGCTTGGCAACAAATTTTGGGCTCAACTGTGGCCATAAGTCGAGAACTACCTGTATAAAGCATGGAAAGCTTTTTGTGTTTTTACATCTCACCTTCACATGGGTGGATCTGGTTCCCACAATCACATCTTGTATTATGTGGTCCTAATGATAAGTTTTTAGAGAAAACCTTGGTGAATTTCCTCAGTGAATTTCCTCCGTAATTTTCTGACTGGGAAAAAAAGTTGCATTTTAAGAATTAGACGTGAGATGGCCCAACTGCAATCATAATGTGTACAGTAGATAAATAAATACGTAAATAAATAAGCATGAGGGATAACCATGTACAAGCCTTCTGTTGTTTTGTTAAAGAAAGCTTGCGCAGATTTTTGCATGGCTCACTATGTAAGGAATGAGAAGGGTTGTGAACATAACCTGTTCTTTTAAAAATACGGATTTTGCTCTTGGGTGGGTCTTTCTAGGCCTGTTATGTCATATTGTCTTTAAAATGTTTTCTGATAATAAAATTTGGCATATCTTAAATAGGTCAGCTTTTGTTTGAAAGAAGACTACACTATGTTTTTAAAAAAATGCAAATATGAAAAAGTTTTCTAGTTTCAGGATAGAAATGAGTTCATTCTAAGCACTTCTATTTGAAAAAATAGGGCAGAAAATCACTTTGGCTGGTTACTTAAGAGTGTTGATAGCTATACATGAAGGGTATTGGTGAAAGTTTATTGTGTGTATGTGTATACATGAGCAGAAGGCAGAACTGGATTATGTTAAGAAATGTATGATATATTTGCTGTCTCTTATGTTCCACCTCCATTTCAATTTGTTCATTTGGGAACAAACAAAGATCTCCATAAATACAGAAATTGTTCATAGATTGAGATGCGGTAATATTAAAAAGAACATGTCAATTTTACTATAGGTCAGCACTTTTCAACTCTGGTGCCTTGGATCCCTAAAATAGTAAATGAGTTTATGTGTACCACCTATGAATGATTATACAGGTAGTTCTTGACTTACAACAGTTCATTTAGTGATTGTTCAAAGTTACAACAGCCCTGAAAAAAAGTGAGTCATGACCATTTTTCACACTTATACTTTTGCAATATCCCCATGGTCACATGATCAAAATTTGGACACTTGGCAACTGACTTATGATGGTTGTAATGTCCCTTTTGTGACCTTCTGACAAGCAAAGTCAATGGGGAAGCCAGATTTGCTTAACAGCTGTATTACTAATTTAACAACTGCAGTGATTCACTTAAAAACTGTGGCAAGAAAGGTCGTAAAATGGGGCAACAGTCACTGAACAAATGTCTCGCTTAGCAAAAGAAATCTTGGGCTCAATTGTGATCATAAGTCGAGGACTACTATTGTACTTATTTTTTAAAAACTTATTGTCTGCTCATGAATTTAAAAACTGTTTCTGACACCATGGACTTTTTGCACTGGGCAATTCTCTGTGAAAGCCATCAAGCCTATAACAGGTAAGGCTGAAATTTTGTCAGAACTTGCTCCAGGCATTGCCTGAATCACTGCCTGATAGTTTATGTGGTCAAAGAAGCAGCTTCTGTCCAGGGTGGGCCCAAAATTTCCAAGTTTTCTCAACCCCATTGCTGCCCATTTCAATTGCTACTTGCCTGTGGCAAATTTCTCTTCTTTCTCGATCTACATTGGCAGAGCTGCAAGTAACAGCCTCAGTGGCCCATTGGCATTTTTGCCCTTGCAGGCATCAACAGAGTTGTGTGTGGGGGAATCAGAATTATTTAATTACTTCCCATCTCTGTTGCCACTAAAGTATGAAGCAGATATGACTGGACTTTGGCTGTGGTTATCCAAGGCCAAAGAAATTTGCCTGTGATTGCAAATTAGATTGCAATGAAAATCTGTGCTACAGCCTGTGAGATTAGAATTCCATGACACTTTGCAATAGCGTCCCCTCTTTTAAAATGCTCCCTTTTATCTCAGCAATACACAATTTAACACAATTTTAAGTTTTTATTGTAGCATTGAAATCTGAGAAGTGTTAAGAAAAAGAATACATGTGTGACTTTTATTAGTTCAGGAAAAGCTATAAATTATTTTTAAAAAAATATTCCAGTAAATGATTATGGAGATAACATGAAGATGGCACAACCATTGCAAGTTGGATCAAGAGCCCATGTTCTAGTAAGTAATACAAGTGTCAGGTAGTCAGACACCTCTCAGGGAAGAGTTTTGTGGAATCGAATTCATTTTAAAAATTCTGTCCTGAAACACTTCTGCCACTTGTAAAACAGACTTCACAATTCTAGGGAAACCAGAGAAGTATGAGACTCATCACGCTTAGTGATGGGATAAAATGCTTTGCAGTGAATAAATAACAACTGGAATGTGACTGAATTAAACATTTTTCCCCTTCCCAATTTAGGGGGTATTGGATTGAGAACTACTGAAGCCACAGCTCTAATAATGAAGCCTAGATTTGATTTAAGGCTTATCTGTGGCCAGTTCCTGCAGTAGTAAGCCTGTTTTAACCTCACAAACTGCCAAGCCAGGGATTCTAAATAAACAGTGCATGTTTGAGAATGAAGTAGTCTTGACAACAAAAGTGAAATATGACTGGCTGCATGCAGGGTGCTGCATTTTTAAAGTGGGGCCTGCAAACAGACTTAAAGTTTTGTGGCCTAAGAACATACTGTTCCCAAAACTATGATTTCTGGATTGTTGTACCCAATATGAATGCTGCTATATACACATTCCCTTCTGGTGATACTTAAGAGCTGTTCCTCAGTGATTCTCTAGTAGTTGCAGAGACTTTTGCATCAAAAGCTACTTTCACTGAATGTGTGATTTATTAATTACTCAGGAATGGGAATAATCATGAGTAAGTTCCTGAGTAGATGTGCACAGAATATGTTATGCATATTTATTCAGTGAGCTATATTTCTTCTTCAGTGAGGTTTATTTCTTCTTGAAACTTATATCATCTAAAATAGTTGTATTTAATGGGAGCAGGAGAGAAGACCTATTTTTCCAGCTGGCTGAATAGGGCTGGAGACTGAAAAGTTAAAAAAAAAGAATTGGGACAATAATTAAAAGTGTTGTCCTATGAAGAAATAGAATAGTTCCTACATGGTGAACAATGAGGTTTGACATTTATAAACTAAGCTAGCAGATAAATTTCCTTTCTTATTATTTGAGGAGGGAAATCATTATACAAAAACAAAGTATAATGAATGTAATTAAACAATTAATTAAAACAAAGTTAAGCCCTTGGGCTTAAAAAAACCCTAAATGTTTTGATGGGTGTGAGTAAACTAATGTTGACATTTACATTTGGCCTCCCTCCCTCCTCTCCCCAATTCTGGTTTGGTTTTCATTAACTTCAATCTAATTTTTGGAATCAAATCAGTTGTTGAATTGCAAATAAACATTTTAGTTTCTTTCGATTTATAATCATGGTGGATGGAGGCAAAATAATGATGACAATAGAATAGTTACCCAATTGATAGTGGTAGGATATATTTGCATTTATGTATTTTGTGCAATATTATTTACAGTTGGTTTTGGCTCTCGCCTCATCTCTTTAATTGTGTCCTTTTTGTTTTCTTACACTTTCCTTCACTCCCATTGCCATCCTGTTTTCTTCTCCTTTTGTTGTTTTTCCTGGAAAGAGAGAAAAGCCTATATTTGTGTGAACTCCAGAACTCTTTGTGCAAAGATAATATATGCAGATAGTTGTAAATTCAATTTTACACATGGAACACCATATGGGGACAATTTTAATTAGCATGTATTAGTTCAACTCCATTTATTCATTCTTGTTGGCCTTCTATTAGAATTATGGCTTCTGGCAAGTATGTTTTTTAAATTATCAATTAATTAAATGTATACAGCCACCTATCTAGCCAGTGTAGCCAATAAAAATTTGGAAGACAAACAAGAGTAAAAACATCACTCCAACACAAATAAAAGTTTTCCCACAAAAAAATCTCAGATCAAGCAAAATTCATATACATGCAGCAATCTGGCCTCAGTGCCTGGAAGAAAAACTTTCTTCAAAACTGCCAGCACATTCCTTGCTCTCCATATCATGGAAGGGGGGTGAGGGGATTGTTCCATTTGCCAGGCAGCATTACCGATGTGCAAAATTCACTGATTTGGTTTGAGATACGTTAAACTGCTCTGGCATTCAGAAAGATACTATTGATTGCCCTCCTCTCGTGAAGAGTAAGGCTTGAATGATATTTAGCGTAGTCCAATGGAGAACCAGGTGTTTTATATATTTCTTTTTGGGAGAAACTGCCTTAAATTGAGTATAGATTCCCTTTCAGTGAATATGCTAAATAATTAGTTAGGGGTTTGCTTTTCTATTGTTCCTGAAATCCTAGTATTAAATTCTTTAAAAGATAGAGCTTTTATGAGAGTTTATTAATCCCCTCACGTGTATTAGAGATTTTATTGAACAATGATTGTAAACTATTACAAATCTAAATGAGTATTAGTCTTTAGAAATGGCTTTTCTTCTCATTTGCATTTAATTTGCAATATTCTGTTACCGTTTTTTCCTGGAAAATAATTTTGGAAGAGGAATGATGGAGAGGGTGATAAGACTAAGGCTCGGTTTTCTGATACAGTGGACTCTAATCCACCCATACTTATAGTAAAACAAAGTTCTCAGCTTTTAAAGATGCTTAAGACATCTGTTTTACTCAAAATAGGCCCTATCCTGCCTTGTTTTGAAGTACAGCTGTCATGTGCTATACAAAACCTTGTATGACACTCAAACCAACAGTGTACACCTCTGGTTTAACATTTCTTCTTTTTGCCCAGGCTTCTGCTTTTGTGGTTTTCTCAAGTTAAATGGAAAAAGAAAGTATACAAATATTTAGAAATACCAGTTATAAAAATATTTTCTTTGTATACAGTCCCATCTTACTGAAACATCTATTCTGCAAGG
The DNA here is from genome assembly GCA_033807585.1 of Hydrophis major. Lineage (NCBI taxonomy): Eukaryota > Metazoa > Chordata > Lepidosauria > Squamata > Elapidae > Hydrophis > Hydrophis major. The sequence goes on from CM066331.1 coordinate 81,006,850, forward strand.
ATTTAGCAGTTGAAAAATAGATTAGTATAGTGAAAACAGTATTTGGAATATTTCAATAATAAAATGTGCCATAAACCTGTGCTGTTGCTTATTATTTTGATCCATTGCTCAAAAGTGATAAGAATTCAGATTTCCTTTATACTTAAAGATATCATATCACAGAAAAATAAGATTGTGAGATTAGACTAAAAAATTAGATTATAAAAAAGGCTGAAACACATTTATCATGGACACAAACACAATACATACAAAAAGCCAAATAATTACCTCTGGAAAAAGAAACCTACATCCCAGGAATCAGCAACCCAATATAGAAATTGGACACGTTGATTAAGAGAATTTTCAACAACCTAACTAAGAAATGTCAAATCACAAAAGAAGAACAGTGTTGGATGAAAAGTAGTGGACTGAGAAACTGAACATCCTGGACCAAGCTGAATCCAAAAATGCTAGGGAATTACTGGAAGCTTGGCATTCAACAAATCAGCTACTGGTATACATATAGAGATAAACAACATTCACACACCATTTAAAAGACAATAAAAAAGCTAAAAAGGAAATAAAACACCCCAAAAACATCCTTTCCAGAAGTCAGTGCCCAGATAAGCAGGGATTAACACCAGATAAATTATCAAGCAGAAAACAATACCCCAATCAAGGAACTCTCTCCCCCCTCCCCAAACCCCCCCCCCAAAAAAAAACCCAAAAAAAACCTGGCAGATAAAAACAGAGTGCAAATCCCACATTCACTAGCACTGAAGTTACCTCGTTGGGTAAATGAAACATCTGAAAGCAAACAAGCTCAAAGAACACCAAGGACTCTTTATAAGCATTTTGAAATTGCTGATACACTGTTCATTCCTCTACCATCCATTTTTTTCAGTTTCTTCTAGATGGATTTGAAAATTTAAGACTTCTTTATTTTATCATACCAGCGAATCTAGGGGAAAATCAAATGGCAGTGATCAAAGGTTTAGAGGTTTATACAAAATTTATATTGTCTTGTAGCTATTTTGAGTCTTTGCTCCAACTATAATTAGAGCAATGTTGTTTAGTTTTTTGGGACAGACTAAGAGGAGGGAGAATTACTGTTTGTTTAGTGTTGAAACTTCAACTGTAGGACTCCTTTCTCTGCTATTTATTGCTTACACATTTAACCTGTTTTGCCTTGAAAGATCTTGTAATGTATGGAATGAAGGGCATTTTTCATTTATTGTCATGTCATAGACCTGAAAGATAGATTAAAATCATCCATTGTGGATGGCTTCAGATTATCAATAAAATGTTTAAAAATTTAAACTTTAGTTTTCCCATTTCAATTTGATATGACAATATTCTAACTTATCATTTGATACAGGATTTCAATTTCCACACAAAACTTAATATTACATAAAGTAAAAGCTTTGGGGAGGTGTGAATCCTTTCAAAGTTGTTTTTCCCATGATGGATTGTGGTCACAACTTCATTGTTTTTCTGTAGAATGCTAAGTATGTTCCCCTCTTCCTATTGGGTGTCCAAGTTACCATAATGTTAAATTTTAGACATAGTGGGAACAAAAGACTTAATACTAGTAATGTTGAACAATGTTGTAGTTAAGAGTAATTGCTTTCTCTAGCTTAATTCTGTTTGATCTGAATTGTTGTTAGTTGCTTTTTAAGAAAAGTAAAAAAAAAACCCAACCATCAAGACAATAAATCAAGATCTAAGGGAAATGAAAATAGAGAAATTGCTTGGGAGTGTGTGTGTGTGTGTGTGTGTGTGTGTCTTATGTTTCTGTATGTATGTTTGTATGTTTTATATTATGTTCAAAATTACAAAGGAAAATGCATCAGGAATAAATGTTAATGTAAATATGAAAAGAAGAAACGTTCTATTATGTGTTTGCATGTACATAATTATATTTGTAATCATAATGAAAAATACATTTTCAATATATTCAGTATAATTAAAGTTTTTATTATTTTATTATTTAAGTTTTAGGAGTAGTGGTTAACCCATATGTCTTTTGGAAAAAATCAAAGTGGAATTAAATCATTTTTCCAGGCAGCAAGTTCAGATGTCATAGTAAAGAGATCTATCTAAACTAAATACTTACCAATATTCTGTTCCCACTTGTTATTTCTCATGCTGTATCCTTCATTTAATGGGCAGATCTAGCAATATACTTATCGTGAGGTACAGCAAATGTTATGAAAGGAATCTCAGTTTATAGATTTGCATTTCAGGAGGCTCAGTCTAGCTATTTTCTTTCAAGTTTGGCTTGGTCATATATTGTAGTTTTCTTTAACAGAAATGCAGCTGCTGATGTTTAAGAAACTTCTAAGATCAATCATCTCTTATTTTGTGTCTGCCTGATGGAAAATCCTGTAATCTCTAGTCAGTCTGGTGTTCATGATGTATTGATTGACATTAATTGGTGTGAGGAAGATTTTAAGGTTTATTTTAAAAGTTGGTAGGCAGAAAGTACTGTTGCTTTTGCATTTAGCTGACAGGGCTATCATGGCGTTTGAAAAGTAATTACATAACCTATAAATGCAAGATTTTTATGGATTACGCTCCATGGAAGTATATGCAGTATTATATGCAGGCTTCATATTTAAATAGTAATACAGTATTTATCTTACACTTTTACTCCTAAGAAAATTGAGGAGATACACACTAAGGAAATAATACATGACTGATCTGTTTGACTGAATTGTTTGGGTCTGTAGCTGGTTGACAGGGTCATCATTTTTTTCACAGTTCTGTGACTGTGGCAGAGAAATATGTTACACAGGCATTATCAAGTATAAATGGGATGGTTTCTAGGGGAAATCTAGCCTCTTCCTTCTGGAAATAGTCCCTCTGCATGAACTTATATTCACAGATCAAAAATGTGCAGTCCAGTCATAAACAAATACAGAGAAATTGACCAACATATTTAATCCAACATACTTAGGCTCAATGTTGAGTCTGAATGGATGGGCAGCCATATTAAATTGGCAAGTTCCTTTGAAGATCAAAGCATGCTGGCAATTTTCATTTTTTGGGTATTATTGCAACTATCAGATTCCTTGAAACCACATTCACTCAATTATTTAGAAAACATACCGTATATTCCTATATATGATTTATCTACCTGTCCTTATACATGATATTCTAGGTGACTTATAATTAATTTAGTGATTAAGGCATTAGGCTAGAAACTGGGAGACTGTGAGTTCTAGTCCTAAAAACTGGTTGGGTGAGCGTGGGCCAATTACTCTCTCTCAGCCCAACTTTCCTCACAGGGTTGTTGTTCTGGGAAAAATAGAAAGGTGGAGGAAAGAATGTTAATGTAAGTTCACCATCTTGAGTTATTTATAAAAACAATAAAGATGGGACAAGATAAATTCAAAATATCATAGTACCATAACATCCCATCAAACCCACATTTCCATTTGTATTTTTTACTTGCTTCTATCCTAGCCCAATTTATGCTTTAAGAGCCAGATCTTCACAGCTACCCTTGAAGGCTAAAGATTGTGGGCCTCAAATTTTGAAAATTTTGAGTAGTTTGGAGAACCGGAAAAACCACCTCTGATGGGAGATTGTGCATTATCCTTCCCCTGCCACACCCTCCAAGCCACGCCCACAGTACTGGTAGTAAAAAAAATTGAATCCCACCACTGACTACAATTAATATTCATAAGCAACATATGTATGTGCTAATGTTATCTATTGTGGTAATAAGTTAATCATAAGAGATGTAAAAGTCAACTGGGGCTAATCAAAACATCTAAGCTCTTTCCTGTATGCGTGGGAAGCAGGCTAACTACTGTTCATTCTTATCATTGAAATATTGGAATTAGTTTTCCATTCCCTCCTGCTTTCAATTTTTGTCTATCTTCCATAGGTCTTGCCCTTCCTAACAGCTTTCATTCCACACCCCTAGGATGTGATATCCATTACCTTTCCTGTGACCTGAAAACCCAGCCTGCCACATTACCAAAGTGGGACATCTCCTGAGCCCATTACAGAGGCCTCTGGAATGATGAGGTCCAGTCCATCCAGTTTCACTAACTACCTCCCTTTTCACTGGTTTAGGGAAGTCCATAGCACCTTGTTAATCAATAGGATGGAGTAGGACTCCTTTCTTTTGCCCAGGGATGGGTGGGATTATTATGTTACTTGTACTCCATTGGGCTTCCTACAGCAAATACCACTTTCCCACATAACTCACCTAGTATGTGATCATATAGAAACATATTGACTTTTTAATTAAATACAAATACATTAAAAAAAAAACATTTAAACTAAACACAGCAACTGTAAGCCAGTTCATGTAGTTAGCTCCCAGTCAGTGGGGATTAAGGCTCACTGGTGCCCTAAGCACTGACAAATCTTGGTGCCCCCCCTCTCCCTTTGTACATACTGTACAAATGAAGCCAAACTTAGGCTACCTAAAAGTTTTTGTGGTGTTTCCTTTGGGCCTGGTGCTTAGTCTGCTTAATGGTTAATACGGTTAACCCCAAACAATTTAAGTATCAAACATGAAGTAGCAGAAAATCTTACTACACCGTTCTGAAAGGGAGCTATGAAATATCTCAGAATATTGTGGAAGACAAATGGAAGCACCTATGTTTGAATAGTGCCCCCAGATTGAACTATGTCATCATGGAGAAATCTCTAGAACAATTTTCTCCCATGTTGACACCTTCCATATGTTTTGGATTAATAACTTCTGTATTTTGTACCCTTGCTGTGAAGGATAGGAGTTACCTAGTTTATTGAGAAACTGCCAATTTGCAGAGCTTCTCTGGCTAGTGAGAAGAAAAGCATTGGGTGCATCTTCTCATTTTCTCCCAATATTCATGTTTCAGTTCCATGTGTCCCTAGTGAAGATTTGAAATGACTCACATTTGTTGCATCTGTCAAGAACCCTTGGGAGTCTTATGTACTCTTTTTAAAGTGTGGTCTCATACAATTTCATCAGGGTTGTGACTCAAGATAGCAACAAATATTTCCCCTCCCATGACTTTGCAAACCTGCTTTCTTTATGTTATTGCATCAAGTAACCTAAAATTGGAATCCTAAAATTCCCACAGGAACCGCAAAATTCATTTTCCCATAGAAACCATTGGCAAACTGAACTTCATTTGATGTTAGAAATGTTATCTGTCCCAATTTTTCATTTCTTCCTTCTAGTCGCATCTCTGGTATTACAATTTGATTTGATAAATTTAAGGATTTGTCTCCTTAAAAGATTGTACAGATTTTATAGGCTGGGATAATCTGCTTATCTGTTGGGATTTTATTCCTTTTGGTAATTTATTCTTGATGGAACTGACTGAAAATGCACTTCAGTCTTGATCCTGTATACAGCTGTTAGATACAAACAGCACATTTGTGATGTTAAATGTTAATGATGATTTTACATTTTTAATACATGTATATATACAAGTAAATATGATAGGATAATTAAAGTGCTTTAATTATAGAGAAGGCCAATACCTCTAGTTCTTGTACAAAGGTAGTTCTCGACTTATGACCACAAATGAGCCCCAAATTTCTGTCGCTAAGCAAAACATTTATGTGAAGCTTTCCCCATTTTACGACCTTTCTTGTCACAGTTGTTAAGTGGATCTGGCTTTCTGATTGTCTTTGCTTGTCAAAGGCACGCTAGGACGCTGCAACCATCATAAATATGAGTCAGTTGCCAAGGATCCAAATTTTATTCACATGACTGTGGGATGCTGCAATGGTCCTACACTTGAAAAATGGTCACAAATCACTTTTTTCCAGTGCTGTTGTAACTTTGAATGGTCACTAAAGGAACTATTATAAGTTGAGGACTACCTGTACTTCGTAATATAGGTGTTGCCGCGTATAGCATTGTATACTTTAAAATAATAGGAAAGGAGTCTTGGTTTCATCCCCCACCACTTTTTAGAAATGAAACCCAAATTATTCTTGAGCAGAGTTAAAGGTTTCTTTTTGTTGGGAAAGCTAGTTTAGCTTTAAAAAGTGGTGGGGGATGAAACCAAGACTCCTTTTCATTTTGAAATCTTACATGCTTCAGAAAACACGATGTGTTTGCCTGGTTTGAAAGACTGGTTGAGAAAGCATGTAAAGCAGGGGTGTCCAACCTTGGCAAGTTTAAGACTTGTGGACTTCAACTCCCAGAATTCCTCAGCCAGCAAAGTTGAAGTCCACAAGTCTTAAAGTTGCCAAGGTTGGACACCCCTGATGTAAGGCTTCTTGATTGTTTATTAGGAAATTCTACAAAATTGCATTGGTGGTGCTTTAATGCTTTTAATCTCACCAGGGTACCTTGTTGATTCTCTGAGAAATTATTGCTTCAAATATCATCTGTCCCAAATTTCTGAGAAGGAGAAGTAGAAGAGTCTAGACTTCATATAACAGACAATCCTTACCATGGATTCTTCTGGGGCAGGAATTTAGCTATTTGCCATTGTTGAAAAACTGCTTTCTTCCCTATCATTTTTTCACAATTGGGAGCCATAATCGGCATTTGAATGACACATTAAGAGCCGCCATTCAAAACGTGGCTGGGTTTGGAAGAATCATGGATGTATTCCCTTCTGGCTTATTAAAAACAAGAAAAATAGCAGCAATGTTTGGCGCAACTCTAAAGGCTGCAGCCATATGGAAGTTGTGCCCTTTTGATAAATTAATGAAGCTTTCAGTAGAGAGTGCACCTCTGTGGTTTGTGTATTCTCTTATTGGTGGAGAATTCTGGTATCATAAATCCAGTTAGGGAAGTGTTGACAAAGCCAGGGCACCCCAAACCTTACAGAAGTGTGTCTTGCAAAACAGAAACAACATGAAAGGAGAAGAAATAGATATGAAGAAAAGGCAGCCTGATAAGAACTAAGCAGGCTTGGCAGCCATGGAATGTGGATGGAGATTTAGACTGGGAAAGGAGGAGAAAGAATATGGTTAGTCGGCTGTGAATATAAACAGTTCTGTTAGAAGAGGCTGACCCTGCTTTTTAGGAATCTCTGAATATTTATTTGACCACCAAGAGTGGTGTTCCTCAACCTTGGAAACTTTAAGATGTGTGGGGTTCAATTCCCAGAAGACTCTCGCCAGTCATGTCATCCCAGCATGTTGGCTGGGAAATTCTGGAACTTGAAGTCCACACATCTTAGTTCCTTAGAATGAGAAACATTGACCTAAGGCAGGGGTGTCAAACTGGCGGCCTACAGGCCGGATGCGTCACATCTCAGGTTTGCAAAAGCAAAGAAGTCACAATATGTCACATGATGCAGTCGAGTTTGATGCCCATGGCCTAAGGCAAGACTAGAACTCAGGTTTCCTTATTCCTAGCCCAACCCTTTAACATTAGACAGGTAGTCCTTGACTTACAACCACAATTGAGCCCAAAATTTCTGTTGTCAAGTGAGTTTTGCCCTGTTTTATGACCTTTCTTGCCACAGTTGTTAAGTGAATCACTGCAGCTGTTAAGTTACCACAGGTGTTAAGTGAACCTGGCTTCCCCATTGACTTTGCTGGTCATAAGGTTTTAAAAGCTAATCACATGACCTTGGGACACTCAGCACTCTTAAATATGGACCAATTGCCAAGCATCCTAATTTTGGATCATGTGACCACAGACATGCTGCAATGGTCCTAAATCTGAAAAGTGGTCCTAGACTACTTTTTTCAGGGCCCTTGTGACTTCGAACGGTCACTGAACTAAGTTGAGGACTTCCCGTGTACTGTGGCCTGAAACATTTAGTTTTCTTTTGATACTTAAAGAAGAATTTTACCAGACTCTTTAGAAATCTTAGAAATCCTAAGGAATCTGGATTGCAGATGCTTATATGTTGATTTGGCAACTGACTTATACTTTCCTATTCCTAAGTGAACTGATTCAAACAATAATTGTATGATGTAGCATGACATGAAGCTACATAAGGCTGTTTTGCTAGGTAAGGATATTTATTACTCAGTGGAATGTTAGACCTTAGCTATTTTAAGATGTGTGGAGTTCAACTCCCAGAATACCCCAGCCAGCAGAAATAAATCCACACAATTTAAAATGGCTAAAGTTGGGAAATACTGGTCTAACAGTACTTGTGAAAAGAGAGGATGGAGCAAAACAATCACAGGAGAGATTTGAACCATCACAGAAAAGATTCCTTGCTTCAGGGAAAGAGGGAAAGGTGAGAAATAAGTTCAAGAATAACTCCACTCAAATTACTGCAGGAATACATCGATCTGCAGTATTGCTTTGAAAGACTTTCTGATTCTGTTATATTATATTGGCAATAAAGACATCTTCAAAAGTCCAAGAGGTTCTTCTTATTTCTTGCATTTGCCATGCAGAGCTTGATGATTATTTTGTGAACTTTTCTCTTTATCTCTTTCTGTTATGTTTACTTTTTTTCTTTGCCGCATATCATAAAGTAAAAAAACAACATAATTCCCCCACCCCCAATGTAGCATGCAATTAATCACAACAACCCATTAAACCCATCATAGCGGTTGCATTTCCATTTCAACAGGAAATGTTACTAAAGCTTATTTGACCAGTTGCCCTGCAGATAAAGCAACTTTTCATATTTCTTGTACTGTATTTCCTTAATGACAAATAGCTTCTAATATGTTTCTGAAATGAATAAGAGGAAGTGTCCAGATTCATTTAAGATTTAGGGTGAACAACTGATATACTCCGCTCACATATTTCTATTATTTATGTGCAGCTTTTAGCTTTTGAAGCATCATAGGAAAAAAAAGTCTGACCAGTGATTCAGTTATTAGCATTTTTTGACAACCTAAGCTTAGAAAGATCACTGTAGTGCAATAATAATCCTACTTAATCTTGATGTGGAACAATTTTAGTTTCTCCAGACATTAGAATTTATTTGCCTTGGGCAGTTATTCTCTTCTCCAAACTACATTATTGCCTTGCAAAAGTTATTCTCCCAGTTCTTCCAATGTTGGACAGATTAGGGAAGTTATTAAACTAAATATAAAATTAGAGAAAGTAAGCACACAACCCAAAGCCCCAGATGTATTCTCTAGATTATAATAAATGCATTTTCAACATGCAGGGAAGAGTTTCTTAGCAGGTTTATAACCTGTTAAGGTTACAAAATTTGTGGAACAAAAATATAGAGATAGGGAAAATGTAGTCTTTTTTTGTCCAATGTTTCTCAACCATAATAACTTTTAAGATGTGGGGACTTCTACTCCCAGAATTGACTAGCCACCATGCTGGCATGACATGGCTGACTGGGGTATTGTGGGAATTGAAATCTATATACCTTAAATCCCAGAGGTTGAGAAACATTGCCTAGACACTTCTAAAACTTACATAACTCCAATTATTAGTTGAACCCATCATTTTCTTTCTAAAGCAATCAGCAGGTATCTATGGTTATTTCTCTGAATTGCAAATAATAGTTTATAGCTTAGTATTACTATACTACTTTTGTGGAAGTGTAAAGCAAAACTAGAGAACCATTATTACGGTTCATCGTGCAGTCAGCCAGATGTTCAGACTGGATTTGGCATTTTTGTCTATCTGTTGAGTCATTTTTATATTGTATTGCATTGCATTGCATTGCATTTAATCATGTGCTGTCACAATTGGGTGGGGATGTCATTTTTTATTTTTTAATTCTATATCGTATTTTTAATGGTTTTAAGCCACCTAGAGTTGCTGTGAGTATGCAGCTAAATTTATGTATTTATGTGTATGTATGTATTTATTTGCCACCTCTTTCCATAGTGCTACTCGAAGCAGTTTATTCATATCTGGCCTCCAAAATTTTAAAATACACAAACCAAACCATTAAGATAGGTCATTCGTGTAATTCTTTTCATTACCTAATTGAAAAAAGCCTAGGAGAAATGTACCATTGTATAGGAAATCCAAGTTCTGCTGATGCTGCAATTGCACTTAGAATCCAGGCAGGCAAATTTACAAGAGTAGAGGCTGCCTTCCTCCAGCCCTTCTCCAGGACACAAAGCTACATTATGAAGCAGTCTGCTTGGCCAGTCAGCAATGCCCAGGGGGTTCAAATGCAACACAGGGAGTGAGAAGTGAAGGATGGCTGCAGAGTGACAGGACCGAAGTTTGCTAAACCTTACCTCTCTGGGGTAAGGCAGCAGGTGGCATTAACAGCAGTGAGTCTCTGGCACCTAGATCAAGCATAGCGGCCTGAGAGGGCAAAGTGGCAATACCCTACTTTCTAGTCCAGTGATGGTGAACCTTTTTGTTGAGGTGTGCCGAAAGCATGCGCATGCACGATAGCACACATGCTCATGTGCTAGCACACACAGTGCAATTTTGGCACTTCTGGAATTTCCAGAAGGCCCGTTTTTCAGCCTCCTGAGGCTGCAGAGGCTTCCCTCGAGCCTCTGGGGGCCCGAAAACAGGCCAAAATTCAGCTGGGAGTCACACGCATGCATAGTGCAGGTAAGTTTGGCTGGGGCTTGCGTGCTCACACAAATGGCTCTGCGTGTCACCTGTGGCATGTGTGCCATAGGTTTGCCATCACAGTTCTAGGCCAAAACAGTAACTCTAAACAGAATGGTTAGCCTTGAGTGTGGAAGAGAGCCAGCATTTAGATGACTTCATACAAGTGGCCCCTTATTAAAAAAAAAAAAAAAGTTGAATACCAGGCCATTCACAGCAATGCTGAATAAGTAAACTACAATGCTCAACCTGGAGGTGGAGGCATGAGAGTAATATTAAGAGACATATGTAGGACAGCTAGCTGGGCTGCCCTTTTTAAAACATGTCACGCAGCATGTTGACTGCGGCAGTCTATATATCCTAATAAGGCTAATTTTTTTGAGGATGTACAGGTAGTCTGTATTTACGATTATTCTTTTGTCAACTGTTCACAGTTACAAAGGCATCGAGGGGGGAAAATGACTTACAAATGGTGCGCACCCAATCGTTGCCGCATTCCCCCATGGTCATGTGATCAAAATTCAAATGCTTGGCAATCACCACAGCTTCCAAGAAGCAAAGTCAGATTCACTTAACAACTACAAAAATCACTTCAGAGTTGTAGTGATTCACTTCAAAGTCATGGCAAAAAAAGGCTCATGAAATTGTGTACAACTCACTTAAAAGCTGCCTTGCTTAGCAACAGAAATTCTGGCTCCAATTGTAGTCATATGTGTAATTTGACAATGCCAAAATATTTGCTGTGTTGTTGTTTTTTAATATAAATTAATCCTTGTTTGGAGCATTGGAAAGAACAGATTAACCATGGGACCCCGAAGGGTTAATTATTTTCATAAAGAACAGTTAATGTTTGGAAAGATGGAGTCATAAATACAGACTTTGTTCCAGTGGTTAGCTTCCAATTGTTTATAAAGTTTAATGTTAGGTGACAGTGTTTATGGGGATAACGCATGTAGATTACTTACATAGAGGACAAAGAACTCACTAACAGAAAACATGTGTCAAGTTTAAATGAACTTCAGTGATGATTTCTCTTGGTAGAACTGGCGTACTTCAACTGGGAAAGAGTGAAGTGCAAGTGATATTTTACAGAGCACATTTAGATATTGTGATACATTGGAAACTATGCTTTCAGCATTGACCATTTGTTAAACTGTGTTTCTTTGTAACATGTATTAAAGATAACAATAATTGGAGAGTGACAGGAGGAAAATAAACTGGCCAATGGTTCTTTCTCTAATCTCCCAGCCAGCTTCTTCTAACTTTTTCTTAAGTTGAGAAGTCCTCATCTCAGAAGATCCTGAATGGAGCTGTTGGGAGAGTATGGCAGATGGCAGTCATCTTTCTATCCTGTCCCAACAAATATTAAACAATCTTTTTAAAGTAACCTATTTCTGGAACCCTGGGACTATATGGAATAGCTCTTTCTACGTCAAAGGATGTGTGCAAGAGAAAGTGTGAGAAATTGATATGTACTCGCAATATCTCTTGTTAGATGGGAAACTCATTTTCCAATTCACTGTTTGGATTTAGAGCAGCTGCCAAGTTTTTTTGAGAATTACAAGGGAGTGCACACTTCAATATTTGGAGGCCACCAATAGGCAATCTGGTGCCTTCCAGATATTAGATCTTCACATCCCATCAGCACCATTCAGCAATGGATTGTTTTGTATACAATCCAAAACACATAGAGGGTATCAGATGAGGTATCTCTGTTATATTTATTAAGTGATGGGTACAGAAACTCTGTTTGGAACTATGTCACCAGCTTATTTTCTTGACCCTAAGAAACTGAGGGTAGCAATGTGATGCTACTGTAATAGATATCCTACATAAAATAGGATCCTGTTGATTGGATCCCCGAAATTAACATGACATAGACTTTAGCAGTTCAAGATTTCTCCCCTCCCCCAGACTGAGTACTGAACTGTCTGGTGAGAAGATTTCTGGGAATTCCATGGATAAGGCTGAAGTCAAACATGATGGCCACAATCTCATACCTTTCATTCATTGAGTTTGACATAATGTCTTAGAAACTGATTTCACAGTTCTCTTTTTTTCTCACATGGGATAAGAAAACTGATACTGGGATTTTAGTTGTCCTTTAAAAAAATGCTTCATTCCAATGTATAAGTTCTTTTTTTTTAAAAAAAAAAAAATCCTTCTTCTTGCATAATTAATAATGTTATATCTTCAGTGTAGGTAACATGATAAAATCAGGATGGAAACAGAGAATGAGAAGGAGCTGTGGCTATGAACAAGAGTTTGATGGGACTAGAAAAGAATTCTATATAAACCTCTGAAACATCATTGTCTATCAGTATGACTTGTTGGACCACTATTCTTAGTATAGATCAAGGGTCTTCAAACTTGACAAGTTTAAGACTTGCGGACTTCAACTCCCAGAATTCCTGAGCTAACATGACTGATGGAGGAATTCTGGGAGTTGAAGTCCACAAGTCTTAAAGCTATCAAAGTTTGAAGACCACTATTGGATGATAGCTTCATACAAGCATCTAGAGCAATATTTCTCAACCTTGGCAACTTTAAGATGCAGGGACTTCAACAGCCAGCAATTGACTCATTTTTATGACGGTTGCCCTGTGCTAGGATCAAAGCATAGGGCAACCGTCATAAATATGAGTAATCTATGACAAATGATGTTTAAGACTATTTTTTACTGTTTAATTTCATATTAAATTCCAAGTATCCAAAATCTGTTTGATGAATAATCAGAATTAAAGCTTTTGACTGTATCTTCTACATGTGATTTTTTCCTAATTACTCCTTTATTTTCCTCCTCCAACTTTGTTTGAATATACATATCTATAAATAAATGTTTGTGTTCTTGTACAAACATGCAAACATTTATTTATACATATACATATAAGGCACAAATCTCACACATTTATTGAAGTGGTCTGCCGCCTACAAAAACTTAAACTGCATGTATTTGTTATTCATTAAAATGGTATTTGGTATTCTTGAGGCAAAAGCCTAAACTAAAACTGTCTGGGGATTAACAGTGAAGCAAACATTGTGGTAATGTTTTACAAGCTGTTGAAGCATTGTACAGCTTGATTCATTTGTGTTTGTGTTTTCATGTGGAAGTGAATTCTTCCTAATGGAAGACATGATGTATTTTAATGATTCCAAATGAACCTTGCTTGAAGATGCTGAAAGCCTTCACACCATTTTCCTTCAAAGCCATAGTTTTTAGCAGTTGCAACGCCTGCAATGCGCCACATAATGCTCTATCTCACAACAACCCATTAAATTGTCCTGGAAAACGAATGAAGGTCAGGACTATAATCCATGCCCTGGGCAGTTTTATATTCTGCATCAATTATAGTTCCTGTGAAAGTCCTGTGCCATGTATTTCCTTCTTATCTATCTTCTGTCCCAAAATATTGATGCTGCAGATTCTAAATATTTAGGCTTATTTATTACTAACCTTTTTATGCTGCTGTACTGCCAGTGGCTTGGATATTTGAAAAAGGGAGACATGAAGCAATCATGATACATTTGAAAGCCATGCCTTCATAACACAATTCTCTTTTGAACATGATGCTCAATGAATTAATACTATATTTCGAAAGTCGGGATTTTTTTCTTCTTCACCAATTCCTGAACTTTGAAACCATGCTTGACTGTTCTTAAGGATTCCTGGTTATTAGAGGAATGAATTCATAATGATCTTAGCTGTTTTCAAGTTATAATCAGGTTTAGATTTACCAATTTTAGAAAAATGAAAGAATTGTGCTAGCAGCCTCTAAAAATCCTATTGGTGAGTGAAATGAAATTGGTATTCAGATTCATAATAAATAAGTATTTTGTTTATCTAAAATGAAGAAGGGAATTTGTGGGTCTTCAGCATTTTCTAACAGTCTTAATCATTGGTCATACCAACTAGAACTTCTAGAAATTGTAACTCAACAACATCTGGAGAACCATAGTTTCCCATCCTTCACCTTAAGCAGGGCTCTTCAAACTTAACAGCTTTAAGAGTTGTGGACTTCAACTCCCAGAATTCTTTCTCCAGCCATGTTAGATCAGGAATTCTGGGAGTTGAAGTCCACAAATCTTAAACCTACCAAGTCTGAAGACCCTTGAGCTAAAGCATAAAAGCTCCATGCATTTCCTAGTGCCTTGCAGCCAAGAAAATATCAGTGTATAATTCTAGCTACTACATTATGGATAAGTCCGGTTTTATCTACGTTGTAATAATATTACAAGTACATATAAACCAAAAATCAAATTATGTAATTCAAGCAATAATTACTACACTGAAACTAATCAGATTTTTAGAAAATCTTTTTAAAAATCCTTTTTTATTTATAAAATAGGTGCATTTTTTTTTCCAGGCTAGATCTTAGACTGGCACAGAATGGCTTGCACTCTTAGAAGTGAGAGAGGACTAAAGCAAACTTAATTCGTTTTCATTTCATTTTCATTTAACTGATTCTCCTTCTACGTAGTAATCATTTTCTCCTACCACATTAAATCTTTTATAATAAATCTAAAGCCTTAGATGTGGTCATGAGCACTCAAGTCACATACTTCAGACTTACTGGACAAATTGGAGTAGAGAAACTTCATAATGATTGTTAAGCCTGGGTTCCCCAACCAGGGTTAAGGAGACAAGCTAAACAGAATGTGCAGCGTTAGTCAGATAGGCACACAGATAAATGTGTGAGATAAGTTTGTATGTCAGTTAACATACAGTAAAAATAACAGATACGCTTGTGCTATCAAAAATATAGTTTATTCCACTTAGAGTTTTATAGCATAGTCAAAATAACAGTCCATTAGTCATGTATCGTTTTTAGTCAGTCCATTCAAGGATATTCAATTAGCAAAGTCCGTGTAGAATATCCAATGTCAGTATACTTTATAATAAATCAGTCCTCTCACCGTTGATAAATCAACAGTCCTTTCTCTCTCCCGTTCCAGTAGGGGAAAAACGCAGTCTTCAGTCTATCCAGTAATTAGGGATCATCAAGCCAGAGAGAGCAAGCTGCCGTGCCTTGCTTCTTTTATGGTGCTTTTACAACCACTCCCTTAATTACATTCTTACAGTTAAAGTTACAGACACTTTAACTAACAAACCATGATAACATATTTATTATTTTACCTAAACCAGTTAGGGTAAACAATGTTATCCCTAACATTCTCCCCTTTTAGGTAATAATAATACTATAACTATTTACATCTTTAAATCATATTTGTTGCAACTCTCTTTAAACTTAATTACTCCTTGAGCTTTTGTAAATTGGTCTGCAATGTTTTCTTCCGTCATGCAGTATTCCAATTTAATTAGCCCATTCTTTACAGATTCTCTAACATTTAAGTATCTTAAATCAGTATGCTTTGATCTAGTTTTTACAGCAATATTAGTAGCTAACTTTATGGCTGCTTGGTTGTCCTCGTACACAATAATGGAATCTTTAACCCATGTCTAATAATAACATAGCCATCCCAGATGTTGATTTTCTAGTGTTTATGTCAGTTGCAAAACTTGCATCTGCATAGGCACTAAGACTCAAATCACCCTTTGGTTCTATATACAATGCATGGTTCATTGTTCCTTTAAGATATCTTAAAATTCTTTTTAATGATTGCCAATGACATTGTTGTGGATCTGAATTAAAACGTGCCAGCTGATTAACACTATAAGCTATATCTGGCCTTGACCAATTGCTTATATATGATAAGCTACCAATCAAAGATTGATATATAGACTTATCAAATTTGGGACTTTGATCATCAGTTTGGCAAACCTCCTGACTCATTGGAGCCTTTGCTGGTTTACAAAGTTCCATTTTATACGTTTTAATTAATTGGCAAATTTTATCTTCTTGAGATATCTTTAATCCATTTTTTGTTTTGTTAATTGTCAATCCTAGATACTTTTTAATTTCACCTAAATGTTTTAATTTTATCTTTTTAGTTAATAATGATATAATCTCATTAGCTTCATTATTAGTCTTAGTTATCAAAGCAATATCATCTGTAAATAATAACAATAATAATACTGTTCCATTATTTTCTCTTTTAAACACACATGGATCTGCTAAACCAGATTTAAATCCTATATTGTTTGATTCTTTCACAATATATTGGTTCCACTCAAAGCCAGATTGTTTCAACCCGTAAAGACTCTTTTTGAGTTTCCAACAATCATTACTATTTAATTTATTGTCTTTTATAATAACTGGCTTTTTCAAGTATATAGTGTGCTGCAATGGTACATGCAAATAAGCAGTTTCTACATCTAAACGGTTAATGACATAGTTTTTCTTAGCTGCCCACACTAAAGCTGCTCTCAAAGATGTTGCCTTAAGACTTGGTGCGAAAACTTCATCGTAATCAGATGCAGTTTGATTAAATCCTTGAGCTACCAACCTAGCTTTATGGGAAACAGTCCCATCATTTCCAGTTTTTACTTTAAATATCCATTTGCACCCAATGGATTTTTCTCCTGGAGGTAATTTAGCATCTTCATATACTTTCATTACCTTTAAAGAATTTAGTTCTTTTTCCATTGCCTTTTGCCAATTTTCCTGATCCTTAGCAGGATACATCCTAAGTTCATCTACACTAGTTGGAACTTTAGTTACTTGGCAAACTATACTTGCTTGATACCTATCAGGTGGTCTAGTTACACGTGTAGTACGTCTAGGTATTACAGGACTTACAGGTGGACTTTCATTTATTAACTGTTCTTGATTATCTAACTCTTCCTGATCAACTGTTTCCTCTTGTTCTGGTCCTATTTGCTCTTCGTGGACTTCTTCTTTTATTGGACTCTTCTTATAACTAGTCTAATCTTTTTGCCTTTTGTAGGGTTCAATAATTACTTCGTTATTTAAATCTGGCTCTACTCTATTCCATCCTACACGTTCTAGGAATTTAGCACTAGCACTGGTGTAAACTCTAGATGTACCTGGTTCCCAGAATCTATAAAATCTGTGATTAGATTCATATCCTACAAAAAATAATCTTTTAGCTCCATGCTGTCCTTTGTGTCTGACTTGTGTAGGGATATGCACCCGTGCTGGTGCTCCAAATGTGTGCATGTAACTTAAATCAGGTTTTGTACCATGCAACAGTGTGAATGGTAATTCACCTGTTGTTGAATTAACAACATTATTTAATATATGATTACCGCACATTATTGCTTCACCCCATAAATTGTCAGGTAATCCTGAATCAGGCAACATAGTACGTGCCATTGATTGTAGTGTTTGGCCTCGTCTCTCTATAAAGGCATTATGTTGTGGCCTATATGGTGCAGACTTTTTATGTTGAATACCTAACATTCTAAGTCTATTCTGGAATTTATTATTTGTAAATTCCGCACCATTATCTGTTATAAGAGTTACTAATTTCTTTTTAGTTTTTCTTTCTGCAAATTTAATCCAATTAAATTGATTAGATACGTTTCAGTTTGGCTCTTCATTAAATAGCAAAACCCGTATCTAGAATAGTGGTCCATTATACTTAGTATGTATCGAGCTCCTCCTACACTTGGTTTTTTCGGACCTATTAAATAGGCAAATTAAAGCCTATTAAAGGCTCTTTGGTAGTAAATCCATCAACTCTATTTGCCGGTATGACCTTGCTTTTGCTTTGATTACAAGCAAAACATTGCAAATACTTATTACAAGGTTTCAAACTTATTCCTTTAGATAGTTGAACAGTTCTCTTAAGCATTTAAAAATTTAAATGCCCTAGCCATCGGTGTAACAAGTGAATACATTCATCATGAGGTTTCTTATTATCATAAACCATGTTAGCCACCTCTAAACCATTATCATTTAACACATACAATTCACTTCTTAAAGATGCAGTAATTTTCTTATCTTCTTTTTCAATTATGCAGTTATCTCCCCTAAAGGTAACTACATATCCTAGTTTAACTAAAATTCTAACTGAAATTAAATTAAACTTAAGTTGTGGTACATATAACATTTTTACATTCTCTTTTATGAAAGAACAATATGCTATACCTTGACCTTTAGCTTTCAGTTTCCAGCCATTGGCTAACAATATCTGCTGTGTACTCTGGGACATTTTAATAAAATTTTTGCTATCATTTGTTATACAGTGGGATGCTCCACTGTCAACCACCCATAAATTATTTTTTACAGCTCCGTTAATATACATGGCTAACTCTAAATTTTTATTTTTATTTTGGTTACTTTTAGTATTCTGGCCAGCGTTCTGGCGCTTTGCTTTTTTGCAAAATCTTGCCAAATGTCCTCTTCCTCCACAATTAAAACACTTTTTAATTGCGTATGCAGTAGGAGATTCAATATCTTCTTTTTGAGGTTGCTCCCTCCTTAACTGATCTCTTTCAAGTCTTCTTCTTGCCTCTTCAATCAATCTGCCAGTTATATCAGTTAAGGTTAAACTTTCCTTCGGCAAAATTTCAAGGGAAAGTTATCATAACTTTCGTCTAGTGAAGATAGAATTATGTAGACTTGGTGTAGTTCAGAGAAAATAAGTTCTTTCTCGTGCAGTACTTGAAAAATGCTTTTTATAGTATTCAAATGACTCAGCATATCACCATTCGTTTGGAGATGCGTCCTGAAAAGCTTCTGTGTTAGATTTATGTGAGCACCAACGTTATCTCGAACATAAATCCTCTTCAGCTTCTGCCAACACCCAACAGCTGTTTGCTCTCCGCGGATATGAACAAGTTGTTGGTCAGATAGTGTTAGTCCTATTATGCAAAGAGCTTGTTCATTCTTCTGTTTAAACTCTTCTATCTTTTGTCTATCTTCCTCAATCTCTGGATCCCATTCCTCTACGTTTGGTGGGTTTTCTATTATGTTCCACAGACCTTCTCTTCGTAGAAGTAGACTACATTTCATAGACCATGATACATAGTTTGTTCCATCCAGCTTGGATATAAGGGACAAACTTTGTAGATTGACTTGTGCCATGTTTTCTTATATGGATATAAAACTATAATTAATAAAACACAGCTGTCTGTTGAGGACTTCCGGTTTGCGTGGCTTCGGAGCAGCAGGAATTCGCGACAGCTCGCGATTCCTGCTGGCTAGCTGCCGAGGTACCCCCGATCCAGATGGGTCAGGGGGTTATGGCTGCCCTGTAGGGACAGCTGAAGATAGAGGGGAGCCGGTTAGGGAGGTGGGGGCATCGCAGACCCCCCCCTTCTCCGGGAAAACCCCTTTTTCCCAAGGCGGTGGAGCGGCGGTCAGCAATGGCCGCCACGAAGAAGCCAGCAACCGGGTAAGAACTGTGCTGGAGGAAGTGTGAAAAGTGAAAGTTCTGTCTGAGCCGGGTCAAGTAACAACTTTTAAATTGCCTGGAATTGAGCTGCTTGTTGCTGGAGGATACATTGTATCCCTAAGAAGATCGAAAGCGGCGGAGAAGCTGTTAAAGGGAACTTTTTTTTTTTTATTTTTTTTTTTACTCTCTCATCCCACGGAAAAAGCAGAAATATTTGGATGTATTAGACACTGAAAGTGGATTGCTTTGAAAGCTAAGCTAAGAGACAAAGGGATTTTTGGACATTGAAAAATTTAAGAAATTGGAAAATCTCTGCTGGAGGTATGGATTTTTGATTATTTAAAATTGTTATTGCAAGTGGGAAGGGAGAAAGAAAAATTGGAGCAGAAACTGAAAAAGGAGGAGACTGTCTAGAACGTCTTGGTGGATCCCAAAAGAAGATATATGGTAATTGGACCTCTTTGATCAAAAATTAATTTGGAAAGAGAAAGAGAAGAAGGAAGAAAAGTATTAACTTTTGGAACTTTTTTCTTTTTTTCCTTTTTTTAATTGCTTTTGATTGTCTTGGATTAAAAATACTTGTGGTTGTTTTGGAAAAAGTTTCCCTTTTCATAATGGCATTCTCTGTGGATGAACTAGAGATTGAATATCAAAAATATAAAAAAGAAGATACTTTGGGCGCTTTGTTCCAATTCTTAGAAATGGCGTTATGTTCCTTAGAAAAGTTGACGCAGCAGAAGGACTGGGACAAGGAAGAAGAGGAAAAAGAAGCCATCTTTGATGAACAATGGGTTCCTTCCGGAGAGGAGGAGAAAAAGGATAAGAAAAAGGGGTTTTTAAGAATTATAAAAACAACCAAAAGAGAGAAAAATGAGCGAAGAGATGGAGGCAAGGTTAGAAAGCAAAGGAAAAGGAGCAAGAAAAGCGAAGGGAAAAAGCAAAGGGGTAGAAAGGGCAAGGAGAAGAATAAGCAAGAGAGAAAAGGGGGGAGGAGAAGCCTTAATGGGGGGAAGCAAGATTTAAAGAAAAAAAGTTTATTTAGAGACAATGGGTGAATTTAATTTAGACTAAAAGAGGGATTCTGGAGGGTATTTAAGAGTGTGTTTTTATATGTATGTATATTTAGAATAAAAAATTTATTATGTAATTTTAAGAATTTTTTAAACAGAATCCCAAGAAAGATTTATATGTAGTATTTTTAAGTTAGGTAATGTGTTATAGATGCAACTCCAATTGGTTTACAGGAGAAGTATAGTAAAAGAAAAAAGATGAATGGATGTTTGGAAATAGAACAGACAAAGAATGTTGTTGAAAATGGTAATAATGGAAGGATATATATGCTTTTTTTTTTGATTTTGTATATTGATAAAAGGCAATAAAATTTTAATTGATAAATAATTTGGATGGAAAAGAGAAGTAGGGATAAGATATGAAGTTAATATTATATGAAATATTGATATTATAATCTGGAAATGTTATGTTTTATTGGTCTATCATTATTATTTTTTTTTAGAAAAGAATTTATAAGCTGTTATGCCTTGATTTTGTGTGTATTGATTTTAGAAAACTGATAAAAATGGTTTTTATATATATATATAAAAAAGAAAATGATAATAAGATATAGAAGGAGACTTAGGTTGAATATGATGTTTGAATTTGTGTCTGTGTAAAGAGTTTTTAACCCGGGAACAGACAACCTTCAGAAAAGATCTTGTAGTTTTGTCTATGTTTTGTGTTTGTATGTTTGTGTATTATGCTTATGATAAAACTAACAAAATTTGTTTTTTATTAAAAAAAAGGAAAAAAGAATCAATAAAACCTTGGAGGAATGTTAGATGAGAATAATTTAAACAAGTCAGAAAGAAAAGAATATGATGATTATAAAATGGATAAATATGGAAGAGAAATGAAATTGAATTGGAGTAAAGAGAAATAATGAGAAACTTGATGAAAGATATTTGCGTGTCCATATGGGGATGGGATAAATTGGAATTATGTTGTATAAAAATATTGTTTTGTTTGACTTGTAAGGATTTACAATATTAAGAGGTTTTATGTGTTTATGTATTTAATGGTTAATGATGTGTTGTTTTATCTTTAAAATTAATAAAAATTTGTTTCAAAAAAAAAAAAAACACAGCTGTCTGTTTACTATAATGTGTAACAACACAAACTCTCACTTTTTACATAAATCTGTTTTATCCTAGTTAAACTGACTTTGCAGCCTCTGGGCCCATAACCAGTGTTAAGCCTGGGTTCCCCAACCAGAGTTAAGGAGACAAGCTAAACAGAATGTGCAGCGTTAGTCAGATAGGCATACAGATAAATGTGTGAGATAAGTTTGTATGTTAGTTAACATACAGTAAAAATAACAGATACGCTTGTGTTATCAAAAATATAGTTTATTCCACTTAGAGTTTTATAGCATAGTCAAAATAACAGTCCATTAGTCATGTATCGTTTTTAGTCAGTCCATTCAAGGATATTCAATTAGCAAAGTCCGTGTAGAATATCCAATGTCAGTACACTTTATAATAAATCAGTCCTCTCACCGTTGATAAATCAACAGTCCTTTCTCTCTCCCGTTCCAGTAGGGGAAAAACACAGTCTTCAGTCTATCCAGTAATTAGGGATCATCAAGCCAGAGAGAGCAAGCTGCTGTGCCTTGCTTCTTTTATGGTGCTTTTACAACCACTCCCTTAATTACATTCTTACAGTTAAAGTTACAGACACTTTAACTAACAAACCATGATAACATATTTATTATTTTACCTAAACCAGTTAGTAAAGAATGTTATCCCTAACAATGATAATTTAGACAACATGTGGAGTGAGTCGCTTGATAAAGGAGATTTGTCCTTGACTAGGTAAAAACATGTTCCTGCTGAATGCATTGCACTGTCACAGAATAATAATTTATGGAAAATGCACATCAAATGCATTCCCAGGAGGCAGTAAATGGAGGAAAACTGCCCTCTTTCTATTATAGTCAAGACATTTTTATGTGGCTGTAGTAGGAATGTAAGAATCATGAAGAATGCCTCAACTGTAGTAGCTAGTAGAACAGGCTACCACTTGAAGTGGTAAGTTCCCCTTGAATAGAGGATGTCTACATTGTTAGATAAAGGCTTGATGGTCATCGGTCAGAGATGAAATAATAGATCCCGCACTGAACTAATGTTGGACTCAGGGATATTTAAGGTTTCTCCCAACTCTGTGATCTCTGTGATTAAGTTTACCATAAGAGCAATGGTGGTACAGTGGTTAGAATGCAGTGCTAACTCACAGCTCACTCCAGGAGTTTGATTCTCCTCCATGCTGCATCGAGAGCTCAGGATGGGTTGACTCCTTCCTATGATGTCATTTAGCTGAGTCTGTACTAAGATATAAAAGCCAGCCCCCTGAAGAGACCCCAGCTTTTGACTCAGCTCCTTTCAGTTAGTAGCTGTGTCTCTGAAAGCTTCCATTTTTCCTTGTTTCAAGCAGCCCCCAGGAACTGGGCAGCTGCTCTTCCAGGAGAGCAGGGCTCTCTCTCTCCTGCAAGGTTGGGAGCAGCGTTGCCAGAGCGCTGTTCAGGCAAGTTGGGCAACATCTGTAGACCTCCCCTATGCCTGCGGTTTGAGCGGTCGTAAAAAGCGATTGGCAAACCAATAACAGCTGTTTGGCAAACCTTCAGCCAGCTGAGGTTCTGTAGATAGCACTCACCAGCGATCTTCAGTACCTTTTTTCCTCGCTTCAGCAGCTCCCAGGATCTGGGCAGCTGCTCTTCTAGGAGAGCAGGGTTCTCTCTCTCTCCTGCAGCATTGGGAGCAGCGTTGCCAGAGTGCTGTTCAGGCAAGTTGGGCGGCGTCTGTAGACCTCCCCCATGCCTGCAGTTTGAGTAGTTGTAAAAAGTGATCGGCAAATCGATACCAGCGTCAGCCAGCTGATTGTGTGGCCAGAGGCTGCCCTTTCCTTTGCTGACTTCACTCGGGGCTCTTTATAGCCTAAGGAGAAATTCTTCGATCTCGGAGCCTGTTTCCCATAGTCAGCGGCCATCTTGGATTGAAGCCTTCCACCATGAGGTGAGCGGCCATTTTGTAAGCCTGGGGGCCAATTTATACCCTTAGGGGCTTAATACAAAAAATTTACAAACAGTTTCTTTCCATTGTAAGAGCCTTTATTCTTCAAATGGAGCAAGATAAGAGTCAGGCAGAGTTCCCCCCCCCCCAGTGGAACAGTTTCTTAGGCCAATAAGAGAAAAAGTTGTAGGCAACGCACCCAATCAGTCAAGAGGGAGGTAGCTGCTAAAATCAGATCTAAGGCTCTAGCCCCTAAGAAGGCAACTCAGGCTGAGTTGAGGGCAAAAAAGCTCAGACATGCAGCCCTAGAGAGGCAGTTCAACAGAACTATTCAACAGAAGGGAGTGCAACGACAGCATGTTTCAGGTGATACCTTTGGGCCCCAGCCAAGCCCTCCCAGGGGAGGAGAAGTTATTTATGAGCCTTTCCATCCTCCATCCTGGTCTCCTGAGGCTTTTGCAGTACAATGATCCTCAGGATCTAAGCAGATCTGGGCCTTATTTCCAACAGGCTTCTGGGCCCTATGCTCCTCCCCCACCCTCCAGACCTCGAACCTCTTCTCAATCTAGGCCTGAAGCCACCTTCACTCCCTCAGCAGCGGGCCTTCGGCCTTCTGCCCCTACCTTTGAGCATAGACCAGGGGATATCCAAGATGTTGTCTCTTTGGCCATTAGGCAGGGATTGGCTGAAAGCTTCAAGCAAATCCTTCGACTTCCAGAAAGGGTTCAGGCCCTGCTCCCTTCTCAATCTATAAGTTGCCTCATCACCCTGATTTACACAGGCCCCAGGACCTCAGGGTCCATTCTCTACCAGAATGGGAGGAGGTTGATGAGGAGAGAAGGGCTTCACCATCTGAACACAGTTACTCCTCTCGTTGAGAACATGAAGAGGGTGGGACCTTTGACCAAAATCTTTCAGAGGAAGAGGACTCTCGCCCAGAGCAGACATCCTCTGCATTGGTCTTCAATCCTTCTCTCTTCCGACCATTGCTCAGCAAGGCCTTGGTCACTGCCAAGCTGTCACTGGAGGTGGTGGCTCCTGAGCCACGAGGAAATCCCTCTAGCCAGGGAGACTCGCTCTTCTTCAAGTCTGTAGTGCATGCAGTGGTTTTGCCTTCTCCCACTTTGTTCCTGGACATGGTCAAGGAACAGTGCGCTTCCCCTTCGGCAGGTCCTCGCCCATCTTCTCTGGATAAGCGTTTCTACAACGTCATCGCAACCCTGGACAATTCCCTGGCAGTGCCTTCTGTTGACATTCCGGTTCTGGCCTCGTTCGCATTTTCTGGCACTCTCACGTGGGCATCCACACGGTGGCTGCACCAACTCCAGATTAGATTGCCTACATCTGACCTTCGGTCTCACCAAGGCCTTAATAAGATTATCACAGCAGAGCAATTCACTGCAGATGCCACTCTCAATTCCGCCAAATTTGCATCTAGGACCCTGGCATCTTCAGTAGCAGCAAGAAGACTGTTATGGCTCAGAAATTGGCAGGCAGAGTTATGCTGTAAATGGAAGCTGGTTTCAGTTCCTTTCGCGGGTGATAAGCTTTTTGGCAATGCTTTGGAACCTTATCTCATGGAAACCAGAGATAAACGTAAAATTCTCTCTTCCTCTGGGAAGAGAGCCGACTATCGCCCAGCTCCTTATACTGGAAAACAGCCCTTTCAGGAGGGTGGGGGTCATTCCTGCCATCGCTCTAAGTAATCCCTCATTCTCCCCACCCATCGGAGGTCGCCTAGCCTTCTTTGCCTCCAAATGGGAGAAGTCAACGGCAGATGCCTGTGTGCTCAGCACTATTAGGTCAGGATTACAATTGGACTTCCTTAATGCAACCCCCCCCCTCAATTTTTTTTGGATCTGTCCTGTCTCTTGGGACATTTCAAGGCAAGACCTCATGAATCAGGCCATTCAACTCCTTCTTGAAATCCGAGCTATTCAAACCTGTTTCCCCCTCTCAATGGGGATGTGGGCTTTATTCTCACCTTTCATCGTTCCCGAAGCCTCCGGGGGGGGGGGTAGTGAACCATCCTGGATCTAAAATTTCTCAACCAATTTGTAAAATACAGGCTATTTAAAATGCAGATTCTGCATTCTATTTTAGAGAGCGTTCGGGAGGGCGATCTCCTCTCTTCCACTGGTCTCATGGAGGCTTACCTCCACATCCCCATTTGGCCTCATCATCGCCAGTTTTTCTGTTTCTGTTATCAGAATACCTATTACCAGTATTGAGCACTTCCCTTTGGCCTTTCACCGGCTTCAAGGGTCTTCACGAAGATTCTGGCAGCATTGATGGCATCTATGCTTTCTGTTCCAGTGAGGATCCAATGCTACTTGGACAACATTTTGATTCTGTCCTCCTTCATCCATGCAGCCCATCGGGATCTGCAAATTACCCTGTCATATCTCCAGAGCCATGGATTTTTCCACTCCGTCCACTCCAATGGTTCCTGCTTCTCTGCCAATGAGCAGGAACCAGCCATCATCCATCAAGGTCCCGCTCCCACCACAAATCCGGGGATCTCTCAATTAGTGGTGTTCCCCATTAATCTGGAAGGGACTCCTTTTCAGGGTCCCAGACAGGCTAGTGATAACCACCAATACCAGCCTCCTGGGTTAAGGTTCCCCAGATAGCAGGGCCAGATAGCTCAGGACCTTGGTCCAGGTCAGAGCAGGCCCTTCCTATAAACTGGCTAGAGCTCAGAGCCATTTTTCTAGCTCTCAAGCATTTCAGGCACTCAGTGACCGGCTCCCATGCCATGGCTCATGTCAACCGGCGGGGGGGGGGGGGGAAACGAGGTCCAGAGCCCTCATGAGAGGGTTGGGTTATGGGCAGAGCAACACCTGTTGTTGATCTCAGCGGACCACTTCTCCGGGATCAACAACTCCCAGGCCAACTGGCTCAGCAGGAGCCTAGTCGACCAGGCAGAATGGTCTATTCCTCCTTCTCTGTTCAGGGGCTTTTCCCTCAGATTCGGAACGCTGGAGGTGGATCTTCTCCACTCCTCAAATTGCCCAGGTCACCAGATTCTTCACCAGGTTTCCTTGCCAGGGAGCAGAGGGGACCAATGCCCTTTAGTGCAGATGGCCCAAAAGTCTACTCTATGCCTTTCCCCCGCTCCCATCATTCTGGCAGTAATTCGGAAGATGTTGGAGGAACAAGCGGAGCTCCTCCTCCTGGCACCCTATTGGCCAAGGACGCCCTGGTTTGCGGACCTGGTCAACCTGTCAGTGGCTCCTGCTTGGAGGATCCCAGCCCATCTAATCTTCCTTCATCAAGGGATTCTGCTCCACCCGGAGCCCCAGTGGCTCAAGCTGCCCATGTGGCACTTGAGTGGCAGCGGCTAGAGGTGGCTGATCTTCCTGAAAAGGGTCATCATCACTATCCTGGCATCTCGCAAACCTTCTATAAGGCGCATCTATGATGCCACCTTGAAGGCCCTTCCCGATGGTGCCTTAGGGAGGGTCTCTCTCTCCCGCTTTAGCCCAGTTGGCAAGATTCTTAGATTTCTTCAGCATGATCTGGAGAAAGGTTTGGCCCCCAACACCTTACGTAGGCAGGTTGAGGTCCTCTCCTCGGTTCTCTTAATGGGGTTCGCTTTCTTCCTTATCCCATCACCCTTCAGTCAGGAGGTTTTCGAAAGGGGCTTCCAACCTGCACCCTCCGGTGGTTCACAGGTATCCTTCCTGGGATCTTCATGTGGTCCTTTATGCCCTTACAAAGCCCCCTTTTGAACCCCTTAGAACAAGTCTCTCCGTTTCCTGACTCTGAAGGTAGTGTTCCCCGTTTCCATCACTTCAGCCAGTCAGGTATCCTAGCTCACTGCTCTTTCCATCAGACAGGACCTTTGTTCCTTTCATGATGATAGGGTTGTCCTCAGTCTGGACCCCTCATTTATTCCAAGGGTTAACACCTGTTTCACAGGTCCCAGGACACTATGTTGCCTGGCTTCTGCCTCCTCCCGCACCATGACTTAGAGCAGCAGTGGCACTTGCTAGACGTAGGTAGGGCTCGTAGAATATACATTAAGCATACTTCCTCCTTCAGGAAGTCTGAAGCCATTTTGTTTCCTTTTCCCTTCTCACTTGAGGCACAAGGTCTCTTTTCCTATTAGCAGGTGGGTCAGATCTTGCATTGAGCAGGCCTACAAAGCTGCGGCCCTTCCGGTTCCTCGAGGTCTGATGGCACACTTTACCAGAACCATGGCCACTTCGGCTGCCTGGGTGACCCAAGCACCCTTGGAGGAGATCTGTTGTGCGGCCACGTGGACATCTCCATCTCCTTTCATCAGATACTACCTTCTGGATGTCTTTGCCTCGGCAACTGCAGCCTTCGGCAGACGGGTGCTTCAACGAGTGTTCAACAGTTGGTGTGATGAGCTGGACGAGGACCCACCAGTGGACATGCAAGCTTTGGTATGTCCCATCCTGGGCTCTCGATGCAGCATGGAGGAGAATGGGCGTTAGTAGAAGTTACCCTGAATGCCCTTTTTATCTATGCTGCAAGAGAGCCCAGCCTTGATTCGTCTGGAGAGGGTAAGTCATATTTCTGTCTTCATTTGTGCTTTCAGAGACATCTCACTCTGTCAAGTATTTTCGCTAAAGCTGGGGTCTCTTCCGGGGGCTGGCTTTTATATCTTAGTACAGATTCAGCTAAATGACATCATTGGAAGGAGTCAACCCATCCTGGGCTCTCTCGTAGCATAGAAAGGGCATTCAGGGTAACTTCCACCAACACCCATTCTGACCCACTCAAGGTTGACTCAGCTATCCATCCTTCTGAGGTTGGTAAAATGAGGAGCCAGGTTGATGGGGGCAATATGCTGACTCTGTAAACTGCTTAGAGAGGGTTGTAAAGCTCTATGAGCGGTATAGAAGTCTAAGTGCTATTCCTAGTGCTTAAGTTCAACAAATTATCTTGAGCTGCTTCTCAAAGTCTAATAAAAAGTTTATTAAGAGAAAATAAAATGAATTGGTGGGAAGAAACTGAATTCCACCTGGAGAAGATGGGATACTAATGGATTCAAGGCTCCAGGCCAGTTGGATGGATGGATCCTGTGGCTGTGGTTTTTCTCTAAAACTCTGCCAATGTTTGTTCTTTGTTCTTAATCCTTTTCCTGTGGAAATGTCACCAAGCAAACAGGAAAGTGGGCAGGGAGCAATAGATTTTGGCTTCGTATTTGGAGAAACAAAGTACCCAAGTCCTCATTAATTGCTGCAGATTACAGCTATGCTGTCAACACAATTTCACGTGTTGAGCTGATATATCAAAGATAGCAATTGCCATTGTTTTCTTGGTCACAAATTTAGGCTTAGATGGAGGAATTTGTAGGGGGAATGAGAGGGAAAGGGGAGATACAAAGGTTTGCATTTTAAATTGTATTTTCCATAGGGGCTCTACACAGTATATGAATACATACTGGAATGAATGTGTAGGTGAGATTTTCCACCTCTGACTATTTTTTAAGAAAGTAAAAAAAAAATGATGGGTTGTAATGGTGGAAATCATTTACCTTGAAAATGGATTATTTGTGTTTCTTTAATTTATAGAACAAAGAGCTTCTCGTTTTGTAGTTTCATGCAGTACAATCTTCTCTGTTACGTGATCAGCTTAACCTCTTGCAATAGAGAAGGCATGACACTTCTGGGAATTTGGCTGCTTTTTAAAAAAAGCTTTAAAAATCAAATCCAAAGCAAGGCTGTCTCAGTCAACTCCCTCCTTACCAGGAATTTAAAAAAGAATTCTCATTTTCCATTTCCACTTACTCATTAAGTCCTTACTTCTGAATCTCAACAAATTAAACAAATAATAGTAATCTCATTCAGCACAATGCTATTTGAAATGAAAGAATTCCATAATGTAGTCAGTTATTTAAGGGTTAGGGTTCTAAATTATTATTTATATTTATATTTAAGGAACAGAGGAAACAGAGGGGTTTTTTTTTTCCTTCAAATTTTCAAAGTCAGATTTTACAGATTAACAGAGTTGGAAGGGACCTTGGAGGTCATCTAGTCCAACCCCCCACCCAAGCAGGAGACCCTACACCATTTCTGACAAATGGCAGTTCAGTCTCTTCTTGAAAGCCTCCAGTGATGAAGCTCCCACAACTTCTGAAGGCAAGCTGTGTTTGCCTTTATAAAAGCCACATGGAAGGAATATGACCAATTATTCATTCCAAGTGCAGATTTATTGGGCCTTCTTCAATTTTCTGGCAACTCTTTCGCCCTATCTTCACCTCATTGTGCTTTAACGATTGCTCCTCTGTGGATACCAAATCACAATTCTGGCATTTGCTATTTCAGCGATATTATTTGTTGCTGGTATTGGCAATGGCAATAATAATCTAGAGAGAGAGGGCTGAATTCCATTAGTTGTAATCCCATTGTAGCTCCAGAAAAGAAGAACATTACAAGAGAGGGCTTGATTGATTAATTGAGCAGATGGGATCATCTGACTCTCAGCAACTACATAAATAGATTTTCTCCATGATGATCTATGGTTAACCTGGTCTTTCAGCTCTTCCAATAATAAGCAAAGGCTATATAAGTACCCCATAGCTTATAACTACAATAGGGATCAGAAAATTCATTGTTAAGCAATGAAGCAACATGTGACTGCACTGGATTTTACAACCTTTTTTCCCCAAGGCTGTTAAACAAGTCACTGTTTCAAAATGCGTTTTTCAGACTTCTCACTTGGCCAGATTCTCACTTGGACATTTTTTCTTAGTGTGCTAATTTTTGCACCTGCATGTTTCAGAGCCTTTGTTTGAATTGGCTCCTGCACTGTTGCGTTGGATGCAGCCTGTTCACTTTGGTTCCCTATGTAGCCATAATGTTTTGGAAACCATTTTCAGGATTGGAAGTTTGTTTATAAATATCTTTCAGGTCTCTCTTGGCACTAGGATCTGGCATAGTTACACTGCTATTTTGGTCTCAAAATCCATTCCAGCACCATATAAACAACACAATGAAGGGCAGCTTTTAAAGGGGAAATTGTAGCCTTATGGGCTTGATGTACAGCTTCTTCCATTCTAGGGTGAATTTGGAAACTGCACTGTATAGAGCAGAGCTGTCAAACTTGCAGCCCATGGACCAGATGCTCAGTTTAGCGAAGGGGAAAAGAGTCCTAATACATCACTTGATGCCGCCATGGCGATGTGAATTTGACACCCCTGGTATAGAGAGAATGATGAGATCCGATATTTTGATTCTGTAACAAGAAGAATGTTGAATCGATAGAAATGTCATAGATAGGATTGAATTTAACAGAACAAGGTGGTTATCTTAGGCAATATATTTGATATAGCAACAGCATTTAAACTTACATGCTGCTTCACAATGCTTTACACACCTGTCTAAGCAATTTCCAAAGTCAGCATATTTCTCTGAACAATCTGGCTCCTCATTTTACTGACCTCAGAAGGATGGAAGGCTGACTCAATCTTGAGCCAATGGGAATCGAACTCTGTCAGTCAGCATAATTAGCCTGCAATACTGCACTCTAACCACTGCGCCACCACGGCTTTTCATGGCATATTGTAAGCTATGAATTTTTAACTATGTTTGAATCTAATTTAAGCCAAATTTAATGTAGACCAGATTTGCTGGATTGAAGTCGCTTAAAATGATAAAAGAATTTTGTGTGATTTTAGTGAGAAATGAAAGGCTTGATTTCAGCTCTTCAAACTAGGTAAGGGCAAGAAACAGAAGTAGCAGAGAATCCAGAAACGTTTATTGCAGGATAGAATAATTTATTGTCGGATAGGATAATAGAAACTTGAAACCCTTTCAGAATTTCCTTCTGCCCCATCTTTCTTCTATCAAGCAAAATCAAGTTGGGGTTAATTTTTTTTTTCATGCTTCCCATCTTCCTAGCATTGAGTAATCTTCTTTTTCAATAGTTTATTGCTTCTTTCCCAAGGCTAAATCTATATTCTTTTGTATTTAAGAAAGCTTTTTCAATCCTTCTCTTGCAGGAGGATTGATGAGTTAAATGAAAATAGATAGGGAAATGTCAACTTCATTCCCAAGGATAAAGATCTTAGAATAGAAACAACATAATAATACAGGGGTTATTTACTTTTTAACTTTTGTTTGATGGTTTGATGAACTCTACAAGTATACAAGTTGAAGACTTTTTTAAAGTATTGGAAATCTGAACAAAATATTCACCATTTTAAAAAGCACTTTATCCTTGGTGAGTTGTTTGCAGTGAAGAGCATTTAAACTTGATTAGTTTCTTTTGGGTCTAGCTTTGAAATGTAGATGCCTTCACAAATTGGTTGCCATGGGAGGGGGTCTTTTGATCACAGAATGGCTGCTGAAGTGAGACCAGCTACAAAAGACCAATTTCTTAGAAGGGAGCTGATGAAGGTGTTCTCCTACCCCTTCGTTCTACCTCTACCACTCACTCTTCTTTAATCTACTATTTAACTTTTCTGGACAGGTGACACTGCTTCCAGAGATGTTAGAGTGACAAAACACTTATCTCTCTCTAAATCCAATCCATTATTCTTTGCCAAGGTTGTCTTGTATTTGGGAAATAAACGTTGATGATTTGCTCTATAGGAGATACCAAATTTTGTTATTTTGATTACAAGCATAAAAACAAAACAAAAAAGTTAGATTGGAAGGCATGAGAGAGTGGTACATGGCGTCTTGATACCCACAGATTGTACTAGTTGACTACCCCGAAACACAACAGGAGGATTGCCATGTGTGTCCAAAATGTTACGGCAACCAGAGTTTATGCTGTCAGATTACATTCTAGCCTGGATCAGCCCTTTCTTTAAAAAAAAAGTACAGCTGTTCTCGTGTTGTGCTGTGGAACAATTGGCAACCTAACAGTTGTTGCACTGAGCCTTCATAAGTTATTTTTGCTGTGGGTGTATTTATGAAATGTCAAGTGTTGGCCCCTCAGAATTATTTGGCTTGGTCTAAAGTCAAATCAAATAATGAGCTAGCTGTAAAAAGTGTGCAATATACAAACATGTGCTTTTGCTGGGGCATCTTTGTTTAAGGTGAAGGTACAACAAAGGTACAACAAAGGAATGTGCTTAATTAATTTAATTAATTAAAAATTAATTAAAAAAATTAATTAAAGGTACAACAAAGGAATGTGCTTAATTAATGACTTGGTAGATACTGTTCAGATCTAGTTAAATATGGAAACACAGAATACATAACAATACAATACAACATAGAACTGCACATTGCTGCTTTGGTTACTTTTGTCCCGTTGTAGTATTAAACTTTTATCCTTGAACTTTAGAAGCTGAAAATTGAGGCACTAATTTGCAGCACAATCTTACATGTTTAAGGGCTGGTTTTTCCACATGTG
Organism: Hydrophis major; assembly: GCA_033807585.1. NCBI lineage: Eukaryota > Metazoa > Chordata > Lepidosauria > Squamata > Elapidae > Hydrophis > Hydrophis major. The sequence continues at coordinate 81,039,925 of CM066331.1, forward strand.
CAATATCTTTTACAGGTACTCCTTGACTTAACAACAGTTTGTTTAGTGGCTGTTCAAAGTTATAAGCATTGAAAAATGTGACATGAGCATTTTTCATACTTACAACCTTTGCAGCATCCCCATGATCATGTGACCAAAGTTCAGATGCTTGGCAGCTGGTTCGTATTTATGACTTTTTCTGTGTCCCAGGGTCATGTAATTCCCTTTTTCGACCTTTTGACAAGCAGAGTCAATGGGGATGCCAGATTCACTTAACAACCAGATTATTAACTTATCAACTGCAGTGATTCACTTAACTGTGGCAAGAAAAGTCGTAAAATGGGACAGCACTCACTTAAATGTCTCATTTAACAAATTTCTCACTTAACAACATAAATTTTGGGATCAGTTGTGGTCGTAAGTCAAAGGCTACCTGTATTCACCTGGATGGCATCCTCCAGCTTCTTTTCCTGTCACAAGTCAAGTAGTTTTCTAATATGCTGGCTCAAGTAGTGCTGTATGCGCTAATGCTTTATTTTGTGATAAGCAACCCCATCAATTCAGTCACCTGGCTAATGCAGGAGTGCCCCCACATTTCCAGTCTCTGTTGCTGTCTTCATGGGCTATTTCATTCTAGGCTGGATCAGATTCTGCTAATTTCCCTATTAAGTCAAGTGACAGGGATAATCATACAACTATGCGGTTTTCTTTGTTTATTGCTTGGGATAAGAAAGAAAGCCACTTGTTCAGCAAGGCCACTTGATGGAAAGGCAAGTGATTGGTCCATGCTTTGCTGATGGGGAGCAATGAGAAAAGAAGCTGTGGGAGGTATCAGATAGTGGTCAGTGCTATTGAGCTAGAACATTGGATATCCCCATGGCTAAAGCAAAAAAAAAAAGAGGTTGAAATATGGAAAGGGATTTCTTAAGGCATTTAATTTCTAGCTGCTTTATACCCAGGTGTCAAGTAGCCTAGGATTTCAGTACATAAATATCATATGTAAGTCAGGGTGACTTCAGTGGGGCTCTTGTAAGCTTGGAGGTCATAAAATATATGGAAACAGGTGCATAAATTTGAATGTAGTTTGGAAATTTGGCTTCCTTTACAGGAAAAAGGTAATTCCAATGCCATTTTAAATGTTAATATTATGAAATGCATTTTCAACCAGAAAAGATAAACGTAGACTATCCCATCAAAACCTGAATACCACTTAGGAACTAGTATTAATTCTTCCTTGTATAAATAAGGAAAGATAACAAATAAATAAATGTAACACACAGTTATAGATTTAGAGTGTGATTCAGTGAAATTGAGTGATTAAGTTGTATTGATTTCAGAAACTGGAATGAGATAATTAAATGCATGAATTGGACCACTACATTGTCTGAAATATGAATACGGTAGTAGTTGAAACAGGAATATGTGTTAGCTTTTGGTATGTGTGATACACACATGTCAATCTGCATCATAGTTACTGACAAATACAGTCTCTATGCTATATGAACAATCCTGAATCTTAGGATTTTTCTCATATCACTTGTTTCTCTTCTTGTCACTGTTATCAGCATCAAAACTGTACATTTTAAATTATTATTTCCTTTACTGGATTTTAGCTTCTGTATTTTGTGGCTTGAAGTCCCCCATGATATTCTCTGGATAGATCTGGGTTGTAAATAGTTTTTTAAATCATTAAAAATGAGATTAAAATTCCACTCTGACAAAATGCAAAGCATCACAGAGGTAAAATACAAATTCAATGTGTAGTAAATCTCAGACCCCTGGCATTTTCAATTAAAACTCTAAGAACTTCTGCCTGAGGTTCTGTAGATCTGCTGCCATTCAAATTAGATTAGGGAAAAGCAATTTTCTGCTGTCTAGATATTTTGGAGTACAGTTTCCATAAGGCCTATTAGCATGTTGCTTATGGGAGTTACCTTCCAACAAATTGTGGCTTATCCTGAAGGGGAGATCCTTGTAATTGAGCCCAAGCTCTAATTATCATTAGGTAGCATCCGGTGTTCCATATTTAACCATACTGTCCCTTGGCTATTACGTAGAATGCACAAGAGAGCTTCTCCAAGACAGGCCTAATGTTGTGTCAGTATTTTTATTTTGAAACAAATACTCAATAAAAACCCAAGGTATATGAGATCTGGAGGGAAAGGCAAGAATTTCCTTTATTTCATTGATTAGAGGAGCTGGAAGTGGAAAGAAAGGCAAGATGGTGGTTGCCACTTTGACTTGATCGATGAAACACCTAGGGAAGGCAGGTGACTCTCCTGGATCTCAATATCAACAACAGCTTTGTTCCTGATGGAGAATGAATCTGAGATTACACAGGGGGATATCCAAGCCAAGGAGCACAGCTGCCATTAGTGAAATGACTGACAGCTGCCATTAGTGAAATGCTGACTTAAGCTGAAGTAAGTGAATCCAGGAAAATATTCTTGTTGCAGATTCTCTGTATTTGTGAGAGCCAAAGAGGATGTTTTTGGGGAGGTGAAGGGGAGAAAGTACTGCAACCAGTTTTATTCACCGCATTATAAAAAATATGTTGAGACTCTAGAAAAAGTACAGAGAAGAGCAACCAGGATGATTGGGGAACTGGAGGCTAAAACATACAACGAACGGTTGCAGGAACTGGGCATGGCTAGTCTAGTAAAGAGAAGGACCAGGGGAGACAGGATAGCGGTCTTCCAATATTTGAGGGGCTGCCACAGGCAGGAAGGGGTCAAGCTATGTTCTAAAGCGCCTGTAGGCCAGACAAGGAAAAATGGGTGGAAACTGAACAAAGAGAGATTTAACCTGGAAATAAGGAGAAACTTTCTAACAGAACAATCAACCAATGGAATAGCTTGCCTTCGGAAGTTGTGGGAGCGCCATCACTTGAGATTCTCAAGAAGAGATTGGACTGCCATTTGTCAGAAATGGTGTAGGGTCTCCTGCTTGGGTGGGGGGTTGGATTAGATGACCTACAAGGTCCCTTCCAACTCTGATTATCTGTTAAATCTGTTAAATGTATGTGCGAGGGGAACCTTTACTTTATATTGATTTAATACAAAATCTATAACAGTAAGAAAAGTCTTCTAAAAAGTTAGGCCGCAGTTGTGCATGACTACCCCAAAGAGAAAACTTTTAACAGTCAAATAAATAAACCAACAAGATTCTGTTGAGATTAGTTCAATTATTTTTCTGTAAATGTTTAAGCTGCCTCACATGCAAAAGCCATAAAATTCAAAATTACAACCAAGCACACAAGCAGGCCAAGAAAGTAACACAATGAAAGTAGCAGTAATAAAAGACCCTAAAGCCCTCCTCCCTCCAAAAAAGGCTGCCCTCCCTGAAACTACAGTGTGGTAATCAAACATCAGAGAGTGTACATGTTGATATCAGGCAGTTCTCTTTGTTTGTTCCTTTATGTTATTGTAATCATCTCAAGAACTGGGAGAGATATTTCAGAGCTGTCTAAATAAATAGTGCTGGGTTTGGTCCAAGAAGATCTGAGTCAGCTATTAAAATTTGCAGAAAACACTAGATTTGCCTTAACTGTAATTCCTTAAAGGGATTCAGCATAACTGAGGTTTTGTGGTTCTCTGAACCTACATGAAGGCTTGATGTTAGACAAAGAGGTAACCAGGGGTGGGATTCTACCAGTTCGCACCTATTCGCTAGAACCGGTTGTTAACATTCTAAGCAGTTCGGAGAACCGGTTGTTAGAAGAAATTACTGGCCTAATCCTGTAAGGAAGGCAGGAAGGAAACATTCTGGTGTTGCTTAGAGAAACTGCCTCTCCATTAACTCTTATTACATTCTTGCAGGATTAGACTTCCTGTCTCAGGAACCTCTCTGGAGTTTTTTCCCCCTCCTTTGCTGGTATTTTGCTTGTGTGGAGTGACCATTCAAAGTTACAATGGCACTGAAAAAAGTGACTTATGACCATTTTTCCCACTTACGACTGCTGCAGCATCCCCACAGTCATGAGAGGCCAGGTGAGGGGATGTGTGCCTCGATGTGAGTGATATTGAGTTGGCCATACTCAGCCAATAACATGACCACCAAGCCATGTACACCCAGTCACATGACCATCAAGCCACGCCCACCACCTAAGCCACGCCCACAGAACTGGTCGTTAAAAATTTGAATCCCACCCCTGGAGGTAACTACCATGTAACCTACTATGGAGGGATACACGACTAGGACTAAAGAGGTGCAAAGATATTTGACAATACAATAATAAAACTAAAATTAAAAAAATATGAAAAATATGAAGTGTAAGAAAAAGAAAAAAAATAGAAGGTGTGGATGTGAATTAAGTGAGTTACGTTAACCTTTCATTGCAACAAGTAGAGACAAATTTAGTAACAATAAGGAAATCGTTCTGCCTTCATCCCATACCCTATTGCTTACCTATAAATAAATTCATAAAACATCATTTTTAAAAATTTGATGTGAACAAAAAAGCAAAAACAAAAAGTCCATACAGGTTTGCCAGAACTTTGTAAATAAATGCCTTACCTACATTTCTGAAATAAATCAACTTCATATTTCTTCATTTTTCTTCTGACAGTAGTATTACTTCTTAATATTTAGTTCACTCAAATATTGTCACAGGTTTTGATTTCTCTTGATTCAATTGCAGAGTCATCTTCAAGATTTTAAAAAGCCCCTTTTGTAGCTCCAACAATAAAATATTTTCATGGTTTGTCATTTGTAGTTCCTCTTTAATTTTTAAACTTTATATATCCAGTAAAGCATCCTTTTCCAAATTATTCTCTTGGCCTGTCATATGCAGTTCCAATTTCAGTGGAGACAAAATCTGCTCCACATCTGTCATTCCCTGACATATTTTTGGAGTAATCTGTCCATAGAATCAGACATCATTTCTGAAACTAGTTAGTATTAGTATTGTAGCTACTAATTTCTGCCTGTGTTCTTCAGAATCCAAATCAACGACGCAGCGAACCAGAGACAGCACTGACCCTCAACCACACCATTCAGCCCCCCCACCTGCAGTTCATCCCAGTGACCCTAACCTGGTGTAATCTCATCACAAGACCCTCGCTTGACACACCCACACCTGAAGCCATTATAAACAGAAGAACACTGACACTGACATCCTCTAAACCAGGGATGTCAAACTTGCATTGTCACATGAAATATCTCAACTTTTTTTGCTAAATTGGGCCTTGGTGTGACCAGTGAGTGCATCCGGCCCCACTGACCACAAGCTGCCCTAAACTCTGCTGAAGATGTTACTTAGCCTGATAACTAACCAACTCACATGCTTGGAGCATGAACCTTCACCTATACTAGAATTATGCAATGCTTTGGATTTGAAAGCAAAAAGATGTTATGGAATGGGAGTGTTCATGTAGCACTGTCTACAACTCATTAAAACCACTACCTGTTTTCCTAATATCCAAAGCTGCCCTTTTCATTTGCAGTGTCCCCCCAGGAAAAGTCAGTTGATTTAAGGAACTGGAGATAGGTGTTACACAAAGACCTCTATACTCTGAAGGTTTCTTTTATCTTTACATCCAGAATTCTGTAGTCCTAATTTTTACCTTATATGGATGAGAACATTGCCCTCCTTCCCTTTTTAAACTGAAATCTCTACAAATGAGTGATGTATAGGAGTAATTGATGGCTGTGTCATGGATTTATTTTTTATGCAGTGTGGGAGTTTAAAAGTGGATCCCATACAGGCTGTTTATAAGAATCTGTAATCGGGATTCCAGCACCAGGCTTGTTAATGTTACTCTTGATTGTGAGAAGAGTACTTCTTGGAGCAACTGAATTAATAGGCTGTGTTATTAATAAGTAGGAGTGTGGAAAATAATTCTGTAATATGTGGTCTGAGAGAAATGTTTTGTAAACTGAACTTGTTAAACAGAAATAATGGCTTATTAAACTGCCAATAAAACTTTAGAAGGAAAATAAGGTTGTTTTTTTACATTTCCACACTAGAAATTGATAACATCCATTGCTATGGCAGTATACAGCTTGTCTTTATTAGAGATAAATCACTACTACAATAATGAAGGATACTATTAATTGCAAGAGAGCCAATTTGATATAGCGGTTAAGGCACCTAGTTGGAAACCAGGAGATTGTGAGTTCTAGCCCAATCTTAGACAAAAAGCAGGCTGAGTGACCTTGGGTCAGTTACTCTCTCACAGCCCTAGAGAAAAGGGAAGATCAAATGTCTTCCAAAAGATATTGCCAAGAAACTTCTCCACGAAGTACCTGACGGAATCAAAACTGACTTGAAGTCTCTTTCTCTCAAAAACTGTGTATCACAAATATGAACAGCTGGTAAAGCATTGAGACTGAAACATGGGGACATATTTGTAGGACACTCATCTCCTAAGGCCCTTTAACATAGGGGAAACATATTGAATCAACAACAGGCCAGATAAATTGGAAAGGGGACAAAAGAAAAGTAAACAAATACTTGTGTAACAGTATCAAAATGCAAAAGTCTCCATTGAAATTAATACATCTTTTTATTTTGGCATTATTCCAACAAGATCATGTGGGATTTGACATACAGTGTAGTTTTCACTAAAGCACATACCATCTCATATGGAACACAATAATTTTTAAACTTTTCTGGACTGTCTCTAATACTTCCTTCCTTGTTGATCTATTGTTAGCTCTCAAATCTACTTGCTGTTGCATGGAAGTAAACAGTGTGATCTTTTCTACTGGACGGAAACATCTTTCTGCAAGGATAAGAGTGAATGTGGAATAAGATTTCCTGGGGAAACTGATACTCCCTATAACAGACATTTGCTTTGAACTCTTAGCAATAATTATTTTTTCCTTAACAGACGCACAAATAAGAGATGCCCAAATGAATGTTCTTTATCCATTAGTGCAATCCTTTCTACTGCAGTAATATATTTTGAGAAGGGTGGAACTAGATGACTGTCTAAGGTGGTAGTATTTTGATATGATCTCCCCGCATTTAAAAATGTGAGATCAAGCCATGAATTTTGGATCTGAATGCTCAGCTTCCTAGAGCTGGATTATCATAGTGTGTCAAATTGATCTCTCTTTGTAAAATACATATATCATACAAACAGGTATGGCGGCCCATGTAAGAGAAATGGTATTTTTAGCACAGCCCACGTGCACATTTGGTCCTTCCTAACTTTAAACAGCCTTGGTCTCTTTAGGCCTATAACAAGATTTTTGAGCTGTTTGGGAGGACCCAATATTTCTCCATAAGTGGTGTTGATGGAATGAAAACAACTTGTTTGTCTAGTAATTTGTCTTTTAATGTGTTTATTAGTGGAACAGTATGTGTTTATCATTCTGTTGGTCCTTGCTGTTCTACTGAGCCATAGAAATACACTTTAAAAACAATGACTGTAATTATCTTCCTTCATTTATTTTGCACTCGTTCCATCATACAGGTATTTTGATTTCAATTCTCCTTTGATAGGAGAAGAGAATATTTCAATGAGGACTTTTATCTTGCTATAGTACTGCACAACAATATGATTTTTTTAGAATAAGGGTAGTTCTCTTTAAGTCTGTACTGGATCCAGGCTTAGTAATTTGTAAGCACGGCTCAGGAATTCTGGGAGTTGGTCCACAAGTCATAAACTGGCCAAAGTTTCCCATCCATGCTCTATAGGATTAAAGTGTCATTGGTTGGCTCCATTAGCTATAATTCTGGAACCAAGTCATTGTCAAAATTCTTGGATAAGTACATTCATAAATAACCTGGAATCCCCCAGTTTTATATAGATTTCTACACTTAAATTTGAATATTAAAATGAATGAGACATGTTTTTAGCATATTCAAATCAGATTGTTTAGTGACCGTTCAAAATTACAACAGCACTGAAAAAAGGTGACTTATTGCCATTTTTTATAGTTAGGACCAATGCAGCCTCCCCATGTTCACATGATCAAAACTCAGACACTTGGCAACTGAATCATATTTATGATAGTTGCAGTGTTCCAAGGTCATGTTATCATATTTTGTGACCTTTTGGCAAGCAAAGTCAATGGGGAAGCCAGATTCACTTAACGACTGTGTTACTAATTTAACAACTGCAGTAAGTAACAACTGTGGCAAGAGGTTGTAAAATGGGACAAAATTCTGTCTCACTCAGCTGTCTCACTTAGCAACAGAAATTTTGGGCTCAATTATGGTCATAAGTTGAGAACTATCTGTAATTTTTCAAGATTACATTCTTGTTTTTTCATACCAGTTGGTCTTTCCATTTTCCCTGCCGTCTAAATCAGGGGTCCCCAGCCCCGGTCCATCCACCATGGACCATCATTGTCCATGGCATACCAGAAACTGGGCTGCACAAACATGAGAAGTCCCCTCCACGGAATGCAGGCAGCACACAAAACCCTGCCTCTTCTGGTCTGCAGAAAATCTCTCTCCACAGAACCAGTCCCTGGTGCCCAAAAGATTGGGGGCTGCTGATCTAAATAATAATATGGGACTATTATTTATTGGAAAGAGAAACCCCCAAACTGTCAAGACACTGAGAAAGGGATGGGAGTCAGATGGCCCTCTGATCAATGGAAAGTTTGCAAATAGGACTCAGAGGACACCAGCCATCATGGCCATAGGCTGATAACTTTTACTGTAGATGATGCCCTGTTGAATTGGATAACCAGGATTCCTTATTTGAGGATAGTATCTGGGCTGTTAACAAGAGTTAATGCAAACTAAGTTGTTTCTTAATCAAGATTTCCCAACCTCTTCTGGTTGTGATAGATATTCTAGTCTAGCTGGCTTCTTTATGTAGGAGCAAAATATTGTTGGGAAAGAGGTTCTCCCAAATACAATTCAAATTCGAAATAAGTTGTCTGATTTGCTTGTTGCTGTCCCCAAAGCAAGCATGATTTTTTTTCCTTTCTTTTTTTGGCAGAAGCAACCATAGCACAGCAGCAAGAGCAATTCCATGTAAGGTGTTTTTGGGAAACGCAGATGGAGGGTGATAAGAGCCAGAGCTGCCTTTAGAGGCATGCTGATATTTCTTAAAAGACTCAAGAACAGCCCCATAAGGTTGCACCAAGAAGGCAATAGAAAGAGAGTCCTGATTTTCTAACAGTCAGGAGAAGTGATCTTCCATAAGTACTTGTTTTATTTTGAGGACTTTTTAAATATTAGCTTTTAGCCTGATGTTCCAGTTATGGGTGGAGATTCTGAGAGGTATAATCACAGCTGGAAGTCACCAGTGTTGCAAAGCCAATAAATGTAGAGGGCAGAAGAAATAGTTATAGGCAACTAAATTGAACAATATGTCTATGGAAATCAATCATCCAGGTCATGGTTGTCCCAAAGGTGATTTTTCCAAAACCATTTTCATGGGTTTTTTTTCTTTGAAAACTTCTCCCCACCAATCGGTTCAAACTAAAGAAACTTTTTGGACAAGAAGCTAAATGTTTTCAAAGGAAAAAAAAACCCAAGAAAGTCTAGCTGACTTTTGGAAAAAAATTACCTTTGGGACAAACTGAACCTGACACGCCATTTCTTTGGGAGCTGCGAGGATCGTCCAGATAGTGGGTGGAGCTTCAGTCTCTGCTGTTGTAGGCTGAGCTTAATTTCTGAGGAACGCCCCCTCCTTCCATCACGTGGCTCGTCACCTTGTTCCCCAGTTTATGCGAAGACAAGAGGAAACAGGAATTCGTGCTCTCATCTTACTAGATTTACAAGTGCATTGGCCGAAACAAGACCCTACCAGACGGTGAAAGAAAGAAAGGGAGGGGCTAGACGATCCTCGCAGCTCCCAGAGAAATGGCGTGTCAGGTAAGAACCAACGCCCATTCTCCTTAGAGCTGCTCGGATCGTCCAGATAGTGGGACATACCAAAGCTGGGTCCTGTCCTACGGGAGGGGCACCGTCTGGTCTGTAGACTCTTCGGGTTCCCTGAGTACCCTCTGAAGGGCCCTTCTGCCGAAGGAAGCCTCCGCTGAGGCATATGTGTCAATTCTGTAATCCCTAATGAAGGGCGACGGAGAGGCCCATGTTGCTGCCCGGCAAATGTCGATTATTGGGGCCTGGGTAGTCCAGGCAGCTGAGGTTGCCCTACTCCTAGTGGAGTGAGTCATGATACCCCTGGGCACCTGAAGGGGCTGAGCCTGGTATGACTTTGGCCACGGTCGACCTTATCCAACGGCCTATGGTGGTTGGAGGAACTTTGAGCCCTTGTGATTTAGGTTGGAAGGATAGAGACAGGGCCATGGGCTTACGAAAGGCCTCAGTGCGTATAATGCAAGTCCACCAGTGACGTCTGACAACCTGAAAGTAGCATAGTCTCTCTTTTTCCTGCGTTGGCCTGGGGCAAAAGAGAGGGAGGATAAGATCCCGAGCCCTGTGAAAACTGAATTGATCTTGGGCAAGAATGAAGGGTCAAGCCGGAGGGCCACCAGGTCGGGAAGGAATACACATGGGTCCTTTCTAATCTCTGCAGAGATCTCTGGCATCCTAAGGGGTAATGTGATCGCTACGAGGAACTACCTTGTAGGATAGAAAACTGAAGAGAAACTCTCCTAAGGGTTTAAAGGGCGGTTTTGTGAGGGAGGTAAGGATCCTGTTGAGGTCCCAGGTTGGGTACCGGTGGGGGGGGAGGAAGGACGTAAATGTGAGGCCCCTTTTCAAAGGGCCCAAATACGGGGATGGAGAGGGAGGGGAACTAGCCTCTTTACGGGAGATGACTGTAGCTAAGGCTGCTGCCTGATGTCCTAATGTGTAGGGGGACAGCCCCTTACTGAGACCCACCTGGAGAAAGTCAAGTACTTGGTATCAATGACCCTGTTGGGGAAGTTTTCCCTCTTCAAACGAGCCATTGGGGGTTCGGGTGGAGAAGAGGACCCTGAGACAGGGAGATTCTGTCTGCTGGGCTGCTCCGGGGAGGGGCCACTGATAAGCTGCGGAGGTCCACAAACCAAGAACTACGGGGATGCTACCAGGAGCAGTTCCGCTTTCTCTTGAAGTACCTTCTGAGGATTATGGGCACCAGCACCAGAATATAAAATGCGTAAAGAGGACCCGTGGGCCCGGACACCGTAGGGCATTGTGGTTCTCCGCCCCTGGGGATGGGAATGTTGCAACAAACCTTTGGAGTTGGGAATTGAGATGGGAGGCAAATAGGTCCATTACTGGTGGGCCGAAATGGATGCCGCCTCCGTGAACAGATAAGGAAAGGGACGCCACTCCGACTGGACTGTGGTGGCCCTGCTCACCCAGTCTGCTCTGGTGTTGGGGACACCTGCGGTGTGATCTGTCCTGAGGGAAAAATGAGAGACTCTGACAGGAGCCCTCTGACAGAAGCGCTCGGCCTCCCTCCTTAAGAGTGAGGATTGAGTGCCGCCGTTTGTTGGAGAGGGCTTTGGTTGGGATGTTGTCGATGAGGATGTGGCGGCGGTGTACTTGGGGAAGGAAGCTGTGGAGTGCCAGGTGGACAGCAGGAAGCTCCTCCCAGTTTATGTTACACAGATTCTCTGTTGCTGACCATCTGCCCTGAGCTGTAAGGGACTGAAGGTGAGCGCCCTCTCCGGACAGACTGGCGTCTGGGGCAACGGTAAGGCTTGGGGGTTCCTTGAGGAGGCAGCCCTTGTTGATGGACGAGTTGCTCCGCCCGAGGAGGGACATAAGCACCCTTGGTGGAGCCCTGACCTGTGTTTTGAGAGCTGACCCGGTTCTTTGGTATGGGAGCAGGAACTACTGGGGGGATCTGGAGAGTAAACGGGCCCAGGGAATAATGGAATATAAGATATCATTTCACCCAGTAACTGAGATAGTTCTAGAAAGGAAACCCTCTTAAGGCGTCTGATACTTCTGACAGAGTTTTGATGCTGAGGATGTTCTGGCAGATAGGGACACCTTTCCCGTCACAGTGTCGATTACCATCCCCAGGTGAGCTATCCTGGTGGTGGAGGATAATTGGCTATTCTTCCAATTGGCAAGGGACCCTGTTCCTGGGTAGAGGTTTGGGTAATATAAGTATCTGTCACTGCTGATCCCTAGTTCTGGGGGCAGAATCCCACTAAAATGGGAGAGCCATGATTGAAAGTGGAGGTTATTGTAACACACACACGCAGCTATTTGTAATGATAAGGGCAGATTGGAATGTGTAGGTATGCCTCTGAGAGGTCAATGGATGACAACCAGTCTCCCTGTCTAACTCCCAGTAGGATGGGTAGCAACTTGTTGATTTTGAATTTGCGATTAAACCGCCTCTTTAAATCCAGAATCGCACTCCATTCCCCCCTAGGGTCCCTGTCCTCCTTGAAACTGAGAGATGGGCTGGATGAACTGTATGTCAAGTACATGCCGAAATGCTGAATTCATGAGGCTGCGTTTAGTGTGGTTCCTGGAGAGTGGGCATGGCATGAAGAAGCCAGGGGGAGTAGATAGGAATTCGAGGGCAAGGCCAAGTCTGGTGGTGCCCCTAGTCCAGGCATCTGAAGTGAGGGGGGGTCAGGTGGCCTATCTGGAGCACCTGGGTGGCCTGCTGCCAGAGCCACGAAAGGGCCCTTTTGAGATGCCGTCCCTTTGTTCCTACTGGAGGATTCGGATCTGTCCTGAGGCTGGCCCGACCCAGGGGGAGGGGCCTTAGGTACCTGGAAAAGGAAGCCTGGAAAAAGAGGGCGAAGGGAGCTTTCCGAAAGAGCTGCTGTTTTTCAGGAGAAGGAAGGAAGGATTTTTTTTTTCTCTCCCTTCGACTAGAAGGAGATTCGAGAATGGGCCAACCCATTTATTTCCCTGAGGGGAGCAGAAGCCAAATCTACTTTACTTTTGAGGTCTACTTGACAATGCCTTAGCCAGAGCAGACGGCAGGCGGAGAGATGGGAGGAAATAGCCCGGACAGGAAACTTGGCCGAGTGGGAGGTGGCGTCGGCCGAGAACTCAACCGCGGCCTTAATCTGGCTATGTCCAGATCAGCTCGGACATTGGAGGCTGGGGCAAGCTGCTTAGTTGGAGAAATGAGCGAATGGATGACCTGGTAGGGAAGAAGGCGGCCGTGGCTGATCTTATAGCCCCAAGCAGCTGACTGGCGAACTTGGCGCAAAAGGCCAGTTCAGCTCATTTGTCCTCCAATCTCAGGGCCTCTAAGGGGTTGCTGAGGGTGGAGGAAGCGTCCAGACCTACGATAGGCTCCTCAACCTCCGGGGTGCTCAAAGAGAGGAGGAGATCTGGAACTAGATTGAATATTTCTCTATCGTGGGCCGAAGGGGCAGGGGGTGCCACCGAGGAGGCCAACTGATTGGATCCCAGGTCAAAGAAGATGAGAGGAGTTGGGATGACCTCGGCTTCCCCCACTGGCTGTTTGAAATGGAGTCCTCCGTACCTTCCGGAGGGGGGGGAGGGAGGGAGGGATCAGAGGGGTTCTGATTCCTTAACCCCAAGGTACTCCTGACTCTGAACAGGAGGGACTTGAATAATTGGGGTTACAATAGCCGTATAAGGGGGGGTTGGTCGGGGGAGACCTTCATCCTCAGATTCTGCCCCTCCGAAGGGTCGATGTCAGGAAAAAGGTCCCTTATAATGCACGGACCCCAAGTCAAGACTCCTCCTCCTCCTCCCTACTGAATGGGAAACCTCCCCCTGAGGGTGTACCTGATCCTGAAGTGGTGCCGACTTGAGTGGGAGTGATCTTATGGAATGAGGTTCAGATACGGTGGCCAGCGGATGTAGGCCTGGCTTAACTATCTGCTGGAGTCCTTCCGTGATTCCTTGGCGGATAGCCAGCTCCCTCCGGGATCTCAGTTGCTCTGGAACCTCCTGTATGAGTGTTCCTCCTGGCGTAGGCCAGCGGCTGCGAAGGTAGCCTCTGGTGTTTGTCTGGCCGGTGTTCCAGGAGCCTGGTGACCCTGAAAGGGGGAGCTGCGCCTGGATAGGGAGGAATGGACTAAAGAGGGGTTATTTTGTTAGTAGAGGTAGAAGGAGTGGAAGGTGGTAATACAGGGGCACTGAGCCTGCCTGCCTAGGGGCAGGACTCGAACTCAAGGTCTCCTGGTTTCTAGAGTGGTGCCCCAACTGCTAGACCAACTTGTTCTCTTTGCATTTATTGGTTTCCTTTTCCAACGCCTTGTGGCGACTTAAGGTGTCCCTCTGGGAGGTTTTGGAGGAATCCCTAGCCTGCTTGCGAAGGTGGTGAGTTTTGATTTGGCTTTCAAAGGAGACCTCTGGAAGGATTGCCTTCTGCCATTTTAAGATAATTGAGTAAAATAAGGATCAATATGAGGCGGTTGGCATGCCTAGGGGTCGACCTACAACAAGGCCGGAGCCCTGGAGAATTCTTGTACGCTCCCCCTTTTATATTTCTTATATTTCTTTATATTATTGCTCTTTAAGATGATAAGGATCAATATGAGCCGGTTGACATGCGAGGTGTCGACCTACAACAAAGCCGGGAGCCCTGGGAAATATTTTTACGCCCCCCCCTTTTTATTTATCTCATTTCAATTCATTTATTTCATTTCATTGCATTGCATTTCATTTAATTATTTCATTTCATTTCATTTCAGTTTATTTATTTATTTATTTTTAAATTTATTGAAGTGAGAACCTCCTTCTTTGTTTCTGTTAACCTCTAGCCTTAAAGGCTGGTCCGATCGATCTAGGAACGCCAGAGGCCTTAAGGCGAAGGCTAGGCCTATGCCAGACTGCCTTCCCCAGGCAGGACTGGGCGGAAGTGGAGTAAGGTAAGCTGCGCTAGCTAAGGCAGGCTGTGGGAGAAGCCCTCAACAGAGGCAGAGAACTAGCCTCTATAGTGAAAAAAGGCAAAGTTCACAACTTTATTTGACTGTGAGCAGGCCTACGGGTCCTGCTGCTTGAATACGGGCGTGCTGCAGCGATCGGAGAGATAAGGTGGAGAAGAACAAAATGGCGCCTGGCCACGAGGCGGCACTTAAAATGGCGGCCGCCTGTGACGTGGGCTTACAGGTCTCCTCAGCAGCGGCAAGAAAAACTCCCCAGGGGCAATCTAAGGTCCCCAGGGGGAGGACAAGGAAGGAAGAGGCAAACAACTTTCGAGCAGCAGCGTTCGGTGGGGGGGGGAACGCAGCAAATCTGACTCTTATTTTCCTCTAGAGAGTGTTTAAATCAATGGCAGAATGAAAGGAAAAAACGGTAGAAGGCAATAAGGAGAGGTGGGGGGGTAGGTTGGAAAGTTTGCTAGCCTTCCCCCTGGCACCCCCTGGGGCTAGGGAAGGCTTCCCAGGGGGATTTAGAATCCAACTACTGCGCAGGGCTAAAAGAGAATTTTAAATCAAATACAACCTGATAAGAAGAAAGGTAACGAATCAAAATAAGGCTTTGCTGAGACGGCCAAGAGTACTTCGAAAAACACTGCCTATTCTGCGAGAGGCTGAGCATAAACTGGGGAACGAGGTGGCGAGCCACGTGATGGAAGGAGGGGGCGTTCCTCAGAAATTAAGCTCAGCCTACAACAGCAGAGACTGAAGCTCCACCCACTATCTGGACGATCTGAGCAGCTCTAAGGAAAACAATTATTTCAGGCGACGTCTGTTATCCCCTTGTTTACTTACTTGGAAGTGAATGTTGTCTCTTTCCTTTAAATAAATGTGTGTTTGGTTGGAGACTTAAAATGGCTTGAATTCAAGTGTTCTGTTTTTTTTAATGATTTGCATAGTGAGAAGCACACCTGCTAGCTAACTTGTTAAACTAGAAAATGACCTTTTAAAAATGCATAATAAACTGGACTTGGTTTAGGCTCAGCCCCAAATGGCAGATTTACATTCATTCACTCTGCTACTTTTGGAAAAGTATTTATTTACTTAAATTTGTTATGACCACCCACTCCAATACACCCTTGAGCCACTTGTAAATAACTGTGAACTCTGTATAGACTCTGGGCAGCTTCACAGATGTTTTTTTTAAAGAAAGGAGTTCAGTTTCCCATATCTTGCATCAGTTTTGCTAATAAATTCTTAGTTATTTCCTTCAGATTATCAGAGGTGTGCCTCCTCTACTTAATCTTCCATTTAGTTTTTCTGTGCCTTAGGTGTGGCTGCTTTTTTTTTTTTTCTAATTTAGAACTTGGTTTTTTTCATTTTTTTGCTGTGCAGCTAATAGGATGCCTTTAGGTTTTCCTTCTTCATTTAATGTTCTGTTAAAACAAGTAAGCTGTACTATTTTTCTCCTCCTAGTCTGTGATTTCTCTTAATTCTGCCCTCATTCTCGTCTTCTTTAGAGTTGAAAACTTTATGCAAGATCAAAGATCTTGTGCTTAATCCCAAAACAGCCCTTCTCGGGGCAGGGATTTTGATATTCCTCAGCGCTCTCTAGCAAAAGAACATCTCTCTTAAGGATGGAGTAATTTTTTGGTACAGTATAGATACTTGTCTGCTGAGTTAGCTATGACTTGGAAAAGAGAATGAAAGAGAGCATGGACATACAATCCCATGACTAGCCCTACTGATTCCTTCAAGAATCTATTCCTTTTGTCTCATTTTACTCTTTAATCATGTGCATGTCGTTTGTATTGAGCCTTACTAGTTCATCTGGTTAGTCACTTTTCTGAGATACTTTGTTCCATTATTTTATTTCCTGGCTTTCCAGTATCTGCAGTCCCCATGCAGCAGTCATTATTTTCTTATCAGGTGTTCTCTCTCTCTCTCCCTCCCCTTCTCCCTTTTGTATCAACCCAAAAAATATTTGATCGTTATTTTTTACAATGTCTTTTGTACAAATTTTACTCTAATGGGCTAGTGTTGGAAAGCATCCCAAGCTTTCTCTTTTTTAAATGTATTCTATCAGCCAATTTGTGATGAACAATAAAAGCATTGTGTTTTATATAAATACATAAAATTGGCCTTTAAAATAAATTCAATTTTGGCAATCTTATGTGCCTTTTTTCTAGCAAGTTGTTTTATGGATCTTGATTTAATCTAACAAGTCAAGCAGTGAATATCCCCTGTTGCGTTGGCCATTTTTACCATGCATTCTAAAGGTGTTTTTTGTACTAGAATACAATTTTATAGTATCAGCCCAAAATTTCAGCATATCCAGATGGTTTCTCTGTTGTTCAGGGAACAAATATATATTCTGAGATGTCTTTTCCTGATATGATTTTAGAAGTATCCTTTCTCCACCACCCTCTGCTTGTGTTTCTTTTTTAAACAAACTATCATTACATATTTTAAGGTTTTGATGAAAGACGGCAGATTCAGATCTAGGGTTTAGTATACATAGTACCCTCAGAGAGAGAGAGAGAGAGAGAGAACATATATTCTTATATAAGTCCAAGTTTGAATAAGCGAACCCTTGAATTTTTATCCAAGATACTATAAAAAAGTAACAGTTGTGGATTAACTGACTTGTTTTTTTCATGGTATTTTAGTTAAAAATGTGAAGGTCTGTTTATCTGTAGATGGGCTTATTGGATGGTGTATATGGGAAATATAAGTATTTTAAGAAACTGTTTACACACACACACACACACACACACACACACAGGCTCATGTACAGATAAACCAGCCCAGTGGTGGGATTCAACAGGTGTTACTACTGGTTCGGTGACTAAGTTTTGCGCTAGTTTTTCTCTAGTTCTTACCCTTCTCTGTCACTAGTTAATGGAGTTGTTTTAAAATATTGCATGAGATGCTTTTGTTGCATAATTCCTCTGTGTGTGTGTGCGTGTGTACATATATTGTATGTATGTGTGTGTACATATATATGTGTATGCTACCTTTTAACATGATGGTCAGGTTTTTCTTTTGTTTTAAACTGTTTCTGAATCGTGTTGCTTTTGTAAGCTTGCAAAGCATTGCAATTTTCCACTGCTAATTAATGGTTTGAGTAGTTGGTATTTTTCCGTTTGGCTGATGTTCTTGACGTGATACCTTCTCTAAAATTCAGGCAGGAATGCAGGTGGCATTTTTGGAAAAAAATATAATAATTTAAAAATTGCACTCAGGATTATATTGCTTTAATTATATATTTAGAGCTTGGTTTCACCTGAATATAGTACAGGTATATTCGACTTATGGCCACAATTGAGCCCAAAATTTCTGTTGCTAAGTGAGACATTTGTTAAGTGAGTGTTGCCTCATTTTACAACCTTTCTTGCCGCAGTTGTTAAGTGAACCACTTGTTAAATTAGTAACGGAGTTGTTAAGTGAAATCTGGCTTCCCCATTGACTTTGCTTGTCAGAAGGTCACAAAAGATGATCATATGACCCCAGGGCACAGCAAAAGTCATAAATATGAACCAGTTGGCAAGCATCTGAATTGTAATCATGTGACCATGGGGGTGCTGCAAAGGTCATAAATGTGAAAAACGGTCATAAGTCGCATTTTTGAGTGTCGTTGTAACTTTGAATGATCACTAAATGAACTATTGCAAGTAGATATCTATACTGAGCATTTTGTTTACTCTGTTCAAAATGTGGGACAGGCATAGAGCTACCCTTTTAAAATCCTCATGGAAGTCTCATCCAGCTACTTACATAGGTCCCATTGGTAACACTCCAATTTCATAGGCAGGAACCTGAAACAACAAATGGAACTTGTTGGACTAAAGGAGAGCTCTAAAAGTTTTTAAGGCCCTTTTAAACAGTCAAAGTGATGGCCAGGTAAATCTCAGGAGAGATGGTGTTCAGGTGCTATGACAGAAAAAGTTAGAAAGGCAGATACTGCAGTTAAGACTGTCAGTTTAGATGTCTCCAATGCCAACTGGATGTTATAGCAGAGTTGATTGAAAAATAATTTCCACTATCACTGTTTCACCTAATTAAGGCTATTGGTTCTTTTCTCCAAATCAATTTCATTCACTGTGTTACTCCTGCAAACATATTTCTATTTACAAGTAACATTTGTTACGAAGCAATTAAAAATAATTCCGAAAACTTGCTGTGTACTTATTCTCATTTGCAATCTTTATTTGGTAGCTGATATTATTACAGTTAAATCTTTAAAAATAGTTTGAATGTTAGGGAAACAAATTTACTGTGCTGTGGAATGTTCTTCGTTTCAATAACTGAGCAAGTCATTTGGTTTTCACGTGCTTGTAAATGTATTGCTGTAGGTCTGTAAGCAATGTGGCTGAGGGAGATTTCCATTTTTTAGCATTTAAAATGAACAAAGACCACACAAAACTATGTATAAGTAACTCAACTTCTGGGACCCAACATTCCAGGGAAAGGTCAAAATAATGCCTAATTAAAGAGAACTGTGATGAAGTGTGCACAAGGCTTGCCATTTTAAAAGATTCCAGATGCTTTCTGAATGTTAAAGAAAAAAAAATCTAGCAGAAGCAATAAGGACTAACTAAAGAGGAAGTCCATTCAAATTATGTTCAGTATTCTGTAAGTCAAAAGAGTTGAGTAAAGGAATCATTCTTCCTACTAATCAAAAATACAGTTTTAAGTGTTCAGCTCAAGTTGTCCTAAAATTCTTTTTTTTTTCACCTCTGCAGATGTTTTGCTTCAAAAGCAGCTTGCAGTGTCATTTAACATCCAAGTTCTAGGCCAATGTTTCTGTTCACATATTATTGTGATAAAATCTGAATCAGGATTTTGAATAGGATTCCTCCAGTAGAACATGTATCACATCTAGGGAACAAGTCCATAAGAAGCATTTTGGACAGTCAGGACATTTTGAATATTGAGTGTATATTATAGGTATTCTCACAAAACCAACATGATAGGTAGAATCAGGGTCAGTACCTCCATGTGGCAGAAAGCTATACTTTAAGGGACGTCATTCACAATTTTATTGTCTATGAATGCCTGTGCAGTCCATATGGGACTCACTGAAATAGTTGAAAATATATTTTATATTTGAGGCTGGTGTGCTTTGCAGTATTCTAGTTTTCAATTTATTTTGAAAAAGAACATTACAAAAATAAAAATAATAAATGCAGGAAGCTTGGCAGAATCCTAAGAAGATGCCAGAGGGCATATTGTTGCATCTGGTACAATGCTAGGAATACAAAAATTAGGAGTTCCTTGGGAGAAATGTAATACAAAAAATGTTTTCTGAAATAAAACTGCAACAGCAAACTTAGGAAGTAATTGTTTATGGATAGGATTTACTTATTGCACTAAATCATAATAGAGTTGTTTGTTTTTGGATTAGCATATATGGTTTGTAAACTGTTTTTTTATTTGTATCCATTAAGATGTCTGGTTGGTTCAACGCACTACAGTTAAACAGACCATGAATTAGCCCGCTGTGGGAATCTGATCCCTCAGATCATGTTATTGTTCAATGGTAATATTTTACAAAAATGCAAGAAAAATAAACAAAAAAAGTGCATTAAAAAAGACATAAACATATATACATATATTATCCCTCCTAGTTGAATATTTATAAATATATTGCAACAATATTAATTTCCCACTTGTTGCAAAGCATATCGTTTTTTTTAAATTTCTAGATATTTGCAAGTTATTGACCTGTTATCTAGCTATTATATTAAAAACAAAATGGTTAACCGCAAGAACAACAAAAAAGCAAAATTCCAAACCCCTCTGTTAACAATTTATTATTGTATTCAACTTGTAGAAAGTTTACCAAGGCTTCTTATCTACATGTTACTGTTCCATATTAACTTGTCTATTTGGGATGTCATCGCTGGCTATATTTTATTTATATCACATCTGATATCAGCTCTGTATTTAATGTACAACACTATGCTCTTTGAAAGCTGAATTTCTGCATCCTTGTAGTCCTCCTTGAACTTTGCTTTCAGAATATGATCAAATCTCCACAGAGGTTTTGCAACCTATCATCTTCATCTCTAGTTTTAGAACAAATCAAAACTATACAAATGAGACATGAAATGGAAAGTAGTTTTTCCTGCTGACATCCTATATTATATCTGTCCTAAAAAACAAATTGTCTTTGGCTGAAGAAATACAAGGAATTATATCTGCTGTGGGAAGTGACAGTCCCAATTTTTATGTCATGTTTGATCAACATTTGAGTTGATCACAGTTTATTAATGGACATTCAACCAGATTCAGACAGCTGACTAAATAACAATGAAATTCCAGCTTGTTTGTCCAGGAACAGAACTTTGGCTTTTTAGGAATTGGCTGGCATTTTTCCATTATTACCTCTGCCAGTTTTATTTCTTTATTTCTTTTTTACTTAGAAGAAATATATATCCTACTTCATTTGGTAATTTTATTAAATTAAAGCTGCTGGTTGCCACCAGAATTGTTCTTGAGTTGGCTCGCCTCAAAGTTCAGTAAATAAACTTTACAAATAAATTCAGTGAAGATATATTCAAACCTTTTTGTTCAATTCTCCCCAGTTTTCTAGAATCTGACACTTGTTACAGGTTTATGTCTAGAGCAACATTTCCCCAGCATCAGCTAGCAATTCGAGCAATTGAAGCTCACACATCTTATGTCAATAATACTGCTCTAAAGCCAATAGGTTGTGCATGGAGAAGCTTGAGAAAAAAATGTTAAAATAATGATAAAACCCAAATGTCCAAATATTATACGATATTCACAGGATTGATTATTTTTATTCAAATATTAATACTACAAAATGTTAAAATCATAACCTCTCAGCATTAGCCAAGGGGCAAAGATTTAGATCAAATGATTTGATGTGAATTTATTTCCTTCAGGTATCTCTGTCATACTCTGTCCTAGATTTTTTAGCTAGGACAATTCACAATTTGAAGAGTTTGTTTTAGTTAATTTTGTATTTTAAATTATGTAATTACTTTCTATAGTTGCATTAATATTGTGCTGACAAATGACTGCATCTAAATTTTGATAGAAATTATGATATTTTGAATTTCTCTCAAGCATAGTGTTGGATGCAAGATGGCCAAAACATTGATTGAGACAATTCTGTCCAAAAATAGTATGCCTTGGAAATTATTTCTCAGCCTCCATCTCAACTTGGAATTCAGTTCATATTTGTTATTTGTAGGTAGTTCCTGTTTTACTCATTTTGTCTTATGCATTTTGTTAGTATACACTACTGTCTAGCACACAATTATTTAATAGAAGATGATAAGGTGTAGTTTTAAGAGCCAGTTTGGTGTGATGAGTAAAGCAGGGGTGTCAAATTTGATTTCATTGAGGGCCGCATCAGGGTTGTGTTTGACTTTGTGGGGCCAGGGTGTGCATGGCCATCCACAGCCCTCCCAAGCTCCATTTTCACTGGCAGAGGCACTGTGGGCTGGTCCTTTGTTGTTTCTAGGGCGGCCCCACAGGCCAGATCTAAGCACCCAGCAGGCTGGATCTGGCCCCGGGCCTTGAGTTTGATACCCCTGGAGTAAAGCATCAGGCTAGAAACTGGAAAACTATGAATTCTAGTTCTGCCTTAAACACAAAGCCAACTGGGTGACTTTAGGCCAGTCACTGTCCTTCAACCCTAAAGAGAAGACAATGGCAAACCATTTTCAAAAGAATTTGCAAATAGTCACCAAGAGTCAAAAACTGACTTGAAGGCACCCACAAAATCCTACCAACAACAGAATGATATCTGGCCCTTCCATTTGGAAGGGCAAGTCCACAAGGAAAAATGGCTAAACATCCAAAATGTAGTCACATGATGTGACCCAACACCGGAACTTCAAAACAGGGTGATAATCCCTATCCTTTCTGGATGTCCATTGCTAACTTTGAAGGGCCACTAAATGACCAGTTGTTAAGTTGAGGCCTAACTGTAACAGAAACTTTGGAGATAACATGAAGCAAAGGCTTGGTAAAAAGGAAAGATTTTGGAATATTCCTTCTTCATTGCTTGCTGTTCCTCCTGAAAGGAACTCCAAAACTATCACCTAGTTCCTCAGCTTTATTGTTTTCAGAGAAATCTGGTATACCGTCATGATATATAATATGTTTATATAATTTCAAATAGTACCTGGCACATATATTTCTAGGTGTTGAGGAACTTGTAGTTCAGGTGCACTTCTTTGAAATTTTCCGGAACAAAGAACAAAGAAATGAACAATAATAATCGTAACTGTAAACAGTAATGAAGAATTACCAAACTGTTTAGTACATAGACTGAATTCTTCCATACTCCTTTCTCTTTCAAACCTTATGTAATACTGGAATTATTTGACATCTATAAAACAGCTTTCATAAAGTATTTTATAGAGCATTTTTCTTTTTCATAACACTGTTGACTGACTGCTTTTTCCACAAATTCCTTTTCTGGGTTCTTCAGTCTTTCAGTATTGCTATGAGTGAGTCAGCTCTTCATTGCCCATCAGAGATTTATTGATCTGAATTCCAACTGTAAAAAGCTTATGTCCAGTTTATATAACAAATTGAGTCTGGCATATTCATTTTTAAAAGACTTTTAGCACTTAGAACATGGTGAACAGAACACTTTATGTTGGATTTCTTTGTTTTTGAATTCTTCTTTCTTTCCTATTTATGTCTGTACAATCACCAGGGGTCCATCATCAACCTTGAAGGAGTCTTTTAAATTTAAATCCACTGGCCTCAAGCCCTGCCTCTCCTTCACATTTCTCCTTTATTAATCTTCATTGCATAATTGTTGAAGAGTAAATCAAAATTACTAACAGTTTTACGCATTTTCCAGATAAATCTTGCACTGCCCACAACATCCCTTCCAAGGGCTTGGAAGGATAAAAGAAAAAAGGCAGGTACTGAAGAATGTTGACACACTAATATTAGAATATGTGAAGAATTCTGCACTTAATTATATGTGTTCCCTAGGGATAATAATCTGAAAAAGTGTTAATTACAACTTTGGTTTTAATGTTAATTAATTTTGTGAAACAATCTATATTTAAATATGAAAAACTTCACAAATAAATAGAACAGAGGCTCAGTGCCTTCTTTCCTTCCCTCCCTCCCTCCCTCCTTCATTTCTTCCTTCCTTCCTTCCTCTTTTTGTTAAGCTGAGATTTTGAAACTTTGTCCTCTTAATGAAATTCCAAACCTCTAAAACACACTAACATGCAGTACAGGCAGTTCTTGATTTACAACCATTTATATAGTGACCATTTGAAGCTACACTAAAAAAGTGACATGACCATTTTTTATACTTAACAATCATTGCAGCATCCCCATGGTCATGTGATCAAACGTTGGATGCTTGGCAACTGATTCATATTTATGACAGTTGCAGTGTCCTGGGATCACATGATCAGCTTTTGTGACTTTCTGACAAGCAAAGTTAATGGGGAAGTCAGATTCATTTAACAATTGAGTTACTAACTTAACAAGTACAGTGACTCACTTAACAACTGACTTGCTTAGCAAGACATTTTGAGCTCAATTGTGGCTGTAAGTCGAGGACTATCTGTAAATGCGGAGCCCACCCAGCTCAACATTTCAACTGCTTCTGTTGCATGTAACTGCTGCTGCTAAAAGTTGATGGTAAACTGATTCTTTTTACAATAATTTTTAATGAAGTTTTTAATTACAATAGTAGAAGCAAATATAAATTAGACTCAGAGAAAGGAGAGATAAAGAAAAAGTGCAAGGAAAGAAAAAGAAGAAAGTAAGATAAAAGAAAATAAATACACGAAGAAGTGACTTCCAATGTTCATCACAACAAATATAAGCAAATTTGATAATTCTTCACGCCCTATGAGATTATAAACAAATATATCTCTTCTTGTACTCTATCCCTTATCAATATGCAAGTCAATAATTGTTCACCTTTTCAGTCTTGGTAGCAGCAAACATCTGTAAAGATGATCAGAGCTTTATAGAGACATCTTATTTTAACCTTGGTCAAACAAAACAAATTTATATTCCTTCTGATGATCTTTAAAATGTTATCATGGAGTTTGTTCTCTCTTCAGTTTCTCTTTTTCCACCCTAAAGGTTTGTTTGAGGCTTTAACAAACATCTTTCGTAAAACCAATAAAAAGTATTATCCAGATTATTCCCTTGGTTTATCCTTTGTATTTCCACTTTGATTTTCAAAACTTTAACCAACATTTATATATCCAATAAAAAGTCCTCATCAGGTCATTTTCATAGCTTGTCATTTGTAGTTCCACTTTAGCTGCTGTTATTATTATTATTATTATTATTATTATTATTATTATTATTATTATTATTATCATCATCATCATCATCATCATCATCATCATCATTATTATTATTATTATTATTATTATTATTATTATTATTATTATTATGTATTTCTTGTTGTGCTGTTTTGGCATCAGGTAAAATTTATTCTTGCCAGTCCTATGTTTTGGACATATTATTCATGAAAGCAGATATCATTGCTGATATGATAGCTGCTAATTTCTGACCCCATTCTTTGGAAATCTGAAATATTTCCAATGTTTAGTGTTGTTTTGTAAATTCCTCTACTAAATGAAAACCAAAGGAAACTTTACACTTTTTTCTCTTTTTCTTTTCTACCTATAATCTTTAGTCCCCTCTAGTGTCCAATTTCTGAAATCCTAAAGTCTAAAATGTCTGTTTTGAGTTAACAATTTGGTTCTCACAGAAAGATGTGTATTTTATTTAATTATTTTTAAAATCTTATAATAAAAGTTTCAATATTTTAAATTTGTCTGGATTTTAATTAATTTTATAACTCTTGGATTAAAATTTTATTTAGCCTTTTGCTGTTTATTTCCATTCTTAAAATTGTGGGGGGTTTTCTTGTTCAAGAAAGTAAACTCACCAGGTAGTTTTTCAAATTTTTTATTCCAAAGATCTCCAGTAGCTTTAGGATAATTAAATAAGCAATTTCTGAAAATGATTACAAAGTGAAGTTATCAAACTCAATGTCCTTTAAAAGCCTCTGTTGCCAGTATGTTGGATTAGAGAGAGAGGGAGAGGGAGAGGGAGAGAAAGAGATAAGAGAATTTTCTGGCATGGCTACCACCCTTTGGAGCATTATGCCCCTTGAAGTGAAATCTATTCCACCTTCTTGGCCTTCTAAAATGGTCTGAAAACCTGTCAACTCATTTGAGTGGGGTTCCAATAGAGCATCCCACTTTGGGGATGGTTTGTAGATTAGGAGAAGATCCCATCTCCATCCAATTTACATATATATTCTCTTTTATCTTTTTGTTGTTGTTCATTTTTAATGTTTTAGTTTTAATGCTTGAATACTTTTAATGTTGCTCATGTTCGGATTGTGTTATATTTTGCTTTTATAATGTTGTAAGCTGTCCAGAGTTGCTTGATAGTGAGGCATATAAATGTAATGAATAAACAATAAAAAATAGTGTATAACTTTCCCTTATTGGACTCTGACTGATGCACTGTATTTATAAACAGTTTAAATTTTTGTGTATTTCTGATTTCAGTGGTTTACTCAGTTCTTTTCCCTCTTAACAACCATTCTCTAAATATTTACATTTGCCTCACTGTGTTATATATACTAGTCAGGAAAGTTTAAATTTGGTTAACTTTTGTTGTGAATATATGCTGTTAATTTTGCCTTTATTTCATATTCTCCAAGTTTAAGCTCCCAGTCTG
This sequence comes from Hydrophis major, assembly GCA_033807585.1. Classification (NCBI taxonomy): domain Eukaryota; kingdom Metazoa; phylum Chordata; class Lepidosauria; order Squamata; family Elapidae; genus Hydrophis; species Hydrophis major. Next base: position 81,066,313 of record CM066331.1, read on the forward strand.
ATTTCATAGAATGTGCAAAGGTTGTTCTCAAAGACATGAACGTATATCTTAATAATTTGTGATTTTTAAAAAATGTTTTGAAATGATGCCTCTTAAGAAGAATTGCCCAGAGTCATCTTATGGGGGAGATGGGTGGCATAGAAATTGAATGAATGAATTAATGAATGAATGAATATTTCATTTTAAATTTGATTTCTAAAATTCTTGGAAGAGTGCTGAGTATTTCTTTTTAGTAGTGCCGCTACAGGACAAAGATGACAATTGCTCTTTAAAAATTATGATTTAAATCGAGTTGACTTAAGCCTTTTTACTAGTGATTTAAATCATGATTTAAATCAACTCGATTTAAATCAAATCCATCCTGGTTAATAAACAGTTGCTTCCAAATTCTGTGATTTGAAGTTTAATGCATGGTTGTTTTTTTACAATCTTCACATTTTTATCTGTGTCTATTTGTGTATGTCCCTGTGTGTACTGACATGAATGATTATTTCATTGGTCTTTATAGTCAAGTATAGACACTCTATGTATGACTCGTTTTAATATTTATTGATACTCACATAGTTTAATTATGTACTCACTTTAATTATTTATTTTCCAGCCAGAAAACCTGCAGAAGAACTGGCTTCGGGAATTCTATCAGGTACCTGTTTATGTTTTCATTCAGATTTTGTTTTGTTCTTTAAGTACAGGTAATCTTCCACTTACTATCACAATTGAACCCAAAATGTATGTTCCTAAGTGAGAAATTTGTTAAGTGAGTTTTGGCCCATTGTACGATGTTTCTTGCCGCATTTGTTAAGTGAATCACTGCAGTTGTTACATTAGTAACATGGATGTTAAGTGAATAATCTGGCTTCCCCATTGTCTTTGCTTGTCGGAACATCACAAAAGGAGACCATGTGGCCCCAGAGCACTGCAACCATCATAAATGTGAGTCAGAGTCTGAATGTAAATCATGTGACTATGGGGATGCTGCAATGGTCGTAACTGTGAAAAATGATCATAAGTCCTTTTCCCCCGGCGATGTTGCAACTTCGAACAGTCACTCATTGAACTGTTGTAAGTCGAGGACTACCTGTAGTTCATTACATCTTACCTTTCTCCACCCCTCCCACTCCTCACCCAAAGAACTGAAACCATAAGAAGTTTCCCCTCATCTTTATTCCATGCAACAATCCTCTTGCAAGAGATACCAAAGCTGACTGTCTAAATCAGTCTGTGGCCAACTGGATGACTCCAAGAACTGAAAGTCTCTTTCTCTATGACTTTCTAGGAGCTTAATGTCTATGGAGACTCTTAGTCATCCAGGTCATAGTTGTCCCAAAAGTGCTTTTTCAAGAGGCAACTGGACTTCCTTTGTTTTTCCTTGAAGACATTTCACTTTTAATCTGAGAAGCTTCCAAGAAGAACTGAAGAAGCTCTTGTATGAGAAATGAAATGTCTTCAAGAAAAAGCAAAGGAAGTCCAGTTGCCTTTTAAATAAGCAATTGTAGGATTTCTAGCAACTTGTATTTATTGCTTGGGTGCTGGATGTAATCTCCAGCAATCAGATATGGCTTCTACATCATGTTACTTATTAATATTTAATGAAAAAAAACTGTTGAAATTGATGGCGGTCATGAAATTTGAGGGCAGTGAATCCTACATTTTAATTACCATTTATGATGTACTTCATTGTTTTGATCCTGAATTGTCATTAATTCTTTCTGGAGGTTTTTATTTAACTATTTTTAATTGTTTTTTAAAATAGTTTTAGAACTGTCACTTGGCTAAGTAGAGTGACTATAAAAATTGAACAAAGAAACAAATAATATGATTTTGAATACTAACCTATCTCCACATTTTCCAAATCAAGCTTGTTTTTGTGCATCTCTGTCACACTGCCTCTTGTCATCCTCCTCTTCAAGTTGCAACCTTCAAGTGCTGTTTCCCCAGTCCATCCCCAGAGTTGGAGTGTCTAGAGGGAATAGGTTAAAAAAAAATGCAATTGCAACTGCCATTTTTTTTAACCAGCCTGGGGATGCCCCTGTCTCTGAAAATGGTCTAGTCCTCTAAATATTTTGCTTATTCTTTTCAGCATATTTTTCGACTCTGAAATCTCTCTTTTCCAATCCATAAACTAGAGCTGTATGGATTCCAAATGCTGTCAAGTATCAGGATTTTACAAGTAGTCCTTGACTTAACAACAGTTCATTTAGTGACCGAACTTATAACAGCACTGAAAAAAAGTGATGACCACTTTTCACACTTATTACTATTGCAGCATCACCTTGGTCATGTGATTTACATTTGGATGCTTGACAACTGGTTCATATTTATGACGGTTGCAGTGTCCTGGAGTTATGTGATCCTCTTTTGCAACTTCCTGAGAAGCAAAGTCCATGGGGAAGCCAGATTTAACAACAGTGTTACTAATTTAGCAACTAAAGTGATTCACTTAACAACTGTGGCAAATAAAGTCATAAAATGGGACAAAACTCACTTAACAAATTTCTCACTTAGCAACATAAATCCTGGGCTCAATTGTGGTTGTAAGTTGAGGACTGCCTGTATGTCAAGACATCACTGTATTGGGAGTTTGTTTTTTTTCAACCTGTTCCTTAATCTGTTCTGTTTCTCCATTTCTTCCATCACACAATGCATTAAAGCTGGCCATTGTAACTCACACAAATCTTTTCCTGCTCTCCTCCTTCAAGTCCCATTAATCATTGTGCAAGACAGTTCCTTTACACCAAGTTCCCAAAAATGGTCATCATCACCTTAGATCCTGTAAAAATAAAGGTTAAAACGTTCTATTATTAATGAGGAAATCACTGCAGTCAGAGATGTTTCACCTATGCGGCAGAAGAATTAGAGCTAAAGTTTAGATGGTTTGTTTTGGGAAGTTAAAAACTAAGATAAACCGCAAACCACATTTCCTTTTATTCTCTTCTGGGCTATGAATTTACATATGTCATTGTGTCAACCAACAACTGTACAACTTTCTTTGAGTAAAGTATTTTAAAATGCGGAAGAATATTCTTGGTGACACTCTCATGAATTTCTAGAAAATACAATTTATGACCCAAATCCCTTTTTGTAATTTTTGGAAAAACACTGTTGTCATGTTTTCTTGGTTATTTTAACTGTTTCAACTGAAGTTTTGATTAAAAGTACTGGTTGTATTTTGCTGTTTGGAGAAGATTGGTAAATTTAAGGTTTATTGAAGAGCTATAACATATTTTTTTTAAAAAATAGTTCAGTTACATTGATTCATTATATTCCTATACAATAAGGGAAGAGGTAATAAAGATTTTTCATATGTGTGTTTGTGTGTTATCAGATCCTGTGTTTTGAAATCATAAAAACGATCACTGTCATTGTATTATTGTGATGCCAACTTGTTACTTATCAATTTTCTAGATTTCATGAAGCTGTGTTAGGTTTGTTAATTACCTTATACTATGTGGCAGAAACAAGAAACAGTGAAAGAGACAGTATATTTGTACATGCTAACCAAAAATTCTGAAGAAATTTGGCATATTGTGAAATGAATTTTCACTCTCTTCTTTGGCTCCTCCTACCAAAAGGAGTTTGCTAAATCTGTCGAAACTGTTTCCACAGTTTGTTTAGTCTAGAACAGGGGTTTCAAACTCTATTTGATTGAGAGCCGCAGCAGGGTTGTGTTTGACCTTGGGGAGCATGGCTGGGTGTGTGTGGCCAATTCGACATCACTCGTCGAGGCTCTGTTTTCGACTATAACGGCCTCCTGCAGCCCTCTGCTAGTGAAAATGGAGCTCAGGTCCATTTTTACTGGCAGAGAGCTTCAGGAGGTCATTGAAGCCAAAAATGGAGCCCTGGTGGGCTGCACATGGCCTCCCCAAGCTCTGTTTTCACTGGCAGAAGCACCACGGGCCAGTCCTTCATTGTTTCCAGGGCGGCCCACAGGCCAGATCTAAGCACACTGCAGGCCGGATTCAGCCTGCGGGCTTGATTTTTACACCCTTGACTTAGAATAAGAATAAGAAGTCTGACTTGTTTTTCTCTGACAATTTAGTTTTGGAATCCTTTCAGTTTTAGAAAAGTTGGCCTTAACTTAGGAGTAATTTAAGAAAAGTTGCCAACTGGCACATTTGGGAAAGTTATCCAGACCAGGTCATTTGAAGAAAGGCCATATATCTTTGTATAAAATGATCATACATGTTTGTATAAGCTGTTAGCAATAACTGGGCAAAGCATCTTGACTGGAGTCATGAGTAGATGGGTCATGATAATGAGCAATCTGGAAGGATTTTTATTTATGTTGGCAGGAAAAAAATCTTAACACACTTCTAGTAGAAACAAAGATTTGGTATGTATCACAAAAAATATATCAAGCAGTTTTACAAATTTAGGATTCTTCGTACGATAGTGTAAGATAAAAAAAGAAGAGCTACATGGCAATAATCTAAATTTTATATCCAATTAAATAGAATCCACATGCTAAGATTCAAAAGGAAATTAATGGGGGAGGGGACATCTTGTGGGACAACAACTTGAAAAACAGGGTAGTCCTCGACTTACAACAGTTCATTTAGGGTTCATTCAAAGTTACAATGGTACTGAGAAAAGTGACTTATGACCATTTTTCACACTTATGATTGGCAGCATCCCCATGGTCATGTGATCAAAATTTGGATGCTTGGCAATTGGTTCATATTTATGATGGTTGCAGTGTCCTGGGGTCACATGATAAATTTTTACAAACTTCTGACAAGCAAAGTCAATGGGGAAGCCAGAGTCACTTAACCGTGTTACTAACTTAACAGCTGCAGTGCTTCACCTAATAACTATGGCAAGAACTAGTCAAAAAATAGGACAAACAAATGTCTCACTTTGCAACATAAATTTTGGGCTCAATTGTGGTCATAATTCGAGAACTACCTAAAGTTTGCTAAGATCATCCAGATGGTGAGGTGACAGGTATCTTGTACCTGTTAACTTCAGTGATTCATGTGTTAAATTTAGCAGGTAACTCCAGCAAGGTATCAGAGAGGAAACCTTAACCAATAAAGAATCAGAACAACCTCTTCCAAATTGTGTCAGTGCATTCACAGTTTTAAATAGTCAACCACAGAAAGCTCATGTAGTCTTTGTCCAAAAGTTTGGGTGGACAATCATTCCAAGGATGATTAAGTACAGGCCATTTTCGATAGGTTGGTTGAAAAATTTACAATATTGAAAACAAACATATCAGATATCTATGTCAATATTGTGTAGTGGTTTAATTCATGCAACCATGAATTAATCTTACATTCCTTTTGAAATGGGTTAATGTTACGACAGTATAGACAAGAGGAACCAAGCACTTTGCAATTTTCCTAGCCTTAATGTGAGGCATTGGGAGGCATTGCCTCCTATGACCTGAAAATGGCAGCAAACTCCAGTTGGCCTCAAGCACCAGTGTATCTTTTTTTTAGCCAATACTGTTATTGCTGCAGCTGCCTCTTTACAGAAATCTCTGGCTAAAAGTAAACAAGAAGGTAGTGATCAGAGATATCAAGAGCCCCGATGGCGCAGTGTTTAGAAGCAGTACTGCAGGCTATTCTCCGTAGAACTGCTGCGAGCATCCAGAGAGTGGGAGGTGCTCCAGTCTTCACTTCTCACAGGCTGAGCTGAAATTGAGGAACGCCCTCCTCCTCCATGTGACTCCTCCATGCGTTCCCCCCAGTTTTAGCTCAGCCTTCGAGAAGACAGGCAGCTTTCTTCGTTCCTTGGCCGTTTCAGGTGTCGTTAATAATGATTCAGGTTTGATTTTTCCTTTCCTCTCCCTGCAAGAGTAGTGCGGTCCCAAATTTAGTTTTTGGAGTGATTTCGCTCCCAGGAGGGAAGTGAGGGGTTTGGAGTCTTTAACCCCCCCACCCTTCCTCTTCTATCCTCTGCCGTTCCAAGCGCGCTGGGCTCAGCCGCTTGGCTCTGCGCTGTACTTTTAAAAAGTGCAATTGTGTCTTCCCCCCTAGAACGCCTCAGAGGAGGCAGCGCTTCCTCTCCCAGCTCCTTTCTTCTCCTGCTTGAAGTTGCGGTGGGCTGGTACGCTTCTGAGCTGTGCGCTCTGAGCCGAGCGGCCATTTTGGGCACGCCTCGTGGCCGGCTCCATTTTGTTTTACTGATCAAGTAAGGCCTTATCTTTTGGGATTTAAGTGTGAGCTGTGAGGCCTTTGTAGGCCCTTTAGCGGGACCGTCAGGCCGCGTGGAGCCTTTGATTTTACTGAGAGAGCACTGTGGCCCCGTGCCCTGTTGTCTCTCTTAGATTTAATATTGTTGGCTTTCTTCCTTGGCCCGCAGCTAGTTCAGAAGCGCAGGCACGTACTCTCCATGTTGTTGGGGGCCTGCCTACAGAGGCCCCTTTTTTCTTGTCTTGCCTTTTGCAAATTGCTTGGCCTCAGCGTTCATTTGGTCTATTTGGAATTAAATTATTGTTTTTGCTGTACCTTCTTGGGTCTATTTGGTTTTCCTTACTTGAACCTGACCCCTTTTTTTGTAGTTAAATGCCAGTGTATATATTCAGGTTTTTTAATTTAGCTTGCTGGAATTTTTTCTGTTTTTTATTGCATAAGGTTCAAAAAAAAAAAAAAGAGAGAAAGGAGATTTTTTTGAATAGATAATAGCTAGCTCTAGAATAAAATTTCTTCAAAAAGGGGGATGTGACCCAATTTTAGGAAAACCGGTTTACGTTTGTAGGCCGGACTTCTAGGCGTGCCAACCGCCATTTTTCTTCCAATACCATGGCAGAGGCTAATCCTACTGGCTCTTCTCTGAAGGCCAAGTCTAAGACGCACTACCTTCGCAAAAGGGACAAGGATTCTTCCAGTGCTTCTCAAAGAGATGCCTTACGACGTCATAAGGCCCTAGAAAGGGAGTTTAGCAAGCGGGCTAAAGAGTCACACTCTATAACACCTGCCTTTTCCTTCTACCCCCTCCCCCGCCGAGCCAACCCTCTTCCTCTAGGGGCGGTACTTCCACCCGAGGCCTCCAGCCCTCTCATGTACCAGAGGCGGCCTTTACGCCGACCGCTGCAGGCCTACGCTCTGAGGATCCTGCTCCAATCATTGTATCTGAGAACATCAGGGAATGGATGCAGTCTGCCATCCGTCAAGGCATAGCTGAAGGAATGCAGCAGCTCGCTAGACCGGATTCCCGAGGGAGGACTCCCGAGGCTGAGTCTTTATCCGGGAGATCTCCTTCTGCACCAGCATCATAGCATGGTCAGGTACCTCCTCATGTGGATGTTCCATTCCCAGAGGGGGAGGATACCCAAGAAGAAGAGGGAGTGGGCCTTGAACCGTTCGGAGAGTACGAAGGTTCTGATAGAGGTTCCTTACAGTATTCGGAACCCTTTCTGGAGGGGGACCTAATGGAGGGAGAAATGTCAGAAGATGAGGGTCTTTCTCCTGAACAACCTGCTGTTGTGGGTCTTTTTAAACCCCATTTATTTAAGTCCTTGCTATTTAAGGCAAAGAACATTTCAGGTCTAGCCTCTCAGCCTCCTTCTGAACCCCCTCCATCGAGTCCAGAAGGTCCTGATGACCTTATGTTCAGACAGCCGACAGTGGCAGCAGACATTATTCCGCCCCTCTCCCCAATCTTCTCAGATCTGGTTGCAAAGCAGTTCGCCTCGGTGGGTCCTTCTCTGGCCCCTTCTAGTCAGGACAAGAGGTTGTTTACCCTGGATTCGGATTTCTCAGCTATGTTAGACACCCAAGAAGTAGATGATCCGATTGTAAGGCTTGCTTCCTCTTCCAATCCTACCGATGCACTAGAGGCACTGAAGTCAGAGGATAAGCGAGCGAAGATGGCGCTCCGGCGGGCTCACACCGCTGATGCCTGGGCTATCCGGTCGGCCACGGCCGCTTCCTTTTTCACCCGATCCTCCATCAGGTGGCTCAGACAGCTGAAGCAACACATTTCCCCAGCTGATACCAGAGCCCATCAAGATATTGCAAAGATCACGGCAGCGGCGGAATTTGCAGCCGACGCTACCTTTCATTCGGTTAAGTTCTCATCCCAAGCTATTTCTTCCCATGTTTCTGCCAGACGATTGCTTTGGCTTCGACACTGGCAGGCTGATATTAAAAATAGGTCTAAGTTGGCTTCAGCCCCCATAGTAAAAGGGAAATTATTCGGGCCCGCTCTGGAGCCATTGCTCCTGGAAACCCGAAATAAGAAAAAGTTTCTGCCTTCACTTTTTCGTAGGCAGGAAGCCAAGAGTTCCCAGTCCTTTCGGAGGAGCTCCTTTCGTCCCTCCTTCCAGTCATCATTCTCTCCTAGATTTCAGGGCTCCCCCTCATTCCGGCCGTCCTACCAGGACCGGGGCGACTCAGGAGACAGAGGCAAGAGAGGGGGCAGCTACAGAAGGCCCTTCAGGGGTTCCAGGAGTAGAGCGGCCCGCCGGTCCAGGTAGCATTGCAGGTTTTCTTACCACAGGCGGCCGCCTCAGGCATTTTGCCGACAAGTGGAAGGAATCCACCTCTGATACTTGGGTTACAAATTCAGTGCGCTTTGGCTTGACCCTGCTGTTTCTCTCTCCTCCCCCCGAACATTTCAGGGTTTCACCCATTTCTAGGAATCCTACTAAACGGGCTCTTATGGCTTCTGCCATCAAACATCTCTCTGATATTAGGGCTATTCAACCTGTACCCCCATCCCAATAGGGAAGGGGTTTCTATTCACTTTTATTCTTGGTGCCTAAACATTCCGGGGGATGGAGACCCATTTTAGATCTTAAGAGGTTAAATCGTTTTATTGTACGCCATAAATTCAAAATGCAGACTCTGCAGTCGATTTTATAGGGCATCAGAGAAGGAGACTGGCTTACGTCAATTGACTTTTCCGAGGCTTATCTCCATATTCCCATTCATTCCTCGTATTCTAAATATCTCAGATTTTGTTATAATAATCAGCATTTCCAGTATGTAGCCCTCCCCTTTGGTCTAGCCTCAGCTCCGAGATCTTTCACTAAGGTGTTGGCGGCTATTGCAGCTCACCTTAGACAAATTCCCATCCGGATCCACTGTTACCTTGATGATATCCTGGTTGTATCCCCTTCCCGACATCAAGTCGAGAGCGATACTAGCGCTACCCTCTCGGTACTTCAGTCCCACGGATTCTTAGTGAACTGGGAGAAGAGTCAGCTTACCCCCTCCACTACTATATCCCATCTAGGGGCTGTGATTGACTCTGTTGAAGGAAGGGTCTTTCTCTCTCAGGAGAGACTTATTAGTATCCGCACCACTATCAAGGATATCCGGCGGACCGGGAAAGCATCGTTGCTCAATTTATCCAAACTGCTAGGGAAGCTAGTTTCCTGTATTTCCATTATTCCATGGGCTCGCTTGCATTCCAGATCTTTGCAATGGTTCCTCCTGCCGTATCAGCGTTCAGGAAGGAGCACGTCAAGGTTTATGGTGGGGATCCCGCCGAGAGTTCTCGCCTCCCTCCTGTGGTGGATGCGACCATCTGTCAACAGAGGTCAGTTATTCCAGGAACCTCGAAGGGTTGTTCTCACGACAGACGCAGGTCTTTCCGGATGGGGGGGCCCATCTGCAATCTCTCTCAGCACAGGGAGTTTGGACTCATGCGGAGCGAAGTCGGAGCATCAACTGGTTGGAGCTTCGTGCAGTGTACCTGGCTCTGCAAATATTCCTTCATCGGGTAAGGGGGTGCCATGTCCTGGTCCTAACGGACAATACTACAACCAAGGCCCACATCAATCGGCAAGGGGGCACCCATTCCCTCCTTCTCATGAGAGAGGCCGAGCGGCTGTGTCGATGGGCAGAAGCGCACCTCTTATCCATCAGAGCGGAGCACATCTCCGGGGCCTCCAACGTCCAGGCGGACTGGCTCAGCAGGGCAACACTGGATCAGGCAGAGTGGCGCCTGCACCCACATCTGTTCGGAGAAGCAGCAGGCAAGTTCGGTCAGCCCCTAGTAGACCTTTTTGCGTCTCCGCTCAATGCGCAAACACCGAGGTTCTTCTCCCATTATCCCTCCAGCGGAGCAGAGAATCACGATGCCTTGCGTTGCCCGTGGCCTCCCGGGCTACTGTGCGCCTTCCCTCCGTTTCCATTGATCCCCAGGGTGATTCGAAAATTGATAGCCGAGAAAGCAGAGATCCTCATGGTGGCACCTTATTGGCCCAGGAGGCCGTGGTTTGCGGACCTCCACAATCTGTCAGTATCTCCGCCATGGAGGATTCCGTTGGATCAGATTTCACTGTCGCAAGGCCCGCTGCTCCATCCAGAGCCACAGTGGCTACAGTTGGCTGTTTGGAGGTTGAGCAGGAAAGGATGATTGAGGAAGGCTTATCAGCCCAGGTCATTAACACCATTTTGGTGGTTAGAAGGCCTTCTACTACTCGCATTTATGAGGCTACCTGGAAAAGTTTCTGTAACTGGTGCCACAAATAATTCATTGACCCACGCTCTCCTTCAGTTGCACAGATCCTGGCCTTTTTACAAGATGGCCTAGATGGAGGTTTATCACCTAACACCTTAAGGAGGCAGGTAGCGGCGCTCTCAACGGTGGTTGCTGGCGGTCCTTTCGGTCCCCTTTCCCACCATCCTCAAATCAAGGTTTTCTTAAAGGGGCTTCTAATTTGCGCCCGTCAGTAGTGCACAGGTACCCAACATGGGACCTTAATAAAGTTCTCCTGGCCTTGACTAGATCTCCTTTTGAGCCTCTCAGGGAGGCGTCACTTCAATTTCTTACATTTAAAGCAGTTTTTCTGTTGGCTATTACTTCGGCTTGAAGGATATCTGAAATTGCAGCTCTATCCATGAGAAAAGATCTGTGCATTTTTCATTCAGATCGGGTGGTTCTGAGACCAGACCCAGCATTTATGCCGAAGATTAATTCACCGTTCCACAGGGCACAGGAGTTGGTCCTGCCTAATTTTTGTCCGAAGCCTCTGCGTGAGCAAGAGAGGCAGTGGCACACCCTTGATGTTCAAAGGTCTTTGCGTATTTACATTTCTCGTACGCAGTCCATCAGGAAGGCAGAGTCTCTATTTTTGTCATTTCAGCCAAAGACACTAGGCTGTAAAGTTTCTCCGTCCACGGTAGGCAGATGGATTAGGGCTACCATATCCAAGGCCTATTTAGTTCAAGTTATTCCAGTTCCCAGTGGGGTTACCACTCACTCCACCAGAAGTGCAGCTACCTCGGCAGCCTGGGCTACTCAGGCGTCTATTCTTGATATTTGCCGGGCGGCCACCTGGACTTCCCCATCTCCCTTTATAAGACATTATAAGATTGATGTTTACGCCTCAGCTGAAGCATCTTTTGGCAGGCGAGTTTTGCAGCAAGTGGTGAGAGATCCTGGGGAAGTTCCAATCCAGACGGACTCCCACGCGTAGAACACACTTGCTTTGGTATGTCCCACTCTCTGGATGCTTGCAGCAGTTCTACGGAGAATGGGCGTTGGTTCTTACCTGATACGCCTCTTCTCGTGGAACTGCGTAGAGCATCCAGCCCCACCCTGTTGGTCCGTCTGTAAAGGGGGAAAACCTGTTTCGGCCAATGATTTCTAATGTTGTAGTTCATGTTGTTTAATACTTAAGAGTAGAGGGTTGTTTTTTGTCCTCTTGTCTTCGATAAAACTGGGGGGAACGCATGGAGGAGTCACGTGGAGGAGGAGGGCGTTCCTCAATTTCAGCTCAGCCTGTGAGAAGTGAAGATTGGAGCACCTCCCACTCTCTGGATGCTCTACGCAGTTCCACGAGAAGAGGCATATCAGGTAAGAACCAACGCCCATTTCTGCTGCCTGCCAGCTGCCTGCAATTTGGAAGTTCAAATCTCACCAGGCTCAAGGTTGACTCAGCCTTCCATCCTTCTGAGGTTGGTAAAATGAGGACCCAGATTGTTGAGGGCAAGATGCTGACGCTGTAAGCCGCTTAGAGAAGGCTGTAAAGTACTGTGAAGTGGATATAAGTTTAAATGCTATTGCTATCATGGAATAGGATCTGAGAAATATTGATATGGGGCCCCAGTTGTCCTTGTTAATGACCCAAAGCTGTCATCAGCTTTGATCATGGGAGTTTTTTAGGAAAGCTTTTACCATGAAGACAAATTGTTGCCAATGATCAATCAGTCAACTCTCAAGCTAACTCATTGAAGGCATTGTACTGGCCAATTATTTTTTTAAAAAATGGCTTCTCTATCATTTACTGTTAGTGTTTTGGACATTCCCGTCATATGTTTCTGGCCATATCTGTATGCTCTAAGTGGAACTGCACCATATTAGCTGTTTTGATTGGAAGAAGGAGATGGACATTGGTCCAGTAGGAGAGAAAAAGCAGTCATAAGGTTGAAGTTAATTACAATAATCTATCAGCAAGAGCAGAGAGGAAATACTGAGATAAAATATAGAAATGGAAGAAGGCAACAAGGAAAAGATAAAATTGAAGTGAATGGAAGATATAATAAAACAACAGTTACTCTGCATGTTATCATAAGGTCAAGAGTGGTAGACTTAATCACTGTATAAAGAAGAGAATAACAGGGAGGTTCTGCAGATTATCCATGTTATGGAAAAAGCTGGCTGGCAGTTTTCCCTGTGGATGTTATTTCACTTGGAACATATACCATCAGATAGAGGATAGGCGTTAGAATCACATAGTGTGTAGCTGTTGGTGTTATACGATATTTGTTTTGATTGCTAACATTAAGTCCCTAGATAGAGGAAGATTGAAGGTTTCCTTTTTTTTCCTGACTCAGTATTTGTGGTAGGCATTTTTAACTGTCCCTAGGCTTGAGGCTTGGGCATGCTAAAAAGCTATTATAACCCTGCTTTTTAAATGTATAGCTCAAAGTGGTGAACATACTTAATATTCCTCCTTCCTATTTTCCCCACAGTGATCTTATGAGATAGGTTGCATTGGCTGGGTGACATTGGGACAGTCACTGTCCCAATGTCACCCAACTGGCTTTCACCCCTAAGGGAGACTAGAACTCATAATCTCCTGATTTCTCAGCCAGCACCAAACTAGGCTTTCATAGGCTGTAGTGGGATTTACTTGCTATTTAGTCTGTGTGTACTTGGATTGCCAACATGATCGCCAACATCCGATGACAGATATGTCACAACAAGAAGAAATACAAAGAGAAAAAAAAAGAAATTACAGATAGACATTGCAATGCTCATTATATAGTGCAGTTGTGCAATTTTGGGGGATTCAAAGCTACAACTGGAGCTCAGTATTCAGTATTTTTCTCCCTCTAGGAATTTCTACCCTGCTTTCCAGGATGGAATGGAAAAACATTAGTACTCCGTTCCTCTCAATGAAAACCCAATCCACAAGATCCTAATCTAATTGGATTTCCGGTCTGCAGCGCTTCGGAGCAGGCAGAAATCCGTGACTGTGCGCGGTTTCTGCCTGTGTTCACTGCCTGAGTGCCCCGAGCCATTTGGCTTCAGGGCTAAGCTACCTCCGTAGAAGGTGGTGAAGACGGGGGGTGGGTGTCTGGCAGGGTCGAGAGATATTGCACCTCTCTTCCCTAGCCAGCGAAACCCCCTTTTGCAAAGGCAGCTGAGCAGCGGTCAGCAATGGCCACCACATAGAAGAGCTCAGCCGGAAAAAGAAAGTGCAGGAGGAGCTGTGAAGAATTGAAAGTGATCTTTGCTGACCGGGACAAGCAACAGTGAAAGTACCCTGGAATTTGAAACTTACTAAAGAAACATTGTTTCCAGAATGTGTCAAGCGGCGAATGTAAATTAAAGGAAAAGCTTTTTTTTCTCTTTTCACTCTCCTTCCAAACGTGACAGTGACAGAACCTTGAGAGAAATCGGAAAACCCGCATTGGAGGTATGGATTTCTGAACATTTAAAGGAAAAATGTTGCTGTAAGTGGGAAAGGAGAGGAAAAAAAATTGGAGCAGAATTTGAAAAAGGAGGAGATTGCCTAGAATTTTAAAGAGCTTTGAATATTAATACGGCTTCTAAAAGATATATCTTAATTGGAACTCTGACCAAACAACAACCCCAGAAAGAGAAATGGAAGAAAGAAAAAAATATTAAAAGAAATAGTTTATTTGGATTCTTTGGTGACTTTGGAACTTTGGGGAATTATTCTTGATTAAAAACACTCGGGCGGTTGTTTTGGAAAAAAGTTTTTCTCTTCATGATGGCATCACTTGTGGATGAACTCAAAATTGAATATCAAAAATATAAAAAAGAACAAGATGGGAAAGATACTTTGGGCACTCTTTTTCAATTTCTAGAAATGGCGGTATGCACTTATGAAAAATTGACTGCGCAGCAGGACGATTGGGACAAAGAAGAAGCCATCTTTGATGAACAAATTGTTCTATTTGGGGAGGAGGAGAAAGAAGAAAAGAAAAAGGGGATTTTAAGGCCTGAAAAAACAACCAAAGAAGAGAAAAATGAGGTGAAAGGTGGATACATGGTTAGAAAACAACAGAAAGGGGGAAAGCAGAAGAAGAAAAGGGAGGAGGAGAGACAAAGGGGTAAAAAGGGCAAGGAGAAGAATAAGCAAGAGAGAAAGGAGGGGAAGAGAAGCCTTAATGGTGGGAAGCAAGATTTAAAGAAACAAAACTTATTTAGAGACAATGGGTAAATTTAATTGAAAAAAGGGATTCTGTAAGGTACATAAGATTGTGTTTTTATATGTGTATTTAGAATAAAATGCTTAAGATATAAATGAGTATTAATATGTATGATTAGTTTCTTAATGGCATTATATGCTTTTTCTTTGTTATTGTTGTGTTTTTTCCTTTCTCATAAAATTTATTGTGTAATTTTAGAATGTACTAAACAGAATCCCAATATAAGTTAAGTGTTATATTAAGTATTATTAAACTAGGGGAAAGAGTTAAAGGTGTCATACTCCAATCAGTGTACAGGAGAAGTTTGTTTAAAGAGAAAAGATGAATGGATAGCTGGAAATAGAACAGACAAAGAATGATAAGTATTATGAATTGAACTGAGATGAGATAAATAAAATAAAATTAAGAAAGATAAAAGAGGGAAGAAGCTATATAGAAAATTGAAAATGGTAATAAGATATGGAATGATATATAAAGTGAATATGATTTTTGAATTTGTGTCTGTGCGAAGAGTTTTAACCTGGGATCAAGCAGCTTTCAGAAAAGATGTTTTATGCTTTTATGTTCTGTTTTGTTTGTCTTTGTATTTTTGGAAAGCAATAAAATTTTAATTAGCAAGAAATATAATTTGGAATGAAAAGAAGAAGTTGGGATAAGATACGAAGCTGAACAGATAACGTAAATATATATATTATAGTTGGAATTATTTTGTATGTTCTATTGGTTTTTTCAGAAAAGATCTTTTATGTTATGATGCCTTGTTTGTTTGTGTATTGTTTTGTAAAACTAATAAAATTTGTTTTTTTTTTAAAAAAGATCCTAATCTAATTGAATTTTTAGATTGGAGCTAACAGCCAACACTGAACCTGAGTTAATTGGCAAAAATGATGAAAGTTGATATACAACCTCTTTTCTTCTTCCCTTCTCTCTTATCAAAATTCCTCATTCCTTATGTGAGTCTTGGTTTGCTGCACTTGAAGGCTTTGAGTTTATGTTAGAGATCGAAGGTCAATTAAGTGAGCAGGAAAGGACTTTGTTCTTTGCTCAATACTAAATAATTTCATTTTTTAAAATAATAGACTTATTCTTCCATCTGGAAATCCTCATAACACCAATTTATCCAATCTGAAAACAGCCTGCAATAAAGAGCATTATGAAATTTAAATCTTTTAAAATCTTCCTTTACTCCAAAGTCCAAACCCAAGATGAAAGAAACATTTATAATATGGCACTGAATTACATTTTATTAACAGTTTTAAAAACAAAAGTAACAATTAATTCCGTGTGTCCTTCCTTAGAGACTGCATCATTTAGTGATCATTTTCAGGTGTAATGGTGATGAATAAGTACCTTTGCTTCCAATCCTTACATTTATAACTTTTGCAAGTCTATAAAACAAATGAAAGCTGAAGATCATAAATACACTTAGCAACCACTGCTTAATGACCAAGTTGCCAAGCCCAATCGTGGCCATTAATCGAGGACTGCCTGTACAAACTAAAAAGAAAAAGGAAGAAATAGAAATAAGTACAAAAAGAAAAAAAATAGGGAGAAAAAAAATAGGAAAAAACTTAACAATGGCTTCCAGTTTTCTTGAGAGCAGTTAAAAGTACAATTGTATTTTCCTGTTTCTCTAAAGTTACTCTCTTCTTGTGATTCTTATAACTCTCTTCTTTCTATAATCTAACCTATCTTAATCATCAGCACCATAGATTCATTTTCTTCTATTTTATGAAAAAAGTATATCAGGGGTTTACAGCCATAAACATAAATATTGGTCTTTGCTGTAATCAAATAGATCAGTAGAATTTCTTTTAGAGTCCCTGTATTCTGATTAGTTTGCTTTTTTGTGCTACAAAATTCACACATGGGTACTACTTCAATTCTAATGGAAAAACTAGAGCATAAAGTTATTGTTGAATCACGGGCAGTGTGCAGAAGGGAAGGACAGAAGAACTCAGAATTTGTCACGCTTGGGACTGCAGCCAAGCCGTGTATGTGACAATGCCTGTGACATCATGGAAACTTGTGGTATCCTGTGTTATAGCAGCAAGAAATGCATACTTTGCTCACACAGCCCTGTTTTCTGAATAGATGTTAAGCTTTTAGAGAACTCAATCAGAATGATATCTTAAGCTGTACTTAATTGCTATTTTTAAAGCAATAAGCTAACTTGGCACTTCAAAGATTCAAAAACACAGTTGCATTATACTTCCGTTATTCTTTTCTCTAAACTATTTACAGGGAGTTTAGGTCAGCCAACTATGCTAAGCTACGGGCATTCAAATCCAGGGAGGGCCAATCCATGTATAGGAACTGTTTGTTTCCTTCTTCATACGAACTTGCCTCTTCTGATGTGGATACAGGGAAGAGCTGGGGTGTAGGAGGAGGAAAAAGATGTCCTTTGCCAATTTCTTTCTGAGTAGATGAGAACAACATTTGAAGGCAAACCAGTATGTGCAGCTAGCTAGGTTTGGAGCAACTCTGGTCCCACGTGGTCACTGAAAGAACAGCTTCTTATACAAATCAAACCCACCAGAGCAGGTACAAGAGCACCTGCATAGCAAAACCATTTGCTATGCAAACACAAATTCTATCTATCTATCTATCTATCTATCTATCGTAACCACCATGATTTAAGTGAGTTAAAAAGAGGAAATTGCAAATGCTCAGAATATTGTGAGTTTTTTGTTTGTTTGTTTTTCTCTAATTATATCAGGAATGTAGTAGAGAGTGAAAAGAAAAATTATGTATGCACCCAAACTGAAATGATACAGAAGGCTGTCTAAAGCCACTCCCGTCTCCTGGTAAGAGCATTAAGTCCAGAGCCTTAATTGAATAGCTACATACTCCTCTATCACCCTCATCCAGATTTCAAATAAATCTGCGTAATCTTTTTCTCCTTGCAATCTTGCAAGGTAAAATGTTTGAATGTTTAAACATATTTAAGCTATTTTATGTTTCTCTTGCAGAAAGTAGCATTAGGGCAATCAATTACTTGTTTAGGTATTAGTTCTGACAGAGAACTGTAAACCTCTCTCTTTTTATGTACAGTCTGTATTCCCTTTCTATCAATATTACAGCAAAGCAACTGTAAATTGGATTTTGCTTTCAGGGTTTGCCATTTGTTCGTGGGTACCTTGCCCTTTAATAGGTTTTAGGGAAGAAAAGAATAAAAATGCCATATAGGTCTAGAACTAATTCCATTACATCAGCTATACAGGTACTCCTCGACTTACCCCAATTTAGCCCAAAATTATTATTCCCAAGTGACACAGTTAAAAGAGAATTTTGCCCATATTACGATCTTTGTTGCCACCATTGTTAAGTGAATCACTGCAATTGTTAAGTTAATAACCCAGTTGTTAAATTAATCTGGCTTCCCCGTTGGCTTTGCTTGCGGGAATTTCTCAAAAGATGATCACATGACCCTGGGACACTGCATCTGTCATAAATATGAACCAGTTGCCAAACATCTGAATTCTGGGGATCCATGGGGATGCTGCAATGGTTGTAAGTGTGAAAAAAGGTCATAAGTCCGTGTTTTCATTGCCATTGTAACTTTGAACGGTCAATCAGTGAACTGTTGTAAGTTGAGGACTACCTGTAATAACAGAATCGGCAAGTCTGAATGGGCTTCCCCCTTCTCTTTATCTGGTGTGAATTGTGGCTTGTCTGATGTATTTTCTTAAGTTAGTTTCTTGGAACGGGCTTAAGTCAAACTTAGCTCATCATTGCCTTGGTAGTGGCTCTTTGTTCTGTCCTTCAAGGTCCAATCTATGTAATCTAAGGAAGGAATACTACTGCAAAAAAAGATTTTTTGTCATATCCTCTGTTACAGGTCATTAAATCCAAACCCACTCAGGGCTGGAATTAAAAAAATCTGACTGTTTAAAAGTTAAAGCAGGGGTCCCCAACCCCTGGTCTGTGGATTGGCTCCAGGCTGCGGCAGCAGGCCAGAAACCGGGCCGTGCAAACAAGCAAAGCCCCACCCAAGGGTTGCAGGCAGTACACCAAACCACGTCCCCTCCTGTCCGTGGAAAAACTTCTTTCCATGGAGCCAGTCCCTGGTGCCCAAAAGGTTGACAGGCAACTGAGTTAAAGGAAAGAGAAAGAGAAAAAAAAGGGATGGGTGAAGAGAAAGCTAGGAGACAAAAAAAGGGGAGATAAAAATTGTGATGCAGCTTTCTTGTGAAAACTAATTGCATGAGGCAATTCGTTTATATTGGCATTAATGCCATCTTCAGCATCCCTGTTTTGTGATCTGGATAGAAAGCACAGAAGCGAAATAATCTTCAAGAGAGTTCTGCTATTTTAAAAGACATTCGGGACCTCTCTGATCCCATGGCATCAGCTGTGTTCAAAAATTGAGCTGATAAATATCTATTGTACTGTACGGTTTATTTGAAATGTCAGTTAAAATAATAATAAAAATGCTGGAGCTCTGTAAGATTCATAGGCAGTTTGATTACTCTATTGCAAAATCTTCACCATGATTTTCAGCTTCTACTCATTCAAGACAATTTTCAGTACTTGCTCTTAAGAAGCACTAAGATTTTTGTTGTATGTGTGTTGCCATATATGTGTATGTGTGAGAGAGAACAGTTGATTTTCTTTCTCATTTGCATGAATAGATTTGAGCTGAAGGTATTTTTATTATTACAGGATCTGCAGAAGCTCAATAAAACAGTGATTGAATTTATTTGTTGTTAGATTTGGAATTTAATAAACAATTGGAATAATCACTAATGCCACTTCAATGGTCCTTTAAAATGCTACACTGGAATTGACAGGCAAAATTGATTCATCTAAAATGCATTTTATAAGTACTAGACTCCCCAAAGAATGTTATTTAAGGATGTCATTTCCTTGGTTGGAGATAGAAAATAAAAATGGAGGAATCACTGAAATTTGTGATCTGTCTTGTCAGTTGTTGGTGCCTTTTTGGAAAAACATTTCAGTATACATAGATTTATGTGGAAATTTCTAAATGGTAAAGATGTTAATTTGATACTGAATTATACTCCAAAAGTTTGGAATTTACCTTTGAGCAATTATAAAGGGGGGGGGGGGCATTGCTGAATTTTTCTAGTATTCAGAACTGCAGAAGCTCTTGGATGAGAAGTGAAACATTTTCAAAGAAAAAAAAGTTCAGTTGTATTTTGGAAAAAAAAAATACCTTTGGGACAACCATGACTGGATGGTTGAGAATCTCCACAAATATCTGGAAAATAAAATACCATCAGTGACACTTGGAAAGCCACTGGAGGAAGATAATTGTGAGCTCACCTGAGTACAGGTACAATATTTTATTAACTACTCACAGTGATAGGAGTGGCAAAACATGCTTATTTTTCCACTCATTGTGTCTGCAGCCAAGTTATTTATTATTTATTAACAGATTTGAATTTATTAGCTTCTCAGCAACGGAGTCTGGGCTGCCTAAAAAGACAACAATAATAAATACAATTCAGGATGCTTCCTCATTTCTAAGTGGAGTAGCTCTTTAAAGAATTTTCTTCCTAGACTTTTGTTGGATGAAGTTACTCAGTTTTGGCTGTGAAGTCCCATGGAGGTGACTGAGACATTATACTGCTTATTTATCTCCGAAGAGTGTCTTTGGAAGTGGACAAGGTCCTTGGGGCTGTGAGGTGCTCCATGTCCCATCTATCTGGTCAGGACCTCCTGTTGTTGATCCTTGTGGTAGTGAATGCTTTTTTTAAGGGAGGGTATGGTTCTTTCTGCTTTGAAATAAACATTGGTTCGCGCTCTCTTTAAGCATCATCACTGGATCCAATTGGATTGGGCAATGTTAACCAGAGGTATATCCAATCTTGGCAACTTTAAGATTTGTGGACTTCAACTCCTAGAATTCTCTAGGCAGCATGATCTAGACCAGTGGTTCCCAATCTTTTTTTCGCCCCACACCCCTAAAGAAATTTCACTCGAACTTCGCACCTCCTGAAATAAATAATAAATTAAAATGCCAACATATAGCCAATAATCTATTATTTACCCGGACTTTTCTCGCACCCCCTGGAATATTGTCTTGCACCCCCAGGGGGTACAAGCACCCCAGGTTGAGAATCCCTGATCTAGACAGACATCCTTAAACTTTTGGTATCTTGGATTCCTTAGAGAGTCTGCTAAAACCTATGAACCCCTTCTCAGAAAAATGAATTTAAATGCATAAAGTAGAAAAAACATAGATTGTATTACAAAAGGGACCCATTATGCTCAAATTCAGTTATAGAAATATTTAAAAAATAACAGATGGGCATCTTTATTAATCCATTAAATCATTAGCAACACAATACTCTTTATAATATTCAATTATAGTGAGACCTGCAAAAGTTAATATTTTTAGAATCTAGAGATCATAAATTACCTTTTTGTGGTCTACATTCACTATTAAATGAAAACTATATTTCAGTTAAGAGATTAATGAGAATAAAGTTATATTCTTTCCCATCCACATTTACAGACACCCTGAAATATATCTGTAGATCCAGGTTAAGAATCCCTAATCTAGATCCTTTTCATTTAAGTTTTAGGCTGGGTTGTAGAATCAAGGCAGCAACGATTGCGTTTCTGGTAAACATGGAATAGGGTAGTGTCCCCATCCTATCCAATTCCTCAGTGGCTTTCAGTGCTATTGTCTTTGGTATTATTCTCAGCCAGGTTTAGTGGTTGGAATAAGGGCATTATTTTGCAGTGGTTCTCCATTGTCTTCTGGGGCTAGTTCCAATCATTATGGTATGGGAGAGGTCAAGCTCTAGGCTCTTGAATTGTGGGTCCCCTAGAATATGTTTCTCACTATTTCTCTGTAACCTCTACATGTCACTGCCAAGTGAAGTCCCCTATCAATATACTGATAGAGTATGTAGACTTTTGGTCACTTTAAATGTATTTTTTATTTTAGCCCTGTCCCATTGTACATTGCGAAGTTGTGATGTACTTTAAAAGGATGCTGACTTTTGCTACAAAGGTTCAGCTGTATGAATAAAGAAATAGTCTCAGCATTAATGCATTGTGTTATTTGCTAATGAAACTACCATTGCATGTTTTGTACATTAAAAGCTTTTATTCCATGCAGTATTTTATAATGACCTACCTTGTTTTCAGTCCCCTCTATCCAGCATGAACTGGATAGCAAAATATGTGTTGGATATTTGCTTTTAGTACATTAGCCAGACGGTACAGGAAAAAACCGATATGGAACATCAACAGTTTTGTTTTTAAAGGAAGAGTAGTGATTATGTCATTAGTGAGAGCTTTCCTCTTTTGAATGTTTATTTAATTAACAATTTTATATACATAAAATAACTTTTGGATCTGATTTTAGGGTTACATGATATCCTTTAAATCTATTCTGCTTAACCGGACCTCTGGATATTTTTTTGCTTCAGGGATTAATGATAGAAAAAGTTATTTTAAGCACATAAAGGTTAGTTTGTTGGCTGAAAAATGTGTGGTTCCTATAAATAAGTAAACAGACTCAGAAAAAATAAACACAACCAGGTTGGCCATAATAACATTCAACATTCATATTAGGTAAGCATATTAATTACATCAATTCAAATTTTATACATTTTTATGACTTGGCCTAGCGAAAATATTGTCCTGGTACTGATTATAATATTTTAGGAACCGAGTGATGAATCCATTTCCATAGCTTTATATAAAGATTATTGTTTGGATCCATTTTCTGTCCTTCCTGGAGGGCGACCCCAAAATTGGCACCAGCAGTTGCTCCTAGGAGGGTCACACTTGGTGAGGTTCAGAAGAAGAGAGAGACTAAGTGCATGCGCCAGGGAGTGAGATGAGGGGGGAGCTTTGTAGCTGTGAAAGAAGCCAACCGACCATTGAAAAGGAACTCAACATCAAATGCAGAGAAAATAATTACAAACACGTCTGGGAAAACTGAAGTGGAAAAATATTTAAGAGAAGAAGAGCAAAGGAGCAAATTAAATGGGTTTCAGAACAAGCTTTCACAAGGGCTGAGGAAAGATGGAAGATGAAAGCTTTGGTCGGCAAGAAGGACATGCAACAATGAAATGCAGACTTTCGGTGTCAAGCAAGAAAGGAAAATGAATTATAACTCAAGCAGAAATATGATGAGAAAAGGAAAAAAGGGAAATCCTTTTAAAGATAATCAAAGTAATTAGGTCAAAAGTAGGAATGGTAGGCATATTGGGCTGCCAAAATATCAATGACCGTTATGCAATTCTTTAGCAATTCTCTAAACTTTTAAAACCCAGATAAGGTACAAGGAATAAAGAATACAAAACAGCAATCAAACAGAGCTGAAAGAGGCAAATATAGTTGACGAAAAATGGATTGATTATACTGACATTTTTTGCAAATTGGATGATAGAACAGCAGAATATACCTGTATATTCCTCAACTAACTCTATGTGGAAGTGAGGTGCACAAATAAATAGGCCAGCTGTCAAATAGAAAAAGCATTGAATGCTGATCTGATACCTTTGGACTGCTTAAAGGTTCAGGAAAAGAGGTAGTTTAAGTGATAATGATTATATGTCAACAAGCATGGAACCAAACTGCTAGAGATTGTAAAATCAGTGCATTTCCTTATATTTAAAAAAGGAGGCAAGAGAATATGCAGATTACCATTGGATTAACTTCTCACAAAAGCAAGTGTTATTTAAGTTCTTATGGACAGAGAAATTCATACAGGTTTCAGAAAGCCAGATGGATATAAAATCAGATATTGCCATAAGATGTATAGTGGAGACGGTATTTCGTCTCTTTACTGCTATCTGGTGGCCATTCCCAAGTTTGGGAGTCCAGAAGAGATGTGGAGATTGTTCTTTGTGGAGAGGAGATTGTTCTTTTGGGAATCTATAGAATGAACAAGAACATACTGTAAGAACTTAATATAGAGAAATAATGTAACTCATAGTGGGGAAGCAAGTGAAACAAGGATAAATATTGTCCTGATATACAATGTATAGATTATAAGAAAGGCAGGATAGAAGAAACGACAGCTAGAGCACTTACTATTTGAAATATGTGTAGACTGCTTAGCTAAAGAAGAAAAGTTCATTATGGGAGTAAAACAGAAAATGGAGAATCCAGTTAACGTTAAATGCCAAAAATACAATGTTAGCTTGCATGGGTAATACATTTATAATTTAGGGCAGGGGTCTCCAACCTTGGCAACTTTAAGATTTGTGGGCAAGAGTGATAGATGTTTTAGTGACAACAAAATTCAGAATAAATACAGTGGTTTTTCCACAGGTAATGTATGCCAGTGCAATCCTTAGAAAGGTCAAGGAGATCTTATGGGAGTAGATATATTTTCTAAAAGTACCAAAAGAGTGCAAAAAAAAATCATTTGGTCATGAACTACATATAAAAGCTGATATCACCCTTGTGGAAATTCTCACATACTTCAGGCATATGATGCCAGTGGATGATGTAGTCAAAGAAATTATTATGCTTGGCGAAGTTAAAGGAAATAGAAGAAGGGGAAGACGATGCGTAAAATGAAATCAAAGAGATTACTGTGATGTCCTTGGAAGAGGTTATTTCTGGACACAGGTTGAGATGGTAAGCTTTTCTCTCTGCAGTCACTGTGAATTAAATTCTACCTGATGACGTCTAACAGACCCTTTTTATGTTAAATAGAAAGCAAAATATCTTAATAAAAAATTAATGAACTTAGGAGTTCCAGCCAAGGTGGAGAAGAATTGGCCATCACTTTGGTGATGTCTCCCTTCTTAAGCTATTGAAAACTATAATTGGACTGCTTATTTCCCTTCTCTTGCTTTTCCTCATTCATTTCCTAGTACAATGGCACCATCTCAACTGGAAATAGAAAAATCCATAAAAGCTGCAGCAAAGGACCATACATTTCTGTTTCTAAGAACCCAGCTACAATAGAAAATACAGTGGATTTAGTTGTTAGCCTAATTGTATATAACATTGGAGATGTGTGTTGTGCAATTTTTGATTGCAATATGAAATCAAGTCAAGAGAATGGAACTAATTTTGGTTCATTTACACTCCATAAGTAGAAGGCTCATAATATTTTTAAAAAGTTAGTTAAAGTTGAATTTTGTGTAGAGGAAAACTAAAGACTCTTAGGAAAAGAATGCATATATCTCCTGAAAAAATAAAAGACTTAATTTTAAAGGAGCTGCCAATATGTCAAGAGAAACGGGCACAGATTCAAGATAAGAGCTGCAAGAAAAAAAAATAGTTTTGAACTTTCCATACATAAAGAATGAGCATCCTCTAGTGGCTCTGAAAGGGTAAATGTTTTAGGGAGCTTTCTTGCTTTGTTTTTTACAATTCTGTAAATCCCTTGCTTGGTGTGGAAATGTTTTAGGGAGCTATTTAATGTGAAAGATTGTGCTGAAATGAAATGCAACACATAATGTTCCATCAAGGTTTCAATCTTGATGTAGACTGAATCCAGCTGTAGTGAAATTTCTTGAAGGCCCATATGTTAAAAATATTGTAAGCTTTCCAGACAAACAACCTCTTTGGAACTTGTGGGGAAATTAAAGTTCTTTCCTGAATTGCCTTCCAAGATAGTACAAACCGTGGTAAATTAAATAATATTTAGTTATAGATAGAAACAAAGACTTATTTTTTCTGCCGTGCAATTTTTGAAATGAACATGCTATGATTACAGGTAGTCTTCAACTTTTGAAGCCCAAACAGTTGATCCCAAAATTTATGTTGCGAGAAATTAGTTAAGTGAGTTTTGCCCCATTTTACGATCTTTTTTGCCACAGTTGTTAAGTGAATCACTGCAGTTATTAAATTAGTAACATGGTTGTTAAATGAATCTGGCTTCCCCATTGACAGAAAATTGCAAAAGGAGACCCCATGACCCTGCGACACTGCAACTGTCATAAATAAGTCAGTTGCCAAGCATCTGAATTTTGATCATGTGATCATGGGGATATTACAGTAGTCATAAGTATGCAAAAATAATCATAAATCGCTTTTTTAGTACAGTTGTAACTTTGAATGTTCACTAAATGGATTATTTTAAGTTGAGGGATTGGGCGTTGGTTCTTACCTGATACGCCTCTTCTCGTGGAACTGCGTAGAGCATCCAGAGAGTGGGAGGTGCTTCAGTCTTCACTTCTCACAGGCTGAGCTGAAATTGAGGAACGCCCTCCTCCTCCACGTGACTCCTCCATGCGTTCCTCCCAGTTTTATCGAAGATGAGAGGACAAAAAACCCCCTCTACTCTTAAGTATTAAAACAACATAAACTACAACATTAGAAATCATTGGCCGAAACAGGTTTTTCCCCCTTTACAGACGTACCAACAGGGTGGGGCTGGATGCTCTACGCAGTTCCACGAGAAGAGGCGTATCAGGTAAGAACCAACGCCCATTCTCCGTAGAACTGCTGCGAGCATCCAGAGAGTGGGACATACCAAAGCCAGTGTGTCCTACGGGTGGGAGTCCGTCTGGATTGGAACTTCCCCAGGATCTTTAACCACTTGCTGCAAAACTCGCCTGCCAAAAGATGCTTCAGCTGAGGCGTAAACATCAATCTTATAATGTCTTATAAAGGGAGATGGGGAAGTCCAGGTGGCCACCCGGCAAATATCAAGAATAGACGCCTGAGTAGCCCAGGCTGCTGAGGTAGCTGCACTTCTGGTGGAGTGAGCGGTAACCCCACTAGGAACTGGAATATCTTGAACTAAATAGGTTTTGGATATGGTAGCCCTAATCCATCTGCCTACCGTGGACGGAGAAACCTTACAGCCTAGTGTCTTTGGCTGAAAGGACAAAAAGAGAGACTCTGTCTTCCTGATGGACTGCGTGCGAGAAATGTAAATACGCAAAGCCCTTCGAACATCAAGGGTGTGCCACTGCCTCTCTTGCTCGCGCAGAGGCTTCGGGCAAAAATTAGGCAGGACCAACTCCTGCGCCCTGTGGAACGGTGAATTAATCTTCGGCATAAATGCTGGGTCTGGTCTCAGAACCACCCGATCTGAATGAAAAATGCACAGATCTTTTCTTACGGATAGAGCTGCAATTTCAGATATCCTTCTAGCCGAAGTAATAGCCACCAGAAAAACTGCTTTAAATGTAAGAAATTGAAGTGACGCCTCCCTGAGAGGCTCAAAAGGAGATCTAGTCAAGGCCAGGAGAACTTTATTAAGGTCCCATGTCGGGTACCTATGCACTACTGACGGGCGCAAATTAGAAGCCCCTTTAAGAAAAGCCTTAATTCGAGGATGGTGGGAAAGGGGACCGAAAGGACCGCCAGCAACCACCGTTGAGAGCGCCACTACCTGCCTCCTTAAGGTGTTAGGCGATAAACCTCCATCTAAGCCATCTTGTAAAAAGGCCAGGATCTGTGCAACTGAAGGAGAGCGTGGGTCGATGAATGATTTGTGGCACCAGTTACAGAAACTTTTCTAGGTTGCATCATAAATGCGAGTGGTAGAAGGTCTTCTAGCTGCCAAAATGGTGTTAATGACCTGTGCTGATAAGCCTTCCTCAATCATCCTTTCCCGCTCAACCTCCAAACGGCCAACTGTAGCCATTGTGGCTCTGGATGGAGCAGCGGGCCTTGCGACAGCGAAATCTGATCCAACGGAATCCTCCATGGCGGAGATACTGACAGATTGCGGAGGTCCACAAACCATGGCCTCCTGGGCCAAAAAGGTACCACCATGAGGATCTCTGCTTTCTCGGCTATCAATTTTCGAATCATCCTGGGGATTAATGGAAGCGGAGGGAAGGCGTACAGTAGCCCGGGAGGCCATGGGCAACGCAAGGCATCGTGATTCTCTGCTCCGCTGGAGGGATAACGGGAGAAGAACCTCGGTGTTTGCGCGTTGAGCGGAGACGCAAAAAGGTCTACTAGGGGCTGACCGAACCTGACTGCTGCTTCTCTGAACAGATGTGGGTGTAGGCGCCACTCTGCCTGATCCAGTGTTGCCCTGCTGAGCCAGTCTGCTTGGACGTTGGAGGCCCCGGAAATGTGCTCCACTCTGATGGATAAGAGGTGCGCTTCTGTCCATCGACACAGTCGTTCGGCCTCTCTCATGAGAAGGGAGGAATGGGTGCCCCCTTGCCGATTGATGTGGGCCTTGGTTGTAGTATTGTCCGTTAGGACCAGGACATGGCGCCCCCTTACCCGATGAAGAAATGTTCGCAGAGCCAAGTACACTGCACGAAGCTCCAACCAGTTGATACTCCGACTTCGCTCCGAACGGTTCCAAACTCCCTGTGCTGAGAGAGACTGGAGATGGGCCCCCCATCCGGAAAGACTTGCGTCTGTCGTGAGAACAACCCTTTGAGGTTCCTGGAATAGCTGACCTCTGTTGACAGATGGTCGCGTCCACCACAGGAGGGAGGCGAGAACTTTCGGCGGGACCTTCACTATAAACCTTGACGTGCTCCTTCCTGAACGCTGATATGGCAGGAGGAACCATTGCAAAGATCTGGAATGCAAGCGAGCCCATGGAATAATGGAAATACAGGAAACTAGCTTCCCTAGCAGTTTGGATAAATTGAGCAACGATGCTTTCCCGGTCCACCGGATATCTCTGATAGTGGTGCGGATACTAATAAGTCTCTCCTGAGAGAGAAAGACCCTTCCTTCAACAGAGTCAATCACAGCCCCTAGATGAAATATACTAGTGGAAGGAGTAAGCTGACTCTTTTCCCAGTTCACTAAGAACTCATGGGACTGAAGTACCGAGAGGGTAGCACGAGTATCGCTCTCGGCTTGATGTCGGGAAGGGGATACAACCAGGATATCATCAAGGTAACAGTGGATCCGGATGGGAATTTGTCTGAGGTGAGCTGCAATAGCCGCCAACACCTTAGTGAAAGATCTCGGGGCTGAGGCTAGACCAAAGGGGAGGGCTACATACTGGAAATGCTGATTATTATAACAAAATCTGAGATATTTAGAATACGAGGGATAAATGGGAATATGGAGATAAGCCTCGGAAAGGTCAATTGACGTAAGCCAGTCTCCTTCTCTAATGCCCTGTAAAATCGACTGCAGAGTCTGCATTTTGAATTTATGGCGTACAATGAAACGATTTAACCTCTTAAGATCTAAAATGGGTCTCCATCCCCCGGAATGTTTAGGCACCAAGAATAAAAGTGAATAGAAACCCCTTCCCTCTTGAGAGAGGGGTACAGGTTGAATAGCCCTAATATCAGAGAGATGTTTGATGGCAGAAGTCATAAGAGCCCGTTTAGTAGGATTCCTAGAAATGGGTGAAACCCTGAAATGTTCGGGGGGAGGAGGGAGAAACTGCAGGGTCAAGCCAAAGCGCACTGAATCTATATCCCAAGTATCAGAGGTGGATTCCTCCCACTTGTCTGCAAAATGCCTGAGGCGGCCGCCTATAGAAAGAAAACCTGCAACGCTACCTGGGCCGGCGGGTCGCTCTACTCCCGGAACCCCTGAAGGACCTTCTGTAGCTGCCCCCTCTCTTGCCTCTGTCTCCCGAGGTGCCCCGGTCCTGGTAGGACGGCGAATATGAGGGAGAGCCCTGAAATCTAGGAGAGAATGATGACTGGAAGGAGGGACGAAAGGAGCCCCTCCGAAAGGACTGGGAACTCCTGGCTTCCTGCCTACGAAAAAGTGAAGGCAGAAACTTTTTCTTATTTCGGGTCTCCAGGAGTAATGGCTCCAGAGCGGGCCCGAATAATTTCCCTTTTACTATGGGGGCTGAAGCCAACTTAGACTTATTTTTAATATCAGCCTGCCAGTGTCAAAGCCAAAGCAATCGTCTGGCAGAAACATGGGAAGAAATAGCTCGGGATGAGAATTTAACCGAATGAAAGGTAGCGTCGGCTGCAAATTCCGCCGCTGCCGTGATCTTTGCAATATCTTGATGGGCTCTGGTATCAGCTGGGGAAATGTGTTGCTTCAGCTGTCTGAGCCACCTGATGGAGGATCGGGTGAAAAAGGAAGCGGCCGTGGCCGACCAGATAGCCCAGGCATCAGCAGTGTGAGCCCGCCAGAGCGCCATCTCCGCTCGCTTATCCTCCGGCTTCAGTGCCTCTAGTGCATCGGTAGGATTGGAAGAGGAAGCAAGCCTTACAATCGGATCATCTACTTCCTGGGTGTCTAACATAGCTGAGAAATCCGAATCCAGGATAAACAACCTCTTGTCCTGACTAGAAGGGGCCGGAGAAGGACCCACCGAGGCCAACTGCTTAGCTACCAGATCTGAGAAGATTGGGGGGGGCGGAATAATGTCTGCTGCCACTGTCGGCTGTCTAAACATAAGGTCATCAGGACCTTCTGGACTCGGAGGGGGTTCAGAAGGAGGCTGAGAGGCCAGACCTGAAATGTTCTTTACCTTAAATAGCAAGGACTTAAATAAATGGGGTTTAAAAAGACCCACAACAGCCGGTTGTTCAGGAGAAAGACCCTCATCTTCCGACATTTCTCCCTCCATTAGGTCCCCCTCCAGAAAGGGTTCCGAATACTGTAAGGAACCTCTGTCAGAACCTTCGTACTCTCCGAACGGTTCAAGGCCCACTCCCTCTTCTTCTTGGGTTTCCTCCCCCTCTGGGAATGGAACATCCATGTGAGGAGGTACCTGACCATGCTGTGACGCTGGTGCAGAAGGAGATCTCCCGGATAAAGACTCAGCCTCGGGAGTCCTCCCTCGGGAATCCGGTCTAGCGAGCTGCTGCATTCCTTCAGCTATACCTTGACGGATGGCAGACTGCATCCATTCTCTGATGTTCTCAGGTACAATAATTGGAGCAGGATCCTCAGAGCGTAGACCTGCAGCGGTTGGCGTAAATGTCGCCTCTGGTACACGGGAAGGCTGGCGGCCTCGGGTGGAAGTACTGCCCCTAGAGGAAGATGGTTGGCTTGGCAGGGTGGGGGGTAGAAGGAAAGGCAGATGTGAGTGAGACTCTTTAGCCCGCTTGCTAAACTCCGTTTCTAGGGCCTTATGACGTCGTAAGGCATCTCTTTGAGAAGCACTGGAGGAATCCTTGTCCCTTCTGCGAAGGTAGTGCGTCTTAGACTTGGCCTTCAGAGAAGAGCCAGTAGGATTAGCCTCTGCCATGGTATTGAAAGAAAAATGGCGGTTGGCACGCCTAGGAGTTCGGCCTACAAACGTAAACCGGTTTTCCTAAAATTGGGTCACGTCCCCCTTTTTGAAATAATTCTTTTTTAAAAAAAAAACAAAAACCTTATGCAATAAAAAAACAGAAAACAATTCTAGCAATTAAATTAAAATTCTGAATATATACACTAGCTATTAAATACAAAAAAAGGGGTCAGGTTCAAGTAAGGAAAACCAAATAGCCCCAAAAGGTACAGAAAATAATAATAGTAATAATAATTCCAAATAGACCAAATGAACGCTGAGGCCAAGCAAGTGTGAAAAGGCAAGATAAGAAAAAAGAGATAGGCCTCTATAGGCAGCCCCCCAACAACATGGAGAGTACGTGCCTGCGCTTCTGAACTAGCTGCGAGTCAAGGAATAAAGCCAACAATATTAACACTAAGAGAGACAGCAGGGCACAGGACCACAGTGCTCTCTCAGTAAAAATAAAGGCTCCACGCGGCCTGACGGTCCCGCTAAGGGCCTACAAAACACCTCGCAGCTCACTCTCAAAGTAAAGGGGAAAAAAGGCCTTACTTGTTAGGAAAACAAAATGGCGCCGGCCACGAGGCGTGCCCAAAATGGCCGCCCGGCTCAGAACGCACAGCTCAGAAGCGCACCAGCCCACCGCAACTTCAAAAAAAAAAGAAGGAAAGAGCTGGGAGAGGAAGCGCTGCTTCCTCTGAGGCGTTCTAGGGGGGAAGACGCAATTTGCGCTTTTAAAATACAGCGCAGGGCCAAGCGGCTGAGCCCAGCATGCTTGGAACGGCAGAGGATAGATTAGAAGGGGGGGGACAAAGTCTCCAACCCCTTACTTCCCTCCTGGCAGCGAAATCGCTCCACCAACTAAATTTGGGATCGCACTAGCCTTGCAGGGAGAGGAAAGAAAAATGAATCAAACCTGATCCAACTTTCATCGATCACCTGAAACGGCCAAGGAATTAGAAAAAGCTGCCTGCTTCTCGAAGGCTGAGCTAAAAATTGGGAGGAACGCATGGAGGAGTCACGTGGAGGAGGAGGGCGTTCCTCAATTTCAGCTCAGCCTGTGAGAAGTGAAGACTGAAGCACCTTCCACTCTCTGGATGCTCGCAGCAGTTCTACGGAGAAATACACACATGCACATATGAAAATGAAAAACATGAATTATGAATTATGTAAATGTCAAAAGGATTTCTTTTTCTTTTACATTTAGGTTTGTAGTAGATCATATATTTTAGATTTAATTTTGCAGTTGGAAATGTTTTTAGGTTAGAGGGATAGAGTGGTTAAGTCTGCAATTTAGATATGTCCCACCAGGAGTCCTTTCAGAAATAGGGATTTTCTTCCTTTTTTTTTTTTCTGTTTTCCTTTTCGCCTTTTTTTCTTAAAACATTGCTTTTTCTTTTTCCATTTTTCCCTTAATTTCTCTTTTTTGTGACTAGGGGTTTTTATATGTTTATATTTCAGTTTTAACTTTTACTGCATATCTTTTCATTTTTATTTTAAGAGTAAGTTTCAATTGCTCTGATAGATTTTTTTATTTTGTTTGACCTTAATCAAGAGTCATGTTAAGTTTTATTCTATACATAGTTATAACAGTTTAATTTTTCTGTTGGATTGGTTGTGTATCATGGAGTGTTAGATGATTGAGATGTATATTCAAGAGAAGGCACTTTTTTATAAACTGAGTATGCTGAAATTTGAAAGTTTTGTTTCTGATGAAAAATATTTCCATGCAAAAAATTGGGATTAGCAAGATTTGTAATTGTGGCAACTCAAAATTGGTTACAGGAGTTTTACATTAATTAAGGCTTCTCGTTTTATAACAGAACAATACACTTCAAACCTTGGATGTTATTATATCATTTTAGTTAAATAGTGAGAGTCAGAACACTGTAATTGATTTTTATGGGCCAATCACAGATAAACTAATTATTTTACATAGAGGTTTTACTAAGCTTTCTGTTTACAGGAAGACCATATAATGCAGACAGGGGATTTTAATTTAGTATGGGACTTAATTGGAACACGTTTCTAAGAAAACTAAACCATAAAGCTGGAAGATTCTTAATACTTATACAAAGGATTTTATTTTGTTGACATGAAAATAATTAAATATAATTTAGGAATATTTTTTTAATTCATCATGGTGCAATGTTTGATTACTTTGCATTGTCTTGATCCATAGTAATCTGATAGAGAACCAAATTTGTTGAGGGCTCCAGCCTCTGAAACACTATTTTCCCCTCCCAAATTAGAATAACAGGATAACAGAGTTGAAAGGGATCTGGGAGGTCTTCTAGTCCAACCCCCATCTCAGGCAGGCAACCCTATATCATTTCAGACAAGTGATAATGCTCCCTCTCTCTTGGGGTTCCAAAAAGCCCCTAAACCCTGGCTTTGGTCTCAGGTCTGGAATTAATGGGTTTGTGGGGGACAAGTGGCTATTGTGGTTTGTTTCAATTGTTGTTTTTAGCCAGGTATACTTTTTTTCATTTTGTTTGTATGTTTTTAGTTTTCAACATTATTATATTTTAATAAGCTGCATAGAATTCACTATAGTGGAGATATTTGTGGAGATGTTTGTTGAACAGATTGTTTTT
Organism: Hydrophis major; assembly: GCA_033807585.1. Classification (NCBI taxonomy): domain Eukaryota; kingdom Metazoa; phylum Chordata; class Lepidosauria; order Squamata; family Elapidae; genus Hydrophis; species Hydrophis major. Next base: position 81,099,576 of record CM066331.1, read on the forward strand.
AAAACAATAAAGCTTCCAAGGATTTCTCAAACTCATTCAAATGATTTAGTCACATTGATTTATTGCAGGAAATATTTGATTTATGAAATTCAGAAAAGCTCAGAGCTGCTGTAGAATTACTGTAAAAATATGAAAAAAAAACCTTGATGACTATATTGTTAGAGTTATATGATCAGTCTTTTGAGAAAAAAAAAGGATCTTTCTCATTTTCAGAGACCCATATAATAATTGAATCAGCATGGATTACAGGTAAGCCTCGCTTAATGACCACAATTTTGGTCGTGAAGTTGGACAGTTGTTAAGCAGGTCACCATATGGCCTGACTCAATTTTATATCTGTTTTTATGATGGTTGTAGAACAAATCACCATGGTTGTTAATTGAATCATATGGCTGTTAAGCAAAACCACCATATTTAATGGGCTTTTTGGACATTTTCTGCTGGAACAGAATCACAAATCGCAAATTAGGACCAGACACTGCAACATTTGAGCTGGTTGCTAAGTACCCAAAATGCAGTTACATGCATATATATGTGGAACATTTACAATGGTTGGATGTACTTTACAGGCCATAAAACACCTGATGATTTTAAGCCATCATTACATGACTGGTTGCTAATGTGTTTATCCAATGATTCCCTTCCTATTGTCAGTAATAACAAGATTTAGGTAGATGCTGTTCTAGAAAGTTTGGAAGCAAATTAACTATGAAATGAACTCTACCCAAGTTAGAGACCTACCTTCATCATGGCAAGACTGCCCTAATCAAAGTTTCAAACTTGTCGAGCTAATGGACATTTTATAGCAGACTTATACCATGCTATACACATATTTAAGCCTTATAACCTTATGGATGCCATGTTCTTGTGTTTTCTTATTTTAATTTAGTGGATGTAGGTTATTCCTGGTCAGCTCGTGCCAATATTTAATTTATCTATTACACTGTTTGCATTATTCGTTGCTTGCGTTAAGTACTACCTTTTTATATCATTCATCTTGCAAACACCCTGAGGTGAAGAATGAGTTTATTTTCCCATACTTTTTATCCGTGAGGTATCCTTGTTAGGCTGAGCATAAATTGATTTAACTGAGATGATTTGCTCACAGACCGGCTTGATTTTGTCAGCTACCCTGGCAGAGTGCCTTCTGGATATACAAAGACACAACCACAACAAACATGCCAGAACGTCTCTGAAAAGGCTGGGAATGTTTGCACCAAGCCTTAAAGCAGCTGCTCCACACCCTAATTCAGTGGTTCCCAAAGTGGGCCCTGGGGGGGGGATTCCTTAGGGGGGCGCTGAGAGGCAAGGGGGCCGGCAGGGCGGTGCTAAGAGGCTGCAGGGGGACGCTGGATGTGAGCGGCAGAGCACAATTCAGGAGTGAGAAAAAATGTCGACACCACTGCATTCGAGGCAAGGTCCTGTAGGATCATCCCATTGACTTGCATGTTCTGGTACAAGGAGCTCCGCCCACGAACGCAGTGTTGGGAAAAGAGAGCAAAGCCAGAGTCACTTTGCTCCCCTTTTCAAATATCCCACTGCCATGTTCGGGGCGGTGGGGTGGCGCCCTGAACGCAGCATTGGGAAAGGAGAGCAAAGCCAGAGTGGCTTTGCTCTCCTTTTCAAACATCCTCTCACTGCCGTGTTCCACCCCATTGAGCCCCTTGCACTGGAGGCACCTGCCCAAGCAAGTCCGAACGGAACTGTGCATGAAGGGTGAGCCTGAGAGAGGGAAAGAGAGAGAGAGAGAGAGAGAGAGAAGGAAGAAGAGAAAGAGAAAAGGGAAAGAAAGAAAAAGGGACAAAAGAAGAGGGAGGATGGAAGGAAGGGACAGAAAGAAAAAGAAATAAAGAAAAAAGGACAAAGAAAAAGGGGGGATGGAAGGACAGAAAGAAAAAGAAATAAGGAGGACGGAGGAAGGAGAAAGATAATGAGATATCTATTCTAGTCCAATAACCTGCTTCAGCAGGGTTAGAAGGGAGTGTGGGCATGTGTGTTCTCCTTGTAATTTACCAATACATTTTGGTTTTGCCTTCTTCAGAATTGGCCCTGTAATACATTGAGGAAAAATAATTTTTTAGGGTGGAGATCTGGTCCAATGGATCCTGTTTAAAGCCTCACAAAATGTGAGAGCTTCCTGATAGTTTTGGCCATGTTTCGTCCACGAAACCTTTAATTAATAGAAGCCAAAGAAGTTTCAATGCGCTGGCAAAGATTCTGGCAAAGATGTTTCAATGTGGAAAAGGGCTCTAAACTAGGCCTCATTTCAATCTGATGCATCAGCGCTCTCTCTCTCTCTCTCTTTCTCCCTCTCCCTCCTCCAACCCTCCATGCCCCCCTTCTTTGTCCCTTTTTCTTTCTTTCCCTTTTCTCATTCTTTTCTTCCTTCTCTCTTTTCTCTCTCTCTCTCTCTTTCCCTCTCCCAGGCTCACCCCATTGATTTGGTGCACCGCTCCACTTGGACTTGCTTGGGCAGGTCCCTCCAGTGCAGCGAGCTCAATGGGGTGGACCTGCGGGGCCAGCACCTAGAACACGGCAGTGCTGGCACATTTGAAAAGTAGAGCAAAGCCGGAGGTGGTAATTTTTGCTGCAAAGAATCACAAAAGCTTCTGGGTTGTGCACAAGAAGGGACACACATGTCAATGCAATTCAGCAACATAAAATAAAGAAATACAAATAAAACAAATCAACATTAAGTGAGAACCACTTGTATTTGGTTTGCCAGTCACCAAACCATATTCACCCAGTCACGTGACCAGCAAGCCACACCACCTATCACGTGACCAGCAAACCACGCCCACCTAGTCATGTGACCAGCAAACCTCACCCTCAAATTAGGCCATGCCCACAGAAATTTGAATCCCTCCCCTGAGTGGGGGGCATTGAGGATGAGTTTGTAGCACCAAGTGGACTGAAAAAGTTTGGGAACCACTGCCTTAGTTCCATGGAGCTCAGAACTCAGTCCAGAGAATGATCAGCACAAGCCTATTCTCCTCTACAAGTAGTCCCCAACTTACGATCACAATTGGAATCAGAATTTCCATTGTTAAGTGAGTCAGGCCCGATTTTATAACTTTTTTTGCCATGATAGTTAAGTAAATCACTTCAGTTAAGTGAACCATGCGGTCATTAAGTAAATTTGGCTTCCCATGTTGAATTTGCTCGTTGGAAGCCAGTTGGGAAAGTCGCAAATAGTGATAACATGACAACTAGGATGCTGCAACCATGGTAATTATATGTCAGTTGCCAAGCACTCAAATTTTGATCATGTGACCGTGAGGATATTATGATGGTCCTAGATGTCAGGAATAAATAGCTATTTTTAGTGCCATTGTAACTTCAAACAGTTCATAAATGAATGGTTGTAAGTTGAGGATTACCTATATTATAAAAATAGTTGAACATTAGATAGAAACCATGCAGTTCATGCAGATATAAATTGAAACATGTCTGGCTGCAACCAGCACTTTATACTTTGCATTTATAAGTTAGAGTATAGAGCATTTTAGTAGATGGCACTATTATTACCTTTTCAGACTGAATGTACTGCTTTCATTTCTTATATGGTAGCTACTGTGTTTCCCCAAAAATAAGACCCAGTTTTTTATATATCTATATCCAAAAGATGCCTTCCAGAGAAACACAGTTGGAAGAAGAAGCAGATTTCTGGTTACAGAAAAGTGGAAATTGAAAAATAGCACATAAGAACATTCTATATTTAAAAAACAGCTCACTTTATAAATTTTTTTTAAAAAAAGAACTAGATATTTAACTTTCTCAAAATATAAATTTAATTACAGTTTTTCTTTTGGTCATATGATTTGCCAGCAAAAGGCCTATAAGGAACTTCCCACGTAATTGAGGGATAGCCTGTGGATGTTTGTGCTCAGAATGTTGATTTCTTTGGATATGTTTGTTTATTGCTTTGCAGTTTATAGCTGAAATCCAGAGGATTCAACATTTCTACAAAACAACAAAATAAAGGGATTTTTAAAAGTTCATTCAAGTGACACACTATTATGAAAAAACTGAGAATAATACATAAACTCAGAAAAAAGTCAAATCTGAACCTAATGTCCCCTTGTTTAAGTTAGCTAATTTATTTTATAGATTGCCCAACTCCTGAGTGACTAGATAGTTACGTCCAACATATTAAAAGAAATGCAGCCAAGCAGAATAGCAAAATACAAAAAGTCCAAAATAAATCAGATTAAAATAAAGCAAAATAAAAAGGGGCCTCCACACACATCCTGTTTCCAAGGTCTGGGAGAACGACAGAGGTGGAATTCAGCCAGTTCAGACCAGTAGCGGAAATTTTGACCAGTTTGGAGAACCGGCAAATACCACCTCTGGTTGGTCCCGCCCACCCACCCCGCCATTACTATATTCCCTTGTTTTTTTAGCTCAGCTGATTTGCATACCTCAGCTGAGCTAAAAAAACAGCTCAGCTTACCAGCGTTGACAGAGGTTGGTCTTTGAATCCTCCATGCGTGCGCATAGAATTGGTATTTGGAAACCCACCACTGGAGAACAACCAGGTCTTCAGTAGTTTCCTGAAGAACATAAAGATGATAGCCACACAAAATTACAGGGATGAGATCATTCCAAAAGGCTGGAATTGCAGTTGAGTAGAAGTGCTTCCTAGGTCTGCAAGATGATATTCTTTAATTGATGGGATCTGTAGTTCACTCACTCTACTGGACTGAAGTGCATAGGCAGAGACAACAGGTGATAAGTGATCCTTCAGCTAGCCAGGCCCTCTTATGATATGAAAGTCTCTGCCAGACCCTTAAATTGCAGCAGAAGCCAACTGGGAACCACTTCAGGTCACAAAACATCAGTCACATGTGCATAACATGGTTCCCCCATCAGTGCCTGCATTGCTGCCTTCTGGACCAGCTGTATTTGCCAATTGGTCTTCAAGAAGAACCCAGTGCTGAGCTCATCACTGTAATCCAGTTGTGAGGTGATTGGGGGATCAATGGCTGTCTCCGATACTTCCGTTTCCTAGAAATAATCTTACAGCTCCACCTTTTCCATTATTACATACTGGGCCAAAAATGAGAAGCTAACTTGTGTGGTTAGCAGTTTTGTAGCTCTCCCATTTGAGCTTTAAAAACTAGAAGAATTCCATTTTGTCCCACTTCATTCTTCATTCAGACAGATAATTTTAGATGACCAAAACCAGTAATCTTACTCTTCACCCCATCCCCTTTTATGTGGTGGTAGAAGAGCCAAAGTGTTCTCAGTCGTATAATTTAGCTTTGTATATTTCCTACTTCTTCTTTTAAAATTATATTTGGAGCGAATACAGTTAGCTTTCTATCTGCGTGTGTGCTGTCTCCACTTTACTCTCAATTGTTATTTTGGTTTAATTCTGCATCTGTTGTGTACCTCCATAATTTGTAAGTATTCTTTCTGTCTCTGTCTCTCCACATACCCACATATCTCTTCTCTCTTTCTCTCCCTCCCTCCCTTCCTCTCTCCCTGCCTCTATCTCCCCCCTCTCTCCCTCCCTCCATATTTTTCCCCTCCCCACTCTCTCTCTTTTTCTTTCTCTCTCTCTCTTTCTCTCTCTCTCTCTCTCTCTCTCACACACACACACACACACACATGCATACTAATAATCTAATTATACTGAGACTATGTTACTTTGGCCTTTTATGGAATTATTTTAAATATACATAAGGATAATTCCCATTTATTAATTTATATTTTTTATTTAAGTTGCTTATCACTAAGTTCAATTTGTTGATTCATGGTGCTTTACAGCAAAACAATAAAACACGCATCATAATAGGATTCAAACAAATCCCAACATTAATAACTCCACAGTGAATTTTAAAATAAAATATTTAAAAGAAGATTATTAGAACAGCAGATGGAAGCTACATCTGGGGGTGGGGGACCTTGTTACAGTGATTCATTCTGTTGTCGTGTCAGACCTCCCTGGTAAACCAGACAGGAAACATGATTAGATGAGGTAAATCTATTTTATTGTGAGGCTACATTAACAGAACCTTGCAAGTCTGAAGGTACAAAACTTCCTGGCTGCCACTTTCAATTGTTTGATCCATTAGGCCTTGTCAGAAGGTCACAAAAGATATTCACATGACCTTGGAACACAGCAAAGATCATAAGTATGAACCAGTTGCCAAGCATCCAAATTTTGATCACATGGTCATGGGGATGCTGCAAAGGTCATAATTGTGCAAAATAGTCATAACTCACTTTATTCAGTTCCGTTGTAATTGTGAATGGTCACTAAATGAACTGTTGTAAGTTGAGGACTACCTGTATGCAGATCTCAGTTTGTGGGGCATGACGCCCTCCCACCCTCCTTCCATTTTGTGTCTCTAGTATCAGTTTATTCCTGGATACATATTTCTATAAAACGTTACAAAAAGTTCAATTAACAAGTCACTGGCTTTGACAAGTGGCCTATCAGCAGCTTGAAATCTTGAAAGGTATGATCTAAGCCGCTATCTATCTTGGGCCGGTCTCACTTTACCATGCATAAGGAACAGAGATTGGGGATTGTTTTTATCACCAGCAGGGATATGCACTGGGAAGGGAAATTAAGCCTCAACTGGAAGATTCATTACTCTGGCAGAATAGAATTCAGCTACTAGGACAGCGTAATTTCAACAGCCATAGGTTTCTGACACTTAAGCAACAGGAAAAATATAAATTAAGTTTGTTGTCAATTTCTTAATCTGCATAGGAATGAAAGCTGCTGATTTATTTGCCTATTTCACAATATTTTAGTTTGGTTTATGTGTACATGATGCATCCCCACTTCTTGTATTTTATTTGTCAAAATTTCTGAAGTTGTTCATGCTAACTTAAATACTACTTAAGTTGGAGAAGAATAGTTAAAGTGGCTTCCAAGTATACAAAGTGCGGGTATTCCAGTTCCATAAAACTTCCATAAAACTTTGGGTCGTTTCATCTCATTTGCTTTGCAGGTGTGTCATGTTTAACTGAGAAAGTATCATGAAAATGAGCAGTAAATTAGATTTATTTACTCATACATCTGTACCCCAGGATTGATTGATCAATATTTTATATGTCTCTTCCAGTCTTTATCTCCTTTTTTAAAAAAGCTGAACAAAAATGATATCGTAAAATATGCATTCTGAAACCTTAAAGACTCAGAAACCTTAACATAGTATTTAGAAAAGCATGTACAGTAAATGGGATTTGATAATTTTTTATTTGAAGTGAATCATTACTGTGATTGTTGAACTTTGATTTGTTGAACATTGATTTTTAGCTGGCTTCGTCTAATGTCATTTTGGGATGCAATATTCATACATTTATTTTATTTTGCAGATTGTGCATGCACATAAGCCACACTTCATGGCATTACATTGTCAAGAGTTTGGAGGGAAAAACTATGAAGCATCTATGTCTCATGTGGACAAGTTTGTTAAGTAAGTAACAAAAAAAGGCAGATCAAAGCTAGATTAATACTTTTGCTTAGTCAACTTCGATTATTTTTGAAAAGAAAATAAATGCAAATAGTTTGATATCCTTTTCAAATTACTACTCTGTTCGCCTCTACAATGAGTACATTATTTTATTACTTATAGAAGGAAAATTGTTTGCACTACTTGTTTCACTTGTCTTGCTATTACTTCAACCATTTTGGAAAATAAGATTCTTATTGTTTGTTTATCTAACACTAAGAGGAAGCCATAGACCTTTGCAGTCTAGACTCCTCTTTCAGTGCCTGCCAGGCCCTGTTTTGCTGTATTGTTTTGATACATTAAAATATTATTCTAAAATAAAAAGGAACAAGCATAGAGCAAAGCCCAACCTCTATGTTATTATTTCCAAGAATGCCCTTGGACTCTGCACAGGCTCTACGGATTTTCTGTGCAGCTTAATTTTTTGTAGGTAAACATGCCCTCCCCCATCACTAGGACCACTCAGCTACCAATCAGACTGTGTTAGGCAGGAGGGAAGACAAGATGGCTCCCGGGAACTCTGCAGCCATAGGCCTTATGAAGAATAGGCTGATTTAGCAGAGGGAAAGCTCAGTCAAACAGATGGATGTCAAATAAATTTAATAAATAAACAAACAAACAAAATAAAAGCCATGATGAGGCAACTGGAAAGAAGGCAACCACTGGGGGGAAAGAGGCATTTTATTGCCTTCCCTCAGCAGAACTGGTGTGAGGTAAAAGTTCTTTGAGCATTTCCCTCAGGTGGAACAAAGATTTGGAAGAAGAGGAGAATGAAAAAAGCCCAGCCATGAACAAGTAAAAAGGAAATATGAAGAAATGTAATAACATTGACAGAACAGAAATAGAAAAGATTAACTGAAAGAAAAGGCATCTTGAACTCTGTTGAGACAAGTGTATAGCTCTGTAGAGATTGGCAAAAGATATATAAGAAATTATGATAAGAGGAATATAGAGGTCATATGTATATATGTATGCTGGTCTTGGTGTGTTTGGGTCTTTTCCTGTGTAAGATTGAGAGTATCTTAGCAACGTTTAGACGAGGTCCCACTCGCCATTTTCAGGCTGGTGCTTTTGGCTTCGTGCTTGTGCGAGTAAAGCGTGATCGGAGCCCTATATATACTGGTGGGGAGGTTGGCTGTGTTGTCATTTCTTGATTGGTTGATGGAGTTGATGTTTGCAGATTGGCTTTTTTGTAAGAACATGTGTGGCTGAGGTATTGGCTGTGTGTCTATCAGTCTCCTGTTTTGTAACAACCTGGGTAATGGGTTGTGTGATGACCTTCTGAGTTCTATTGTTTTGACATCCTGAGTCTTATACTGTAATCTCCTGGGTCATAATGACCTGGATCATGGGCTGTGTGATGACCTTCTGAGTTCTATTGTTTTGACATCCTGGGTCTTGTGCTGTAATCTCCTGGGTCATAATGACCTGGGTCATGGGCTGTGTGATGACCTTCTGAGTTCTATTGTTGTAACAACCTGGGTCTTGTGCTGTAATCTCCTGGGTCGTTGGCTGTGTTGCAACATCCTGAGGTTTTATGATGTAACCTCCTGAGTTCCTTGATGTGATATCCTGAGGTTGTGATGTGATGTTCCAGGTTTTGGTTTGGCTCCAAGTTTAAGGCCTGGATATGTGTTCATGGCGTGTGTCCGTTTGCTTGGTTTGGGAGTCGGGGTGTGTGGCAGCTGGTGATGCAGCCGTGGTCTGGTTTCTGGACGGTGGTTGTCTTTCGTCTATGGGATGGGTTTGGGTTTGAGTCTGGTGAGGGAGAATGGTGGTGATGTTGTGTATTGTTTTGGGTCCGGTGTTAGTTTTCATGGCTGGGACTCGTTTGTTGATAAGGGCTAGTTTCCAGATGTCTGGTAGGCGGGAGGCATCATCCCATTTATTCATGTTATGGGGTTGTTTCTCTATTTTGATGGCTTCCCTGATTATTCTCTTGTTGAAGTGTTCAGTATTGGAGATTAATTTGGTTCCCTCAAAATTAATTTCATGTCCTGTGGCCTTAAGGTGCTGGAAAAGGGATGAAGTATTTTCTTCTTTTCTCCCTTTTCCAGCACCTTAAAGCCACAGGACATGAAATTAATGTTTTGTTAATTTTTCACAGGAATTTATATGTATGGTATTCAGCTTTGTTCGGGTATTTTCCCAAATCATTATAGTTATGCTTTTAAAGTTGTAGTGATGTTTTGGCAGAATCTCATCTTTCTTCATCCTGATTGGTTGGGAGTCTTGGTCTGTGTTTATTGGTCTTGGAGTTTACTGTGTTCTGCTTGATTGGTGTTTCTAATATCTTCTGTCTGTTTTGTATCTCTTTTTTTTTGTCTCAATTGGCTGGCAACATTGTGTTTCCTATATTGGAGGCTTTTAGTGCGGCTTGGCTTCAGGTAAACAGATGGCTATCATTTATTAGGAAGCTAGGTTTCATCTGGGTGCCTGGCTGGGGTTTGTTTGAGCTGGAGGTATCAGGGGGGGTCTGTTTGTGCCCAGGTGTTTGCTTGGCTTGTGGTGTGGAGATTTTTTTGTTTGTGGGTGCAGGCTTCCAGATAACTGAGTCTGGTGGAGTCATCACTTCTATTTATGCTTTCAGGTCTTTTTTAAAATATATGGCTTCTCTGATAATTCTGTAGCTGGTGTTTTCTATATTGGCTAGGGTTTTGGTACCATTGAAATTGATGCTATGACCTGTGGCTTTCATGTGTTGGACTAGACAATTTGTTTATTGGAGGAGGAGGAGGAGGAGGAGGAGGAGAAGGAGAAGGAGAAGGAGAAGGAGAAGGAGAAGGAGAAGGAGGAGAAGAAGAAGAAGAAGAATGCTATAGTACTTTCCATTTTGAATGGATATTTTTTTCTGATTATTTTACCTCTACAGAACAGTAATTGTATTCCACTTCAAAGAAAATTAGTCCCCACAGGTCTTCTGTCTGATGTGGTTTGGTAATAATTTATTCTTGGAGTATAATTTTTTTAGACATATTTTTACCACATAACTGAATATAAAAAGAAATGTTTTTTTTTTCCTTTGCTGAAAAAAGAGAAACAGTGCCCTCTCCTGAGCACAAGAAAAAAGTCCCTTCTGATTTTTATTATACTAAGATTCCTTTTAGTGGAACATACTTGAAAGGTGCCTGCAAAGATATATGGCTTGACTTGTGAAGGAGAACTCAACAAATAAACAATAGAATAGCAATTAATTGAATGCAGCAATATATTTCCATTGTTCATTTGTAACTGATTTCTCCAGTAACCTCCCAAAAAGTAAGGGGCTGTTAATATGCTTTGATTTTTCTCAAACAGTTCCTTAATATTTCAAAAGAAATTTACTCTGCATTTTTTCTTTTCAATTTTTCCCCCCCAGAGAATTGCTATCTAGTGATGCAATGAAAGATTACAACAGAGCCCGGGTTTATCTGGATGAAAATTTCAAGTCACAGGAACACTTTACGGTACATTTCCAGACATTTTTTTGTATATTATAGATGTTCTCCCTCAAGCCGCTCGGAGCATCCAGAGAGTAGGATGTGCTTCCGAGTCCTCTTCTTGCAGGCTGAGCTTTAGCTGAGGAAACGCTCCGCCCCCTCACGTGACTCCAAGTAGCGTTCCCCCAGTCTTTTGCTCAGCCTCGAAGAGTCAGGCTGTTATTGGAAGGAGCTCCTTGGCTGATTCATACTGCGTGTATTATTCTGGCTTTTTTCCTCATTCTCAGGTCTGATATTTCCTTTCCTTCCTCCTGCGCAAAGGGTTTGGACTTAGGGGAAGTCTCCCCTCGCCCCTAGGGGCCAAGCGGGTGGGTTCGCAGCGCTTCGCGCGACCCCCCCCATTATTAGATCGCATCGCTGCCTCTGCGCTGCCTTGTGGCGCGCAACTTTTGCTGGATTCCCCCCCACCCTAAACGCCGACCGGGAAGGGCTAGTCGCTCCTTAAGAGCACCAGGCATGCTGAGCTAACTGGACAAGCCCTCCTTGCCGTCCCGAAGGCGCCTGACATTGCTCAGCTCGCGGCCGCCATCTTGGGGCCGCATTGTGGTCGGGCGCCATTTTATTTCTGATTCTTGCTGCTGCGGTGGAAGTAAAGTCCAAGACCCCTTGGGTCAAGAGTTAGTTGCTTTTAGCGTTCCTTTGGGCTCGCTTTCATTGTTTCTGTTGGCCTCCCGCAGCCACTATCGGGGTGAAGTTGCAGCACCCCCCCCCCCGGCTTGTTGTCTGGAGGCCTGCTGCCAGAGGCCTCTCTCCTTCTAGGCCTCAGGTGTTTATTTGGTGAATCCGGCCTGTACTGTGGTACCTCCTTGGTTCCTTTCCTACTATTATTTATATAAAAAAAAAAAAGATAAGAAAAGAAAGAGAGAAAAATTTACAGACGAAATTATACGTTTTTTATACGTATATGCATAGATAACCTTTACATGCAGATAGCATAAATTAATAATAAATAATAATAATAATAATAATAATAATAATAATAATAATAATAATAATAATAAAAATAAAAATCAGAGGATTATATATTTGTACATATTTTATATATATATATATATGTGTGTGTGTGTGTGTGTGTGCGTGTGTGTGTGTGTGTTTTCTTAAGTTTTCGCGGGGACTTACATGTCTGGCATTCAGCTTTGTTCGGGTATTTTCCCACGTCATAATAGTGGTGCTTTTAAAGTTGTAGCAACGTTTCAGCAGAATCGTTTCAGCAGAAGATATATATATCTCTTACTACCTGTTACCACTGTACATATTAAATTCCAAAAGGGGGAGTGGGCCAGCTCAAACCTCACTCGGCCGCACTCAGGCCAATTCCAGGCAAGCCAACTGCCCTTTACTATTAATACTGTTATTATAATTATCAAAATGGCAGACGACAATCTCTCCAAATGACCTTCCTTGAAGGCTAAGGCAAAGTCCCACTACTTGCGCAGGCAGGACAAGGAACTTTCCAAAGCCTCCCAACGAGACGCCTTAAGGCGCCATAAGGCGTTGGAAAAGGAGTTTGATAGGTGATCAAGGGAGTCCCACTCGGGGCCTCCAGCCCTTCCTTCTCCCACCCCCTCTACCTCTACTCAACCTCTTCCCCCTCCAGACCCGTCTTCCCTATCTAGGCGCAGCCCACTTCAGGATCACTTGACCGCGGGACCACCGACCAGACTGACCCCTGAAGCTACCTTTACGCCTACGGCCGCTGATCTACGTCAGCAAGAACCCTCTACATTTGAGGTTCCAGCCCACATCAAGGCTTGGATGGAATCGGCTATCCGCCAAGGCATTGCAGAAGGCCTGCAGCACATGTCCAGATCAGGCTTCTCTCCACAGGCTCCCGACCACGATTCTTTATCCATCAGATCCCTTCCACAGCCGGATCCCCCGGTTGGTCAGGTACTCTCTCAGAGGGACAGCCCTCCTCCCATAGGGGCCCAGGAGGAGGAGGAGGTAGGGGACTTTGGTGACTTCAGGGAAGAGGAAGAGGACTCCCGGATGGAATCCTCCCATTATAGTGAGCCCCTCTTAGAGGCGGACCTCATAGAGGGGGATATGTCGGAGGACGAGGGGGCTTCTCCCGACCAACCCATATTCGGGGGCCTGTTCAAGCCACACTTGTTTAAATCCCTCCTCTTTAAAGCCAAGAATGTCTCTGGCCTTCTTCCCCAGTCTCCCTCCGACTTCCCCCCCCCGCCTCAGAGAGACCAGAGGACTCCATTTTCACACAACCAGTGGTGGAAGCTGAGGTCATCCCAACCCCGCCCACCTTCGTAGACCTAGTGACGAAGCAACTTGCTTCCACGGGAGCCCCCCCTACACCCTCTAACCAAGACAAGAGATTCTTCAATCTCGATTCGGCAATGTCTACCCTTCTAAACATCTCGGAAGTCGATGATCCCATTGTGGGCCTTGCTTCCTCCAGTGAGGCCTTAGAGGCCTTGAAACTTGAGGACAAGCGGACGGAACTGGCATTGCGCCGAGCCCATCTATCCGACACTTGGGCCATTAAATCGGCTATGGCCGCTTCATTCTTCACAAGGTCTTCTATCCGCTGGCTCCAGCAGCTAACACATCCCTGCGTCCAATGTGAGGGTGCACCAAGACATAGTGAAACTGGTGGCCGCAGCTGAGTTTTCAGCTGACGCCACTTACCAATTGGTAAAGTTCTCTTCCAGAGCGATAACATCCCATGTCACAGCTTGCCGCCTACTGTGGCTCAAGCACTGGCAGGCGGATATTAAAAACAAGGTCAAGCTGGCCACTGCTCCCGTCAAGGGAGACAAACTGTTCGGCCCGGCCTTGGAACCCCTGCTGGTCGAGGGCCGCAGCAAGAGGAAGTACCTGCCCTCCCTTTTTCGGAGGCCAGAGACAAGAGGCCCCCAGCCCTTTTGAAGGGGCTTCCCCTGCCCCTCCTACCAACTCCCCTTCCCGCCCAGATACCTGAGACCCCCTTCCTTCTGGTCTCAGGACCGCTCGGACCCAGGTGATAGAAACAGATGGGGCGGCAACTATAAGAGGCCCTTTAGGGGATCAGGGGGGAGGCCCTACCGCCGACCCAGATAGATTTTCTTCCTCCCTCCCCATCGGCGGCAGCCTTAGACACTTCGCCGTTCAATGGGACAAATCCACATCCGATGCATGGGTTAGGGACACCGTCAGGTTTGGTCTCGCCCTTGAGTTCCGGTCCGCCCCCGCTAATTTCTTTATGACATCCCCCACCTCAAGAGATCCCGCCAAACATGCACTAATGGATGCAGCCATCCAACACCTACTTGACATTCAGGCCATTCAACCCATCCCACTGGCCCAGAGGGGACGAAGATTCTACTCCCACCTCTTTGTGGTGCCCAAGCATTCTGGGGGATGCAGAGTTATATTAGATTTAAAACGGCTAAACCGCCACCTTATCCAGCGCAAATTCAAAATGCACACCTTGCAATCGATTCTCTTGGGTACTAGGCGGGGTGACTGGTTATCCTCCATAGATCTCTCGGAGGCATACCTACACATTCCAATCCGGCCCTCTCACCACACATTCCTTACGTTCTGTTATAATAACCTTCACTATCAATACGTGGCCCTCCCCTTTGGTCTGGCCTCGGCCCCCAGGACCTTCACCAAGGTCCTCGCGGCCCTGGCGGCTTACCTCAGGAGCGTTCCCATCCGCCTTCATTGCTATTTGGACGATATCCTTATTCTCTTCCCGTCCAAGACCCAGGCAGTCAGGGACACCAGAGCCACCCTCTCCGCTCTCCTGGCACACGGGTTCCTCATCAATTGGCAAAAGAGTCAACTAACCCCATCCACCTGAATCACCCACTTGGGAGCCATAATTGATTCGGTTACAGAAAGGGTCTTCCTCTCTTTGGAGAGGTTCCTCAGCATTCTAGCTCTGGTCAAACAGATTAGGCGATCAAGGAGGGTGGCGTTACTTGACCTTTCTAAATTATTGGGTAAGATAGTTTCATGCATCTCAATTATTCCCTGGGCCCGTTTACACAGCAGATCCCTCCAGTGGTTCCTGCTCCCATTCCAAAGATCCAAAAGAAGCAACTCGAGGTCCAGAGTCAAGGTGCCTCCGAGGGTCCTCACATCTCTCCTCTGGTGGACCAACCCCGCCATCAACAGGGGCCACCTCTTCTCAGAACCTCAGCGGCTAACCCTCACCACAGACGCCAGCCTATCCAGTTGGGGCACTCACGTCAACTCGCTCTCGGCACAGGGCAAGTGGTCGCCGATCAAGCAAAGATGCAGCATCAACTGGCTGGAGCTTCACGCCGTCCACCTGGCCCTGCGCAGATTCCTCCCCTTGGTACACGGGCGTCACGTTCTTATTCTCATGGACAACGTCACGGCCAAAGCCCATATCAACAGGCAAGGAGGCACCCAGTCTATTCAGTTGATGAGGGAGGCCGAGCGCCTCTGCCGTTGGGCAGAATCCAACCTCCTCTCACTAAAAGCCGAGCACATCTCCGGAATCTCCAACATCCAGGCGGATTGGCTGAGCAGGGCCACGGTGGACCAAGCAGACTGGCGCCTCCATCCATCCCTATTCAAGGAGGCGTCCAGAATATTCGGCCTCCCGAGGGTGGATCTCTTCACCTTCCCGTCAAACGCGCAGCTCCCACGGTTTTTCTCCAGATATCCGTCTCACGGGTCGAAGAACCACAACGCACTACGCTGCCCATGGCCCCCAGGACTCTTATATGCCTTCCCGCCGCTGCCGCTAGTTCCCAGAGTCATAAAGAAACTCATTCACGAGAGGGCAGACCTGCTCCTGGTGGCTCCTTATTGGCCCAGGAGACCGTGGTTCGCGGACCTCCACAATCTTTCGGTAGCGCCCCCATGGAGGATCCCCCCGGACAGGATCTCCCTCTCTCAGGGGCCCCTTCTGCATCCAGAGCCCCAATGGCTCCAGTTAGCCGTCTGGAGGTTGAACGGATCCATTTGACAAGAGAAAAATTCTCCAGTCAAGTAATTGACACTATTTTGGCCGCTAGGCGACCCTCCACCACACGAATTTATGAAGCCACTTGGAAGGGCTTTTCCAAGTGGTGTAACGGGTTCCAAGTTGACCCGCTCTCTCCCTCTATTGCGCAGGTCTTGGAATTCCTTCAAGAAGGCCTACGTAAAGGGCTTGCCCCCAACACCCTGAGACAGTAGGTCTCTGCCCTCTCAACCGTTGTTTCCTGTGATAACTTCAGTTCTCTCTCTCATCACCCCCGGGTTAGAGCTTTCCTCAGGGGCACCACCAACTTGTGCCCTCCGACTGTTCACAGGTTCCCCACATGGGACCTCAACAAGGTCCTCGTTTCGCTTACAAGGCAACCATTTGGACCTCTGAGGGAGTCCTCCTTCAATTTCTAACGTTTAAAGTAGTTTTTCTAGTAGCCATTACTTCTGCTCGTAGAGTCTCAGAAATAGCAGCATTGTCAATCAGAAACGATTTATGCGTGTTCCACACTGATCGGGTGATCCTTCGCCCCAACCCCACCTTCTTACCCAAGGTTAACTCACCCTTCCACAGGTCTCAGGAACTGGTCCTCCCAAACTTTTGCCCCAGACCCTCAAGGGACAGGGAAACCCTTTGGCACACCCTGGATGTTAGAAGGGCCTTGCACATATACATTAAGCGCACACAACCCCTGAGAAGATCGGAATCCCTCTTCCTCTCCTTTCAGCCCAGGACATTGGGGCTCAAAGTCTCTCCCTCAACCATCAGTCACTGGATTAGGGCGACTATCGCCAGGTGCTATCTATCACAATCTCTGCCTGCTCCTGGGGGAATAACCGCTCATTCCACCAGGAGTGCAGCTACTTCGGCGGCTTGGGCCACGCAAGCCCCAATCGCTGACATTTGTTGGGCAGCCACTTGGGTCTCTCCATCCCCATTCATCAGACATTACAAAATAGACTTATACGCCTCAGCAGAGGTGTCTTTTGGCCGACGAGTCCTACAGAGGGTCATCAGTGATCCGGAGGGGCTTCCGGCCCAGACGGAGTCCCACCTGTAGGACAGCCAAGCTTTGGTATGTCCCACTCTCTGGATGCTCCGAATGGCTCGAGGGAGAATGGGCGTTGGTTCTTACCTGATACGCCCCTTCTCAGCGAGCCGCGAGGAGCATCCAGCCCCACCCTAACTCCTCCGTCTGGTGGGTACTCTGGTTTCAGCCAAGGAGCCAATAGTTGATTAGAAGGATTTCTTAACCTTTCTTCTTGTTATCGCAAAAAACTGGGGGAACGCTACTTGGAGTCACGTGAGGGGGCGGAACGTTTCCTCAGCTAAAGCTCAACCTGCAAGAAGAGGACTCGGAAGCATATAGCACTCTCTGGATGCTCCTTGCAGCTCGCCGAGAAGAGGCGTATCAGGTAAGAACCAACGCCCAACTTACTCATCTTTACAAAAAGTGGCTTTTGTTAACCTTTAGATACAATTCCCAATAACTTTGATCAAATGTTGCTCAAATAAATTCCAGGAGTTGCATTATTGTCATATATGGAGGAATTGGGTTGAGGAAGGCTTTTCTTGGAAACTTAATGAAGGTCAGAAGTGCATTTAATTTGCAGCCACAAATGTATTTAAAAAAAGCACTCTAGATGTTAGCTTCATTTTTAAAGAGACAGAACAGGCATTAATAAAATCTGTTGGCAGCAGTGTGATAATGGCTGGAGATAATTCACCACATAAAATAGATGACTTTACAAATCCATATAGCAACACAAATTTCAGCTATGATAACAAAAAATAGGCCAACACCCAATAAGAAAGCATACCCAACCAGGCACCATATAAATACCACTCATAGAGTAGCCCAAAGCACACCTTCTCGTGGAGAGAAGTTATCTGAAGATGGGCTTCAGCACAGGTCTGAAAACTTAGAAGATTAAACCAGTGGTAGAATTCAATTTTTTTTACTACTGGTTCTGTGGGCGTGGCTTGGTGGGTGTGGCAGGGGAAGGATACTGTAAAATCTCCAGTCAGAGGTGGTATTTGCCGGTTCTCTGAACTACTCAAAATTTCCACTACTGGTTCTCCAGAACTGGTCAGAATCTGCTGAATACCACCTCTGGATTAAACCTTTGGTCCTGGTGACCAACCCAGATTGAATCCTGCAAAAAAGTAATTACTTATTTTAATTGCTTTCTAAGATAAAAATCATCACAAGATTGTAAGATGTTGGTAATATATTATGCATATGATCATAAAATGATCATAAAGTACAAGTTTACATGGTACATAGTTTACAAGTACATAATTCTAAACCAGAATTGGATGCTGTCTGAAATGTTACCACCACCACCACTACTCCCCAGTCAGTTATGGTTTTAAGGTCAGAATTGTGGGTTGCTTAATTATAGATTACTATAATTTGCATTGAAACTCCATATGTCCTCAATAGAGCAACTGTCTCACAGACACATTCTTACAAATACAAGCTAAGAAAAATAACCCCACAAAACTCCTTATTAGTCACACAAATTAAAAAAGAAACAGAATTAAAAAATTGTTAACATGTGGACACAGTTTAAGAATCAGAAACCATCATACCATACCATAAATCCACAGCAAACCCTGACTATATAAACTACTGCATGTATTCAACCAGTGGTGGGTTTCAATTTTTTTTACTACCGGTTCTGTGGGCGTGGCTTGGTAGACGTGGCAGGGGAAGGATACTGTAAAATCTCCTGTCAGAGGTGGTATTTGCTGGTTCTCCTAACCACTGAAAATTTCCGCTACTGGTTTTCCAGAACCGGTCAGAACCAGCTGAATACCACCTCTGTATTAAACCTATCCCCTGGCTTATTAAGAATGCATGTTAAAAATGGCTTATCTTCTTAATGCCATTTTCATTTTTCTCAGATATCATTCTATTTGTTGCCAGGATAGGAGAATATACTGTAGTTATTCAGATGTTGATTTTGGACTACGTTCAAGTGCCAACTCAATCATAAAGTACTGGGTAACTTCAGGCCACTCTCAATTCTGTTACTTC
This sequence comes from Hydrophis major, assembly GCA_033807585.1. Classification (NCBI taxonomy): domain Eukaryota; kingdom Metazoa; phylum Chordata; class Lepidosauria; order Squamata; family Elapidae; genus Hydrophis; species Hydrophis major. The sequence goes on from CM066331.1 coordinate 81,118,518, forward strand.
CTAGTCTATCCACTACTGCTTTGGGGATGAAATGAAGAGACCCTTCCCAAGTATTCCATGGTGAATTTTCAAGGATAAGTCATGATAAAAAGGAAATGAATGAATACTTGGTTTGTGGTAGAGAGTACTTTATTTATAAACATCTGTGATACTGTCGTAACAGATAAGAAGTATATAATGAACAAAACTGTGACTTTTTGGAATCAATTTATTTGAAAACCTAAACACTGAAAGTAACAAGGGAAGAGTACATCAACCAAATAACAAACAGTGAGCTAACAGAAATGCATATGTAATGAATGCTGAAGATGTTTCACTTTCAATATAAATGTCTCTACAGTGATGAATTTCAGTACTTTAAGCTAATGTGACCTTTAAATAAGATAGGGACTATGCTGCAGTATTGAATAACATTACCTTAAAATCATGTTCTCCTGATTGCAAAAAATTGTAAAGTTAATTTTTGTTAGATTAATGACATTTGAGCAATATTTTCAGTCAGGCCTGCCTCAATTAATTGGCCATTAACTGAAAAAAGAAATTGAATTTATCTTGTGTATAAATCCTGTGTTATTAATGGCTTTCAGAAAAGTCAGTGTGTTCCCAGAATTGGAAAATGCATGCTTGATCTTGATGAGCATATTATCTGTCAGAAGGAACTTTTCTAAATATAATAAAATGATTCAGGAAGACTGATATAATTTAATTTAGTACAAGGAGAATTCAAATATTTGATTAGTTCATTTTAGATCATTTTAGCTCTGGGGAGTGTGGGGGGGAGACTACATTTTCTTGACTCCTTGTATCCCCACAGTCTCTCATGCTGAGCACACTTTCACCACGAGGTGGAGCCAGGGCATTACTTTTACACACAACTAAAGCCTTGTGTGCAAATTATAGCAATCAGTTAAAGGATTTGGTTGCTGAATACAGTATTCTTTTTGCAAATTTGGAGAAATTCAGAAGAGTGTATTATAGAACTGGATCTGGTTTCCTGTGCCACATTTGGTTTCCAATGGTGGCTTTCATCAAGCAATTGAGTAGATTTCTCTTCACTCCAAATCTCATTTTCTGCACCCATTTACTATAGAGAATGGAAAAATTGAGAGGACAGTTTTCTGCCTCCTTTCTGACCTTAACTAAATGTCTAATAGATGACCATATTATTATTTCTGTTTAAAATAACATTTCTCTTTCTAAAATGAAGAAACAAAAATACAAACTATTTAACCAATACATGTAGTGATTTTGTATATTTATTTATAAATATGGGATTGAGATTTAAATTTTGTAATTTGAAAATCTAGCTGATGTTCTAATTAGTTGCATTTTCTTCTGTGCCATTCTTTTTCAATAGAGGTAATTCTCTTTTCAGTCCTTAGTCACATATTAGGCCAGTTTAGATTAAAACTTTATTTGAATGGGCATAGAAATTGTGCTTTATATTCTTATCAACAGTGCTTCCCATTTGGATGCATAATTTTAGTTGGATATGCTTTACTAAGAATTGGTTTTATTTCACACAAGTTGGTTTTCAAGTATGCCAGTTCTAGGCCTATGCATGTTGGATTGGAAGAGGCCACTAATTTCTTCATTATCTCTCTTTGTTATCCTTTCCTTGAAGCCTCTTACTTGAATATCTAACTTTTTATTATTTTAAAAGAGGTTTAACTATTTGCCATCAGTTAGGCATGTAAAATGATTTGAAAGTTTTCAAAAATTCATGTGGAAAATCATTGTTGGAAGTGACTTTCCCCCTACTTCCTTTCATTTTAGTGATTATAAACTATTATTTTAATTTACATACACACATACGTAAACATACCTCAAATATTTAATTGATTTTTTTCAGCTAAAAATAGTGATATTAACCATGAATGTGTTGAATACAAATTTCAAATATAAATACAATTTTTCGTTATATGTTCTATCTCTTTCAGATATCATATATTTTATCAGTAAAACACATTAATTCTTTAAAAACAACTCTGATGCTTAAAAAAATATGACATTACAACAGAAGCCTTTTTAATAGCTTTTCCATTGTGTGAAACCTGTTGACAATTTTTCTGATATTAATAAATAGTCTACTAATCCTTATTGGCTGTGTTCACTCACCACTTCCATTTGATTTTGAAATGATATGCTAAACCAGGCATGGTTTGTAAACCATTTATAGTTAGCATTTTGTATGAAACAAGTAACAATGTTTTCTTCAAGCCAGGTTTAAAACAAATTGTGTTTGGCCTAGTCTTTATCATCAAGTAACCTTATGAAACTACAGCCTCTTTTTCAAAGTGCAAATGTTTCATCTCCATATTAATAATCAGTGGCACCGGCATGCCAGCTGAGAGTTTATTGTTAAAGGTACATATAAAGCTGCTGTGTTTGCAGAACTAATTCCAAACTTCTTTTGATCTTTCTGCATATAACAGAGCACTAGCAATAGTAACTGCATAATCTCTGTGCATGCAGATTAACATAAATACGCACACACTTATGGAGGAAATATAATAAATGTTAATTTAATAAGGTATAAATGGAGATGCTACTCAAAAGATTCATACAAAACTTAACATATGGTTAACATGAAAAAGATCCCTTCCTGATCTTTCTTTGTTGATTGGTATTACACTGATTATTTAAAAATAGTTTCAATTGTTTAGAAGAAAGGCAGAAACTACATAATACTTTGATCTTTTTATTATAGATCCTCCCCCCAAATAATAATACAGACTTATAAATGTTGTTTTAATCAATGATGCAGCTTGAAAAGTAAAAGATGAAAGAATATTATGGTTCAATTATAGAGAATATATGTAGAATACAGTATATAAAACTCATAAATTGAGCTATTGGTAACAAAACATATTCAATTAAACAGCCAAGCTCAGACCTGAAACATGGGAAGAAACAATATTTAGTTCATTTGCTTTTAGTAACATTACATTGTTAATTGATTAATTATTCTCAAATGTAACCTTTGGAGTAATTTTTAATACTTATTTTCAGTACTATTCAAGGAACAGTTGATTCCTAAAATAAAATAAAATAATACGTCCTCCAACATAACCTATGGTTCACATATAGGAAAAGGACAGTTCAACACTGTAATGTTATATGTGTTCATTTAGAAGTAAGTGCTATTTTGTTTAAAAGTCTTTGGGTTAACTTTCAAAATAAACAGGGTTTTTATAGATTAGTAGATCTTAAGCTGATTTTTTTTTAAAGTGCATTATTGTGTGTAGTATAAATGTTTTGTCAATATGTAGTAATAATTACATATATAAAACTCTTCCCCTGAGACAGTTTTTGGCTATATCTATGGTTTTTTAAATTGTAAGAAAAAGTCATGTCATTCAAAAAATAAATAATTTATTCACATTGGGGAAAAAAGGTACAGCCTACAAACTCTCTACTTGTGAAATGCTTATCAGTGTACATACGGCCACTTTGAAGTAGCCACTGCAAAATTAGTGTCTTTTTTATTATTTTGATTTTAGTGAAAATGGTTAAAACTGATCATCTTAATTCCAACCCATTTTTGTCATAAACTTTATCCTTGGATATTAAAATGTTTGCCTATTTTCTTCAAAGTAAAAGTTAAAAGATTTTACTGCATAATTATTTGTAAGTATATATGTTATATTGATTGCTTTGGATAAGTATTGATTACATATTTCTTTTATTTCTAATAAATCACAGGAGCATATTTGGCTCTGTGCTCAATATTTCTGTGGGGAATTGATTTCAATTGGTATTTGTCTGGCAAACTTATCTGCTTATACATTTACTCATTTTATTCTTTCCAACTCAAGGGAATGTTGGAAAGATATTGTGCAAAGAGACTGAAGACTTTACTTTATCCGCAGTAGAATTCTAAAAAGAAGAAATGAGTAGGATCAAATTTGATGTGGGAATAATAAAAGAAAAATTAAGTCTGAAAATATTCTAATAGAAATTGCAAGTAAAAATTCCTCCATTGCATGCCTATGGAAGAGGCAATTGGGCAGCGGATTAGAATATTGCCAACTGTTGTGTTCTGCTAGAACGGTCACTCTCTCTCAGTCATGGAATGGAATAGAATAGAATATAATTATTATTGGCCAAGTGTGATTGGACACACAAGAAATTTGTCTTGGTGCAAATGCTCTTGGTGGATATAAAAGATATATTCGTCAAGAGTCAAGAATCAGAAGGTACAACACTTAATAAGGGACAATAAGCAATAAAATCATACTAAGAAACAGTCAAAATAAATAGTAAGGATGCACGCGACAGAGTTACAGTCATACAGTAACAAGTGGGAGGGGATGGGTGATGAGAAGATTAATAGTAATGCAGACTTTGTAAATAGTTGGGACATGTGACCAGAATATATGTAGCCATGCCAATCTTCCCAGAGCCACACATAACGTACACTGAAGGGAAAATATGCATATTAATGCCTCTTCTAGCCAATATTGAAAAGGATTTCAAAGAATTCTAGAAACCATTCTGAATATTTCCCCTATCGTCTTGATATTTTTCATGAGATATCAAGTTAAGCCCAGAACAGTGGTGGGATTCAGCTAGTTTGCACCAGTTCGGGAGAACCGGTTGTTAACTTTCTGAGCAGTTTGGTGAATTGGTTGTTGGAAGAAATCATCAAGGTGGAGAACCAGTTGTTGAATTATTTGAATCCCACCACTGCCAAAAGCCTATGAATTAATATCACAACAAATGCATTTGCCTATGATTGTATTTATGCATTAGTTGACACGTTTACCCAATAAGTTCCCTTTGTAGAATCCCAGCTCAAGATTGAAAGCAACTAGAGGGTGTTTCCTTTGCTAAGCTGTACATTGGAATAAATGGGAGAGAATGAAGCAAAACAGGAGCAACATGTGGCAAGATTCAGATATCAGGCTAAATGATAATAGTCTTATTTTGGCATAGGCAGTTTCAGCCGTTTTAGTTTGTACTGAAGCCTTATTGTTGCCCAAACTTTGGCAATTTTGACATAAACAACAAGTTATAGATAGTCCTTATATAAATGACTATAACTGGGATTGGGAATCCCATTCCTAGGCAATATATCATTAATGGAAACATCATGTGATCACACTTGACTTATGGTGTTCCATTAAGCAAATCACCCATGATCATTAAGTGAGGCATCAAGGGGCTCCGACTTGTGACTTTACCACTGGCTTCACCATTGATTTTGTCAGAAGTCAGCTGTGATGCTTCCAAATAACAATCATATGACTGCAGGATCCTGTGATGGTCATAAGCGCACACCAATTGTAAAGCATCCAAACCTTGATCATGTGACCATGAGGAGGCTGTGATAGTCATAAGTTTGATAACTGGTCATAAAGTTAACTTTTTTCGGCACCATGGCAATTTCAAACAGTCACTAAATAGGACAATCATTAAGTCTATATGGGGTTAGTGACAAGATTAGCATTAAAGTCTATCAGAAAGAGACTTAATTAGGTTGTCATTGTATACATATTTACTGTGAAGTAAGTCCTACTAAACTAAACATTCAGATTTTACATGTTGTTGTTTAAAAAATAAGTTTTATAAAAAGAAAAGGAAAATTTTTTGCTGTGGTCTTCAAGGAAAATATAGTAGGAGAAAACAGTTTGTTCAACAGCTTGTCTTGATCTGTGAGTACACATAGTGTCCTCATTTCTGTGAAATTTAAGTACAAACTAATGGTATTTTAAAAGTTTCAGTGTAATGTAGCAGTGATGGAAGTAGAAAACGAACCTTTTGAAAGGCAAATATTAGACTAGATAAAGTTATCTTCTTGGAATAGAACTGTGTCTCCAATGATAACATGGGACATAATTGCTTACAAAATAATGAAGTGCTATGTAAAAAAAATTGCTAATGCATGTGCCAGTAGACATTCAGCTAATTCATAAATAAGAACACTGTGACTCGTTGGATAAATAGCATGAATGCTATTAGTGTTATGAACTCTTGGGTATATTAGAGCTTTAGAACTATTGCATCTACCATAATGAAGTATTGATGGTAGAAAACAAAGCAGCACTTCATGCTATATGCTCTTTTCATATTAAAATCATAAGAAAGTCCAGTCCAAAGTCACATGTTCTCTGTATAATTTTCCAAATAGAAACTTCAGTAATATGTACCAAATGAATTTAATGGATAGGCTAATATTTTAAATAATGAACCTATTTCCTAATATATTGTGTATTATCTATTTAGAATTTCACACTAGAAGCATTAATTCATAATATTTATTTGTGGATTTATATTTCTGTTTCATAAAGGCAGTAATGTTGAACATTACACAGTATTTGTGAAACATATTCTAACTTGATAACTTGTTGATATACTGTAATTTCATAGAGTTAAGCCCCATTGGATACAGTGCAATTTATATCTGATATATCTGAATGGGATTATATTGTACTAATACACTGAAACTAATCCTACCTGTGACAAATGCTAAACAAATTTTATGCTTAATTTAGATTGTTAAAAAATCCAGATTCAGAAAATAGATGAAAGACATAACAGAAACTGTTCAACAAAGGATCTACCATGGTTATTATGTCTGCAAATAACTGGAAAAGTAAAAAAGATATTTAAAAAGAATGAAGGATATTGAGGAATATGTCAGCATTTGTAATGCTTATACAAAACCAAGATATTCTCCATAGAGCTGCTGCGAGCATCCAGAGTGGGAGGCGCTCCAGTCTCCGCTGTTACAGGCTGAGCTATAATTGAGGAACGCTCCTCCTCCTCCACATGACTCCTCCGTAGCGTTCCCCAGTTTTAGCTCAGCCTCGCAGAGACAGGCAGCTCTAGCATTTTCTCCTTGGCCGATCCAGGATTTTTCTCTTTAAATTTCAGGTTTGATCTTTCCTTGTTTTTCCTTCTTGGTCCCTGCGCATTTGGCTTATTTTAAGTTAGCGAAGGGAGCGAATTTTCATCCCTCGGGGGGAGATGGGGGGGTTAGAGCCTTTTGCCTCCCCCATCCCCCCACTCTGGTGCCTGCCATTCTTTAAGCCATTCTGCCCTTAAGCAGCGGCTTGTATTTGCGCACTTAATAGCAGTCCGTTGTGCTTTCCCCCCACGAACGCAACAGAAAGAGGGCGAACTCTTCTCTCTTAGGCCCCTCGTTCTGCCTGTATTTCGGCAGCTTTTGTTGTTGTTGAGGGGCTTTCCTTCTCTCTGAGCCTCGCGCTGGTTCCAAGGGCCATTTTGGGTGTGCCTTTTGGCCGGCCGCCATTTTGTTTAGTCTTCAGTTTGCTGCGATGATTCGGGAGGCTTTTAACAGGACCGGCAGGCCTGTTTGGAGTTTTCATTTCTGAAGGAGTATTGTGGTTCCGTGCCTTGTTGCCCCGTTTATTTATCTGTTGGTTGGTCCCTGCAGCTCACTCAGAGGGAAGGAGAGGCATCTACTTCTCATGTTGCTTGGGAGGCTGTTTCAGGAGGCCTATTTTTACCTAATTTTTTCCTATTTTTTCTTTTTTCTGCCTTTTTTTGTTATTGTTATCTGGCCTCAGCGTTCATTCAGTCTGTTGGCTTTTTGGATATTCCTTCTATTAGCATACTCTGCAGCTTAGTTAGGCCCTTTTTGGCCTTGCCCCTTAAGCTAATTCAAACAAACAAACAAACAAATAAATAAATAAATAAATAAATAAATTTAAATTGGGCATTTATATTACGATACAACAACAACAAAAAAATTTACCAAAAGGGGGATGCGGCCCAACGATAGGATATCCAGCCCACATTATAGGCCGTACACCTAGGTGTACCAACCACCTCTTTATTTAATATTACTCTGTACCTGGTATTTTATCATGGCAGAAGATAATCCCAGAGGTTCTTCATTGAAGGCTAAGTCGGAGATGCACCATTTGCGCAAAAGGGCCAAGGACTCATCCAAGGCTTCTCAAAGGAAAAAAGATAAAACGCCTTAAGGCAACCAAGGCTTTGGAGAAGGAATTTTATAAGCATTCAAAGGGCTCTCAATCTGTAACCTCAGTTCTTAATTTTCCCTCTGCTTCCACATAACCCACCCCTCTGCCAGAACAACTTTCTTCTCCAGGCGCAGTTCACCTGTTTGGAGCCTCCAGGTCTCCCGGACACTGAGGCTACATTTACAACCGCTGCTGACTTGCGACCAGAGGAACCATCCGCGGTCCTTATTCCAGACAGCATTTGAGAATGGAGGCAACTGGCCATCTGCCAAGGGATCGCAGAGGGTATCCAACAGATGACCAGACCAGGTCCTCAGCGATGGCTCCTGAGGTTGAATCAGTCCTTGGCAGATCCCTTCCCAAACCGGAACTTCACCATGGTCAGGTACTTCCCCAAAGGGGGAGATCCCCTTTCCAGAAGGGGTGGAGGAAGTGGAAACGGGCCTCGTGCCCTTCAGGGAAGCGGAAGGATCGGATAGGGGAACCTTACACTACTCTGAACCCCTGTCGGAGTAGGAACTGATGGAAGGAGAAAGGTCAGAGGATAAGGGTATTCCCCCTGACCAGCCCGCATCCATAGGCCTGTTTGAACCCCATTTGTTCAAGTCCTTGCTAATCAAGGCGAACAATTTTTTGGGCTTGATGTTCCAGTTACCCTCTAATACCTCCTCAGCAGCCTCTGGAGTCCCAGAGGATCCTATTTTCAGCCGGTTGTGGAGACCGAGATCATTCCTACTCCATTGCTTTCTCCGACTTAGTAGCAGAACAGTTGGCCTCGTCAGGGCCCCCCCCCCTCGCTCCCTCCAGTCAGGACAGAGATTTTTTAATCTCGATGTGCATTTCTTTTCCTTGCCACACATCCCAGAGGTGGATGACTCCTTAGTAAGTCTAACATCGTCCTCTACTACAACTGACGCTCTGGAAGCCCTAAAGCCAGAGGACAAGCGGGGCCAGACGACGTTCATCGGGCGCATCAATCCGATGCTTGGGCCATTCGAGCAGCCACAGCTGCATTCCTCTCACCCGATCCTCTATTAGATGGCTCTGTCAGTTGAAGCAGTATGTCCCCCCCTCTAACACCAGGGCACACCAGGACATTGCCACGCTTACGGCCACAGCGGAATTTGCTGGCCAACACTACCTTCCACTCTGCAAAAATTTCCTCCTGGGATATCTCCTCTCACGTTACAGCCCGGCGGCTGCTTGGGCTTAAACACTGGCAGGCAGACATTAAGATTAAAGCTGAATTGGCTTCTGCTCCCACCTCGGGAGGCAAGTATTTGGTCCGGTTCCGGAACCATTGTTCATGGAGAGCCTAAATAAAAGAAATTTCTCCCATTGCCCTTTCACAGACAGGAGTCCAGAGTGTCCCAACCCTTTCGAAGGGGATCTGTTTGTTTCTCCTATCAAGCTCCCTTCTTCCCCAGATTTCAGGGAACCCCGCCCTTTCGGCCGGCCTTTCAGGACCGGAGCGACACAAGTGTCAGGAACAGGAGGGGGGTCAACGATGAGAGACCATTCTGGGGCACAGGAAGTAGATCGTCCCGGCGCCCTAGGTAAGGCTTCCAGCCACCCACCCCATTGGCAGTCAACTCACATAGTTTGCCGACCAATGGGGATCAATCATTTCTGATATTTGGGTTAGGGACACTGTTAAACTTGGCCTCTTCCTTGAGTTTCTGTCCCCCTCTCCGGAGCATTTCAGGGTTTCCCCTCTTTCCAGAGGCCGCACCAAGTGTGTTCTCATAGAAACCACTATTAACACCCCACCAAAATCGAAGCTATACAGGCCGTACCATCCTCACACCGAGGAATGGGGTTCTATTCCCATTTTTTCCTACTTCCTAAACGCTCTGGAGGCTGGAGGCCCACCCTAGACTGAAGAGGCTTAATGTGGTCCATCATAGTTCAAGATGCTTACACTTCAGTCCATTCTGCAGGGCACTAGGAGGGAAGACGGGCTCACCTCCTTTGACCTCTCAGCAGCATATTTTCACATTCCCATTTGTCCCTTATTTTTCAAATTTCTGAGACCTGGCTACACTGGTCAACTTTTTCAATACGTGGCCCTTCCCCTTGGTCTAGCCTCGACCTCGAAGATCCTTATCAAGGTTCTGGCAGTCCCATCAGTTCACCTCAGAGACTTCCCTATTCACAGTCTCTATTATCCGGATGATATTCTCACCTTTTCTCTTACCAAATGCCACGCTGAAGGGGACACTAGATCCATCCTCTTGGTTCTTCAGGCCCATGATCTTCTTGCACAATGGGAGTAGAGTCAACTTACCCCTCCCACTCGAATAGCTCACTTAGGGGCAGTGATTGACTCAGTTGAAGGGACGGTCTTCCTTTCTCCTGAAAGATTTCTCAGTATTCAGAAATCGGTCAGAAACATTAGGCGAACAAGAAAGATGCCATTACTGGTCTTATCAAGATTACTGGGCAAATTGGTCTCATGCATATCCATTGTTTTCCTGGGCCCAACTCTAATCCAGATCTATACTGTTCCTGTTACCTTATCACCACTCCGGAAGGAGCAATCCGAGAGCCATGGCGAAGGTTCCCTCAAGGGTTCTCGCATCGCTTCTTTGGCGGACCAGATCCGCAATCCACAAGGGCATCTCTTCAGGAGCCCCCAGGGGTTACCCTCCTGACAGCGCCAGCCTACCCGGATGGGGGGCCCATATCCACTTGCTCTCAGCTCAGGGCACCTGGTCATCAAAGGTGCAGTATAAACTGGCGGAGGCTTCACACAGTATACCTGGCCTTACACACTTTCCTTAAGTACGCGGGCGCCTTGTACTAGTCCTGCCAGACAACATTACAACCAAGGCACATATCAACCAACAAGGGGGGCAGACATGACATCTGTCTCATGAGGGAGGCCGGGCGTATCTATAGCTGGGTGGAGACCAACCTATTGTCCATCAGGGCAGATCACATCTCGGGAGTCTCAACGTTCGGGCAGACGGGTTGAACAGGGCCACCTTAGACTAGGCAGGATGGTGCTTTCATTCCTCCCTGTTTAAGTAATAATGCAGAGGAGGCCTCAGCAATATTAGGCCACCCCCTAGTGGACCTATTCGCATCTCTGCTCAATGCCCAGGTACCGAGATTCTTCTTCAGGTACCCCCCAAGGGGCAGAGAATCACAACGCCATATGTTGGCCCTGTCCCATCGGGCTCCTTTTACGCAATTCCCCCACTACTGCTAATCCCCAAAGTGATCCTAAAGCTGATCCACGAGAGGGTGGAACTCCTCCTGGTTACCCCATACTGGCCCAGGAGACCGTGGTTTTTGCGGATATTCGTAACCTTTCAGTGGCCCCTCCCTGGAGGATCCCACCGGGCAGGATCTTGCTAGCCCAGGGACCTCCTCAGCACAAATTCTCAGTAGCTTCTGCTAGACGTCTGGAGGCCAAGCAGGACCGTCTAAGAAGGGAGGGTTTTTTCCAATCAGGTAATTGAGACCATCTCGGCAGTGAGACGGTCTCAGCTACCCATATATATACCGTTACCTGGATCACTTTCTCTAAATGGTACCACAAACCACACATTAATCCGCTCCCCCAGCGGCTGCTCAAAATTTGGCCTTCTGGCAAGAAGGACTGGACAAGGGCCTTGCGAAGGCAGGTGGCAGACTGGCCAACGGTCATCTCGGTGATCCGATGAACCTTTTTTACACCACTCTCGTATCCGGGCATCCCATAGAGGAGCCACCAGTTTGCATCCTCCAGTGATACACAGATATACAACCGGGGATTTTAACAGGGCTCTCACGGCACTGTCTAAACCGCCTTTCGAACCCCTAAGAGAGACATCACTTCAATTCCCTACGTTCAAGGTAGTGCTTCTCATACCGGTTTCATCTGCATGACGGATATCTGAAATAGCAGCTCTGTCCGTTAGAAAGGATCTTTGTGGTTTTCCTTGCTGATCGGGTGGTCCTGCGACCTGACCCTTCCTCCTGCCCAAGATTACCTCAGCCTTTCGCAGATCATAGGAATTCATTCTTCCTAAATTTTGCCCCAGGCTTTCTCCGAGAGGGAAAGGCAGTAGCATTCCATCGATGTCAAACGTGCGTCACATATTTATATCAGTCACACTTGGTCTATCAGGAAGTCAGAAGCATTGTTCCTGTCATTCCAATCAAAGACGCTGGGTTTCAAAATATCCCCATCTACTGTAGGCACTTGGATCAGAGCGACATTCTCCAAGGCCTATCTAACTCAGGCGCTTTCTGTTTCCATTGGAATAATCGCACATTCTACAGGGAGTGCGGCTACCTTGGCAGCCTGGGTTAACCAGGCTTCGATACATGATATACACCGAGTGGCCACCTGGGCGTCTCCGTCACCTTTTATTCGTCATTGTAAAATCAATGTGTTTTTGCTTCAGCAGAAGTATCCCTGGCAGACGAGTCCTTCAACAAGTGGCAAGAGAGCCAGAGGATATTCCAACCCAGACGGAGTCCCTCCCGTAGGACAGGCAATGCTTTGGTATGTCCCACTCTGGATGCTCGCAGCAGCTCTATGGAGAATGGGCATTGGTACTTACCTGATACGCCCTTTCTCATTGAGCTGCGTAGAGCATCCAGCCCTAAATTGTCCGTCTGGTGGGGAGTCCTGTTTCGGCCAATGATTCAATCAATTAAATACTTGTGAGCTGCTACAATAGGAGACAATAGTGTTTGTCTTCTCGTCTTCGTAAAACTGGGGAACGCTATGGAGGTGTCACGTGGAGGAGGAGGAGCATTCCTCAATTATAGCTTAGCCTGTAAGAGCGGAGACTGGAGCACCTCCCACTCTGGATGCTCTACGCAGCTCGACGAGAAAGGGCGTATCAGGTAAGTACCAACGCCCACTCTATTAGAGCTATGTATAAATTGTTACTAAAATAATACTGTTCAGAAATAGAACAAATTAAACACTGTTGCATATGTATGCAAAATTCAAGAGAAGAAAATAATCTGATGGGCAGATTTAAGTTGGTTCTACTTGGCATCAACTGTATGATATTCAAGTTGTTTCTCAGCTATGTTTTGCAATTTTCAGCTGGAAAACATGGTGGACTTGACATGTCTTTACAGAACTGGCACTGTCACCAAAGCAAAATATCAAGTCAGGTATAATGCCCAAACTAACAGGGCTTCCCCAGATAAGGGAAAGCTGTGAGATTGCCACTTGAGCTCTAGAGTAATTTATTGAAGGAGAATTTGCAGGATATAGAGGGAACCAATTGGGGACTCCTGAATAAAGCACCTAGTGTTGTGGGAAGATATAGTATGCTGAAAGCCTTCCTAAAAAAATCTCAGACGGTATAAATTGCTATCCTAAAATTGAGGGAGATTCACACAGTGTAATGAAATTTGCCATTCTGAAGGTTGTTATTATCCAAAAATAAGCAATTTCCAGAAGTGATTAAGAAATACAATGTGAACCCATGTCCTTGAGCTTGGGCAAAGATGGCAGTACCAAGGCTCCAAGACCTCTAAACCCACCGGAGACTAATGTCTTACAGTTGTTTCATAGGGAGCCACTATCTGGAACACTTATGGGTGATGCCAAGTCCTATCCTTTATCCAGAGATGAATTCCAAGAAATTGATACGTTTTGTATTTTTAAGGAACTAACTATATGTACTAACAAAATAGAAATATTACCAAAAGCTTTCTTGAAGCATAACCCTGAATCTTAAATATATAAGGAGAAGGCAAAACTTATAGATGGAGGCTAAATGAGACAGTGTTACAAAAGTTTCTTAGCCGTGTTTCTTAACAACCTTTAGTCGTTATGACAATGATATAGGAACTACTGAGGTATTATTGCAAAGTGCTGCTTTAAATATTAACGAATCTTAGCTGTTTTCAAATAATATGGCAATATAAAATTATGTAGTCTGTTTGTTTGTTTATCACGTTTATACAGCTTCACATCTCCCTAAAATGACTGGCTAGTGCACAACAATAAACAAAACAGTCATTGTAAAAGATAAAAAAGATTAAAAAAAATTATAAAAACACAGTAATAAATAACATAAAACAAAAATACATAACTAATAACCAACTGTATATCATATATGAATGAATTAAATAAATTGAACACAGGTTCAATATCTGTAAATTTGCTCTAGAGCTCAGAATACAAGGGAATGATCAGGTAACAGTATGCATGGAGTTTGGTGAATCACAGATGTGGGTGTTTCATTAATTACACGGAAATGTTGCAGCACCAGTTGGAAAAAAAGATTTATGTTTGTACACAAACATGTCTTGATCAGATCTTGTACTTGGGTGTATGTGTGTCTATTTATCATAAATTAAATGTAGCCTATCGATGAAAAATCTTTTTAAAAAAGAAAAACTTTGCATCAATACTTTCTGCAATTTACAAGCAGAAAAAAGTCCTGTTTTGCATTATGAATTTAATGTGTATGAGGTTTTGCAAGCAAGTTTTATTACTTTATTAAAAACAAAAGGTAACTAATTCCTAACTTTTTTTTTAGCTGTTTGTTCTTTGCCTTGAGTATTCAAATGCCAAAAATACTTATTTGTTCTTTTGTTAAATTTAACAATAGTTGCAATGTACAACTCAAACTAGACACTCTCTGACACTAAGAAAATGTTTTTACTTAGATGTAGAGGGCTTTCCAAGTGTCTATTGATCAGTGTTCTCCAACAGCATAGAAATAATGTGTCTAATTTAACTGGCCACATGGAGGAGTATAGGAAAAGCATTAGTTATCCCCTGAAAGGCTTAGAATATCAATAGGAGGACATAACATTAATGACTTTCCTATACTGCAACCTCAAAAATGGCTAAATGGGGAAGAAATTATGCATTTGTTTTCCTATAATTTTACCAGTTGTCTTGTTTTACTGCAACGCTAAGGCATTAAGAGTGAAATGTCACACTAAGACTTCTTTCCTAACAATTTGTCTGACATGCAAACTATGCAGCTTTCCTTTCCCTGCCCCCTCCCTTCACAATGCAAGGGGGAAAGAGTGTTCACTCCAGAGCCAAGCCATGGGCTCTTCTAGGTGAGTACTATGGAACTTAATTTACAATTATTTGAATCACAGCTTTGCAACTTCCTGACACGTTTTCCCCCGATCAGCTGCTAGAGTACATATAATAGAACACTGGGCAAACATAATGTGTGCTGGTGGAAGCGACAGGAAAGCTTTTTATATAAAATGTCCTTCAATGTAAAAAAACTAAGAAAAACACATGGACATTATAATATTGAGTATTTTTCACTTTCTCTTCTGCATTTCCTGCTTTTAGGGAGAGGCATATAGGATATACACGACATGATTACATAATGTTCTCTCTTACAAAATGTAAGTAATAAAGGGGGGTGGAAAACTGAAGGCAAGTGGGGAGGAGGTACCTGGATTCTGTTTCTGCACAGGGATAAGAACAAATTGCTTAAAGAAATGGGATAGAGTTACACAAGGATTATTTATATACTGCATTTAAATCTTAAATTCTGCCCAGGTGTACAAAGCAACATGGAATTTTATTTTCACAATATTCCTGGGAGGTTAAATTTGTTAAACTTAAAGATAGTGATTGGGGGAAAACCATTCATCAAGCTTCATGGTTGAGTTGAGATTTGTACATGGATCTCACCAGTCAGTCTAAATCAGTCTAACTATTCCATAACATTAGCTTTGGAACAGAAAAAAATTCCATCTTTATTATAGGGTGTATCTGCTTAATATTATTACGGTCTAAATTGGTAATAGGATTTAGCCTTCTTATAAAATTACATTTGTCATTATTTCCAAGACCATTTCAAACAAAGTAGGATAATCATTAGGTTTATAGAGCCATGCCATTTTAACCAATACATACATGTGCTGGGTAAGATAGAAATACAATAAAATTGGACAGTTGCAAAACATTTTAAAAATAAATAAAGTATCAACATAATCACATTTTTAAATTGCAACTCCTTTGTTAGACATTTGTTGGACTGATCCTTAATATTGAAAATGACCAAGAAAAGTAGGATCTCTGAATTAAAAATGAAATATTATATGAGATTTCATTATAAAATACTGTTTTTATATTTATATTTCATAAGTATAGGTACATAGGTATTTGTTAACTTGGGAGTCCAACTACTTTTATGAGCATTCAATGGAGGAAAGCGTTTCCTTTCTGTCCTGTAGATCAGGGGTGTCAAATTGGATTTCTTCAAAGGCTGGATCAGATTGTAGCGTGGTCCCCTGTGCCCTGTTTTCAGCCTTGACGTCCTCCAGCAGCACTCTGCTGGCCTAAAATGGGCCATGTGGAGGCCCCGTAAGGCCACCGCGTGGCCTGTTTTTGGCCGGTAGAGTACTGCTGGAGGCTGGGGAGGCCAAAAACAGATACTCCCATGGTCCACTCTGGTCGGCAGAGGCACCACAGGCTGGTCCTTTGGTATTTCCAGGCCAGTCCCATGGGTCAGATTTAAGCACCCCTTGGGCCGGATTCGGCCCACTGGCCTTGAGTTTGACATCCCTGCTCTAGATTGTTCCTATCTAGAAGATTGTCTGGTTTCCTTGAAAAGTTTTGGCATACAAATCTGGAGCATGCATAGAATAAAGTTATTGCAGTACTGTTTTATAGAAATCACATAAGGAGGAAGAAATATGAAATGCATATGGTAGCATTCAAACCAGGGGGGTGGGGTGTCATATAAAACAAGGAGCAAGCACAGTTATATCTTTTAAATGCCTTTTGGGAAAAAATGTGATCCAGATATGTAAATAGGAGGAATCTATTACACTTTGAACTTTAGAGTTGGAAGTCTACAACTACATTGTCATGCTAAATTGTCCAAGACAGGAATCACTGTTCTTGAACTATTAAATAAGGATAGATCTAATGTACTTTTAGATTAGAATGTTTGTATTACATTGAATATTGCAAATTATAATTTTTAAAAAGCCAATTAAAGATAAATGAAGTTATGTGATGCTGTTCTTAAGCTCCAGGTAGTTTTATATAAAAGCTTATTCTTAGTATATTAGAATAGAATAACAGATTGGAAGGAACCTTGGAGGTCTTCTAGTCCAATCCCCTGGTTAGGCACAAAACCCTACACCACTTTAGACAAATGGTTATCCGATCTCTTCTTAAAAACTTCCAGTGTTGGAGCATTTACAACTTCTGGAGGCAAGTTGTTCTACTTATTAATTGTTCTTTTATATTAACAATATGTAATATTGGATATTGATTTTCTTGGCAACTTTCAATATAAAGGGTCAGTCCAACAAATTTCTAACAAAGGAGTTGCAATTTTTAAAAAAATGCAATTATGCTGCTGTTTGGTTTACTATTAAAATGTAAGCAAATAAAAGGAATCAATTCAGATACATTTTATTTGAATGTCTAAAGGAAAAGAAAACTTTTCTAATTTCAGAAAGAGAAAGTAATTCTACTTCATGTTAACCTTGAATTTCTTTGTGATATCCACAGAGATTTTGTTACTTTTTATAATGGCAGTTTTACACACTTAAATCCGAAAGTGGCATACACATGCACGGAGGCTGAGGCTGTAAGGTGATGTGAATGTCTTCTTTTGACACTTCACTTTTCCAAGTGAGCTCCAGTCTAATCCCTTAGCCAATATGGTGCATGAAAACAGATGATACACTGATGGCTTTTAGATAAGCATATTTTTAAAGTCTGAAAGAAACAAAGCTTGGAGATAATGAGATTTATATAGTATTATGATTTTATTCTGTGAGTCTTATGTAAGCATTTTGAAAATTCTTCTTTATAAAAACAGGAAATATGAAAAACTTATATTTGTTTTAGGATTAATAGAAATTAGTGAACTGGGTTGTCTCAGTCTTTGCATTAGCCTATTTAAATAGTGCAAAATAGATTTAATATACTTTCCTAACAAAATATACTTCCAATGTGTTTTAAAATATGTGCATTGTTAATTAAAATGTTCATGATCACATTTACCTTTGGCAACTAAGTAAATGATAGCAAAGAGGTACTCAATTTATGACCACAATTGACCCCAAAATTTCTGTTGCTATTTGTTAAGTGAGTTTTGCCCATTTTATGACCTTTCTTGCCATATTTGTTAAGTGAATCACTAGAGTTGTTAAATTAATAACATGGTTATTAAGTGACTCTGGCTTCCCCATTGACTTTGCAGGAGGTGATCAAATGACCTGAGGACACGGCAACTGTCAAAAATATGAACCAGTTGCAAAGTGTCTTAATTTTGATCATATGACTATGGGGATGGTGCAATGGTCATTAAGTGTGAAAAATAGTCACAGGTCACTTTTTTCAGTGGCTTTGTAATGTCAAACAGTCACTAAGGGAATTATTGTAAGTCAAAGACTAACCATACTAAATAATAATAATAATAATAATAATAATAATAATAATAATAATAATAATAATAATAATAATAATAATAATAATAATAATTTTTACTCATCAGGGAATACCATTGTACAAAGAACAAACAAAAAGAATCACATATTTGATATTCTTTGAGAATTTGAATTCCATCCAAAAAGTAAAAGAGGGGATATAAATCCATATTTGATGTAACCAAAATATTTTGTTCTTCTTAAAACATTTAGTTTGTTGCTGTACCTAATGCACAAATTGCTATAGAGAAGACACTGAAAGATCATTTCTATAATCTGTCTGTTCTGAATGATAGAACATTTTTTTTCAATTTTTTCCTTCATTCTTCTATCCTGAGTTTTCATTTACTTATATGTGCACCTGTGAATGAGTGTTAACTCCTGGCAACTGCCTAGATTAATTCTGTAGTTTTCTTGGCAACATTTCAGAAGTGGTTTGCCATTTTGTCCTTCCTAGGGCTGAGAGATTGACTACCCAGGGCCACCCAGCTGGCTTCATGCCTAATGCAGAAGTAGAACTTACGGTCTCCAAGTTTTTCACTGTTGCCTCAACAACTGCATCAAGCCAAATCTTTCTTGGAGCATTTCCCAGGATAATTACTCTTTTTTCTCCTTAATTACAATTATATCTGGTGTGTTTTATCCTAGATAGTGGTCAGTTTATATGCAAAAATCCCATAAAATTGTAATTTCATAATTTTCTTCAACTTTTCCAGTTTAGGGTTTATATCACATTCAGGGAAAATCTTTTTTTTTTTTTTTTTGCACAGATCTCAATGGGTCATAGTGGCTATTTTGATGTGATATTGTTTATAGTCAGCCTGAGAAATTTTGTTGCACCTAATAATTATGTAATTCATGGTTTCATATTTTCTTTAAAAAAGTCTGCATGTGTTGTTGTTGGCTAATACATATTAAATCCTTGATTTCATCATTTTTGTTTGTAATGTTCATTCTTAAGCTGTAAAAATTAGTACCTTCTTTTTCCTTCTTGTTAGTAACAACTTGTAGCCATTGACAATTCCTGATATTTTTCACTTTATTTTCAGGGTTTTTCATGTATTGGCCATGTAATATTTTATTTCTCCAATTTTCCAAACAGTTTTTAACCATTTATTTTTATAATCATGTTTTTCTTTCTGCTATTTTCAGGGTGTTTCATTTGTAAACTGCAATCAGCATTTGCTCTCTGCTTGAATATTTTATTTGAAATAAACCACAGCCTCTCACTTTTCATACTAAGAATAGTTGGTTAATACCACTTCGTGGATGCAATGCATGATGTATTGTCAGGAGTTTAATTTGTACAGTTCAAACTGAGTCCAGTTTACATTACCAGTAGTATATATGGTTATTAATTCTGCCCATATATTTATAGCTTTGATTGTATTTCCACTGTTTAACTTAACTTTTTTATGTTTTTAAATAAACTTTAATTTCATCATGTTACACCATTCAAGTATACCTTGGTGTTTGTAGTTTTTCCCTATGGGCAAAGCTTTAATGAGATTCACATTTTTGTATTATATATTTCCATTTTTTTCCATTTTTTTCTTTCCTTATGCTGAGCATCGCACATTTATCAAATCAAAATTCTATTATTACCTTATATTCTTATCAGATTAAGATTTAAACATTTCAGTTTTGATTTTCTGTTATCTTTGCTTTAAAACATCTTGCCTAATAGACGGGATATCTTTCCACTTTGTTTTAACAGTTCATATCAAAATTTTGTTTCATTCAGTATATGAGTGAGGTATCAGTGATATAAAGCAATGGAAATCTATTGAAAAAATCCTCTCATATGTTTACATTTCCATTTTCTTCTCTAGTTATCATCAAAGTTGGTTTTTGTTTTTCATAGCTTCTGTTGCAAAATTCTGAATGTTTGGCGTAATGCAAGCATTACTCTTATCCAGCTGTGGAAGTGTAAGAGAATCAAATCTTTCTATAATCAATATAAACCATTTGTAACTTGGTTTGTCTTCACTTGAAGTTTTAGCAATAAATCATTTTCTTTTATGTAAATTTCTGCAGTTATTTTTCTGTTTGCATTGGTACAATTAGTTTTTGATATAACTTGAAATTGAGGTTGCTAATATATCAGTTAGCAGCTTAAACACTGCTGACAAGTAAATGATCTGTAGTTGTTTGAAACCGCATCCTTGCCTCTTTTATTCGAAAAAAATTCTAACTGTCATCTATTCTTCAACTTTTTCAATTTGTCTTTTATAGAGATTCCTCAGATATTTCAACCAAAATCCATATACTCTTTTTATTCTGTTATTTTTAACCTTTTTGCTTGTTTTTAATCATTTCTGATGTTAAGATTGTGTCATCCATTTTGATTTTTCCACTTTCAGTTATTCATGTTTCATCTTTATTATGTTCTTTTGGATTATGCCAGATGTCATTTCAAAATTTTAATGTTTCATGTTTAGCAGGGCAAACATGTTTATAGTATTTCCCAGCAGTACTTTATAGAACAAATGCTGGTTTGATTTATTTACCTCAATATCATTCAATTTTCTTTGAAAAAGCTGATTTTTTTTCTGATACAACTTTAATCATCTTAGCACCAGAATTAGATTTTCTGTAACTTTTTCTTGATCTTATTTTTTTCCTTCAAATTTTTCATATTGCTGATATCAGCTCAGAATTATCATCTTTCCAAATGAAATTTCTATTTAGGTGATTGTTGCCTTTATTTTAAAGTGTTGTATCTCAACTCTAATGTATCACTGCTGTGTGATATTATTGTGGTTTGTTGCAATCATCCAGATGTTTAGATTGGCATTTTTATCCACCACCACCACCATCATAAATATTAGTATTATTATGTACACAGAGTCTTACATGCTGTTTGGTGTCACCTTCCATTTAGTAAAATAAAGAATATCTTTATAACAGAGATCTTCACGTTGATTTACGAAACAACTGAGTATTTAATACAGTATCTCTTGTCCCCATTATAGATTATTTCTTCTGCATCACTGTTCTTTGTTACTTCATTATATTTTACAAACATTTCCTTTGTGATAGTCTTAACTTGAAAACAATGTAATATAAATGGATTATTTCTCAGCAAGAAAGCAAGCAAACAAGCAAGAAAGAATGAAAGAAAGAAAGAAAGAAAGAAAGAAAGAAAGAAAGAAAGAAAGAAAGAAAGAAAGAAAGAAAGAAAGAAAGAGTAACACTAGAATGAGGCTAGGATGAAAGCTTTTGTAGTCTTTATACGTCTCTTTATCTGGTTCCCGTAGTTCTTGTTGGTATCCAGTTTTGGGGTGGGGGAATATGTCCTGTCACCTTCTGCCTGTCTTAAACATCAATCTGTATTAGAAGAATAAAATAAAATGCTAGCAATTCAGACATTTTAGGATAGTTGAAATAGGCAGTTGAATTTCAGTGAGTCTCTATGCAGATTATTCCATGTGTTTCATTGTGGCATTGAAAGGAGGGCCGAAAGGACAACGGGGCATTAGCAGGAGGTAATAAAATAATGTCTAGTAGTCCCTTGATATTGGTGAAAAAATTGAAATTTAACAGAATTTGAAATTAAGATATCTAGCCTTGTTTTCTATGACAGAGGTATTTGTCATAGATTTTTAGATTTTTCTGGTTAAGTGACCTTAAATGTTAAAACAACTTGGTGCATGCAGAAAATTGTATCGCCAGGTGCATTCCAAATTTTCCATTTGTCAGATAATTTAGTCTAGAATTCATTGAAGGATGATGAGGGTTTTAGACATATTAATTTGCAGGCCATCCAATTGGGGAGGCTTGGTCTGTTATATTTGTACCACCATATTTTCTGGGGTTTAGCATCTGGAGGTAGTCATTTGAAGATTTTGCTATTCATTAAAATGGCTATTCACTCCATATATCTATCATTGTAATAATCAAAGGTACCTGAGTAGTGGTGGGATTCAATTTTTTTTTACTACCAATTCGGGGGGGGGGGGGGCAGGGGAAGGATACTGTAAAATCTCCAGTCAGAGGTGGTATTTGCCAGTTCTCCGAACTACTCAAAATTTCCGTTACTGGTTCTCCAGCACTGGTCAGAACTTGCTGAATACCGCCTCTGTACCTGAGCATTATTAGCATAGTTTCCCTACTGACCGACATATTTTCTTCAGGAGCAAGCTGATTGAAAAACTAGTATGTACCATTCATTGCTGCAGATTATACAAAAACACATAGCTACAATTCTTTCTATTGGCCATAACTCTGCATCCCTTCTTGGTGGAAAGATGCATTGATCTATGATATATTACAACACAGAAATTAATTTATTTTGCAATAAATAATTTGTGTGACATTTAAACTGAAGTTGAGGGATTGGAATTAACATATCAAAGCATGTTTCTAAGTGCCGCATTTCCCCAACATTCTAATTTTATATTGTGTGAGCAGTTGTATTTAGATACTGAGCACTTATTACATAAAATGTGAACATTAACAAAATGAATCAGTACCACAAGATTTTTTTTGTGTTTGTTGTAGTCTTTATTTGTTAATGTCTACATCGTCCTTGACTATACTCCCTGAATTCTGATAAGTGTTACTTAGCTGCCAGAAAGGCATCTCATTTTCTGATGAAAAGGAAGCAGCACATCTTGGTGCAAAGATGTCAAGTCAGGTGATCTGCTGACTTTGTTCCTGACTCTTCCTCCTTCCTCCTTAATTCTTGCGATTGATAGAACCGCTGGAATCGATGGGTGATGGTTCTTTACTGCTGAAGTTCCCATTTTCCATTCCCACGCCCTATATTGCTTTTTTAATATTTTGGGAAATGTATGAAAAAATGATAGCATTTCAGATATTGCCTAGTAAAATGTGCAGGAAGGGAGTTTAAAAAAGAACAAAAGCATTCATGATTAGGACAACATCTGCTTTATAAAACAGATTGTCTCTTTTTCTCCTTTTCTATCCTTTCCCATCCTTCCCCGCTTCCCTTTATGTTGAGCAGAAGACAGGTCTGATAAAGTGAGAGGAAACAAGATTGGTTTTCTAAGGGCACTAGGCCCTTCATGATCAGCTAAATCACAGGCTGTCTCACTCCCTGGCTGGTAATGACCTGCTCCCTGCACCATGGCACCTGCACCCCCCATGGGACATTATGATGTGCACCTAGGCAACTGCAGGGGCCCACACTGAAGGTGAAGCTGTCATATCGATCTTTTTAGCTCTAAAATATGAGCCACTTTACTCTGCTCCCTGATGCTGTGATGTGAAAAATAATAACTTGGATCCAAATTAAAAATATTGATCTCTGGATGGTGTTGAAAGTAAATAAACACCTTCCGAAGTTTTCAGGTCAGCCGAGAAATGGTATTCAGCAGTAAATGTGTCGGCGTGTCAGAATCCAGGGTTCTTGATCTGTTTTTCCTTTTGAATTGATTTTTCATTATTTACTTCCTAAAAGTGTTGGAATTTGGTCCTCCACTGCTAAATCCCAGTGTTCAGGCAAATTATTTCTTTGGAGCTCCTGAGGTGCTCCTAATCCACTCACTCATTGATTGATTGATTTTTGACTCAATAAACTTGCATTACCCTTGCTTTATTTAAGACTTCCATCATAATTTTTTGTACATTTAGGCTTGACTTTTTTATTTCCCTCTAACAGATGAGCTGACATTGAACTATCAAACATGTGGGAAAACAATTGTCACAGGGTTAATTTTATTGCCAGTTCCATGCATTTTAAGTAGGTGTTAGGTATTTTCCACTCTGGACTGATAAATTGCTGATGAACCACTAAAGCTTAAAAATGAATGGGAGCACAGTAACTACAACAAAAATCCACTTATATAAATGTATTGCAGAGCAAACAGGAGGGGACAGAACATTTTATTTCAGTAATATATTTATATTATTTAAATGTTCAAGGAAAGAACAAGCTTTCAGTAACAAAACACTTATTGTAATGTTATTCATGCAGTAAAGTGAGTGAAATGGTTGCCTGTTCCTAATAGAGCATGAGATAGAATTCTGCAATTTGGTTTCCTAAGTATTTTATTCTAGGTAAACAATCATGCTGTTGGTTCATTTCTCTCAGCAAATATTTCTTGAAATAAAAACATTTCATATATTTTCCTAATAAATTCACACAAAATAATTTTAGTGAAAGTATGTTATCAATGGTTCCTTATCCAGATCCTAAAGGATGAATTATATGGACCCAAGAACAAGAAGTTGGCAGTAATTACCCAGGACAACTTTTTTTTTCTCAAAAATTTTGCTTCCTGAACAACTTCTGGTGATTATCATAGAGCCCCTCAAACTTAACACAAATAATTCAGAATGAGACATGTAAAATTACCTTTTAATGACTATAATGTATGTAATCACATAATGTTTCCAACAAACTATATGAGTTCAACAGGGCTAAAAGTGTTTTGTTGCTTATTTTTGTTTGTATTCGGTATCTGATGCATCTTGCTGTAATGTCCAACAATAGTCCGCCAGCATTGATCTATTTTAGTAATCCTGATAACCATGGTTCAGTGGGGCAATGTCCTGGTGAAAACTTTCACTGTGTTCTTCGTTCATTGCACCTAGATTTTTGGGAAAGAAATCCGAATATGAATTCAGAAAATGAATCTTAAGTGACATATGCGCATGTTGTAAGATGTTTGTCACCAGCTGAATGTAGTTTGTTGCTCTCTAATTGGCAAGAAAATTCTCAACAATATCTTTGAATGCTTTCCAAGTTTGTGGCCCCACAAACACATTTTCAAACTGCTTGTCATTGAAGATGTATCTGATCTGTGACCCAACAAAAATGCCTTCCTTAATCTTGTCAGCAGTTATTCTTGGAACATTTGTTTCAAATAATGCAAATCTTCTCTTTCCTTGTTCATCGCTTTCACAGAATTTTTCATCAATCCAAGTTTTATGTGAAGAGAGGCAAAAATTTTATCCTTCCTTCCTTCCTTCCTTCCTTCCTTCCTTCCTTCCTTCCTTCCTTCCTTCCTTCATTCATTCATTCATTCTATCCTTGTCAGATCAACAAGTGATTCATGTGCCACATTTTCCTGTTTTGGAATCATTTCAGAGTGGCCTTTTTTTTAATGTAATGTGATTCTTACATGGCTGCCCCATTCACATATGTATCCAAGTTGCATTTTAAGCACCAGAGCCATTAGATCTCTACAAATATTTCAGTTGTACTTGGTATACCGGATGTGCTTCAACAACAGTTCCATGTTTTCGTATGTTTCCTTCGTGTGTGCAACATAGCCAACCGATACTGAAGGGTATATATTGCCACTGTATAACAAGACAACCATGAGATGTAACACTGATGAATCAGTAAAGACATGCCATTGTAGCATCTTATAACCTAAGTAAAATTTTATTTGTTTATACACACACAGACACACACACACACATTATAGACACACTTACACACCCACAAAATAGAAGACTGCTATAAAACAATATGTCAGGAGATCCCAAACTTTGCGACTTTAAGACTTGTGGACTTCAACTCCCACAATTCTCCAACCAGCATAGCTGGCTGGAGAATTGTGGGAGTTGAAGTCCACAAGTCTTACAGTCGCAAAGTTTGGAGACCTCTGCGATATGTGATAGATGAAATTATATGTTATTTTCATGATTGGCAGCCAAAAATCTACAAGACATGCAAAAGTGTTCAGGAAGCAAAAACTTAGTTGTAATGTCCAGTGTTTTTAGGACTAGTACTTGATGATGTTGCTAGTGTCTATTGCAGTGATCTTCGAGTTGTTTTGCTTCCTTTTCCTTCTCTGCAGGCTTTCCTCAAATTATTATATGCCATCTGTTTATGTTATATCCAGAAAAGATATGTGCCTAGGTAAAGTTATCTATACATAGCTATTAGTATGTTGTAAGGGAGGAGTCTTGGGACCTGAAGCTGCATTGAATTTCCTTATTTTTCAGCACTAAGCTGCATATCTTAATGTTACATTTTCAAAGATTTTCATGTTTCTGCAGATACATTAAATATTATCTTAATATTTTGTGTCCAAAATTTTAAAATTTTGGAAAAATTTGTAATGGAAATAAATGCCATTAATTTTTTATGGGTAACTGCTGCATTTTGAAATGTGGGATTGGTGGCATTGTAATTCTGTCAACCACATAGGGCCGCCTTCTTATATATTACCGTTTATTTATTTGTTTGTTAGACATAGAGCTACTTCAATTGCAAAGCAGCATATACCTCATCCGCTACAGGAGATAAAATGATACACTAACAATACTTAATCAGTGTTAATCCCAATGTACCTCAAAACCACTCTCCAATATAGACAGTCACAAACTACAGGTGAACCAGTAGTACTGGAAAAGAAGCTGCTGAACAAGGTATTGCAACCCTGCCCCTGCTTTTGTAGGCAGCAGCACTTTCCATAATGGATAAGTTTATAAAGATTAGGTTGGTCTCATGGACTGATATTTGTTTAACAAGTGCCTACATTAAAGAACTCTCAGGTGATTCCATCAAAATAGACTCTGAGAAAAAGATTCCACAAGCTATCAAAAACGGAATGTAATTCAATTATACCCATTAGGAATTGAGAAAGAAGAAAAATCCTCTCTGAATGCAGTATTTTTTTTAATCTCCCTTTCATTTCAAAGCTCCTTGCTATGAAACATATTTTAAATGGGGGGGGGGGGGGTTGCTGTTCAGAAAATACAATTCCAGGTTCTCTTGGGTCTAGTTAAGCAGAATTTTGAATTCCCTTTTACACTTAATGTCCACTGTAATTTTCACATTCTTTGAATTTATTTGCTTTCTATTGGAAGCCTATTTAGTATTTTAAAAGGTGGCTTAATTATGTCCATTCCAGAAAGACAATAAATACAAATGCCATTACTTTTAATCTACAGAAAAACCTAAAGAATCACTTTTTCTTCCCATTTTGGCAGTGAAATGGATAGTGGCAAAGAAAATACGTTCTTATACAATACACATAGGAATAATGATTTGGCAATTCCCATCGGTTTCTTGTGTTTTAGAAACATAAATATGTAATTTACAAGTAGTTCAAAAAATTAATGTATGAAACCCCTGCACCCCTTATTATACTGAACAGATTTTCTGGCTTTTGAATTACTGCAAGATGGTTTATGACTCAAGAGTTGAAGCTGAATAATATGTTGTGTAATCTATTGAGGAAATAGGTGACCATAAATAAGAGGTCACTGAGGAAACATTTAATGGGACTGGAGCATATTAAAGCTAGTTTGCTAAAGGAGACTAACATGCACTGAAATGATGAGGCAGAATTATATTGCATAGCCCTGTATAATGATCAGTTAAGAACGATTGTTAGATGAAGGCTAACTTCGTAGTGATTACATCATAAATTGCTTGGTACCATAAGTTTCTGAAGTCCAAGATGCTATAGAGATTATTCCATTAAAAACTGTACCAGAAGTATGTATACATTATGTTCTACTTAAATAAAGTGTATCATTCTTTCTATTTCACTTCCTGAAAAAAAGCAGGTTGCAATTTATTGTCTTTTTGACCAGCAAAGCATACACATGAAGCCAGCTTTTTTGTTGTTTATGTCAGTTGTTTTTCCATCTTTTGAACCTTACTGAAAAGCTCAGTTCATCAACTAATAGTTAGTCCCAACAGAATAGAATAGAATTCTTTATTGGCCAAATGTGATTGGACCCACAAGGAATTTGTCTTGGTGCTTTTGACCATAATTGAGCTCAAAATTTTTGTTGCTGAGACATTTGTTAAGGGAGTTTTGCCCAATTTTATGACCTTTCTGGACACAGTTGTTAAGTGAATCACTGCAGTTGTTAAATGAACCTGGCTTCCCCATTGACTTTGTTTGCCAAAAGGTCACAAAAAGTGACATAACCTCAGGATACTGCAATTGTCATAAATATGAGACAATTGCCAAGCATCTGAATTTTAATCACACAACCAAGGGGGATACTGCAATAGTTGTAAGTGTGAAAAATGTTCATAAGACACTTTTTTCAGTGCCATTGTAACTTTGAATGGTCACTAAATGAACTGCTATAAGTCAAGGACTACCTGTATTTACAATTAACATGCCCAGGAATATACTTAGAATTATGCCATGAGCTTAGTGTGAGGCTGATCTCAATTTACTCAAGAGGAAGGAGGAGATGTTACATATGTCACTTACGTCACCACACAATAGATGAAAATGATATAATTTGGATAAATTGTATCATGTTATCATCCTGCAAATTACACAAGTTGCCTAACTTACACTGTGATCATCCAGCTCTTTACTGAATTTACACTACTGAGAACTGTGTCTTTAAATACCATATGTTTCTATCTCCTTGGGACACAATACCTGTTTAATTCAGCAAAAATAATGAAGATACTGCCTTTTCTTCCCAATATCTCTCAAACTAATCACTATCAAGTTATCAATTTTTTTATAGAATATCTGTGGGAAAAGGGTGATGTCATATGTGCACATCATTCGCACATTTGCATTGTGATAGATGTGATGTCATTATGGCATGTACTGAATAACAAGACCCAGGATTTACATTTTTGCAGCACAGCTGCACCTTTCTTAACAGTGCAAATGTTACATTAATAAATTGTGCTTGTAGTAAAATCATAATAGCTGTGTTGTTTTAAAAATCATGGTGGAATATTTATTGTTATTTACTGGACTTATAAATTGCTAGCCTCTCTAAAGACACATCTCAGTTTATAATATAAGAAAAGAATGAATGTATAACAACCAGATAAGAACAATATGCTATCATAAAAATTACTAGATGTCCTTTTCCAACAGTGATCTTAACCACATGGGCATCTGTGTTGTATCCTTGGGGCAAAGAAAGAAGTGTAAGAATGTCTTCATGCAAATTTCACAATTTGCATACTTGTGTCAGATTATGTAATGGTTATATTACCATGATGACGACAATGCACATATCATTTTGTCTCACTTTGTTGTGAATTGGCCAACTTATTAAAAATATCTGAATTTTTGTCTATGTTGCCCTGATAGCAAATATAATCTTAAATCAGTTTAAATGATAAATAGTAATTACAACACAGAGTATCCCAATTCATGTTAGAATTATTTATAGATGCTTAGGGTGACAGTAGATTGGATGGAGCATTTCTGTATCAGAGAATAGCAATGTGCAAAGTGAGTGGTTTTCTTCTGTGTGTTAATGTGTTGATGTTCAGTTATAGCTGGGGTCATGAGGGAGACAAGAAACTTAGACTTTTTGCATTTTTTTTTCTTTGTTTTTTTAATTACATTCTTCTTTTCTTTTCCCTATTTCTCTAAAAAAATAAAAGCTAGCTAACCAGGAGAAGCAAAAAGTAAATAACAGCAAAATCATGCTTTTGTCAATGCATTGAATTAGACTAACACTTTTTTTTTAAGTGGGGAGTGACAGATTTGAAATGTTTTGGTTTTGTCAATCACTTGTCACAAGCCATTTCACAAATATAAAAAATATGTGACACTTTGGTGAAAGGCCTGAGTAAGCTGTGTGTGAGCCACTTCATATATCAGAAAACAGACAAGAATGACTAAATGCTTGTCATAACTCTGGTCAGTAGAAGCAAATATTCTGTGAGAAATGCATTGGTATATAACCAGAACAAATGCATTTATTTAAGGTTTGTTAGCATTTCTGTTAGAAAGCCATAACAGCATAGTATGTAAAGTAATGCATTTTGAATTTGAACCAAGCTTCCTTAGGAAAGCATTTCTTCCCTTTATTCTTTAAACATTAATTTTCAACTTGTTGCCTGGTCCCCTACCTCTTGATATTTCATTATTTGAAACTTGCATTTCCTGCTTGGTTGAATACTGTACATGTTAACAGGCAACTCAATCTAACTCAAAGCAACAGTGAGCTAGATTTCAACCTTGGTGTCATATGAAAGTTACTTTTAACTACCTGATTAGTCACAATAATAATTATTTCTTGTTTTACAGTAAAATTGGTTGTGCTTTGGTTTTCAGCTCTTGCTGTTGATGCCATTTGTTCATTTGTTCATTCTTGTTTTCTAAGAAAATGGATTTCTGATCAATATTGCTCTTACATAACTGTAACAGAAAAGGAGACAAGGAAATTAAGCAGTGGAACATGGTGTAGTTGACCTTATTCCAGGGCTTGGGTAATTTTAGTCATGATGATCCTATTTAGCTTGAAGCTGATTTGCAAGACATTTGGTAAGTTGCAACATGTGAAAACTGTCTTTTTGATTTGTTTTAATATTAGCTAAATTAAAAGCAGGGAACTTGTGGCTTTGCATGTGCTGCTGAACTACAGTATAATTTCTCCTACTTTCAGCCAGCAGCACAACCAGTAAATAGCAAAGAAAGCTGGAAACTCCATATAGCCATATCAACAGAACTTTTGACATTTTATTTATTTAGAAAACATGCACCACACAGTTTCATAAAAGTAACTAGAATTAATTGCAAGGAGAGACAAGGAAATTTGGGCAAGCTAGTGATCCAGCAGTAAAGAATACATTTGTGCACCAATATATATGGGAAATGTGGGTACTTTAAAAAGTATTTTTATATATTCTTATGGCTAACCCCGTCCACAGGTAAACCAAATCAATAATTTTTAATTATTGTGGATACCCCTCCTGTATTCACTCATTTATTTCATTATAAAAAAGATGATTATTTGTCATTAGGTTAATATTGGTTGCAAATGCTTATTAAATTATAGTGTGAAAAACATATTTCAGGAGTTAAACAGAATACATTTTTAACAAATTAGTATATAAATATAGATACATATATAGAGAGAGATCACAACAACTTTTCTCTGGTAGAAATGACAATATATTGATTGGTAGAAATACTTCTTCACAAATCAAAGATTTTGTTTACTAAACTGATATTTAAGATTTCAAAGCCTTGCATAGGAAACTAATAATTAGTAACAATATAATCTGCAAGGCTTTGAAATCTTATTATATGCTGAATCCTACTCTAGGAAGTGTGTCCTGGTCAGAAGAGCCAGGTAACCGAATAGTATTGTTACTAGATGGATACTATTCTCTTCTGACCAGGACACATTTCCTAGACACTTTACAGAAACAATTTGGCTAGATAAGAATTTTTACTACAAATAAGAATCAAAGTAAGGGGATGATAAATGCCACTTAGACACATAATGATTCAAAACCTATCATTTTCTTCCTGCCTTTGTCTCAAATTAATAGATTCTGTACAGTGAGGACATGGTATTTTTCATTTTTCATGTAACTGCCGACTCTGAGCTGAGATTTGCGCCAGCACAGATTTGACCAAGGGGGAATACAATTGCCAACACTGGGCCTACAAGATTTTGGAATATACAATTTTACATTGTTGGCTTGTGACAAATGGCAGTGTCTGCCTGAGAATTCTTCTCATATATATAAATTAATGATTTTATTAAATGGTAGTATTAACATTGTTCAAAATCTTTATCCATCATCTTTCCGCCAATGCCTCTACAAGATACTGGAGAGTATAAAGTGTGCTTACACATACATAAATCATAAACATATACTCTTAATAGAAAACTATACAGGATTTCAGGAAAGAAGAAATAACTAGAAATGAAAATAAAATAAATACCTCATTGCTTATTGAAATGTTAGGTTCAGAAATCATGCTTTTAAAGATACCTAAGTACACAAGCATAAGTTTACAGTTACTTATATTTGTATTTCTTATTTTATTAACATAATTTGACTTCCGGCATTTAAACATTTATTCAGCAAAAATATGTCTCTGGGAAATATTTCTATGACATGGAAATGTTTGGAGTTTTTCTACTGTAGTTGTGACTTTTAAACTACACTGAGGTTTGAGATATATACACTGACCACAAACATAATGTGTAAAGAGTTTTTTATGATTTAACTCAACCTTGAAATAAGAAATGTATATAGTCTACTTGTAGTCTAGAAAGACAAGTATGCAGAAGAAATTGAGATTTCATCTGAACTTAATTGAGCTTTAAAAATCTATTTATGAGATTTAATAAAGTAGTAGTATAACGCTACTAGTTTAATAAATGTTGCTACCCAGGTAAAGGACAGTAAACATATTCACTGTTGCCAATTTATTTCAAATGGCAGGCTGTTTGAGCCATGAATAGATGCTGTTTAATAAATGTTGGTTATTTTGCCAACAATCACAATTATTTAAAGGGTTTTCAAAAGGAAAAGAACAAATCAAATAAAACAATTACTGTTGTATCTTATTCTGAAGTTAAGTGTATTTTTATATGGGTCTTGTTTAGTGTCTCCTCTCAGTTTTCATCCATTATCACAATAATTGAGTTTGTAGTTGGAATTAAATTTATCAAATTGCATTATTCTCTTTTGAAATTGGATAGGTATCCTGGCAGTAGAAGCTAGAAGTTAATCTGCTTTGCTAAAGCCTCCAGTGGCAGAGTGGCAACAGGCTCGAGAACACTCAAACATTTTCCTGTCACCCTGGACACGATGTAATTTCTCCTCAATCCCTTGTGCAAATAATGACATTTGAATCGAGCATTAACAGGCTTAATTACTTTAAAATTGTCATTTTAATTTACACTGATATAGTATTGATCATACAAGCAGAGATTAAGCTGTTCACTGGAGCAGATGATGGGAATTAAACATTAAAGGGTCCTCAAGGGGCTGAGAGGGCCATCTAGAGTGTGCCAGAAGAGGAATGATATTTTTCCGTAATGAACTGGCAGTATGCGGGGACATGAATCTTTGGCCTACTGGAAAATGGGAAATAATGGGGTTTGGGAAGCATTTGCAGGTTATTCATTCGCTGCCATGCACCAATTCTCCAGTGATTCATCCAATTCACCAACATTTATTTATCTAGCAAATTTAAGAGTTATGACCTTTTGCTAAGAGCATTTAATATCAGGCTGAATGAAATCTCTCTGGTGTAACTTGTTAAAATATTATCATTCTTGTTTTCTGCATAGTGTTAAATATGATTTAATTCTTCAAATATATGTATGTCCAACCTGCTGAATTTACAATGTTCCTAAATAATTTAGAAAAATGCCTAAACAGTTATGAACATTTTGCCACCATAAAGATCAAGACTGTGCTGTATTTGTACATTTGTACATGTTAATCTGACAGAAAGTGTTGTAGCTAATCCTGTTGTAATGCGTAATAAGATGATTCAGCTAATCACTTGCTTAATTCTTTTATTTTACTGAAAGTTTATTGCTCATATTACTTCAGACATTTGCTTTTTCTTTTTTAATAGCACATATTTTTACTAAAATCCACAATTTACAATAGAAATTAATATAACTAAAACTAAAAGAAAAAGAAAGAATAGATGCAGAAGAGAAAAATAGAAAGACAGTAGAATAGAAAGAAATGATAAGAATAAAGTAAAGAAAAAAGATACACAGTGTGTGTATGTGTGTTTATACACACACAGTATATAAAGTGATATCCCCCTTCATCCTAAATATCAATAATTTTATTAACTGATCACCTTCTTTTAAAATACAATGAATAATATCTTCTATATCTTTTATCTATAAACAAATCCATAAAACCTCATAATTTATTTCTTGATGTCAGCAAAAATTCATTAAAATTACCAAAAATATCAACGTATCTGTTTAACCTTGATTTAAAAAAAACCTTCCTTTTTACTTTCTTCCTTTTACTTCTAACAATCTTAATATTTAGTCTCTTCAAATAAGGACCAATAACTTGATTTCTTTTCATTTTTTCTTTGATCTCACAAAATTCTTCAGAGCTTTAATAAGCTTCTTTTGTAAATCCAATTACAGTGTACAATTATAGGAAAATTATCCAGGTCACTATTTTGGTTTGTGATTTAATTATTAAGTGATCAGCTGGTCTCTTTTATATGTCCAGTGTAACATCTTTTTCCATGTCATTTTTATAGCCTGTCATTTGAAAGTGGATTTATCAGTCTCAGTCATGACAGGTAATATTTGATCCTTTTCCATAGCATCTTTTAAACATCTTTCGAGGCAAACACTTTTAAAATTAACTTCTGGGTCCATTGTTCAAAAATATTCTTCAGAATTCCAGTGTTAAGAAAATTTGCTTCATTCTACATTAATAAGTTGAGTTAGAGTGTTCTTCTCCTTTAATTATAATATTTAGTTCTTTCTAGTTCCCTTTAGTGTCCAGACTTTTGCTCTATATTCCAGATTTTTTTTTAAAAAAAAATTTTTTTTTAAAAAAGTCCTTTTTTAAAACTTTTTAAAAAGTCCTTTTTTAAAAAAAAGGAAGTTTGTTTTTTCAAAGGTACTAGCCAAAGTCTGAACAAAAGGGCTATTCTCTTTTCTCACAGAGCTCTAAATCACTGGAAATAGCTGTATTATGGTCTCCTCATAAGGAGCAACTGACTGAAACATCTGTGAACAATCTCAAATACTTTCCTTGTCCAGAGAGGAATTATGAAGACTGATCTATTTGCCAGTTTTCATTTTATAAGTCAGCATTTCTGCTTTTGATGGAGCCATCTACAGTTTGCCATTATTTCCCCCAGAAGTCTTCACCCTTTGCTTTTTCTTCAAGTGCCATTCTCAATGCCTTGCTTGTGAATTGAGAACCTCACAAATTTGCTAACAGAATGGCATTGCAAATTTAACTGAATTTGCAGGAACCATCCCTATGCATTGCCCTTCTTGTAAACAAGTATTTAAGAGTCAACATTTATTTTTATAGTAGTTACCTACCTACACTATTTTATAGTATTTACCAATAGTGAAACTTCTATGTAATAGGCCTAAGGGCCATGGTCAAAATTCTGTAGCCTACAATCTCTAGATATTGCTAAAGATTCATGGGAGTCTTAAGGCGTGTGTGTAAAAAAATTAAGATCTCAGGAATGATTCTGGGTCAAAGTCCCACCCACTTTTTATATGCATATAACCTGCATAACGAAAGGCAGGGCTTCAATTGCCTGACTGCATCTGTCATTTTGATATTGCCTTCTCCCCACCCCCTTCCCAAACCTCCTGCTATAGTGACCTTCATTTCCGGAAGCAGGACTAATAGTGAAGGATACTGGAAGTTGGAGTTTCAAAGCATCTGGATGGCTATGAGTTCACCCTTGTCAAAAATTTAGTCATATAATCTAGATTGTTGCACTTTAAATGGTTGGCCATTTTAAATATCACTAGTTTCAAATGATTTCTGCGTAGCATTTGGAATTGCAAGTCCAAAATCATTTTGGAAAAATGATAATAGTGATGCTTAGTGATTTTAATGTTTACCATAGAATTCAATGAAAATGAATAATTCTTGCAAAAAAAAATCAGAATCGTTGTGGAAATAAAAGGATTTCTCTTACTTTATTTGTAAATAGCAAGAAATGTTGTCTATTGAATTTCTTAATGTGTTACTTATGGCTAATAAATGTAGCTTAGATTCAAGATTTGATTCCTAATCTATTTTTTTGTATGAAGTAAATCAGCAACTTTAAGGTGAATGTCAAATATTTTCCTTGATAAAGAAGCAGCATATTTTCTCTAGCATATCTGTGTGCACATGTAAATACATAAATATTACAATAATTTCTATTTGTCACAAAAAGACAAAGCATCTGGTCAGGTTGTGTTAGTTAAATGTATTAGAACAATCCTCTAGGATTATTTCTTTTCTCATTTGCAATATAACAGAAGATTTATTATAGTCATTGTTTTTGATTAATAGTTTTGTCCACTTGATTAATCTCTTATGTCAGGCTCAAATAACTAAATTAAACTGAGCGGCATCCTTCCTTTCTGATTTGTTAAATGTTTCATTTTCATGTACTGACTTATTAAAAGCCTTTACTATTTTGCTGGATCATTTTGAACATATGTTTTAACTTCCTTTTTTCCTTAATTTTATAAAATATTTCTTTCACAAGTATGCAAGTTTTAGAAAATAATTTTTTTGTTAATTTTTTTCTGGAAAATCTATATAAATTATATTAGTATACACGTTCAATTTAATACTGTCTTTCAGAAATTTAGTATTATTATTCTTGAATTTGAAAATTAAGTGCAAGCCTAGAGGGCTAAATTAATTTGTATTAATTATAATTATAATTATATTATTTTATTATTTGATGTGATTTAATCCATTTTGCCTCATCAAATGAATGGTGCATAAGTCATTTATCTAAACCAGTCAAAAATAAAATTAAATAGCATCTGTAATCATATGTTCTTGGTTAGCTGCCATTCATGATCTCCTATATCATTCAGTGTATGAAATGTCATTGTGCCTTCTCCCCCCCCCCACTTTCTGGTATTACTGTATTGCTATAAAATTTTAACAAGCGTAAAATTCAGATTTCTTAAATCACAATGTGATCTAAGTAGTGTGCTTATGGTATGTGCTTCATTATTTTATTTGTGAA
Organism: Hydrophis major; assembly: GCA_033807585.1. Classification (NCBI taxonomy): domain Eukaryota; kingdom Metazoa; phylum Chordata; class Lepidosauria; order Squamata; family Elapidae; genus Hydrophis; species Hydrophis major. Next base: position 81,155,263 of record CM066331.1, read on the forward strand.
TGCAAACTGAGAAAACATCAACGAATAATGCATTTAGTGTTAAATCCAAACTTGGGTTCATGGCTTATTGTACTTAAATATATAATATTTTAAAACCAGGAACAAATCTTGGTTTTAAGCTAATTTACTGCCCCTATTTGTATGTGTACTATAAACTAAAATCTCATCAGTTCAGTTTCTGATAAATACAGTCTCTGTAGATTCTATCTGTTCGTTTTTAAGCTACTGTGACCCAAGTTATTGTCAATGCTTTGTTTATCTGTAATGATACATAATGTTGTCTTTATTGAAGGAATAGCTGGAAAGCAATTTTATTTTAAAGGGCTGGAAGGAAAGGATTGACAAACAGGGCCAAGGTTGTTTAAAACTTAAGTGATTGTTATTCAAGATCCTCCAGCTGCAACCAATCAAACGAAAATGTGAACAAAGATTCTTCATTACAGGTGCGCAGCCATTCACAGATGAGAAAGTGGGGACAACAAACTGGTATTACTCAAATATATATTTTATATTTTCTTGCATTGGTATTTGATTTTAAGTGTTTCTAACGATTTGTAAAAATCACCCAGAGTCACTGTTAATTATTAATTTATTAAATGTAAATTTAATAAATTATCACTTATTATTTGCCTCCTGGATCCAATTTCTGGATGTGTATTCAGAGTAATGTGTTCTTGACAAATGGATAATGTATATAAACTTTAGGAATGTGATAACAGTGTCCTACTCCAAGATTAACAGTTCTGCTTTCATGAAAATTCTGAGGAAGGAGAATACCACCTGTTCTTTGGCATATAAACTCAATATCATCCTAGATTAAGAATATGGTTTTGGAGGTGACTTTGCTCTTTATTGTCTTGACTCTATTTTCATCCAATAGGTACACAGTCAGCTGGGTTGTGATTGGCATGCAGATTACATGATACTTTACCTATTTCGTGCAATATTTATAAATATATGAATAATTGAGTTCTTTATTACTTTTCTCCAATTGAGTGCTCTTGAGAAGTGTGATAATATCAATCCACATGGTCATTATTAACAATATAGGGGGAAAAAACCCTTTCATAATATGAAATCCTGATTCATCCAGTTGAACTGAGTAATAGAAAATTGTAGATGGGCAAAAGCCACTGTTAAACATAAAATATTAAAGCAATAGCCAATTACCTCAATTTTCTCTGGCAGAGGGCTGTAGGAGGTCGTCCAGTCAAAAGTGGTGCCTGGGAGGGCCACGTACGTTTTTGCTGGCAGAGACACCATGGGCCAGTCCTTCACTGTTTCCAGGACAGCCCCACAAGCCAGATCTAAGAACCCTGTCGGCCAGATCTGGTCCAAGGCCCTTGAGTTTGACACACCTAGTATATAGTCACAAGTGAATTTGGCAGCAGTATAAAGAATTATGTATACAGATACCCTGAAAGTAAGTATTGATAATTTTCTTGCCAAAGAATAAGATTGAATTGTGTAGCTAGAATTTGATTTAATTTTCCATGTTGGGTTTTTTTCCCCCTCAATAATATGGAAACTAAGTTTGAGAGCTTTTTCACAGGTCAATCTGAGTGCTGAAACATACAGTATCTCTTTGATCATCAAGTGTCGTATTCAGTGCAGCAAAGCATGTTAGGAGTTAGGCTAGCAAAACAAACTCCACTGGGCCTTCAGAGTTCCCATGCACAATTAGATTGAACAGGGAAAACAATAAGGTTGAAAAGAAGGGCATCCTGGCATGGGAATGAAACATCACCTTTTGCTTCCCCAGATTATTTGCTCTTTATTGTCTTGACTGTGATTTATTTATAGTACTGTTTTTGTGCTTGATCTTTGCAAAGTATCAAAGGCCAAGTCCCAGTCCCAAAAATATTACAGTTGAAAATGTACAATATAAAGGGAGTTGGGGAGAGAAAAGGATTTTTGTATGGTACTTTATGAACAATATGTATAGTGGTGACTTAAGAATGAACTTATGTTCTTGTCCTTTTCTCGCTCTCATTTTTTTATTCATGGGTTGTATCAAATTTATTTATTATTTTAAGGGTCATGGCACCACAATATTTGAGAACTTGTGTCTTAGGTAACAACAAATAGCTGGGAAGTAAACTAGAGACAGGCTCTATCAAAAGTTCAAGTGCTCTTCTGCCAAGTCAAAAGAAGAGCAAGTTCAAAAGAAAAGAAAAAAATAAAGATATTCCTTGCTGTCTAACATTCTAAATATTCTATTATTGTATTTTGTCATCTAACCATTGATAGAAAAGATCCCAAATTTCATAAAATTGTTTATCCTCTTTTGTTATTTGACATTATATCTATAAAGGGTTTGTAGGACAGATCTGGTATGATTATATGATTTGTTATAGAATAAACTGTTTAAAGTACTGTTATCTCATAAATCAGGAATGATTAAAAGTATAGTCAAATGATTTTTTAATAGCGATATTAGGATATATAAGTTTGGATTGACAATATGAGTTGTTATGTAATATAACTGTAATTAAGACTACAAAATGAATGCACAAAACTGATGAACCAACCGACACACTGTACATAAGAGAGTTGATGTTTTTATGTCTTGTTTGTTTTGTTTGTTGGTAGAAAATCAATAAAATTGTTTTCAAATTAAAAAAAAAAAAAAGAAGAGCAAGTTCACACTACAAATTGGTCTGGCTCCAAGTTCCTAGTTATGGGATTGAGCAAGGTTTACAAGCAGCTAGTCATAGGAATCCACAGAATGAAGGGTTGTTGAAGGTCCTACCAATGAGAAAATGCCACTGGCCAAAAAACTTTTGTTGAGACATCTTAATAAACGTCTCCCAAAAAATCAAAGGTTTTCAAACCTCCCAAAAGCTTACAGTGAAATTAGCTAGGTCTCAATCTGTCCCATCACACTTTCCTTAGACAGATTGGTACCATTCTTTAACTGGTATTTTCCTCCAGAGATACCTGATTACTGTATTTCCCCAATGGGCTTCAAGGTACAGCTTCTCTATACAATACAGCAATGCAACAGAATACATGACTTATTTGACTCTTGAGTGTTAACACCCTGCTCATTTCAAGGTCTGATTTGCTTCTGTTATATTTACTGTATTGTATTGTCAGATAGTTATCACAGATATATCTCACAGTTTTCATCAACTATTTACTAATGGAAGTTAACTACCTGAATGAGATCTAACCCTGTAATTGACTCTATCTTCAGCAAAGTTGGACCTCCAAGGCCCTTTCCAACCTTATGATTCTATGAGGTATTTTATCTTGGCCCACAAATACAAACTTAGTGTATGAGATATATAGCCCGATTCAAAAGAAGACTATTCAGGGGTTGTGGTTGTGGTTGTTTTACCCTTGATGTTGAAACTGTTTTTTATATGCTGAATTTTTCTATTCCTACCCTTTGTTCTATGGCCATGCAACATTTATTTACCTTCTTATAACATGGTCTTGAATAAGGTCATTAGCCTATATTATTCCCTCAAGTCTGCAGAATCTCTAGTTTGCATATGTAGACTGAAAGGTCCACTTTCATACTATAATTTTACCATCTGAGCTTTATGGTGTGCAGTTTGAATTCTGCATCCTTGCTGGATCGCACACTAGATATGAGTTTTGGACCAAGGGTCAGGAGAGAGCCAAATAATGTAA